>JARQOC010000001.1:71767124-72457124 GCA_033576535.1 Allobates femoralis | reverse complement strand
ATCAACACAACAGTCCTTTTGAGGACTAATCTAGCTGTATACAGGCAGGCAGTCAGGCAGGGAATATAGCACACTTCGTTGTATCACAAGAGGCTGTATCCCAGTCAACACATCTGGAGCTGGTGTACAGGCTTCTAATATCTATCTATCCATCAAAACAACAGTCCTTCTAAGGATTAATTTAGCTGTATATAGGCAAGAGGGTATATAGCACACTTCGATGTACCACAAGAGGCTGTATACCAGTCAGCACATCTGGGGCTGGTGTTCAGGCTTCCAATATCTATCTATCCATCAAAACAACAGTACTTCTAAGGATTAATTTAGCTTTATACAGGCAGAAGGGGTATATAGCACATTGGGTGTACCACAAGAGGATGTATACCAGTCAGCACATCTAGGGCTGGTGTACAGGCTTCTAATATATATTTAGCCATCCAAACAACAGTTCTTTTTAGGATTAATATAGCTGTATACAGGCAGGGTATATAGCACACTTTAAAACCCATATACCAGACTGTTTAAAATATGCAAGGCCGGTGGCAAGGAACGAGGAACTGGATGTGATGGTGGTGGTGCATGCAGAGGCGGAGGCCATGGGCAAGCTAGAATTGTGCCACAACAAACATTCACATCTTCTTGCCCGACCTTCCTTGCCCAATTCCTAGGGGACCACAGCACACCACTATTAAACCCAGAGCAGTGTCAACAGGTTGTAAGTTGGATACCGGATAATGCTTCCAGTCAGTTTGCCACCACCACAACCACCCTGTCTTTCACACAGTCAAGTCACAGTAGCTGTGAGTCTAAACTGCATATTCTTCACCCTGATCCTCCTACCTCCCACCATGCCAAGTACCCGGACAAAAATGATCCCACACTTGGACACGCTGAAGAGCTGTTCACTTTTCCATTCATAGATTCGGGCCTCTCTCTCTTCACTTAAAGTGGGGCATAAGGAGATCATATTCAGCAAAGCCCAAATATTTGAGCAGCCACGTTCATACAAAGGCGATGGTGGGAAAGTGTCACAAGAGGTGGACGATGATGAGACACAATTACCAGAAAGTCAGGAGGAGGACCAGGGTGCGGAAGTGGAAGACAACGTGGTGCATGATCTAGTATCCGACCCAACCTGGCAGGAGGACATGCAGAGCGAAGAACATCGCGCGCACGGGTGGGGAGGCGTAGCACCCCAACAAGCAGGAAGAAGCAGTGTTGTAGCTGCAGAAGAAGGCGGGCAACTGTTCCCCATAACACTAACATGACGGAAGTTGCCAGAACAACTCTTAGGTCTTCCCGAGTCTGTCTGTTTTTAAGAAGTCTGCTGATAATTCCATAAAGGCCATTTGCACCACCTGCCATACCAGCATCAGCAGGGTAGCAAAGCTACCAGCCTAACCACCACCAGCATGATTAGGCACATGGCAGCAAAGCACCCAACTTTGTGGGCCAAACCCCAGGGTCCTGGAGCAGTGTCTGTGGGTGACACCACTGCTTCTTCCACTGTTGTGCTTGCAAGGAAATCCCCTGTCCATAGTGCATGCGAATATGCCTCTGGTCCTGCACCTGTCATTGCACAATCAGACATACCACCATCAGCGACCATGTCCACGTCCTTGTCTCAGCGCAGGGTTCAGTTGTCCATACCCCAGTTCTTGGAACGTAAGTGCAAATACGCCAATGCCCCACAGACCACACTACTTAATTTGCACCTTTCGCAACTGCTTGCCCTCAAAATGTTTTAGGCTCGTTAAGACTGAAGCATTCCGCAACCTGATAGCTCTGGCCTTCCCTCATTACCCGGTCCCCAGCCGCAACTATTTCTCCCGGTATGCTGTCCCCTCATTACACAAGCACGTGTCCCAACACATTAGCCATGCCCTTCACAAGCAGTTTCTGGTAAAGTCCACCTAACCAAGGACACGTGGACAAGTGCTTGTGGGTAGGGACAGTACATCTCGCTGACAGCACACTGGATTAATATAGTGGAAGCTGGGACCTAGTCGGACCTTGGGACAGAACACGTCCTCCCGATGCCAAGGATTGCGGGCCCTAACTCAATCAGGTTGTCCCCACAGTCTACAGCTCCTGCATGTCATCCTCCTCAGCCTGCCCCTCCTCTTCACCCTCCACATCAGTCAGAAGCTGCAAGCACTGCAGCACTACCTCGCCAAGCACCAACAGACTGTGATGAAACTAATATGCATAGGTGATAAACCGCACAATACTGAAGAGTTGAGGACAGCTCTGAAAGAGCAAGCAGATCTGTGGCTCACACCGCTCAACCTACAGCCATCATGGTCGTGTGTGACAATGGACAGAACCTGGTGGTGGCTCTGAGGTAAGGCGAGCTCACACATGTGCCATGCCTGGCCCATGTGCTCAACCTCGTTATTCAGCGGTTTCTTAAATTCTACCTGGAGCTGTCGGATCTGCTCGTCAAAGTACGCCACCTGTGTGCCCAATTTAGAAAGTCACCTACTGCTTTGGCTGCCCTTGCCGGGTTTCAGCAGCGTTTGCAGCTTCGGGCTCACAGACTGGTGTGTGATGTCCCCAAGCATTGGAATTCGACACTGCAGATGTTGGTCAGAATTTGTGAGCAGAAGAGGGCAGTTGTTGACTACCAGCATCAACAAGGCCATCGGTATTCGGTTCAGACTCCACACATAAGACCTCAGGAGTGGACATGGATGTCCGACATATGTACCGGACTCCATCAAGATGGTAAGCGGCGATGATGCCATCATTAGCGCCACCATCCCGCTTCTCTGTCTGCTAAACGCTCTCTGTTCAAAATCAAAGAAGATGCATTGCAGGCGGAGCATGATGAGATGGAGCAAGGAACCATACAGGGTGATTACACACAGCCAAGCCCCATCTCATCACATTGTGGATTGGGGGACAATGAGGAGGAGGAAGAAGAACAGGAGCTAGTTTAATGCGCTATAGATGGTACTACCTGCACAACTGTCATACCGTCTGTTTAGCGTGGATGCCAGAGGACAGGGAGGAGAAGGAAGAGGAGGAGAGCATGGTCTGTCATGCTTTTGGTGAGGACATGTGAGTCTTGCCTGTTACCATTCTGGGGCGCATGGCTGACTTTATATTATGCTGCCTGTTTCGTGACATTCGCGTTATCAAAATCTTGGGTGACACTCATTACTGGTTGGTGACACTTTTAGACCAACGCTACAAGGAGAACTTTATATCTCTTATTCCCGAGGAGGAGAGGTCTACAAAAATTGGGCAGTACCAGAAGGCCCTTGCTTCGGAATTAGTAAAACATTTTCCTTTTGATAACATTGGTGGTAGAGGGGACAGTTCGGTGGGCAACCAAGGAGTACAGGCGAGATCCAGCAGAGGCAGGGGAACACTCTCAAAATTCTGGGAGAGTTTTCTCAACCCCTCCCATAGCACAGGCCCTGAGGCATGGGGTATTCTCACAAGGACAGCAAAGTTTGGGAAGATTTTGAAGGAGTACCTTGCCGATCATACCAATGTCCTCCGTGATTCGTCTGTGCCTTATAATTATTGGGTATCCAAGCTGGACAGGTGGCATGAACTGGCTAGGTATGCCTTGGAAGTCCTGGCCTGTCCTACTGCTAGCATTTTGTCAGAGCGGATTTTTAGTGCCGCGGGGGAGCTATTACTGATAAGCGCACCCACCTGTCAACTGAAAATGCTGACAAGCATGAGGAAGGCTTGAGAAAGGACACTTTGTCTGAAACGCATCGCCCACCAGACGCCCGAACCCACCTGCCATGTCATCTACCTGCTGATCCATGTAACCATACTGTAATTTGGAAGGTGCTGGGAAATTAATAAAGAATTGTCGATATTCATCAAACGGAAGCTGGGCCACTCTCTTATTTCTACCAACACTATGGAAGAACCACTTCCTAACAATGGGAACATTATTTAATGAGGCCCTCCTCCACATGTCTTCAAAAGGGCATTGGAGTGCCTCCCAATTTTTGGCAGCCTGCATAGGGCAACAGTATGGGAGACTCACTTCCTAATAATTGGAACATACAATATTTTATGAGGTCCTCATCTACGTTACTTAAAAGAAGCATCGGAGTGTCTCCCAACTCCCAATTTAAAAAGAATAAAATATTTAATGTAATAAAAAAAATAATACACCAACACTGTCTCACAAGTGAGAATGAGCCCTTAACATTTTCCCCAGGAAAATCCGTTTTGGTTTCGTTTTTGGACGTTTTATTGTGAGTCCGTAAAAGTGGCGTAATACTCAGACAACATTGTTCACAGCAGTGACCAGGGATTCAGGAATGCCTACATGGGTGTTCCCGGTGCTGTTCCCATGTCATTTGAGTACTGTTCTGATACAATTGTGACTTTTTAGGGTTTATCCAGGCTGCTGGGGGTGCCTCCGGAAAAATGCTCGGGTCTCCAATAGGTTAACATTGAGCTCGGTGCTCGGGTCAAGCATCGAGCACCCGAGCATTTTACTGCTCGCTCATAATTAGTAAAGACATTATCAGTCAGTTTTCACCATTTTAGGTGTTTACAGAAGAGTAGACTTATGCTAGGGTCACACTTGCGTCATGGATCCGCTAAAAGCTGACATTTTTCATGCTGAAATGTGTGAAAAACCCCATGCGTTAACGGATCCATAGGCTCCAATGCAAAAAAAACGCATGGTCAAAAGGCAACACTTTTGAGACTTTGAGTTTTTGCATCAGCAACAAAAAACGCTGCTAGCAACGTTTTTGGGTGTTTTTGCAAAAACGCATGCGTTTTTTTAACATGGGATTCTATGGGAAACACATGCATTAACGCATGGAACATATATGCACCATGCATTATTGCATGCGTTAACGCTAGCGTTTTTTGCAAAAAATGGCAGCAGAAAAAAACCCTAGCATTAACGCAAGCTTCCAAAAAAAGTCCCTCCAAGTGTGACCCTAGCCTTATAGAAGGTATCTAGTCCGACATCTCAAGTAACAATGGTGGCAGTTCCACATACAACAAGGCTGCCCATTAAACTTCATGCTTATTCACTGAACAGACCGTCAACAGCTAATCACAGATGCTCACTCTCTATTAGAGTGTCTGTGATTGGCTGTTGCAATCAGACAAACATTAATGTATGGCAACCAACCTGCAGTCATAGTCTGTAAAATAAATAGTTATATAAAAAAAAATGAGTAGGGCATGGCTGGATTTTTCAGTCTCAGCACAGTGGACAGCTGCGAGTTGCCACCCCCAGCTGCCTAATATTAATTTAGCTGACAAAAAAAATGCATAGGGCTTTCCCCTATTTTTAATTTCCAGCCAAGGTAAAACTAGGCATCTGGGGACTGGTATTTTTAGCGGGGTGAAGGCCCATCATTTTAAGGTCACCCCATGCTAAAGAATAGCAGACCACAGCCGCCCCTGAAAATGACGCTTTCTTTCGAAGTGTCATTTTCAAGGGCTTTACTTGGCACTTCCAGTATCCCTTATGGCAGTGGCATGCTGGGTAATAAGAGGTTAATGTCAGCTTTGCATTGCCAGCTGCATTAAACCCGAGCTTCTTAATGTCAGACCAATATTAGACCCAGCCATTAAGAATCCCAAGTAAATAGTCAAGACAACACAACACCCATTGAAAAAAACATTTTATTAGAAATAAAAACAAAAAATGACATATCTGGACTCCATCTTTATTACTCCCTCATACCAATCATCGATCCTTTGCGACCTCTTCTCTCTGCCGGCTATGTTGCAATCTGAGCTCTGCTTTATCGGAGGCAACAACAGTTGTGCTTGATTGTAGCAAACATGTCAATGCCCTTTGTAACATCCCAAAGGCTGAAGAATTAGACCATTCCCACCAGTAGAGGCCAGATACACAAACAGTGGCTGAATTAAATATTGAGCACATCATCAATTTTCTGAGCCAAAATATTTCTATAGGTACTACTGAGAATAATTTCTTACCAGATGATTTAGTGACATGTAATAATGAGAAATCATACAGGAAGAAAGTATTAAACATGCTTACTGAAATTTAATTAATACTTTCTACAAAAGCCTTTGTTGATGACAGCTTTAAGATACCTCCTGTATGGAGACACTAGTGGCAGGCATGCATTGCTCAGGTGTGATGTTGAACCCTCTGTGAACTCTGAACTTAAATTTTCAATTATATTCAGGTCAGGTGATTGGCTGGGCCATGCTTCATGTTCTTTTTTGAAACTAATTAAATTTCCTTTGCTTTGTCTTTGGGATCATTGTCTTGCTTAAAATTCCACCCTCATTTCATCTTCATCATCTTGGTAGGTGGCATCAGATTTTAATCCAGACTGTCTTGGTACATTTGTCCATTCATTCTTCCTTCAATAACATGAAATTTGCCAGTGCCGTATGTTGAAAACAGAGCTCCACACCATGATGTTCTCATCTCAAAATGAGTCGGTGGACAGGGTATGGGGTACTCGGATACCGGGACAGGTAGTTACTTCAGTGGGGGTGATCATGACTGGTTGGTTCCTGGTTTCGTGCCCTGGACACTTAATGGCGTGGTGGTGTGATAATGATGGAGAAATGGTAACGTGACGCCACCTGTGGTACCTGGTAATAGGGTTACCAGCGCTGTGGCCGGCCACTGAGGTGATGTGAATGCAGCTTTGGTAGTACAGCTCCCCACAGGTGGAGCTTTACCTCAGGGCAGCGAGGTGGATGAGGGGAATAGTAATCCTCACCTCGATGATACTGTAGAAACCCTCCAAGCTGCGGATAGAAGAAGACCAGACACTAGATTAGCTCAAACAGTTCTTTATTTGCACCAGGTGGAAATGGTACATGGTACAGTCTGGTTGAACGGGGTTTGTATCCGCAGATCTTTGAGGACTTTCCAGAGTCTGGCAGTGATGCCTTTAATATGGCATTCCTGGTCCTGTCTGTAGGGTCTTCCATATCCACAGCTATGGAGGCACTACACCTTTTGTTTGGGGTGCAGAATCTCCCTGTGGCGCCTTGCCATAGGGGCTCCACACACACCCCTGGTTAAATACACTCGTCCGCGCCACAAAAACATCATATTTGGTATGGTGCTTTGAGGTGGTATGCAGTGAATATTGACCTTTAAGCATGGTATGTAATATGGCATCCAAAGAGTTAAATTTTGGTCTCAACTATATTCTCACAGTATTTCACAGGTTTGTCTAAATGTTGTTGAGAAATTTTAAATGCACTAGAATATGCTTTTTGTTAAGCAATTGGAGTAGTGTGATGAGCGTGCATACAGGCCATGGAGATTGACTCCATTACTTTTCTTGGAAACAATTGTACCTGCTGATTCCAGGTCTTCGTGTAGCTCTCCTAGCTCTCCACAGGTCGTTCTTGGCTCTTGGACAACTCTTCTGATATTTAATTTCACTCCTCGCTGTGAAATTTTGTGGGAAGCACCTGGTCCTAGCGGTTTATGGTGAAATTATGTTCTTGTCACTTTGGGATTGTGGCCTGAACAGTGCTCATTATAAAGGCCACTTCACACGCTCAGATATCTGAAACGATATTGTTGTAACGTCACGCATTTGACATCGTTCTTACGATCTCGATTGTGCATCGTTGCGTGTAGTCGCAGGATGTCTGAACGAGAAATCGTTGGATCGGACATCTCAAATTTGAGAGCAGGACCTCAAATCTATCGTTCATCATCCTATTAAGGATCTGTGAAGCAGCAACATTGTTCAGTGTGACACCTTTTTGAACGATGTCGTTCATATTTCTCCTATTCCTGCCGCTTTGTATAATCGGTCAAACGATCTTCTACAAGTAGCTGGCGCGTTGCCAAATTTAAGATCATTAACGATATCCTTGTGTGTGACAACGCACTAACGATGTCGGAAGGATCGCGGTCACGTGACATAGTTAACGATATCATTCACAGATATCCTAGCGTGTGAAGCGGCCTTTAGTCTCAGTAGTTTAAAAATTCTTCTGTAACCAATACTATCAATATGTTTTGCGACAATAAGTCCTTCACAACATCCACTGTACATGTACGATGAACGTCTGAAGTGGGTGTATGGAGCAGGCTCACGTGGTCAGCCTGCCCAATACTTGGTAGGTTATGGCTGTTTTTACTGCTGCCAGGACCTGCCTCTAATGGCTTATGGTTAGAGCAGAACTGTTAACCTGTTAAATCCCACTGTCAAACTCTAACAGCGGTACAACATGCTGGCATGGGGATGCACAATTCTAAGCGCCCATCTGTACACTAGTAACTGGATTGTGGGCAGTCAATGGGTTGGTTTGAAATCAGTAAGTCTGCCGAAGATCTCTGTGCTTGTCATAACAATGCTCCTTTGAAACCCTGCCGGCAGCCAGGCTTCACAAGAGACTATGGTTCTTACTATATACACTATATGCACTATAGCTATCTGACAATCACAGCTTCAAGTCACCCTAAGGAAACTATTAAAAACAGTAAAAAGTAAAAAAAAATGTTTTAATACAATATGAAAAATGTTTTAAAAAAAACGTTCAAATCTCCCATTTTGCACAATTAAAAATAAAGATAATAAAAAAAATACACATATGTGGTATTGTCATATTCAGAAAAGTTCAATCTATCAAAATATGAAAAAATGTACCCCAATCGATAAGCACTGTAAACCAAAAAATGAAAGACTCACAAAATTATGGGGTTTTTTCGGTTGCCGTAATGCCACAATAAATGCTGTAACAAGTGATCAAAACATCATATCTATCTCAAATTGGTATCAATAAAAACATTGTATCACCCTACAAAAAAATAAGCCATCACACAACTCCATCGTCCAAAAAAATGAAAGCCTTACGCGTCTTGGAAATGAGGAAATAAGTTTCTATGTGTTTTTTTTTTTTTGCTTAATTCTAATTTTTTCCCACTAAAATAATAAAAAACCTTGACATATTTGGAATCTCCTTAATTGATTGATGAGGAGAGTCTTATTGTGAGTTAATGTTTACCACACAAGGCACACTACAAAAATAATTCCAAAAAAATCATATCATAATTTTATTGTCAGATTTTTTTCCCCTGTTTACCTGGTTTTACCCATCATGAGATGTTTCTTGTGTGGCACATTGGTAATGAGACACCTTTCTATAGGCCATCAGTAAACCAGTTGATATTATTTTTCATTGTGGCCGGATTGCTTTGTAATTACTGATAGATTTCAGCTGGTGCCATGACTTTCCATGGCTTTTGCACCTCTTTCTTCATGTGTTCAATACTCTTTACCAGTTTCATTTCTCATCATTACAAGAGTGAACACCTGAGTGTTCGGATTCGCTTTAGTTTGCCAAACAACTCTCCAAACCCTCCAAACACCGTTGAAATCATTGGCAGGCAACATCAAACGCATAGGAAACACCTTCAAAGGGGTCCAAAAGCTGCCGACACAGCTCAAATAACACATACCCACACAGATCATCTTACCAATCTCTTCTACTTGCTTCCGGGTCCACTCACAGTGTCCCGCTCTCCTACTCACTCACTTCTGGTCCCGTCCATTAACCTTTCTGCATATTCACTTCACTGACCGGCAATAGCCATTCAGAGACGCACATGCTCAGTGAGAGCATCTGTGATTGGCTCTTGCAATCAGACCACATTCCACAATCTCAATGGTGTTTGCGCTTGGTTGTCATACACATTGGTGTATGGCAACCAACCTGGCATCATAGTGTATAAAAAACATAAATAATGGAAAAAAATGCATAGGACTTCGCTGTATTTTTCAGTCTCAGCACAGACAGTTGCAAGCTGCCAGTCTCAGCTGCCTATTTTCACCTTAGCTGGCAAAAAAATGACAGTCAAGGTGAAACTAGGCAGCTGAGGACTGGTATTCTCAGCGTGGTAAGGGTCCATCGTTACTGGGCACCCACACTATAGAATAACAGCCAGCATCCACCCCAGACACAGGAATTTTCAACCACAGCACTCACCTCCTGTTCATTACCTCTTATATCCTTATGTCAGCCCCGGAAATGTGAGTGCTGACATTGCTGGAACTACACCATCACTGGTAGTGAGGATAAGTGTTTTATTTTAATTGGGAGTAACATGGAATGAGAAGGGGTTGTCTGAGAAGTGGACAACTCCTTTCATTTATTATACATGTATTGTTGCCTGCATGAATTGGATGGGCTGTTACTGACATCTGCTGACAAATTCCAGTCAATATCACCTTCAGAAATATATTTACTTAGAAAATTGGTGACGTGTTCAATACATGTGTCACCTGTAGTGTAAAGAGGCAGAGAAGGACAGACTATGCAAGTGTTGGTGAGCAGCACTCATTTTAAAGCCAGGGTCACACTAGGGTTGATTCTCTCATGCCAGAGATTTGGATGCAATATGCTAATGACAATCAGCTCAAATTCTGTTCTGACTGTGAGCTGAATGTCATTCTACTGAGCTTCAAATCTCTCTCATGCTAGAATCAGATCATAAGTGTGGAGAAGATGGAGAGATTAATTTCTCCATCTTCTCCATTGCATGTCTCGGTGTATATCGCACTGCACTTGGATGTCATTTGAGTGCAGTCTGATCTTTTACATGCATCCATATTGGTTGTCCTCCTTTCACTTATCTCAGGATGTGGTGTGTATGTCATGCATAGCCAATTAGCAGAAAAACAGAGTATGGCTTAGTACAGTAGTAGAGCATAGTAAGCATCAGAGCTCGGTCTAGCTACAGATAAGTGATGTACATGAAAACTAGGAGTAATTACAACATATTCTTTCGTTTTGGTAGTGGGCAGTTGTTTTTAGAGGCAAGTCATAGAATTATAATCATAGAATTTTAGAATGGTGGAGTTGGAAGGGACCCCCTGGGTCATCTTGTCCAACTCCCTGCTCAATGTAGGATTATCTAAAACATCCCAAACAGATATATGTCCATTCTCTGTGTGTGAAGACTTCCATTGAAATAGAACTCATCACCTTTCATGGTGTTGAGGAGAGCCATAGGATCAAATACTTAGTTAACCTTAAGACATAAGGGCATGGGAGAAACGATTCATAGAGTGTAATATTTTACATTGCATAACCTTAATTGCGACTTAAACATGGCTGCCACTTCCTGTTTCATCACACCATGCCATGGTGTGTAAGATGTAGTGATGGGCGAATCCTAAATTACTCGGAATCGCTTGACTCTAGCGAGTCCGAGCACAGGACTCGCTACTCGTTGCGAGTCTAGCGAGTCCAATGTTAATGAATGGGGAAGCGAGTAATAGCGAGTAGTGTGAGATTTACAAATCGCAGATGTGTCTCGGAAGCTTCAGCCTGAAGCAATCCTAGTTTTGTCATTTATTTGCATTGGACTCATTTACTTTGTAAGTAATCGCTGGGAAACTCGCACAGATAAGAGTCCTGTCTGCTCAGTGTGCTGGCTGCCAGCTCTAGGGTCCTAGAGCCTGCCTGCTGCCTGATGTAGCAGAGCTGAGATTGTTCTCAGTCTGCTCATTCCCTGTGTACAGACATGAATGTCTGTGCACAGAGATGATGTAGCAGAGCTGAGATTGTTCTCAGTCTGCTCATTCCCTGTGCATAGACATCTATATTTATGCACAGGGGATGTAGCAGAGAGGACATCGCGTTTTGGACTGCGTCGGACGGAAGAGGATTTTTTTAATTAAAGATGGAGTCCCTAATGGCTTTTTTTTTTATTTCTAATAAAAAATTTTCTTTGTGTTGCGTTTTTTTTAAAACAATTTAATAGAAATTCATGGCGGTCATGTCTAATATTGGCGTGATCGCCATAAATTTCGGGCTTAGGGCCAGCTGATAATACAAAGCTGGCCCTAACCTCTTTATTACCCAGCGTGCCACCGCTATCAGGGCCGCTGGAAGAGCGGGGTTCAGCGCCAGAGGATGGCGCTTCAATGAACGCGCCATCTTCTGGGGCGGCTGCGGGCTGCAATTTGCAGCGGGGGGGCCCAGAAAGCTTGGGCATCCCTGCGCTGCGGATTCCAGCCCCCAGCTGCTTAGCTGTACCTGGCTAGACATAGAAATTGCGCGGAACCCCACGCATTTTTTTTTTATTATTTCATGAAATTCTGAGATTCTGACTCTGACTCTGACTCTGAGACTCTGACTCTGAAATTCATGAAATAATAAAAAAAAAATGGAATCCGCAGCGCAGGGATGCCCAAGCTTTCTGGGCACCCCCCGCTGCAAATTGCAGCCCGCAGCCGCCCCAGAAGATGGCGCGTTCATTGAAGCGCCATCCTCTGGCGCTGAACCCCGCTCTTCCAGCGGCCCTGGTGGCGGTAGCACGCTGGGTAATAAAGGGGTTAATACCAGCTTTGTTATACAAGCTGGTATTAAGCCCGAGATTCTTAATGTCAGGCCACGTTTGACCCAGCCACTAAGAATCTTCAATAAAGGGTTAAAAAAACACAGAGAAAAATTTTTATTTGAAATAAAAAAAAAAGCCATTAGGGACTCCATCTTTAATTAAAAAAATCCTCTTCCGTCCGACGTAGTCCAAAACGCGATGTCCTCTCTGCTACATCCCCTGTGCATAGATAGATGTCTATGCACAGGGAATGAGCAGACTGAGAACAATCTCAGCACTGCTACATCATCTCTGTGAGCAGGCGGGCTCTAGGACCCTGGAGCTGGCAGCCTGCACACAGAGAAGACAGCTGGACTCGGCTCGCAATGTAACAGCAGTTACTCTGCGAGTTTCCCTGCTATCACTGGCACAGTAGCCGAGTCT
This sequence comes from Allobates femoralis, assembly GCA_033576535.1. NCBI lineage: Eukaryota > Metazoa > Chordata > Amphibia > Anura > Aromobatidae > Allobates > Allobates femoralis. Next base: position 72,444,394 of record JARQOC010000001.1, on the reverse strand, counting down.
AATGCAAACAATGGCAATCCTAGTTTTGTCAGCGTTTCTGACAAAACTAGGATTGATATTGATTTGCATTGGACTCGTGCGAGTAATCACTGGGAAACTCGCAGAGTACCGAGTCCTGCGAGTCCCTTACTACTCGCCGAGTAACGAGTCCTAGCGAGTAGATTCGCCCATCCCTAGTAAGATGGAGCCTGGACCTATAACTACATCCTGTTTACAATAAGGAGTTCCTGGAGGAAGCTGAATTCCATAGAAGGACTGACCAATCACAGAAATCACAGAACGCCACATCACCTGGAGTTCCTCAATCAAGACCACACCCCCTGATGACCTCATGGACCGCCCATGAACTAACCTATTGACCAATGAATACATCTGAGTAGGGCTGGCTGAGCCCCTTACTGAGGAAAAACCTCATGCCTCTTAAACTAAAGGCCAATTGGAGCCACACTTGGGACTGACCAAGGAGAGTGTACATCTGACTCTGTGCATCTGGTGTCATACGTTCACGCTGGTACTTGGTCTATATTTATTTGGTCAGGAGCAGGCAACTTATTAATATTATAAAATATTAATCCATAACAATGGCAGCCTGTTTCACTTGTTCACCCTCACTGTCAAAAAGATTCTAATTTCTAATCTTTATCTCCTTCCTTTCAGTTTCATTCCATTGCGTATCATGTTTCCAAGTGCAAATGAGAATGATCCTTCTACACTGTGACATCCATTCAGACTTTTGTAGACAGCTATTAAGTCTCCTCTCAGTCTTCTTTTTGGCAAGCTAAACATCCCAGATCCTGCAACCGTTCCTCATAGGACATGGTTTACAGACCGGTCATCAATCTGGTCGCTCTTCTCTGAACTTGCTCAAGGTTTTTTATGTCTTTTTTAAAATGTGATGCTCAGACTGGGAACACTATCCCAGATGTGGTCTGACCAAAGAGGTTTAGAGAGTGATAATGACGTCACGTGATCTAGACCGTTTGCTTCTGTTAATACATCTCAGAATTGTGTTTGCCTTTTTTGCTGCTGCATCACACTGTTGATTCATGTTCAGTCTGTGATGTATTAGTATACCTAAGTCTTTCTCACATGTGACGTTTCTTCACCCTATTCCTCCTATTTTGTAGATGTTATAGAATTTTACATCCCCATTCTATTAGCCTATTGTTCCAGCTCATCTAGATCCTTCTGAATCTTCTCTTTTTCTTTTCTAGTGTTAGCTCTTCCTCCTAGCTTTGCATCATCTGCAAATGTGATTACTTTACCTACAGTCCCCTTATCTACACTACTTACAAAAATGTTGAACAACACTGGGGCCAAGACAGAGCTCTGCGGTACTTGAGACATTCTTCCAATTAGATTTGCAGCCATTTATTACCACACTTTGAGCATCATCACTGAGCCCGCTATGAACCCACCTATCTGTAGCTTTGTGATCTAATTTTTTTCAAATTCAAATCTTCAAGAGAAAATTAAGCAACACCTGCATAGGATTTCAGAAATCTTATTTGATTTGCTAGTCTTGTAAACAGCAACATTTTTTATCCTTGCAAAATGTGCAGAAACAAATGCAGCAAAAATGTAGAGTGTGAACAGGCCCTAAGTCTGCCTGCTGGTGGAGAGCAGATGTGACAATTCTGGCTATGGAGTAACTCGGCTCATAACCATCCCTGCTTGCCTACCATAGACCGTAAAGTGGCACATGAAAAAGAATCTATATACAGTGGGTACGGAAAGTATTCAGACAAGCTTAAAGGGAACTTGTCAGGTCATTTATGCCCCCCTCCCCAGCTAAAACTGTCTGTACCTGCAGCTTCATAATACTTTTCTAATCATCCCTGTCTGAGCTCATAGTGTAAGGTGAAAAAAAGCATTTATACACTTACATTGCCTTAGTTAAATAAGGCAGTCAGTCTACATCTTGGAGGATGTAGTCTATCTGGCAGGTAATAGTTAACATTTCAGCTGAATATCAGAACATGCTGCAGGACCTGATGTGACGAAACAACCATGTGACTACAATAGGCGGAGCTAAGTCTTCATAGAGTATAATAATTTGCTTGCTTAGCTCCACCCACTATGGTAACATGATTGTTACATCTCACAGGTCCTTTTAGCAGAGAACTTAATAGTAAATTAACTATTACATGCCCGTCTACTACGTTCTTCAAGATGTAGACTGACTGCCTCATTTACATGAGAAAATGTAAGTGCATGAATGCTTTTTTTTTCACCTTTCACATTACACTATGAGCTCAGACAGGGATGATTAGAATAGGACTATGAAGCTATAGAGACAGACAGTGATAGCTGGGGGGAATAAACTAGTTGACAGGTTCCCTTTAAATTTTTTACTCTGTTTCATTGCAGCCATTTGGTAAATTCACATTTTTTCTCATTAATGTACACTCTGTGCCCCATCTTGACTGAAAAAAACACAAATATAGAAATGTTTGCAAATGTATTAAAAACTGAAATATCACATAGTCATAAGTATTCAGATGCAAATGTCTTATGTGCTGTATGACATATTGATAAATCATTTCCAGTATGATACGCGTACTATTTATTTTTGATGCCTCTCAAGGGAGAATAAAAGTATTATTGACAGAACCTCGTCACCTTATGTACAGACAGACAGCAGATTCCTAGCAGTGTTACTTTTAAGAACCTATTAGAACAAATCAGAACAAACTGCGATGGTGTGTAAGAAGGTCCTGGAAAATAAGATGAAAACCATGAGCTCCTTCCTTTTTTAAAGACAAACTGTTAGTAATTAATACAGTGGCATGTACTTGTGTTCTCATGTGTGTTCATACTTGAGGAGCATAGGGAAAATCCCTGGAATATCACTTCATTGTCTGATTTGAGACTTAAAGCATCATCAACACCATCACAGCATTTTTTTTTCGACTGCTGAAGTGGGCATTAAAAGTCCCCTGCCCTCAGTCTTATAATCAACTTATGGCTGTTTGCATCCTTTCTCGGCGTTGCTCCATTCCCAGTGCACCATCTTCTGCCCCTAACGTCTGACAGGTCAGAAGTCAGAAGTTACATCACACTCAAACAATGCATCTCTATGACAGCTAAGGCCAGAACGAGGCTCCATTAGAGATGTATTGAGTTATGACCTCCGGTGTGCTCCATGAAACACTGGAGAAGCGTTTTCCTGGGAGCTGGGTAAAAATGCATGCGTTTAAACACAACCGTGTTTTCCAAAGTGTTTTTACCACGTTAGCATGCATTTTTACAATACAAGTCTATGGGAACAAAAATGCATGCATGTTTACCCCATTTTATGCAAAAACGCAGTGAAAAATGCAATGCATTAAAAACGCAAAACACAGCTCAGATGTGAACTTCGCCTTACCTTTACTCAAGTATAAGCAAATTTTTTCAGCACATTTTTTATGGTGAAAAAGACCCCACTGAGCTTGCACTCGAGTCAGTGTGCTGGACTCTAGGGGGGTTAGCTTTGGTGCGGTGATCAGAGGCTGGAGCAGGCTGCAGAAGCAGAAGGTGGTCACGTGGGCCCGATGTTTAAGCCGATGTAACATTCACTGCATCGTCTTGTCTGTCACCTCTCAGCACTGAAGCCAGTGCTAAGAGGTGGGCAGGGGGAGTGAAGCATATTACATTAGCCTAATAAACGGGCCCACATGATCACAGGTTGCAGCTGCAGCCAGGGGCAAGCATGTTTGTTAATATTCACTGCTTCCCACACATCATCTTTGCAAAAAATAAGAGGGTGGGGGACAAGAGGCGCAATAGTGCCCTATCACTAGTGACACTAGAAAGAGTGATGCTGAGGAGCCACTCACCTGATTCAGTTGTGGGCCCCACAACTGGTTTGAAGGCGTTTTGAGAAGAATCTCTCAGCTGCTGCAGGACCTCCACCAACTACTGACCAGTAGTGAAATTCAAGGAGATGATGGGAGTACAGGTGTGACACGGTCCGCGCTGCTCCAATGTAAAAACTCACCAAAAGAGTCACAAAGTCATCAGTAGATTTTATCTTTTTAATCCTCCTTCCTCCTACGCGTTTCGGCGCCCCACCTGGCACCTTCATCAGGGATATCACACATCATCTTTGGCGTGGGAAGCAATGAATATTCCAGCAGTGGACAAATGAACACACCTCCCAATCGCTCCCCTACAGCACCGCAGCTTCTTTCTGTCTTGTGCCAGCATCTGATCATTTGAGTGGTGCAGGGCATTGACCTCACCACTGTGCACACCACTCAAATGATCAGAGGCTAGGAGAAGAAGACAGGAGGATGCTGCAGTGCTGCAGGGGAGCAATGGGATGCTGCAGTGCTGCAGGGGAACAAGCAACTTGTTTTTTGTGCGTGCCAGGATGGGGGACCTTATCCAATGATCAAGAGGCTATATCCCATGATGGGGGGCAGGGCCGGACTTGGACCAAAAAGCAGCCCTGGAAAACAAGCCCCACCAGCCCACGTACTATATCACCCATCAGCTCTGATCAGTGAAATTTGCTTTTACGTTGTCATGGCCTCATCACTTTCTCAAAGTAGTTATTTGAAGAGCCAGATGTGAATGGTGCAGCAATGGGAATAATCAACCATAGCTCCATTCACATGTTACTCTCCAAAGCTACATTTGCCAGTGGTCAGATACACAACGAAGGGAAAGTCTTCACCTGTACAGAAGAGAAGTGATGTCTTCCATATTGGGGATAATTAATTTAAACAGTTAAATGCTGAAAATCAAAGTCCAATACCACCTCTGACAACAGGACAAGAGAAGTGGTACTGTGCAAAGTATATATACAGAATAATACAGATACTGAGGATTACACCCAGTATACAGGACAGGAGAAGCAGTACTGTGCAGTGTATATATACAGAATAATACAGTACAGAGGATTACACTCAGTAGACAGAAGAATTATACCCAGCATACCCAGGAGGATGTGTTATATAGATAGGAGGCTGTGGTATATACATAGCCAAGACTCAGCCAGATCCTAAAGATGGGGAAAGATGAAAGGTGGCGGCAGAAAGTCCAGTGATGGCTGCAGAGAGGAACAGAATCCATGGAGGCACCGGGAAGAACAGAGAGAACTCTGCCCGCAGGAAAACTTTCTGATGCTACACATTACAGACTGCGGACCGTATACACAACACAGACTGCCCGCTGTGTACACATTAGAGACTGCCCGCTGTATACACATTAGAGGCTGCGGGCTACATACACATTACATACTGCAGGCAGTAAACACATTAGATACTGCTCACTATATGCACATTACAGACTGCCCGCTGTATACACATTACAGACTGCCCGCTGTATACACATTACAGACTGCCCACTGTATACACATTACACACTGGCCGCTGTATACACATTACAGACTGCCCACTGTATACACATTACAGACTGCCCGCTGTATGCACATTACAGACTGCCCACTGTATACACATTACAGACTGCCGCTGTATGCACATTACAGACTGCGGCTCTATGCACATTACAGACTGTGGGCTCTATGCACATTACAGACTGCGGGCTCTATACACATTACATAATGTTTGAGGGAGGTCGGGCTCACCACTATGTGGGTGCTCAGAAGAAATTAATATCTACAAGTCTTTGATATATTTCGGCACTCCAGAAATGACCAATGAGTGGTGAAAAAAGTGTTCCTTTATTGAAAAATCAACACTGTGACAAGCAAAGTTATCCAACGTTTCGGTCATACACTGACCTTTGTCAAGGATTTATCTGTAAAAATAATTACAAAATTATCAATACAACATGATATTGTGTGTTTTCTTAACAATTTTAGAACTAAATATGCATAACAAAGGAATATCATGACCACATATTACAAGAGTCCTCTGTAACACAGGATCAAAAATTAAGGCTAGAAAATACGGCATCATGTTACTCATAATAACATCATATTATAACACTGGACGAAATTACAATAAAGTCATCTGAGAGAAAAGGAAATAGTTTACCTATGCAGTAAGTGTCCGCGTCACAGTAATGTGTTGTGGTGCTAAATTAGCTTTCTGGCGATGTGCAACTGTATTGAGACGTCCATCTTTGGGGGTTATATAATAAACGAAGTGAGTGCACAAATTGCGAGACGTTCAGTGCTCAAGAAAAGGCTAATTTTGACAGACAAGAGTCCTCTGTCGGGTATAAGGGAAGAAGATTGAATACAGTAAGAAACATATACAGTAAACTGAAGGCTGTTAGGAGAGCTCAGGAGAGCGTCACAAGGAAAAAAAGGAAAAAGAAAGAAAAAAGAAGAAAGAACAATCATTGAAGGTTATGAATATTAAGAATATATACATGGAGAAAGCCTTGTGGTAGGTACTTGCTCAGTGAGTGTTCGTGGAAACTCCTCTCTAAATTGAGATATTAGGTAAAGGTCTATAATGAACAATTATGTTCATGTTAGTGATACTTTAAGATATATAACAGGGCAATACCTGTATGAGTGGTGGTTATCCAGACAGTATGCTCACTTCGCTATATGATCCCAGGTTTACATCTGGCCTAGGTATCTGGTGCGTTGTGAGAGTCTAGTACGTCTAGAGTGCACTATGAGAAATGAATAGGTTATTAAGAGTATTATTGACAGTGTTTCCCTAGTCCGTATGTATATGTATGCATATGATTACCTTATGAATCCATGAGCCCAGGGTCTGCTAGGATAATGTGAAGAGGATGAAGTCCTAAGTACAGAGAAACTAAGTTGCATTATGATGTAGGCTAGGAGAAGCAAGTTACCTGATGTGGACAGTAAGCACGTGCACTGCGCACTCCTGGTAGTGTTGTGCCAATGTGTGTCTATCAGCTGTGTTAAAAGCTTTGCGCCGTGGTCAACTAAAGATGCATTTCCAGTATCGGCGGTGGAACGCACGGATACGACGTCAGGTGGAAGGCATACTTCCGCGCATGCGCGGTAAGACGAAACTGCTAAGTGAAAGCGCTATGAATTACATCGGTGACAAGCTATACCATCCGGACGTGCAGGAGTGTAGTGATGATTCAAAAGCTGTCTGATAGGTTTGAGTGCAGTCAAGGACGCTGTTAAAGAGATAATGGAGACATAGTTAGAACATATATCTCTACATACTCATATACATGCTTGACTTGGTAAACTACATGTGGTAACTTAATTATGAATTAAGTACATTAAAGTAGTGGCATATATCCCCTAAATATATCTTGATAAGGGTAGTTTTTTATCCCCATTGAACTCAGGACAAGACTCCTTAACCGGAGGGAGCAGAAACCCCAACATATGCTTAAGATAATATATATATTACATATTCACAACATGTCCCCTCTCAGAAATCCACCGTAAAAATGACAAGATTCTATGAAAAAAGTTAGCACATATAAAGAGGGTTAGAAACAGGCCACAACAGTACTATCCCTTTTCATAACCTCAAATCATATTCTTGTTCATGCCAAGAGGTTCCAATGTCTGGAGTTCATGAATCCAGAATGATTCTCGAAGTTTTAGTCGTTGAATACGATTGCCCCCCGTCTGTTAATGGGGACCTGGTCTATGCTTGGAACCTTAGTTGTAAAACTGAATGTTTGCAACTGGTGAAATGGTAGGGAACTGGAAGGAGGTTTTGTCAACATCGGATAGTGGACTTATGTTTGCTGATTCGGTCTCGGATATGTTGGGTAGTTTCCCCAACATTTCCGAGACCACAGGAACATTTCAGCAAATACACCATGTGTGTAGAATCACATGTGAAGAATCCCCGAATCCTGTAAGTTTTGCCTGTTCGTGGGTGTGAGAATGTTTCCCCTTTGATAACGTGAGAATAGTGCAAGCAACCCAAACAAGGGTATGTGCCTGAACGCTGGCTGCCTAAAAATGTTTGTCTAGGTATCCTGATATTGGAGCCTATATCAGCCCTCACCAACTGATCCTTTAAGTTAACTGATCGTTTAAGACAGAACAATGGTTTGTTATTAAGTTCAGGGATATGTGGATACGAATCACTGAGTACTGTCCAACGTCATGTGATGATGGTTCGGATCAGTGTGTGGAAAGGGTGACACGTGGTGACACAAGCCACTTGGTCGCATTGTCCTTGTTTGTGTTGTGGAGCGTGGTATCGTGATATGTGATGGATAACCATGATTCTGAAATTTTTGGCTCATCTCTTTATGTCTTATTGCACGTTGGTCAGGATCAGAGACAATCCGTGTGATTCTAGTTTGTTGAGAGTTGGGTAGTGAATGTTTGATGTGTTTGGGGTGACAACTGGAAAAGTGGAGTAGACTATTGGTGTCTGTTGGCTTGATGTAAAGATCCATTGATAGCAACCCTCCTGTATCTTTCTGTACCAGGGTGTCAAGGAAATTGATCATAGACAAATCCCAATGTATGGTGAAGGATAGATCTGAGTCATAGGAGTTAAGACTGTCAAAAAATTCTGACAGTTCCCCCTGTGTGCCTTGCCAGATGAGGAAGACGTCATCAATGTATCGTTTCCAGGTAATACAGTGTTCCCTGAATAGTGGGTGTCTGATGAAGTACTTCTCCTCAAAATCAGCCATAAATATGTTAGCATAAGGTGGGGCCATGTTAGAGCCCATTGCGGTCCCTTTCTGCTGTACATAATATTGATCTTTAAAGAGGAAGTGGTTGTTCTCGAGGACCAGTTTCATGAGGTCGATGATAAGTGGTATCCTGTCGTTGGAGACCTCAGCTTCCCTGCACAGAGCCCACAGGGTGAGCATTTTTCAGGGTTACCTAGATATCACATATTTGTGACAGCCAGGGAATGTTCAGGGGGCTTGTTTATATTGGAGCCTGTATGGAAATGGGAAACTGGTTGTTTCCTCCCAGTCACCTACAAACACACCCCTTCCCCCTCTTTACACTATGGCCATCCACCCCCAGGATTCTACAGGCCTGCCCCCTCCCCACTCTACACTATGCACGGCCACCCCCAGGGTTCCTATAGTCCACCCCAGCCCCTAATGTCACCACCCACACCCATTGTACACAGCGGTTCCCACTGCACTGACACACTGTGCCGAATCCACTGCTGTGAAGATGATTTGGTACAGTGTGTGAGTGCAATGGGGACAGCTGCATGTGTGTGCTCTTACCCTGTGGGATCTGTGCAGGGGAACCGAGGTCTGCACTCTGTAGCACGGGACTCCCGATGCTTCTCTCTCCATACCTCCAGTACCATAGAGCACAGAGCTGGTGGCAGCGGTATAAAGAGAATTGCTCCACCGGCTCTGTGCAATATGGTACTGGAGGTATGGAAAGCAGTCCTGGGCTCCGGAGTGCAGACCTCAGCTCCCCTGCACAGAGCCCACAGGATGAGTGCACACACATGCAGCGGTCCCCACTGCACTCACACACTATGCTGAATCGCCTTCACAGCAGCAGATTCAGCACAGTGTGTCAGTGTAGTGGGGGCCGCTGTGTACAATGGGTGTGGGTGGTGACATTAGGGGATGGGGTGGACTGTAGGATCCCTGGGGGTGACTGGGAATAGTGTACAGTGGGGAGGGGCAGGCTGTAGGAGCCCTGGGGGTGGCAGCCATACTGGGACTGAGGAGGGGGTGGGCCTGTAGAATCCTGGGGTGGCTGGCCATAGTCTACAGTTGGGAGGGGTCAAGTCTGTAGGAGCTCTGAGGGTGGCTGGCTATAGTGTAGACTGGGGTAGGGGGTGAGTTTGTATGAGACTGGGAGGAAACGAACAGTGTCCCAGTTACATGCAGGCTCCAATACAAACACGTCCCTGGACCTTTCCTGGCTGCCGCAAATATGTGATATCTAGGTAACCCTGCAAAATGTTGACAGCATGCATATTACAAACTGTCAACATTTTGCAGCCAAGATATTTATATGAATTATAGGAAAAGCCCTGACAACCCGTTTAACTATGTCACGCAGGGAGCAGCTACCCCTTTGGAATCTTTTTGCTCACGCAATGTTTTTAAAGGACTTAAATAAAGAAATAATTTTACATTATCTTCATTGACAATTTGTGCTGAAAATTTTTGAATATGTGTTGTAATGTCTGTATACTTTATTGCGTTCTCCCCTGCCCAGGAGATGTGGTATGATCAGACCATGTCCCTGTACAGTCAGACACATCCATTACACAGCACATAGCAGGGACACATACAGTATATAAGATTATCTCAGCCCAGGAGATGTGGTATGATCAGTCCATGTCTCTGTACAGTCAGACACATCCATTACACAGTACATAGCAGGGACACATATATAAAATTATCTTAGCACAGGGGATGTGGTATGATCGGACCATGTCCCTGTATAGTCAGACACATCCATTACACATTACATAACAGGGACACACATATAAGATTATCTCAGCAAAGGAGGTGTGGTATGATCAGACCATGTCCTTGTGTGTTCAGACACATCCATTACACAGTACATAGCAGGGACACATATGGCTAGGGTCACACTTTTAAAATCGAATTGTGTTCACTCGGCAATACTGTACAGAGGAATTACCCCCGACATGCCCACCTGAGTGGGTAGCATGTCTCTAGGGGGGTGGGCACCCCCTAGAGACATGATGGCCAAAATTAATATTGGGTCATTCCATGTCAAGTGATCCAAAAATGAATATTTTTTTTCCCTGACGTCCTCAGATTTTTTTAATTTTTTTTCTATATGAAGAACAACTTTGTCTAATTACAAAAAAAAAGTTTTGAATTTTTTTCTTTATCAGTTAATTTTTTACAGATTTTTAAAGTTTTAAAAAAGTGCGAATTTTGGCCTGGTATGGCTTTACATTTTCTATCATATCTCGGGCTAGAAATAAGATAGAGAAACAATATAAACACCAATCTACTCAGAACTGTCCAGGCTTTCATCAGATATGTCACAAGAGGATCTTTGTTAATATTTTACCCATGTGATCGCAAGCGCAAAACTTTAAAACGCATTTCCGAAAAATCGGCGCGCTTTAAATATTTCAAAAACTGCCCATGTGTCTGCTTTGCTCTTAGCCACATCTGTACCAAATTTCAAGTTGGGATCGCAATGGGATCATATTTTAACATATTTTACTAGTAATAGCGTCAATGGGTCATTCCATATCAAGTGATCTAAATATGAATATTTTTTTTTACCTGACGTCTTTAGATTTTTTTTTTTTTTTTCCTTTATGAAGTACTACTTTAGTTAATTACAAATTAAAGGTTTAGAATTTTTTTCTTCATCAGTTAATTTTTTACAGATTTTTAAAGTTTAAAAAAAGGGTGATTTTGGCCTGGTATGACTTTACATTTTGTTTATCTCAGGCTAGAAATAAGATAATGAAGTGGGAGAGGCATCATTTTACTCAGAACGGTAACAGCTTTCATTTGAGATGTTACAAGACTATGTTTCTTTATATCAAATTCAAACTATTGACGGGCAATTGTGAAAAAATGACTGATTGTGTTCTTGGTGATTTTTGAATTGACACTATAATAGTTAAATATTTTGCACTTAGGTCCAATGAATGCGTCCATGGGGTCAAGCTGGGACAGAGTCATCACAAATTAGCCTTATTTGCAGATGACCTGCTACTTTACATCTCCCAGCCCCTGGTCTCCATCCCTTGGGTCTTAATGGAGTTTGAACGGTTCGGACAATTGAGCAACTTTAAAGTGAATTGCTCCAAAACCGAGGCACTCAATATTTCTTTGCCTGGAGAATTGGTTTCTCATCTATCTAAACAGTTCCCATTTAAATGGAAAGTAGAAGCAATTAAGTACTTGGGAGTCCTTATACCAAAAGATCTTAAACAAATATTCAATTTAAATTATTAACCCCTTTTGACTAACGCGGAATCGGCATTTACCTCCTATAGACAATTAAAGCTATCCTGGTTCGGGAGAATAAACGTAGTCAAGATGGATGTCTTGCCCCGACTCTTATATACTTTTCAGACAGTTCCTGTTCTATTGGATAGAGGCTTCCTCTCCAAAATGCAATCTATGATCCTTAGATTTGTCTGGGGGGGCAAGAGGTCCAGATTGCGAATGAATATCCTATCCTTGCCCAAGACCAGAGGAGGGGTTGGACTACCCAACATACGAGCGTACTTTGTGGCTTCCTCTCTTGTTAGAGCTCTAGATTGGCATTATCATGCGTCCTCCAAGAAATGGGTAGGGGTGGAGCAAGAGGGTTTGGGGATTCCGCTGAAACACCTGCTTTGGATTTCCCCTAAAGACTCCACAGACCTAGTACCTTTGACAGACATGACCAGAAACACCTTGAAGGTATGGCACCTAGTGACGAAAACCCTCCGCTTAAACGACAGACTTAGCCCTTTGACTCCCCTTTTTTCCAACCCATCTTTCCCACCCAGATTTGACAGGCAGAGATTTTTATGTTGGCGGATTGTGGATGACACCCGAGTAGGACAGACTCTGTCCAGTGGTGGTTTGCCCCCGATGGCAGAGCTACAACTCAAAGAACCTACGAGACCTCTTAAGTGATTCGAATTTCTCCAATACAGAGCATACTTATATTCAGCTGACCACTCTTGCAGGGTAAGATTGACGCCCAACGTATTGGAGAGGTTATTCCAACTGGAGGCTCCACCGAGGCGCAAAATATCAGTTCTATACCAGGCCTTAGGGTCCATGAGAGAGCAGGGCACCCTTTACTTCCAACGTGCTTGGGAGAGGGAATTGGGGTGTAGCATTTCAGAAGCTAATTGGCAGAAATGCTTTATATTTACTCACTCACTAGCTAGCGCTTGTTCTGCACAAGAAAGAAGCTATAAGCTGCTCACTAGATGGTACTTGTGCCCGACGACACTCCGGAACATGTTCCCTGGAACCCCTGATACCTGCTGGCGCTGTGGGGAAGAGAAGGGTACAATGATACACATTTGGTGGAGTTGTGGGGAAATCCGGCGGTTCTGGTCTGAGGTTTTCAATGCATACGCCCGGATAACAGGTAAACAAGCCGAATGCTGCCCAGAATCGGCAATGTTATCCATTTTTCCAGGTCCTATTGGGCTACAGAAGAGGGATATTCTCCGCTTTTGCATCTCGGCTGCTCGTGCTGTGATCCCGAGGTTCTGGAAATCAAGCCGGGCTCCATCTCTACTTGATTGGTTCAAAGAATTGATGGACATATATCGAATGGAGGAGCTCGCAGCTGATGCGTCGGGATCTCGGAACAAATTCTTAGGGATTTGGGTTGAATGGATTCTTTTTCACGACTCTGCAGAATTTAGGAGTATCTTTTCCAGCACAGATAATATGGCTCGACCTCTGGCTGATGGGGAGCCAGTGGGATGAGTACCCTTTCTCCTTCCCATACCTCACCCGTCCCCCCCCCCCCCTCCTTTTTTCTTTTTTCTTACGTGGCTTTTCTTTCCCAGTATAACTTTTTCTAATGGTTTTTGTTTCTCTTCTCTCTCTCTTCTTTTCTATCTCTCTTTTCTTCCCATCTGATACATTCAGTCTAGGTATTTCCTTTCTACACCTATACCTTCAGAATTCTAGTGAACATTAGACAGGTATCGGAAACTCTGAGCTGTGAGTAGATGATTAATATTTAGGCCTTCGTTTCCGGTACACCAGTCGATAGACTATTCCAACTAGGCCTCAACGGGTAATGACCCACTTACGTGGTCAACCTGTTAGAAGGGGCCAAGTGATAAAAATCATTCTGCTGGGGCTGCTTGTCCCCTTGACATCAGAACATCTCAAAACCCTGAGAAAGGTTGTATACTTGAGTGTTTGGAATTATATTTAGATTGTAGTATATATTGCACCAGAGATAAGCGCAAAAGTAAATTTGCAGCTTATCTTAAAGTTACTAATAACTTTGTGAATTCTCTTTTTGTATATTTTATATGTCTCAAGATTTTGTTAAAAGATTGAATGTATGTCTTTCATATGTTTTTTCAAAATTTAATAAAAATGAGATTAACCATAGTTAAATATTTTAAAATATGATCCCATCATGATCCCAACTTGAAATTTGGTACAGATGTGGCTAAGAGCATAAAAGACACATGGGCAGTTTTGGAAAATTTTTATTAAAACGTTTTTTCGGAAATGCATTTCAAAATGTTGCGTTTGCATTTGCATGGGTAAAAAATTAAAATTAACAAATATACTCTTGTGACATATCTGGTGAAAGCCTGGACAGTTCTGAGTAGAATGGTGTTTATTTTGTTTCTCTATCTTATTTCTAGCCCGAGATAAAAAAATTTAAAGTCATACCAGGCCAAAATTCACCCTTTTTTAAACTTTAAAAATCTGTAAAAAATTAACTGATGAAGAAAAAAATTCCAAACTTTTAATTTGTAATTAACTAAAGTAGTACTTCATAAAGGAAAAAAAAAAAAAAAAAAAATCTAAAGACGTCAGGTAAAAAAAAATATTCATATTTAGATCACTTGATATGGAATGACCCATTGACGCTATTAATAGTAAAATATGTTAAAATATGATCCCATTGCGATCCCAACTTGAAATTTGGTACAGATGTGGCTAAGAGCAAAGCAGACACATGGGCAGTTTTTGAAATATTTAAAGCGCGCCGATTTTTCGGAAATACGTTTTAAAGTTTTGCGCTTGCGATCACATGGGTAAAATATTAACAAAGATCCTCTTGTGACATATCTGATGAAAGCCTGTATAGTTCTGAGTAGATTGGTGTTTATTTTGTCTCTCTATCTTATTCCTAGCCTGAGTTATGAGAAGAAACGTAAAGGCAGGCAACAGCGAAATTCACACTTTTTCCGAACTTTGAAAATCATTTAAAAAAAAAATAAATTTTTTAAAAAAATTTTCTCTTCACATTTTGCATTGTCTGACATGCTATTATCAAATAACAAAATCTCAAAAGAATTAAAAATATAGAGGTAATAATCATTGGTTCACTTGACATGGAATGACCCTATTAACAATACAGCTTTTTTAACAGTTTAAGCACTTTGCTTATCCGGGTGGCAGCCGGGATAAGCAAAGTATATGGGAACCGGATTGCTCAGGATTACACTTCCTGAGCAATCCGGATACCGCAATGCGGGGCTTAGAACCGCTCCGAAAACTGCAGCCTGCATGATTTTTCACGCAGGCTGCAGAGCCGGAGGGGGTAACGGGATTGCTGGTTTTTATAATAGGCTCCTATGAGGAACGTTTTCTGCTCCGGTTTTGAGCCTTTTAAAAGCATCAAAACCGGATCAGGTTTAAAAAAAAAAAACCTGAAGTGTGACCCTAGCCTATACACTGTGTTCCAAATTATTGTACAAATTGGTTTAATGTTTCATAGGGTTTTATTTATTTATTTTTTCAATGAAACCCATTGATGGTATTGTGTCTCAGGGTCCTTTGGATCATTGAAATCAAACTCAGATATCTGTGATAATTAGTTTGGCAGGTGAGCCCAATAAAAGGAAAACTGGGTGTACGCAGGCCACAGTTTTCAAGTAACATGGGAAATAAAAAGGATGTCTCTTCTGCCGAAAAGCAACAAACAGTGCATTGGACAAGGGATGAAAACATTTGATATTGCACGAAAACTCAAGCGTGATCATCGTATTGTGAAGAGATTTGTGGCTGTTTCTGAGCACAGATGTGTTCGTGCAGATAAAGGCAGAATGAGGAAGGTTTCTGCCAGGCAAGTTCATCAGATTAAGAGAGCAGCTGCTAAAAAGGCCTTACAAACCAAAAAACAGATATTTGAAGCTGCTGGTGCCTCTGGAGTCCCTCGAACTTCAAGGTGTAGGATCCTTCAAAGTCTTGCTTTGGTGCATAAACCTACTATTCGGCCACCCCTAAACAGTGCTCACAAGCAGAAATAGTTGCAGTGGGTCCAGATATATTTGAAAACTAATTTTCAAACAGTCTTGTTTACTGATGAGTGCCGAGCAACCCTGGATGGTCCAGATGAATAGAGTAGTAGATGGTTGGTGGATGCCACCATGTCCCAACAAGGCTGCGACATCAGCATGGAGGTGATGGAGTCATGTTTTGGGCTAGAATCATTGGAATCAGCTGGTAGGCCCCTTTAAGGTTCCTGAAGGTGTGAAAATGACCACTGCAACATATATAGCGTTTCCAACTGAGAACTTTCTTCCATGGTACAAAAAGTAAAAACGTGCCCATAGGAGCAAAATCATCCTCATGCATGTCAATGCACCATCACATGCTACAAAGAATACCTCTGTGCCATTGGCTGCTATGGGCATAAATGGAGATAAACTCATGGTGTGGCCACCATCTTCCCCTGACCTCAACCCTATAGAGAACCTTAGGAGTATAATCAAGCAAAAGATCTAAGAGGGTGGGAGGCAGTTCACATCAAAACAGCAGCTCTGGGAGGTTATTCTGACATCATGCAAGGAAATACAAGCAGAAACTCTCCAGAAACTCACAAGTTCAGTGGATGCAAGAATTATGAAGGTGATATCAAAGAAGGTTCCTATGTTACCATGTAACTTGGCCTGTTAGGATGTTTTGGAGTTAAATAGCTTTTTATTTCAGTGAATCTGACCTCCTAATGCTGCAAATTCCACAAATCACCATTTTCAGTTTCAGGTGATGACTCTTATTATAATGACTGTCATTTGCACCGACCATTTAGGAAAATCAGAAAAAAAGAACATTTGCATAATAATTTGAAACACAGTGTATCTCAGCACAGGAGATGTGGTATGATCAGACCATGTCCCTGTATGGTCAGACACGTCCATTACACAGTAAATAGCAGTAAGGTGATTCCCTGTAGGGTATATATAAAAAAAAACAAAAATGCGTCTGAGACTGATTGGACAGGTGTGGTTATACCCACACCCTGATGTGAATACCTAGCAAGCTGTAATTATCCTTTACCTATAAAGCAAAGCATCATATGTATTTTTATTCAGATGCCTGAGGAAGGCGGTTGTCTCCGCCGAAACGCGTTGTATCGGTTTTTTATATTTTCGAATATTTTGAGCAATAAATGTTATTTGTGGACAAGAAGTTCTTAAAATCATTACCATGGGGAGCACGGCCACCATAGAATTGGATTACCTCCTATTGAACAGTACATATCAGGGACACATATATAAGATTATCTCAGCACGGGAGATGTGGTATGATCAGACCATGTCCCTGTACAGTCAGACACATCCATTACACAGTACACAGCAGGAACACATATATATGATTATCTCAGCACAGGAGATGTGGTATGATCAGACCATGTCCCTGTACGATCAGACACATCCATTACACAGTACATAGCATATAACATATATAAGATTACTAGCTGTTCTACCCAGCTACGCCCGGGTTAATAAATAACTGCTGTTAGCTATAACAAAATAGAATTTGAATATGTCATATTAATGACCTGTAGGAAAATAGAAGCTGAGCTGTGATTGGTTGCTATAGGCAGCCTAATAAATCTCCAGCCAACAGTAAACCCTCCCCCCGGCCGGGCAGTATATATTACCTCACACATACACATAACAGACAGCTCATGTGACTGACATCTGCCTTAATTCCCTATATGGCACATGTGTTGCACATTGGCTGTTTTTAATCAGATGTTTATTTTTGGAAATTAAAGATAGCACACATATGAGGCGAGCTGTGTGAGGCGATTTGTGAACACATCTGTGTCTGTCTATGTGGTGTGTGTGTCCCTGGGGTGTATGTGTCCCTGGGGTGTGTGTCACAGTGGTGTGCCTGTGTCTTTGTGGGGGGGTCCCTGTGGTGTGTGTCCTTTTGGGGGGGAGGGGTGTCCCTGTGGTGTGTGTCCTTGTGGGGGGAGGGGTGTCTCTGTGGTGTGTGTCCATCACTATGGGGTCTGTGTGTTCCTGTAGGGTGTGTGTCTCTCTGTCCCTGTGGGGTGTGTGTGTGTCTGTGTCTCTTTGTGGTGTGTGTGTGTCCCTGTGGGGTGAGTGCATGTGTCCCTGTAGGTGTGTGTATGTGTGTGTGTCCCTGTGGGGGGGTGTCTGTGTGGTGTGTGTCTCTGTGTTGAGTGTGTCTCTTTGTGGTGTGTGTGTGTGTGTTCGGGTGCGTGGTGAGTATCCAATGTTGGGGCTCCACCTTAGCTGTTACTCTTTGTGAGCATGTGGTGTGTATACATGTTCCTGTGCGTGGTGAATATTCCATGTCAGGGCCCCACCTTAGTGACTATATGCTGGTATATGCTGTTAGTCTTTGGTGCTGTCATTAAGCCCCTCTCATTCACAACTGTCAACTGGTAACTGTCACTTTCTCTCCTTTATGTATATAGGGCCAAAATTATTTGGTGAATTGGAACACGCGGGGTTAAAATTTCACCTCACAACATAGCCTATGACGTTCTCGAGATCCAGACGTGTGACTGTGCAAAATTTTGTGGCTGTAGTTGCGACGGTGTAGATGCCAATCCCAGACATACACACACACACATACACACATTCAGCTTTATATATTAGATATGGTACATTCGTTTTGCTGCTTATTAATCAGATTTATATTTTTGAAGGATAATACCAGACTTGTGTGTGTTTTAGGGCGATTATGTGGCGAGGTTGGTGTATGTGCGGTGAAATGTGTGCTGAGGGTGGTATATGTGTTCAAGCACGTGGTAGTGTGTGGCGCATTTTGTATGTGTGTTCATATTCCCGTGTGTGGTGAGTATCCTATGTCAGGGCCCCACCTTAGCAACTGTACAGTATATACTTGAAAGGAGGAAAGAACCAGAAAGCATGTACTAATGACCGGGATCAGAGAAACAGACCAATAATTCAAAAATTTTTTGTAAATCTTTATTAACAATAATACAGAGAAATATGAGCAAAAAACACAAACAGAATAAAAACACTTAAAATGTGTGATGGACAACCACCAACACAGCAATGACTATGGCCCCAGATGTCATCAGAATAGCTGTATCATTAGACCCAAGCATGGGTTTAAATATTTGATTAGGACCCGCTGGTGACTAGACTCACAGGAAGGCAAGCCTGCTGACATGAAAGAATGTCATGTCAGCAGGCTTGCCTTCCTGTGAGTCTAGTCACCAGTGGGTCCTAATCAAATATTTAAACCCATGCTTGGGTCTTATGATACAGCTATTCTGATGACATCTGGGGCTATAGTCATTGCTGTGTTGGTGGTTGTCCATCACACATTTTAAGTGTTTTTATTCTGTTTGTGTTTTTTTGCTCATATTTCTCTGTATTATTGTTAATAAAGATTTACAAAAATTTTTTCAATTATTGGCCTGTTTCTCTGATCCCGGTCATTTGTACATGCTTTCTGGTTCTTTCCTCCTTTCATTATTGGTGTATAGCATGTGACTGGTGGATCGCCTTCTAGTGCCACTCTAACACATTTCTTTGCTGTACAGTTTATACTTCACCCAGACTCTGGAACTCACTGCCCCAACACATCAAATATTCTCCTACCCTGGGAACCTTCGAAAGAAACCTGAAGACCCACCTGTTCTGCCAAGCCTACCACCTGCAATAAGACCCGGTCCAACACACCGCCTCACGACTGGAATTTCCTCCTCCCACTGTATCCCCACCCGCCCCTCGTAGACTGTGAGCCTTTGTGGACAGGATTTCTCCCCTCTTGTTTCTGTACAACCGAACTGTCAATCTTTATTGTTACTTGTATTGTTACTATGTTACTTGTCCTAGTCTGCCCTTTTTAGCATGTAAAGCGCCATGGAATATAATGGCGCTATATAAATAAATAAATAATAATAATAATAATAATACTCTTTGGTGCCATCGCTCTCATTCTTTAAGTCCGCTTTTGTTCACATATGGCAGCTGCCAATTTGCGTCCAACACTTTTCCTTTCACTTTTTCCCCATTATGTAGATAGGGGCAAAATTGTTTGCTGAATTGGAACGTGCGGGGTTAAAATTTCGCCTAACAACATAGCCTATGATGCTGACGGGGTCCTGATGTGTGACTGTGCAAAATTTTGACACTGTAGCTGGCAGCTGTTCATTTTCCTCCAACACTTTTCCTTTCACTTTTTCCACATTATGTAGATAGGGGAAAAATTGTTTGGTGAACTGGAACGCGCAGGGTTAAAATTTCGCCTCACAACATAGCCTATGACACTCTCGGGGTCCAGACGTGTGACTGTGCAAAATTTTGTGGCTGTAGTTGCGACGGTGTAGATGCCAATCTCGGATATACACACACACACATACACACATACACACACACATACACACATTCAGCTTTATATATTAGATCTCAGCACAGGAGATGTGGTATGATCAGACCATGTCCCTGTACGGTCAGACACCTCCATTACACAGTACATAGCAGGGACACATATATAAGATTATCTCAGCACAGGAACATTTTTTTTAAACATCCAATTGTGGAAATTATTATTATTCTAAGATCTATTGATTTAAATCAACTTTATTTGTGGAAAACCCCTTTGAGATTTCAAAATCTTAGGAGCAAATCAAAACCACCCAGTTGTATTCAATAGTTTATGTTGGCCTCACTTTGCAACTAAATTGCAGTATTATGTGGGAGCAATATAGCTTTATTATATGGCAACAATATAGAGAATATGCAAGATTGAGAGCGTATTCACCATCGAGGCCAATTGATGCTTATGTGTAATGAAACAGCGGTCGCCTCTAGCCTCTGGATCCCTTGTCCACTATGTCACCTTGTGTTTTATTATAATGGATTTAAAAGGACGTTTTTTAGATGGTGAGTGTCCTCGCTATCTAGCATATTTTCTATATGCTACATGTTTTTTCATAAGAACTACTACACAAAGGAGCATAACTCCAACAGGTGCAGGTGTTGCAATCGCACTCGAGCCCTGGAGCCTAGGGGGCACCAAAAGTCCGCTTGGCTTTTAGAAAAATACTAATGCTATTAATGATTTGCAATAATTGGAGATTTTGCATTGGGGTCCGTGAGCTTCAAGTTACGCCACTGAGTGCACCACTGTTTTGTGCCCCTACGCCATATCTGGTTACCAATACCATCAGCTCTTTATGGATGGGTAGTGAAGATATGCATTAATGCTTTATTTCTGATGGCAGCATTATTTTGGTACTGTGTGGCCATGAAAACTTGTCAAAGTGGGTAGTGGGAGAGGTGGGAACTAGTCAGTCTTCTTTTGTCTGGGGCCACAAGGGACTGGGTACTCAGGTCTCAGGCGGTCAGTCACGGGGATGTCATGGGTAGTCCGTGCCCGAGCCTGTGCCCTTGGGTGACAATAAAAAGGGGTGTATGTACAGGGATAGGAGTTTTCAGTTGTGACGTCATCGGTAGATTCTGGTGAAGGCACCGGCGCTGCTTGGGCCTATGGGGTGATGGACAGCAGCAGGGTAGTGTGGCTCCTTACAGGAGGAGCGGAGTCCCCGGAGTGTTCAGAGTAGGAATGAATGGTGGAGTACGGCAGCACGGTCATTGCTGCACAGGGTTGGAGTAGGGGAGTGTAGTCGGTGTGATGCAGGATGAGTTGAAGGAGGGTCACGCACACATTAAAGTCTTTTGGTACCTTTACTGATGACTGGTTGCAGGTACACACATCCGGAGGGAAGGAAACACCTTAGGACTTCCACAGTGAGTTGGGGTGTAGGCCTCCTTATTCTGCTCTCTCGTCCTGAGTCTGGCAGGTATGGAACCTAACCGGACAATACTTCTCTCTCCACACCCGTGTTGCTGCACTGAGGGCTCTCTCTTGGGCTACCGACATCTCTCTCCACATTCCCTGGCTCTGAATGGTTGGTGCTGCGGGTTTCCGGGAAGCTAATCCTCCTCGGGATGATGGATTCTCTGCTGGGTCTATCTCCTCTGTCCCCTGCAGACTCGGGCTCCAGTGACCGGTGTTCTGGTGGGGTGAGCCGGTATGGCTCCTCTGCCCCCGGTAAAGTGTTCCTCTCCTCTGCCTTTGGTCCCTACTCTCTGGACCCTGACACTGGCTCTGGTGTGTACTGGCTCGAGCCTAGCACGGCTCCAGTACCCGTTCAATTCACTAGACTCTGAGCTACCTTCGCTGCTCTTCTAGCATCTGCACACTGTGTTTGACTCCGCCCCCAGCACCTGTATTTATAGGGGAGACTGGCGATGTCGCTGAAACATCACAGGTTTTGTGACATAACAGCGACCTCTCCAGCGATGTTGCAATGTATGACATGCACCAGCGATCAGGCCCCTGCTGTGAGGTCGCTGATCGCTGTAAGTCGTTCAGGACCATTTTTCGGTCCTTGGTTCCCGCTGGTCAGCACGAATCGGCATGTGTGACAGTGAGAGACCAACGATCAGCGATCTCCCAGGCTGGTAACCATGGTAAACAATGGGTATCTAGGCAGCGCTCAGCACCTAGTCACCCGATGTATACCCTGGTTACCAGCCTTCTCCACTTCCAGGCTGGTATCCAAGGTACACAGCCGGTAACTAGAGACAGCGATGTGCTTACATACCCACTGTGTATCTTGGATACTTGCCTGGAAGCGGAGAAGGCTGATAACCAAGGTATACTTCGGGTAACTAGGCGCTGCGCACTGCCTAGATACCCGCTGTTTATCATGGTTACCAGTCTGCTCCCACTTACCGCAGCCTATCAGAAGACAGGAGCCGGAGCTCGACATTGTGGAAAAAATAGTTTATATTCTTTACACGATGTCGCTGGTCCACTGGTTGCTGGTGAGTCTGCCTGTTTGACAGCTCACCAACGACTGCATAGAGACTTTCCAGCGATCCCAGCCAGGTCGGATCGCTGGTGGGATCGCTGGAAAGTTTCAGCGCATAAAGGGGCCCTTAGATCTAATGTAGAAGGAGTTAATATCAGTCCTACAAACGCTCTGTACTTTGCATTTTGTTTCTGAATGTTAAATGCATAGTAAATGGCTATAAGTGGTTTCTGAAGGCGACATACTTGCTAAGTAATCATCTGTGTCTGTTGTTCCATCACATCTTAATAATAAGCAATAGTATTTTTGCAGCCTGTGTGATATTACCCTTAGGCTAATCGCAAACAAGAGATGGAAATGCCGCCTTGTAAAACATCACTCAATTGCTAGAGCACTGAAAGTAATGAATAAATAATCTGGACTAAGGATATTATTTCAAAATATCTATTCATTGCTATATATCAATTCTTTGCCAATTAATCCTCACATATAACCACTTGTACATGATTGGATATGAGAGCGGGGTGATTGCATCACTGCCGCAGATAGATGAAGGCATTCTCCGCATCTTTATATAAATATTGCTCATATAACATAGTGGATTTTGCTTCTTCTAAACTCAATCCCCAAGAGATGATCTTAGGGATCACGTCTGTTTGTTGGGGAGCTATTCATTACATATGTCCACTCAGTGTGGATTATATGTGTCCACATAGTATGGGCATATTGTATGGATGGAATCCATGTTGCTATCACCTGTGAAGTAAATATGTCTGGCTTGGATTCATCAGTCAGTTTTTACCAATTTTTGACTTGAGAATGTCAAAACACTTCTAATTGAGGTTTTGATATCTTTATGCCAGGCTTGGCCAGGTCCGACAACTTTTTGAAGTGTTGGCAGAGCTAAGTTGAGAGGGGGCGTAGCTGACAGATTCATCATAGTTACCCCAAAAACTGAACTCCAGCCAAGACTGGAAAACATTACTGCATTGGTGAACAGCAGCTGAAAGCTGAGACAAATTCAGGAAGGGTGCACTTTCTTAAAGGGGTATTCTAATCTCCAAGATCCACCTAATATGTAATAGGTGTAATAAAATAATAATATTAGCAGATACCTCCAATTAGCAGTGCAGCATAGTTCTTCTGATTTGCTATGTCTCTTACCTCATGTGCAGGGCATTACAGCAGCTTAGGTATCCATGGTTACCACCACTCATATAGTGATAGTTAGCTGCTTGTGGTTATAACCATGGATACCTAAATGCTGTAATGCCCTGCACATGAGGTTAGAGACATAGCAAATCAGAACTACTCATATACTACATAACTAATTGGAGGTATTTGCTATATTAGCATTATTACACCTACTACATATTGGGATAGGATCTTTGAGGATGGGAACACCTATATGAATGTAGTGAATCCCACTCTGCCACACACTTCATCAACAGCATGTAAAATGAAAGACTTGATGGATCAGGCCAATGACTATCAAGTGAAGCCTTTTTATACTATTCTACTATATCAGGGAATCCTATTTTACTATTAATATTAATTAAAATCCTTCAGCTCAATCTCGAGCCATGGCGGCTTGATGGATAAATGTTCTGTAGGAAGATTAATCTTGTGTGAGCCTAGATAGGTACCCAGGGCCTTCTCCAAGCCTAGAAAGGTCCAAAGGGTCTTCTCCAAGACTAGATAAGTCCACCAGGGTCTTCTCCAAGTCTAGACAGATCCACCATGGTCTTCTTTGCTGTTATCTTGACAGCATCAACCCTCAATCTACTAAACTACTAGTGCATGCCCTCATCATCTCTCTTTTGACTACTGCAACCTCCTCCTCTGTGGCCTCCCTGCTAACACTCTTGCACCTCTCCAATCTGTCCTTAACTCTGCTGCCCGACTAACCACCTCTCTCCTCGCTATTCCTCCACTTTCTCCCCTCTGCAAATCCCTCCACTGGCTCCCAATTCCCCAGCATAACCAATTCAAACTACTAACACTGATTTACAAAGCCGTCTACAATCTGTCTCCCTCATATATCTCTGAACTAATCTCCCGATATCATCCAACTCGTAATCTTTGATCCTCCCAAACCTCCTTCTTTCCTCCACACTTGTACATTCCTCATCTAACCGCCTGCAATATTTCGCTCGAGCATCCCTCATTCCTCTGGAATTCTGCACCTCAAAACGTCCAACTGTCCTCCACACTTGGAACCTTCAAGCGGAACCTGAAAACCCATCTCTTCAGAACAGCCTACAACCTCAATGACCGCAGTGCCACCTCAACACCACTGGACCTGGTGCCCCACCACCACTGAACCAGGTGCCCCACCACCATCGGACCCTGTGCTCCACCACAATTGGACCCGCTCCTCCTCTACCACCAGTGCAGACTCAACCTACTGTCTCCCTCCCCATTGCCCTGTAGAATGTAAGCCTGCAAGGTCAGGGTGGTCCGCTCTCCCCTCTGTATCGGTCACCTTTGTCACTGTTAGTTGTTCATTGTATTGTAACTTGTTGTATGTAACCCTTTCTCATGTACAGCACCATGGAATCAATGGTGCTCTATAAATAAATAATAATAATAATAATTCATTTGTTGGTCTTCCCTGCTGTCTTATTCCTTCTATTCTTCTTACCATGATCCAATATTTCCATTAAACCAAAGGGACCGACCAACATGAAGTTCTTCCAAATTCTAAAATGATTAATATATCTACTTATAGTGACTCTCCACCCTTGCACTAAAAAGTGTCTATCTATTTGTCATGTATAATCAGCTTACCAGATGTCTTCCATTTTATCTCCCTCTTCCACCTATGCTGAGACCACAGTTCTGGTACGGCTGCATCCAAAATAGCTGCCCACTGGTAGGTCTAACCCTGCTTCCACAGCATGGGAAAGGGAAAAACATTCACACTGATGGGCACTGCTGTGGCCAAGTTGGATGCAGGCGGACAGAAACAATAGTCAAAGGAGGCATCATTTTCATTGAGGTTTCACATCTCACAGCTCCCCTGTTATTTCTCCTGAAAATGGATAACCAAATTAATGACAGAAATTAGACTTTCTTTATTAACCCTTTAAGGGCTGAACCATTTTTCATTGTAGCACTTTCTTCTTTACATCCCCTTCAAGAGCCGTAACTTTTTGTATTTTACCGCTGATCAAGCCAGGTGGCCTTATTTTTTTATTTGACTAGTTGTACTTTTGAATGGCACCATCCATTTTTACCATACGGATACCTGGAAAATCAGAAAAATTTCCAAATGAAGTGAAATTGCAAAAACAATGCAATCCTACAATGGTTTTACATTTTTCGCCCCTCATTCTCCAATTAAATTGACCTGTAATATGTTTGTCTAGATCAGTATGATTACAACAATACCAAACTTGCATACTTTCTTTTTAAGTAATGAAAAAAAAAATATTTGCTTGAGTCGCCATTTCCAAAATCCTAAACATTTTTATTTTACTTTTTTTGGGTAGTTTTCGGCAACAAAAAGCTCGCAATTCTGGCATTTCTATAGTTTTAGGGCCACTTTACACACACCAACTTATCTGTCCAACTTCTGACCAACTTACTGGTTGCAGTGAAATCATGGACACATTGTTCCATTTGAACACAGCCACAAAATGGAACAATGTGTCCATGATTTCACTGCAACCAGAGATCTGTTCAGAAGTTGGACAGATAAGTTGGTGTGTGTAAAGTGGCCCTTAGATTTAGATCGATCCAACTTTTCTGGACTCGTTCATACCATATATGTGTATTTTCAATTATTTACATTTCATTATTATTAGCCGTGGAAAAGGAGAGAAGATTAAAATTTTATTTTATCCCTTTTTAAAAGCTTTTTCTTTTACCTTTTACTTTATTGCTAAATCCTTTTAGGGGATTTTAATCTGCGATCATCTCAATATATATTATATACAGCAATCAGGGGCGGAACTACACTGGTGCAGCTGCACCAGGGCCCCGACCGGCTGGGGGCCCCTTCAAGCCTGGAGGGGGGCCCCCAGCCGACCCCCGCAAGCCACCGTCAAAGGAGAGGAGGGTCAGGCAAGGGAAGCAGAGAGCTTCCTGCTTCCCCTGCCTGATCCCGCCCCTCCTCTCCTCTGCTCCTCCGGCCCCTAGCATACATCCGGCGCGGCTCCCAGGTAGGAGAGCATCGCGCCTGTGGCTCCCTGCGGCTCCCAGCGGCTCCTAGCAGCACCCACCCCCCCCCCCCCTTCCCGGGCTGCGCCGACGGCCAACGGCACCCCTCCCCCCGGCCGCGCCGACGGCCAGTAGCCCTGCCCCCCCCCCGGTCCTCTCCTGCACCAGGGCCCCCGGGGGTGACGGTCCGACCCTGACAGCAATACCCCAGTATAAATGACTGACTTCTGTGACACCCAACCACAATCATAGAAGAGATCGTATGACAGACATGGGGTGTTCAGGTGACCCCTGGCTTTCGTAGAAACCCATTGAGCTCCTTGTGACTGCCGCCCAAACTAACACCACTGTCAGTAATTGGCAGCGCCACTTAAAAGGTTGACAGCAGAGACTGGTGTTTTCTGTTACATTCAGATGCCAACTAAATACTGGTAATTATGGTAATTTATCAACAAGTCCTAAATGTAATAAATGCAAACTGCTTCAATATAATGTTTCTAAACACAGCCTAGGAGTATGGTATTGTCCGAGGATAAAAAGAGATTTATGATACATAATAAAAAAATAGTCAATTTTATTGAGATACATAAAGTATAATTAAAATACTTAACTATTTAAAGGAAAAACACCTCAAATAAGGAGGTACATGACATGAGTATTGACAAGCCCAAAATAGAGCACTGAGGATGAATTAGTCTACAAATGTAGGCTTAAAGTGCAAATGCTACTTATCTACTTATATACTGTAAATGCCTTGGCTTTTGGATATACCCGATAAAGCGTCACTTGTTTGGCCAGCTGTAGACAGCTGACCGCCACCTGATTGGCCAGCTGAAATGCAAAAAAATTGGTCGTGACTGCCTTATTGGCACACCCAAGTGATGATTGTGCCAAGATGGCACATGACTGTGCATTCGTGCAGTAAAAACAGCTTAATGGAAAGAGCTTTGGAAATGCTAATGATACTCAGGAAAATCTTTGGGAACATGCCTTCAATAAAAGAGAACCATAGCTAAACCTGGTAATATCAGGTAATAATGGAATTACACATAAATAAATTAATGAATCAACATGGGTTAGGCCAGCTTCACACCATGGGAGCGTCCAATCCGGGGCTGTCAGGGATGAACCTGACAGCCCCGGACCGGATCAGCACACAGAACTGGAGGGCCAAATATGCCCTCGGTCCGGTGTGCAGCCGGACGCAGCTGCCGATGAATCATGACCGCGGCTCGCAGGGAGCTAGCCGGGTCCTAAAATAACAGCGGCGTGCAGCTGTCGGTGTCCGGTTCCCGGATCCTCCCAGATCGGGGCAATCTGGCCCCATAGGCTCCCATGTTAGGGAGCCCGGTTTGCACCGGATCCGGGAGGATCGGGGGAATCCAGGAGGATCCGGGAGAAGCCAATTTGAGAGATTTTTCTCCCCGGACACAAAACCGTTGCAAGCAACGGTTTTGTGTCCGGGAGAAAAATCCGATTTCTCACGGATTGTTCCGGAGAGATGGAAACCGGATGGCAGAGAGCTGCCATCTGGCTCCATCTGGCCCCATAGGACACTATGGGGCCAAAATCTGGTCCGGGGGCTGTCTGGTTTACACCGGACAGCCCCAGATCGGATCTTGGCCGGTGTGAAGCCAGCCGTAGTCTAAAATAAAAAATGAATAATCTTAAGGGAACCAACCAGCAGGATTTAGGGCTATAAAGTGAAGCCAGTGCCTTACTGTTACTCAGATACTGAGTGCAATCATACCTTTACTTCAATGATTCCATGTATGATTGCAGAGAAAAGTGTTATCAAACATTGGGAAACAAGTGCACCAAATTAGCATAAGTAAGAACAGCATTACTATTAGGGGCTGGGTTTCTTTATATTACTCCCCTGTTTATTCTAAGCCCAACCTTCCTCCCTTCCTCTCCTCCCTCCCTGTCAGTATATAGCAAGCACATTATATCTGACATGGTGCATGGTGATAGCACAATGTCAGGCTCCTATGTGCTTATCACTCCCTCCCTCCTGTGTCTCTGACTTCTAGTTTTCACTGAATCTTCTGTGACTGTGTGTGATTGGGCAATCACAAGCAGGAGAAGGCCCGCCCCTTCCGCTCTGTGAATCCCCAGCTCTCTCCTCACGTCACAGGTCTGTGACTGACCAATAGCAGACAGTCTGAGACGAAGCGAGAGGAAGCCTGAGAAGCTGGAAACACAGGAGGGAGGAAGTGATGAGCACATAGGAGCCTGACATTGTGCTATCTCCATGCACAATGTCAGAACTAATGTGCCTGCTATATACTGACAGAGAGGGAGGGAGAGAGAGGGGAGGAAGAGAGGGGAGGGAGAGGAGAGGGGAGGGTTTGCCTTATAGCAAATAGGGAGTAATACAAAGAAACCCAGCCCCACATAGTGACGCTGTGCTGCACTTATGCAAATGTGCTGCATAGATTTTCTCCGTGTTTGATAACAGTTTTCTCTGCAATCATACATGGAATCATTGACAAAAAAAGTATGATTGCACTCAGTATCCCAGTGCTTGTAAGGCTCTAGCTTCACTTTATAGTCCTAAATATTGTTGCTTGGTTCCCTTTAAATAATAAATAGCTGAAAAATAAACTAAAAACTATAGAGAAATGGGTAAAAAGTATGGCGATGTGACTAAACTGATGCAGTGATACATGAAATGTAAATGAGTTCTCGTGTCAATACAAAATTGGTAAATACATAAATGAACGTGAAATATATGACTATTATACATGTGTGTATTTGAGATATTAATGTTGAGAATTAGTCAAGGTGTCATTGTGATAATGTCAAGAAAGTGATTGAATAAAGTGACATGCTAAAAAAAATTGCCTTGTGTGTAGCGGGCTTTGATCCTGAGCCACTGACACACTATAGGATGCATATATCCCTCATGGGCAGGTAAGGGGTTAACGGTTGATTAGTATATGTCACACTGTGTAGGTGCAAGTTCCATTGATAAGGGGAATACTAACACTCATCACTCAATTTATTGATACAATTCATATAATTCCAGGAGAAATAACAGTAATGTCACAATTCAATTCCGAGTTTTGTTTTTTTCTCAAGAGAAATTCAAAACAAGAAAATGAGCATATACCCTACAGCAAGTAAATACATGTAAATAACATAGGATATTAAGTAGGAATGCTTTTAAGATTTGTTGGTAATAATAATAATAATAATAAGCTTTATTTATATATCGCCAACATATTCCGCAGCGCTTTACAAATCAGATTCATATACTGTACAAACAAACAGTCATAAGAAACAGTTTTGGAAGACACAATAATTAAAAAGCAAAAAATAATGACGACCCTGCTCGCAAGAGCTAACAGTCTACAATAAGGTGGTGGTGACACAAAGTACAGGGGCTTATTTACAATCATGATCCAGCCATCTTGAGGAAGTGTGGAATAGATGACAGCGGAATAAGTGGTCACCAGCCAATCTGTGTAGAGCTTTTGGGTCTCATGGAGTTAAACAATTATGTTCAAGAAAGTAGTGGATAACCTATGTCTGAAGGACTCTGATTAGGGAGAATGATAGGCCACCCTAAAAAGATGTGTTTTTAGTGAGCGCCTGAAGCTTAGAGAGTTGTGTGTAGTCCTAATTTCTTGGGGAAGAGCATTCCAGGGAGTTGGTACAGCTCGAGAAAAGTCTTGGAGCCAGGCATTGGAGATTTGGATTAGTGCAGATGTTAGTCTAAAGTCACTCCCAGAGCAAAGAGAATGGGTGGGGTGATAGAGATGAGGGTAGAGAGGTAGGGAGATGCTGCACTGTGAAAAGCTTTCTGGGTGAGAACAAGTAATTTGAGTTTGATCCTGCACTGTATGGGCAGCCAGTGCAATGACTGGCACTGAGCGGAAGCATCCAAGTATCGGTTAGCCAGATAGGTGACCCTGGCTGCTGCATTAAGGATAGACTGGAGATGGACTTGTTCAATCTCTTTTGAATCAGCAACAAGAAATAGGCAATTCTACAGATCATAGATGCAATGGGTGGCCAGGGAAACTTACTACAGCTAATGAAAGACATCATGCTTAATTCCCATTGAAATCAGAAGATTTCCAGCAGTGCCATCAGCTCAGAACTGTCAGCAACCAGTGGGACCCAGCTACATCTATCTACTTTACAGAAACGTCTGTTCAGATGTTCTTTTCATGGAAAAATTGCTGTCAACAAAACTAATTTTCAACCCAGATACAAGGCCAGGAACCCGATTATGCATGAAAACATACTATATAGGGTACAGAAGAAAAGCAACAAGTGCTCTAAACTGGTGAGTCAAAATTGGAAACAGAATGCAGTTGGTTCATCAAAGGGCTGGAGGTTCAGTACAATAATGAGAACCTGCAAGCAAAACTAAAGCATGGTGGAGGTTGCTTGAAAGTTTAGATCTGCATGACAGCGAATGAAGTTGCATATTTGATCAATGCAGGCAGATACTTACCCATCATGCAATGCCTTCAGGGTGGTGTCTGACTCCAAATTTAATCTGCAACAGAGAAATGCCAAACCTACAGCCAATGTCCTTAAGAACTATCTTCAGCATAAAGAACAAGAAGGAGTCCTGGAAGTTATGATATGGGCACCATGTGGGATTACATGAAGAGACTGAAGTATTGGCACAAGCCAACATCTACAGAAGATATGTGTTTAGTTCTTCAAGATGTTTGGAGCAGCCTCCCTGCTGAGTTCTGATGCTTGTTTAAAGGAAAATGGTGTGACACCAAATACTGATTTGGTTTAGATTTCACTTTTTTCTCATTCACTTTGCATGTTGGTACTTGATAAAAAAAAATTATTAACAATTCTATTTTTAAAAGAATTCTTACTTTGCAACATTTTTTTAACACCTGCCTATCACTTTTCCACAATGCTTTATATCAGCCATTATGTTAATCATCACAATATAATGGATGACAGGAGAGAACTGGCACATGTACAAAAAAAAGAGACCAAGAGTAAAGTATTAAACTCTAAAAATGAATACAGCATCATCTGCTGCTCCACACAGTCCCTCCACAGCAAAAGCCTGAAGCTGTTTTATACTCCAACATGGAGAGATGACTGGTTCAAGCTGTTTGAGTTGAAATGTGTTAATAAGTGCAGTGAATGTAGCTAGTCATCCCCATTTAAGTTGCTTTGACATTGCCGTCACATTCAATCCGAGTGTGTTAACATTATATTGTATTTGTATGAGGAAGACAGTTAACATATTAGTCTTAGACCTGTAAGATGCTCTTTACAGCGTCTAACAGAGAAACTCTACAGCTCTGTCAATCGCTTTCTACATAAACAGCGCAGTTTTTACAACGCCTTTGTTCCTTAAATCCTCTGCGTAGGCAGCCTGAGCATGGAATAGTGGATTAATAGCAGAACAGAGAGGCTTTATCAGCATTGTACTGTCAATGAATGCAGCACCCAGAGGTTTTCTGTTGTTCAAAACGTAAGTGGATATTATACAGATTTCTCAATAATTCCCCAAACTGCATTCTTCCTAGCCAGCTTTTGCCTGACAATTGCTGGAATTATTCGTTATTTTTTATTCCTTGTACACTCTTTTGTTTTAGGCTTTTCTTTAGAAGAGATGCACACTGTGTAACACAATGTGACATCAAAATGTTGTCAAGGTCACCTGAATAGATGTTAACAACAATGCAGGGAAAAGAATGATGAGTAAATAGCAGGCCCAAGAAGAGATAATGTAAATGTGATGGTTGTAACCTCAGCAAGGGACAGAGGACAGGTCTGACATGGAACAAAACACGGTACGGCCATGACATGCTCTGATGGGAGCATCACTAACTCACACATCGTTGCCGATACACAGCTTGTACGTGACTTTGCTCTTTTTAGGGGCAAGGCTGTAACGGCTGTAAAAACACGTCAAGGTAACGTCCGCACATTACTCCTCTTTATAACACAACAGTTCTGAAACAAACCTGCTCCAATGGCGTTAGAGCCATCAATGACCCAATGGCATGAGTACAAATAGTGCTTTGCAAAAGGTCTCACTCAAATGTTTATGTTGTATCCTTTTACTGAACAGGTCACGTGGATGCAACGGCGCAGAGAAGGATAGCTCAGTGGTAACTTAGAGAACAAATATTTATTTAGCTAGTTCTGTTACAGTGGCGACCAAATGTTTTACATTTTTTTTTTAAAGTGTGATTCCTTCTGTCTGGTTGTGAGTAGAGATGAGCCACCACCCGGTGTTCGCATTCGATTCGATTCGTCGAATCGACGGGGTGTTCGACGAATGTTCGTCGAATGCTCGACGAACACCGTCGAACACCCCGGAAAACGAACAAACTGGGCTTGTGGGGCTTTTTCACTTCCACAATGTATATACATACATTGTGGAAGTGAAAAAAAGTGAAAGAAAGTGTTAAAAATAAAAAAATAATCAATGCTCACCTGTCCGCGGTCCACCGAAGCCTCCGGCAAGGTCCTGTGGCTTCTAGGACCTGTGGTGACATCATGTTCTCGCGCGGAACTCCGGTCATGTGACCGGAGTTCCGCGAGAACATGACGTCACCACAGGTCCTAGAAGCACAGGACCTTGCCGGAAAGCTTAAAATAGATATTTTTATGTTTCGGACACTTTCTTTTACTTAAAGAAAGGGTACGAAACATAAAAATGTCTATTTTAAGCTTTTCAGCAAAGACCTGTGCTTCTAGGACCTGTGGTGACGTCATGTTCTCGCGGAACTCCGGTCATGTGACCGAAGTTCCCGCGAGAACATGACCTCACCACAGGTCCTAGAAGCCACAGGACCTTGCCGGAGGCTTCGGTGGACCGTGGACAGGTGAGCATTGATTATTTTTTTATTTTTAACACTTTCTTTCTTTTAGGGAATGTTTATTTCGGCTGAAAATGCGGCAGATGCGGTTTTCTGACCGCATCTGCCGCATTTTCGAACCAAAATCGAACATGTTCGAAATTCGCCGAATTTGAACCAAATTGTTCGAATTCGGCGAATGACTCGATTAGGGCCAAAATCAACTTGAATTTGAGATTGGCGAGCTATTCGAATCGAACATCGCTCATCTCTAGTTGTGAGGCCATTTTTCCTGGTGATGAATTGAAGTTGTCATCTTCAAGACCTTAATTTTAAACAAAATGCCTTTGAATATAGGCATGGTCACATTTCATTAAAAAA
Organism: Allobates femoralis; assembly: GCA_033576535.1. Classification (NCBI taxonomy): domain Eukaryota; kingdom Metazoa; phylum Chordata; class Amphibia; order Anura; family Aromobatidae; genus Allobates; species Allobates femoralis. The sequence goes on along the minus strand of JARQOC010000001.1, from coordinate 72,410,413 downwards.
AACTAAGGCTGGGTTCACATTTGCGGACCCCTCAGCAGCGTTCTGCAGAGGGGATCCGCAATGTGACCGCAGCGGCCGCCAGCTCCTATCTTTATAATGGGAGCGCACGGTGCTGCGCTTGACAGCGCATGACCGTGTGCACCCGTTCACTCCCAAATGTGATCTGTGCGCAGGCGAATGCCTGCGCACAAATCACACAGTCTCGTCCGCACCAGGAATGCAACATGTCGCGTCCCTGGTGCGGACGAGACTGTGTGATTTGTGCGCAAGTGTCACTTGAGAAAGGACTACGGTCTGAAACGTTGTGGTGTTTTATGGACAAATAAATTCTGAGAACTGAACTTGCTTGGAGTGCTGCCTCACTTTGTGGATTGGTATGAATTACAAACAGACAGAAGGAACTGTTTTTTGAGGATTTTTGCACCCTTTATTTGATGTTTTTCAAGTGCTGCTCTATTTTTGTTTTTTCTACATATACAGATATATATATATACTTGCCATCACTACCAGATAACTGATTGAACTGGGATTCATGTGACCACAACACCTTACACCAATCTGTCTTTTTCCATTGTTGTTTGGCAAAATCAGGTTGGACCTTCTGGTTCTTTGCATAAATGAAAGGCTTCTTGACTGGACTTTGTGCATTCAACCCTACTGCTCTTAGCCATTGCATCACAGTTTGGCAGCTCACTTTAACCCCACTTTCTTTGTTCATTTCATGCAAAATGGACATCATATTCTGACTTTTTGTTAATAATGTAATCAACTTTGGAGGACGTTTTCTGTGATCATCCACTTTTAGGTTTGTCAGCTGTTCCATAACCTTTTTCTTTCTTTTTTAAATGTGACACTTGACTGAGAACAGTTGAATTCCACATCTACCTCTTTTTGGCTTTTTCCTCACTTAACTCTGAGAATTATAAGCTTATTGACATCTGGTGATAAATGTGTCTTTGTCTTTGCCATGTTTTACCAAAAAAAACGTGACAAAATGTGCAAAATATTTGGCCTAGCAAATGTGAAAAACTAATACTTAGGCTAGGGTCAGACTTGCGTCTGCCTTGAGCCTAGGGGATCTGTTAAAAACTTAGTGGCAGGCCGGCAGAGCGCATAGCATTATTGGCAGGTAACGCTATGCACCGCCTGCCCATGCATTGCTATGGTAAAGTGAAACTTACCACAGTCGCCAGCTCCACTGAGAAGACCCGGATATGCGCTTTTGCAGAGCGCACAGGAAAACACTGCTTGCCATTAACGTTATGCACTATGCTTGCCAGGCACTACGTTTTTAACGGATGTGCCAGGCTAGGGCCAGACGCAAGTCTGACCCTAGCCTTAAGGGGATAAAACAATGGCAAGTCCAATTTTCATCCTTACAGCTGACAGCCATTTGCTTTCAGTTTACTAATCTCACCAGGAAAATGGCATCACAACAACCTGAAAGATGGAATCACACATTAAAAAAAAAAAAAAAAACCTGTAGTGACCTTTCCCTCTCTTTGAACCCATCAAATGGTTGGGTTCAGAGCTGGGCAGTATTAGTGGGATCTGCTGCTTATTGATTGCATAAATGTCATGATCCGATTCTATTCCTCCTGGAGATTAGCAAATCCCTGTAAACAGCAGATCCCACTAATACTACCCAGCTCTCGGGCCTACAGCAAGAGCACACCCGCCAATGTGAGGCACAGACAAGTATCCTTGATTTTATGACCTCCATGGACAGCCACCTCTATACTCTGTAATCTGCAGTCACACCAGCTCTCGCCCAGGCCGCTGCTCCAGATCCTAGTTCCTATTGCACCCATGCTGCTTCCTCACCTGTGCATGCTGCCACGCTGTAATGGGGATCCCAAAATGTGCCAAGGATTCTTAACCCAGTGTTGGCTGAACTTTGACCTTATGCCCCCCAGTAACTCACTGATCAGGGCAGAGTGGCCCTCCTCATGTTTCACCTGAAGGGAGAACACCTTGCTTAAATCATTCCTCTAATGGAGAAAAATCACCCTATCGCCTCCAGCCTGCTGGTCTTCTTAGAGACTTTTTGCAAGGTGTTCCATGAGCTGGCCTGAGTCGCCTTGGCTACAGCCTCACTTTTTTCTCTGCGTCAGGGTTGCCTCACGGTAGGTCAGTATGCCATATGTTTCCGTACTCTCTCTTCTGAGCTAGGATGGAATAATGAGGCTCAGGTCAGTGCCTGTTGTCAGGGCCTATCAAGCAGAATTAAGGACGAGTTGGCCAGACGGGATGTCTCCTCTAACCTAGACGACTTGATCACACTCACCACATGGATCAATCTAAGGTTCCAAAAACAAGTCAGTTAGGAGTCCCAAGAAAGGAGGCTTCTTTGCCTTGCCCATGCCTCCAAGAAGTTTTCCTCTCCCCGATCCTCCACAATCTCCTCTACACCAGAACCCATGCAGTCAAGATAGCAGAGCAGTGATGGTAGGAGCGACTGACCCAGTGCTGGTGCCTCTACTGTGGTAATGCAACCTACTTGCTCTATATTTATCCTGAGAAGCTGGGAAACTCTACCAACTAGGGCAGATTGGAGAGGCCTCACTAGATGAAGATTATTTGTCTCCACTTTTGACCTTGAACTTGCAGGTAACCTTTGCTAAACGTTGGTTCATGACTGAGGCATACCTGGATTCCAGTTCTGTGGGGAACTTCATACAGCAAGCTATGGTAGATCAATACCAGATTCGAGTTTCTCCTCTCCTTAATCCCCTGCTCATCTCTTCTGTGAATGGAGACCAGTGAAGAAGTTTATCCTGGGTTACCAAGCAGATAGAGATGCAGATCGGAGCTCAGCACAAAGAGAAGATTGCCTTCTATGTGTTGGCCAATCTCTCAAATCCACTTCTCCTGGGCCTACCTTGGATATACTATAGAGACACAAACCTGTTTCAGACTGGCACACTGGTGATGTGCTACACTGGGAATAGTACTGTCAGGAGAGATGTCTCAGGACCATTATTCTGGCTTGTACTTCTCTGCTTCCATCAGCACTATTGGGTTTACCATCAGCCTACTGGCTTTATGCAGATGACTTTGATAAAAAAAAAAAAAAAAGAAGAAGAGACAGTGCCACCACATGGACCATACGACTGTCCCATTGACTTAATCCCTGGCATTACCGCTCCTAGAAGCTGTATATACCCTCTGTCCCATACTTAGACCCAGACCATGCCAGATTACATAAAGGGGAACCTAGCAAGGGGGTTAATCAAGAAGTCCTCATCACCATCTGAAGCCAGTTTCTTCTTTGTAAAGAAAAAGGACGCATTGTTACAGCCATGCATTGATTATCAAGGCCTCATCCAGAACAAGGTGAAGAATAAATTCCCACTTCCTCCCATTTCTCAGTAGTTCGACCGACTCTGAGGTGCCAGAATCTTTACCGAGCTGGATATCTGAGGTGCTTATAATCTGGTCTTGATATGCTCTGGAGACGAGTAAAGAAGACTGCCTTTAACACCCTTAATGGTCACTATGATAAGTGGGTAATGTCTTTAAGATTCAGCAATGCTCCAGCAGTCTTCCAAGAATTTGTCAATGACACCTTCCAGGACCTATTCTACTCCTGTGTGGTCATGTATCTGGATGACATCCTGGATTTTCTTACCCGACCTGCCCATGCAGAGTAGAAATGTCCATCTGGTCCTCCAGAGGCTGAAGGAGAACTGTCTCTCTGCAAAATCTGAGAAATGTCTCTTTGAGACAACACTGGCCTTGTGAGGATCCAAAAAAGGTATCGACCATGCTCAAGTGGTCTCATATTGATGAAATTAAAGCCATTTAGTGGTTCCTGGAATTCACCAATTATTACCGCCAATTCATTCCACATTTCTCCTCTAAGGTCCTCCCGATCTCAGCCTTAACCTATAAGTGGTGAATCCTAAGTCATGGTGAAAGCCTTCCTCGCTCTGAGACAAGTCTTTTCACTGGGTTTGTCACTACATAGGCAGCAACTCAATAGACAGTTCTTCATAAAAATGAATGCTTCTTCCTCTGGGGCTGATGCCATTTTTACTCAGAAATCACCTACCAGCCAGATGGTGAACTGTGTTTTCTTTTCAAAAGCCTTCTCAGCATCTGATCGCAATTACTCGATCGTTGGTGAGCAAATTGGCATTGGGGAGTGGCGATATCTACTGGAGGGCGCAATGCTTCCTGTTATTATTTATACCAACCACAAGAATCTGGCCTACCTACAATCTGAAAAGTCTGATATTTATTGCACTCAGTAGGACACAGTAGGCTCAGTGATAAAGGAAACACAAGTGCATAATACCGATGCAGCAATCACTTTCAACCTGCCACAACATTAGGGAGGTGAATGGTGGCATTTTAAATGCACACTGATGAGGTTTCTATAGGGCATGAGTCACACATGCAAGAATGATGCAGTGTCTGTATGCAGCCTATTGGTCACACCCATACCATTAGATTAGGTGGGCTATTCAGCACTATATACATGCACTACACAGGACAGATGCCCCAAGGGGTCCAACTGCATCCTACGTAAAGATAAAAAATTGCAAAAAAAAATGAATGATAATGTGAGGTATTGGTGGATGAGAGTGATTTCTGCATCACCGGTATCATGCACTTGTATTGCCTTTTTCACTGGTCCTACTGTGTCCTGCTGACTGCAATGGATATAAGACTTTTTGATAAATATTTAGATTTTTTTTTAAAGTTATGTCCTTGTAGTGTTTTCTTTTACCTACAGTCTGCACAGAGACTAAATTCATGCTAAGCTCAATTGTCGCTGCTCTTCATCTGATTTAACTTCGTTCTACACTTCCGTTTGACTGAGAAGAACATTAAGGTGGATGCACTCTACAGATCCTTTATGTCAGTTGACCAGGAAGACCAATCTCTGCATATCATTGAGCCCTCCTAGATGTTCTCTGTAGCACCAGTAAGCATGACACAGACACAATATAGGGAAACCAGCATCCACAGAGTACTCACCCTGCCCACGGTCCTGCACCATCTGCCCACTCCCTGTCTTTATCTTCCTGCTCCCAGGGACTACATCCTCTGCACAGGTCTCCTAGGAGCATGCTTAGGCGGCATGCCACATCCCCGTGATTCTTAAAAGGCCATGATGCTCTAAACCCAGAAATGCTTCTCAGCCTCATTCTGAGAAGCACTATGTATTTAACTGAAAAAGAAAAGGGTATAAAAGGCACCAAGATGGATCCAAAATATCAATATAATGGACAATTGAGGCTTGAGATTTTTGGGGGGAAAAACCAAAAACTATTTTTTTTTCTCTTCATGACAAAAAGTACATACAAAAAGTGATCAGGTTTAAAAACAATTAAAAAACACAAACATATGAATGTGTATAAAACACACAACTCTGTAATAAGGCTAACAATACAGGTAATATACACCAAGGATTGTCAATAAGTGTATTAGTACAATAGGGAGCTGAGGGTTATAATGCATGCATAGGGGATTCCATAGGTTGAAACAGTTATAATGATAAATCAGTTCAATCTAAACACAAAGTTTAGCAGAGAGGTAACCCCTTCTACATATAACAATGAACGATCATAGTATTACGGTAACAAGTAAAAAAAAATAGAACCTAAGAGGCCCCATATCATGAGATCCTATGTGCTGTGGACCAGCAAAGATCACCACATGTTATGGCTCAGTTAGTGCATATGCAATAGAGGGTGCAAAGCACAGTACACCTATATACTTATTATGGTCAAAAAGAAAGAAACCATGGCTAAGTACTGTATGTGCAGAGTGCAGAGACCCTAAGTGTTACACCTCTACAGGCATCGTCAGGGGCCATGAGTCAGGTGTTACTAGTTGTCAAGTCCCTGTGCACCCTGGGTCTCTGTGCCCTGCACCAGCTACTGTGCACCTGCTGTATTGTGCCTTGTCACTTATACTGTGTCTTGTCCTAGAGGTCTGCTTGCAGCCATTGTGCCATTACCAAGTCTACAGCTGCCTGCAACCTCTGTGCCTTGTTGCAGCCTGCAACTGCTAGAATATGCCTTGCAAAGTCCTGCCTGCACCTGCAGTGCTGTGTCCAGGTCTGTACCTGCTTGCTGCCACAGAGTCTTGCTACCAAAATCAGTTTCTATCATCTGACTGTACCACCTCTTCTAGAGTCACTGTCCGCTTGAGCTTACCCCCTGGTGTCAGCAGTCATGGCATTTAGTTCTCCTGGCGTTGTACCTGGAGACTACATACCAGCTAAGTCTGCCTCCACCTCCTGTGGTTGCAGCAGAAACCTCAGTGGCCCTTCCAGGCCTGCTTCTTCAGGGAACTTCGGTGTCACGGCCCAGTGGTTCCAGTCACAGACACTCTCCACCCCTTGGTGTGTGTAAAAATGAAAATGAAGGACATTCATAAAGAAGAGCCATATAGTATCGAGATCATATGATTTTGATGATCCCGCAGAGTTCTACACATAAATGCATTATTTTTCAGAAGCCAGCTTCGGTTTCCTGTTGTTAAAGTATTCTTAAAGGTGTCGAATATACAATAGTCCCATCAGGTCACTTTTAGTCCATGCCGAGACACTTCAGCAAGCAGTTATTTGGGTTGCCTCTAAGGTAAAACTCCAGCTATATGTTAGAAGGAACGCTGACAGTCATATAAAGGTTGCAATGACATCTAAGTTCCATATACTGTATATACTGCTTTACATATCGTAGGGCAATTCCAAACCCGATAATGTTGTCCTAAAGATGACATTTTTAGCCTCATTTAGAGATATTCCGTCATACAACCCCACAGGAAAGGAAAGTCAATTCCAATAAATATCTTAAGGTCTAAATGGAGAAGGCATAATTAAGAATAACCTTCTAAAAGTAAAGATTATGTTTCAAAATCAGGATGGAGAGGGCATTCACCATACATGGTATAATGAGAGATGATATCACCACTTAAGGTACCTTTACACGCCGCGACGGCAGGCTGGATACATCGCGCTACTTCGCGTGCACGAGCACGCCCGAACGGCTACAAACGGTCAACGCACCCTCTTTACACGCCGCCATAAGGTGCGCTACGCTACGCTACATCTATAGCTAGCTACATCGCCGGGTGTCTCAAGTAGCCAGCTGTAGCGTAGCGTACCATGTTTACACACCGCTCCAACAAGCTACTATGGGCGGACCCGGTGCAGCAGGGATAGCACATAGGCGTGCAACAATCTTGGATTACGAGCCGTCCGTACGATGATAGGACAGCGCAATATCATCAGGATTGGCCAGGCATCGCAGGAGGCTGATTAATACAGCACGCTCGAGTAATTGTGTAGTGTGACTGGTCAGCTCCTTCAATATCCCGCCCTATGCTGCGACTACCAATCATAAAGCAGGAGCGACCTCCAATGATCGCAGATGGGGCGCGGTAACATGGCGACTGTGTCACGCCTTAGATACATGGCAGCCACATCGCCGGGTGTCCAGAGTTGCCTTCCGTCGCTTCTTTACACGCCGATACAGCTCGCTGCAATCGGCGATGTTGCCTTAAGTTTATGAGCAGAGACCATAAACAAATGTATCTGTCGCCGGCTGTAGCGTCGCCTCTTCAGACGCCGCTACTACAGGCGATATTGACGCTACAAGCTACAATTGTAGCTTGTCGCGCGATGTTTCCAGCCTGCCGTCGCGGCGTGTAAAGGTACCTTTACTTAATACATCCTCGCTCAACCACATCCATGACATAGAGGTGAAGTTCTTCCTCCGCATAGGAAATACAATTGTGCAATCAAATTCATATCAGGCGCAAAAATGCATAATTATTTTTGTTTTTCACTTCCTGAGAGAGAAACCTTAATATAATTTTATTAAAAAAAAGTCTGGCCACAGGACATATATGGCTGTTTACTTCTTGTGAGGTAGCGCACACCCGGAGGACTCACTTGCAGCGTAATTGATGCCAAACAGTGCTGACAACTGTGTTTTAAAGTTCAGCAAAATTGAGCAGGTTATTCACATGCCTCATAAACTGCACATAGCACATAACCATGTCTCTTCCGACTGTCCCAATGGCCGGTATAACACACATATCCCGATTAGTCCATAGGAAGGAATCACTGACCTTAGGCCCAGTTGAGAGACCTCCTTCTCCTGGAGGTTCACAGACTCTTGTCTGCCCGGGCTCCGACCAGGATTGGGCTCCCTGAGCCCCGGTGTAACAGGCCAGATTAACCCCCCGACCAGAATATACCCGGGGTTAAAGTGGCCTAGCCCAGATTATACCCCGGGTATATTCTGGCCTAGCCCAGTTTATACCCCGGGGTATAGTTTGGGCTAGGCCAGAATATACCCCCCTGGGCCAGAATATACCCCGGGTATATTCTGGCCTAGCCCAAACTATACCCCGGGGTATAAACTGGGCTAGGCCAGATTATACCCCTCCGTATACCACAGCAGCTGTAGATCAGGGGCCCAAGCCGTGCACAGGGCCCCAAGCAATGCATGGGGGCCCGAGGCTGCACAAAGGGGCCTCAGGCAGTGCTAGGGCCCCAGGCAGTGCTAGGGGTCCTAGGCAGTGCATGGGGGCCTGAGGCAGCATACAGGGGCCCCAGGCTACACACAGGATCCCAAGCTACACACAGGGGCCCGAGCCAGCATACAAGGGCCCCAGGCAGTGCACGGGGCCCCAGGCGGTGCACAAGGCCCCAGGCAGCACAAAGTGGCCCCAGGCAACATACAGGGGCACCAGGCAGATCTAGGGGCCCCAGGCTACACAAAGGATCCCAGGCTACACACAGGGGCCCCATGCAGCATACAAGGGCCCCAAGTAGCACAAAGGAGCCCCAGGCAACATACAGGGGCCCCAGGCAGTACTAGGGGTCCCAGGCTACACACAGGATCCCAGGCTACACACAGGGGCCCCATGCAGCATACAGGGGCCCCAGGCAGCACAAAGTGGCCCCAGGCAGCACAATGTGGCCCCAGGCAACATAAAGGGGCCCCAGGCAGTACTAGGGGCCCCAGGCTACACACAGGATCCCAGGCTACACACAGGGGCCCCATGCAGCATACAAGAGCCCCAGGCAGCACAAAGGGGCCCCAGGCAACATACAGGGGCCCCAGGCAGTACTAGGGTCCCCAGGCTACACACAGGATCCCAGGCTACACACAAGGGCCCCAGGCAGCATACAGGGGCCCCAGGCAGCACAATGTGGCCCCAGGCAGCACAGTGTGGCCCCAGGCAGTACTAGGGGCCCCAGGCTACACACAGGATCCCAGGCTACACACAGGGGCCCCATGCAGCATCCAAGGGCCCCAAGTAGCACAAAGGAGCCCCAGGCAACATACAGGGGCCCCTGACAGTACTAGGGGCCCCAGGCTACACACAGGATTCCAGGCTACACACAGGGGCCACATGCAGCATACAGGGGCCCCAGGCTACACACCGGATTCCAGGCTACACACAGGGGCCCCATGCAGCATCCAAGGGCCCCAAGTAGCACAAAGGAGCCCCAGGCAACATACAGGGGCCCCTGGCAGTACTAGGGGCCCCAGGCTACACACAGGATCCCAGGCTACACACAGGGGCCACATGCAGCATACAGGGGCCCCAGGCTACACACAGGATCCCAGGCTACACACAGGGGCCCCATGCAGCATACAAGAGCCTCAGGCAACACAAAGGGGCCCCAGGTACCATACAGGGGGCCCAGGCAGTACAAGGGGCCCCAGGCTACACACAGGATTCCAGGCTACACACAGGGGCCCCAGCCAGCATACAAGGGCCCCAGGCTGTGCACTGGGCCTCAGGCGGTGCACAAGGCCCCAGGCAACATACAGGGGCCCCAGGCAGCACACAGGATTCCAGGCTACACACAGAGGCCCCAGCCAGCATACAAGAGCCCCTGGTAGCACAAAGGGGCCCCAGGCAGCACAAAGTAGCCCCAGGCAACTTACAGGGGCCCCAGGTAGTACTAGGGGCCCCAGGCTACACACAGGATCCCAGGCTACACAAGGGCCCCATGCAGCATACAAGAGCCCCTGGCAGCACAAAGGGGCCCCAGGCAGCACAATGTGGCCCCAGGCAACATACAGGGTCCCCAGGCAGTACTAGGGGCCCCAGGCTACACACAGGATCCCAGGCTACACACAGGGGCCCCATGCAGCATACAAGGGCCCCAGGTAGCACAAAGGGGCCCCAGGCAACATACAGGGGCCCCAGGCAGTACTAGGGGCCGCAGGCTACACACAGGATCCCAGGCTACACACAGGGGCCACATGCAGCATACAGGGGCCACAGGCAGCGCAAAATGGCCCCAGGCAGCACACAGGGACCCCAGGCAGCACACAGGGGCCCCAGGTTACACACAGGATCCCAGGTTACACACAGGATCCCAGGCTACACACAGGGGCCCCAGGCAGCATACAAGGGGCCCAGGCAGTGCACGGGGCCCTAGGCAGTACAAAGTGGCCCCAGACAACACAAAGTGTCCCCAGGCAACAGAAAGTGGCCCCAGTCAGCAGAAAGTGGCCCCAGGCAACATTCAGGGGCCCCAGGTAGCACACAGGGGACCCAGGAAGCACACGGGGTCAGAGACAGCACAAGGGTGGGGGAGAAACAGCGCGCAAGGGGGAAAGAGACAGCGTTCAGGGCCCCTTTGTGCTGCCTGTGATCCTGTGTGTAGCTTGGGGCCCCTGTGTGCTGCTAGGGGCACCTTTGTGCTGCCTGGGGCCCCTAGCACTGCCTGGGGTCCTTGTATGCTGCCTGGAGCCCCTGTGTTCTGCCTGGGGCCCCTGTGTTCTGCCTGGGGCCCCTTTGTGCTACCTGAGGCCAATTTGTGCTGCCTGGGGCCCCTAACTCTGCCTGGAGTCCTTGTATGCTTCCTGGGGACTCTGTACGTGGCCTGGAGCCCTTTTGTACTGCGTGGAGTCACTTTGTGCTGCCTGGGGCCCCGTGCACTGCCTGAGGCCCTTATATGCTGGCTGGGGCCCCTCTGTGTAGCCTGGGATCCTGTGTGTAGCCTGGGGCCCCTAGTACTGCCTGGGGCCCCTGTATGTTGCCTGGAGCCCTTTTGTACTGCGTGGAGTCACTTTGTGCTGCCTGGGGCCCCGTGCACTGCCTGGGGCCCTTATATGCTGGCTGGGGCCCCTGTGTGTAGCCTGGGATCCTGTGTGTAGCCTGGGGCCCCTAGTACTGCCTGGGGCCCCTGTATGTTGCCTGGGGCCCTTTTGTGCTGCCTGGGGCTGTTGTATGCTGCATTGGGCCCCTGTGTGTAGCCTGGGATCCTGTGTGTAGCCTGGGGCCCCTAGTACTGCCTGGGGCCCCTGTATGTTGTCTGGGGCCACATTGTGCTGCCTGGGGCCACTTTGTGCTGCCTGGGGCCCCTGTATGCTGCATGTGGCCCTTGTGTGTAGCCTGGGATCCTGTGTGTAGCCTGGGGCCCCTAGTACTGCCTGGGGCCCCTGTATGTTGCCTGGGGCCCCTTTGTGCTGCCTGGGGCCCCTTTGTGCTGCCTGGGTCCCCTGTATGCTGCATGTGGCCCTTGTGTGTAACCTGGGATCCTGTGTGTAGCCTGGGGCCCCTAGTACTGCCTGGGGCCCCTGTATGTTGCCTGGGGCTCCTTTGTGCTACTTGGGGCCCTTGTATGCTGCATGGGGCCCCTGTGTGTAGCCTGGGATCCTTTGTGTAGCCTGGGGCCCCTAGTACTGCCTGGTGCCCCTGTAGGTTGCCTGGGGCCACTTTGTGCTGCCTGGGGCCTTGTGCACCGCCTGGGGCCCCGTGCACTACCTAGGGCCCTTGTATGCTGGCTCGGGCCCCTGTGTGTAGCCTGGGATCCTGTGTGTAGCCTGGGGCCCCTGTATTCTGCCTGGGGCCCTTATATGCTGGCTGGGGCCCCTCTGTGTAGCCTGGGATCCTGTGTGTAGCCTGGGGCCCCTAGTATTGCCTGGGGCCCCTGTATGTTGCCTGGAGCCCTTTTGTACTGCGTGGAGTCACTTTGTGCTGCCTGGGGCCCCGTGCACTGCCTGGGGCCCTTATATGCTGGCTGGGGCCCCTGTGTGTAGCCTGGGATCCTGTGTGTAGCCTGGGGCCCTTAGTACTGCCTGGGGCCCCTGTATGTTGCCTGGGGCCCCTAGTATTGCCTGGGGCCCCTGTATGTTGCCTGGAGCCCTTTTGTACTGCGTGGAGTCACTTTGTGCTGCCTGGGGCCCCGTGCACTGCCTGGGGCCCTTATATGCTGGCTGGGGCCCCTGTGTGTAGCCTGGGATCCTGTGTGTAGCCTGGGGCCCTTAGTACTGCCTGGGGCCCCTGTATGTTGCCTGGGTCCACTTTGTGCTGCCTGGGGCCCTTGTATGCTGCATGTGGCCCCTGTGTGTAGCCTGGGATCCTGTGTGTAGCCTGAGGCCCCTACTACTGCATGGGGCCCCTGTATGTTGCCTGGGGCCACTTTGTGCTACCTTGGGCCCTTGTATGCAGCATGGGGCCCCTGTGTGTAGCCTGGGATCTTGTGTGTAGCGTTGGGCCCCTAGCACTGCCTGGGGCCCCTGTATGTTGCCTGGGGCCACTTTGTGCTGCCTGGGGCCCTGTATGCTGGCTGGGGCCCCTGTGTGTAGCCTGGGATCCTGTGTGTAGCCTGGGGCCCCTGTATGTTGCCTGGGGCCACATTGTGCTGTCTGGGGCCCCTGTGTGTAGCCTGGGATCCTGTGTGTAGCCTGGGGCCCCTAGTACTGCCTGGGGCCCCTGTATGTTGCCAGGGGCCACATTGTGCTGCCTGGGGCCACTTTGTGCTGCCTGGGGCCCCTGTAGGCTGCATGTGGCCCTTGTGTGTAGCCTGGGATCCTGTGTGTAGCCTGGGGCCCCTAGTACTGCCTGGGGCCCCTGTATGTTGCCTGGGGCCACATTGTGCTGGCTGGGGCCACTTTGTGCTGCCTGGGGCCCCTGTATGCTGCATGTGGCACTTGTGTGTAGCCTGGGATTCTGTGTGTAGCCTGGGGCCCCTAGTACTGCCTGGGGCCCCTGTATGTTGCCTGGGGCCCTTTTGTATGCTGCATGGGGCCCCTGTGTGTAGCCTGGGATTTTGTGTGTAGCCTGGGGCCCCTAGTACTGCCTGGGGCCCCTGTATGTTGCCTGGGGCCACATTGTGCTGCCTGGGGCCACTTTGTGCTGCCTGGGGCCCCTGTATGCTGCATGTGGCCCTTGTGTGTAGCCTGGGATCCTGTGTGTAGCCTGGGGCCCCTAGTACTGCCTGGGGCCCCTGTATGTTGCCTGGGGCCCCTTTGTGCTGCCTGGGGCTCTTGTATGCTGCATGGGGCCCCCGTGTGTAGCCTGGGATCCTGTGTGTAGCCTGGGGCCGCTAGTACTGCCTGGGGCCCCTGTATGTAGCCTGGGGCCCCTTTGTGCTGCCTGGGGCTCTTGTATGCTGCATGGGGCCCCTGTGTGTAGCCTGGGATCCTGTGTGTAGCCTGGGGCCCTTGTATGCTGCCTCGGGCCCCCATGCACTGCCTAGGGCCCCTAGCACTGTCTGGGGCCCTAGCACTGCCTGAGGCCCCTTTGTGCAGCCTCGGGCCCCCATGCATTGCTTGGGGCCCTGTGCACGGCTTGGGCCCCTGATCTACAGCTGCTGTGGTATACGGAGGGGTATAATCTGGCCTAGCCCAGTTTATACCCCGGGGTATAGTTTGGGCTAGGCCAAAATATACCCGGGGTATATTCTGGCCCAGGGGGGTATACTCTGGCCTAGCCCAAACTATACCCCGGGGTATAAACTGGGCTAGTCCAGAATATACCCGGGGTATAATCTGGGCTAGGCCACTTTAACCCCGGGTATATTCTGGTCGGGGGGTTAATCTGGCCTGTTACACCGGGATGAACCTGGCTTCCCAAAGTCTCCTCACCTATCAGAGGCTCTGGCAAACATCTCCTTCAGATCATCAGGCTCTCCACTTCCTGTGTGAAGGACCTGTTCTGATGTCACAGCCCATGTAACCAGGAGGGAGTTTGCTTAAGTCTGCTGTGTCACGCCCACACGTGGATTCAGGTTTGACAGGCACTCTCCGGGCTTTCAAACCTGCATCATAGCACATGTAATGCCTTACCTGAGATGTGGAACCACAAGTCCCAGCAGTGACACCAGCAAGGCAGTTAGGGTACAGCTCCTCTCACTCCATTTTAACATCACAGACACACTCACCAGAATGCATTAACCCTTGTTGCACTGCATGTCCCATAGTGAACCTCACTGTGTATACCAGTCATATATAATGCAGTTAGTCATCATATCACAACATATATACAGTTGAAACCAGACGTTTACATACACTATATAAAAAGACACCTATGAATATTTGTATCACTTTCTGACAGGAAAGCATAATAAACCGTACCCGTTTTAGATCAATTAGGATTACCATACAAGAAGAAAACATGGGAGGGGTCTTCATTAAAATCCTTTTTACTTTATTATGTAAAATCATTAAAATATAAAAGCACCCTTGATAATGGAGATGCAATCTTAGGCTACATTCAGACTATGCATTCTTTTATTTTATTATCCCTCTTTTGCGGTGCACTGCAGAAAACAGATCACTCAAATGACACCTCTGGAAAGTCTATGGTTTTTCATTTTTGCCATACACTCTGTGCTCTTTTAAAGTGATCCGGTTTTTCACTTTCGGAGGCTCCGTTTTGGAAAATGACATGTCAATTTCTGTTGCATTTTTTTCCTGCATTTTTCCCATAGGAACCCTTCAAAAGGGATCCATTTTTGGGGGCATTCTTTTGACAGCTCCTTGTTTTGCAGCTAAAAACACAGCAAAACGGAGGAGAAAAAAAAACGCACAGTCTGAATGTAGCCTTACTCTCGACGCGTTTCTGGCGTTGCACCCTTAGTCAGTAACATTTGCCAAATGCCAGAATAATGAGAGAAGGAATGTTTTAAGGCATTTTTATTACTTTCTGCAAAGTCACAAGTTTACATACACTAGGATTACTATGCTTTTAAACAATATGGGGCATCCTATATGATTATGTCATGTGTTTGGAAGCTTCTAATTGGTTTATTGGTAACATCTAACTTAATTAGAGACATAACTGTGGATGTATTTTAACACACATGTGAAATACACTGCCTCTTTGTGCTGCATAATGGGAAAGTCTAAATAAATAAGCCAAGATTTCAGGAAGAGAATTGTGGACTTGCACAAATCTGGTTCATCTTTGTTTGCGATTTCCAGATATCTGAAGGTGACTCATTCATGTGTACAAACAAACTACAAACAAGATGGGAATGTCCAGCCATCATACTGCTCAGGAAGGAGACGGGTTCTATATCGCAGAGATGAACATAATTTGGTCCGACATGTGCATATCAACCCAAGAACAAAAGCAAATGACCTTGAGAAGATGATGGAAGGAGATGGTAAGATTGTGTCATTATCCACAGTGAAACAAGTACTGTATCAACATGGGCTGAAAGGCCATTCTGCCAGGAAGAAGCCATTACTCCAAAAGAAACATAAAAAAACAGATTGATTTTTGCCAATGCACACAGGAACAGAGACCTACATTTTTTGGAGAAATGTCCTGTTGTCTGACAAAACTAAAATTGAACATTTGGCCGTAATGATCATCGTTACCTTTGGAGGAAAAAGGGAGAAGCGGTAGCCTTAGAACACCTTCCCAACTGTGAAACACAAGGGTGGAAGCATGATGTTGTAAGTTTTATATATCACGGACATGCGCAGTTCAGCTAAGGTGACGCCAAAAATAGCACGGAGAAGCGTGCATGTGACCTAAGCAATGAAATTTTACAGTATTGTACAGGTTTTTTTTACTTATGATTCTCTCCATCTGAATCAGGGTGTTTTCCCCAGTTAAAATAACATTTCTACCCACCGCCGGGGCCAACGCTGTTCCAGCAGTGATGATATGGGCCCAAGTGACCTAAATTTTTTGGAGAAATGTCCTTTTGTCTGAAAAAATTAAAATTGAACATTTGGCCGTAATGATTATCGTTACCTTTGGAGGAAAAAGGGAGAAGTGGAAGCCTTAGAACACCATCCCAACTGTGAAACACAAGGGTGGCAGCATGATGTTGTAAGTTTTATATATCACGGACAAAGACAGGGAGAGCTATATACACCCAAAGACAGCTAGAGTGATGCCGGTACTGATTTGGTATACGTCCAAAGACTGGGAGAGTGATGCCGTTACTGATTGGGCTCACGTGACGTAACAATAACACTTAAGCCCCAAGAGAGCTAGTGCCATCACCACTGATACTGGCACCAAAGGTTAGTAAAGTACTGTTATTTTAATGGGGCAAACATGGGGAATGAGAAGGGGTTGGCCCAAGTAGTAGACAACCTCTTTAAAGTCTATGCATTTCTTAGCATATGAGCTTCATTGAAGTTACCATAGAATTAGAAGGGAAAGTTCTGGGAAGGAAAACTATATTCTAGTAAGGTCAATGTGCCCAATAATAGCTGTACCAATCTATATGGTATTGAGCAGCTCAGAGGGACCAGTGATTTTCATTTTCTATAGGCGAGATGTAGAAATTGTTAGCTTTTGTGTCCTATTGCAAGGAATTGGTCACTGTATAACTGGCCAGTATATAGACTGTATTGTATAACATTGAACTCACTTTGAAAATAGGTCAATCTTCTGTGCAGTCGATGGGAGGAGAAGAGACGGCAAATTAATGCCTGAAAAACGTTTGAAACGTTATCATAGCGAACATTAAAACTCTAAACTGCAAGTTTCCCAGAGGAATACATACCCTGATTTGGACTGGCAATAATTCAACTAGCTTCATGTTTAATAAAAAGGACTTCATGGACCAATATGACAAATTGCCAGAGTATCATGGGGAGAGCTTGTTTGCATCTCAATGTAAAACGATGTCACATTTTATTCTAACATACACGGACATATTAGCCCTAGGATGGTAATTTGCTTTTTTCCTCCTTATTCCTTTTTTTTAGTCTCCAATCTAAGGTCACTGAGGACCAATTTTAAGAAAAGAAACACTTCTTATTATAGTAATTATATATTAATTATATATATTAATTGAATATTTAAAACAAAAATATTTTTATTATTAAGAGTTACAATTTAATATATTATAGTATATACCATAGAATAGGAAATACGTTAGGAAGACATTAGTAACTACAGGTTATAGCTTTATACAGTGTTGGCCAAAAGTATTGACACCCCTGCAATTCTGTCAGATAATACTCAGTTTCTTCCTGAAAATGATTGCAATCACAAATTCTTTGGTATTATTATCTTCATTTAATTTGTCTTCAATGAAAAAAACACAAAAATAATTGTCCTAAAGCCAAATTGGATATAATTCCACACCAAACATAAAAAAGGGGGTGGACAAAAGTATTGACACTGTTAGAAAAATCATGTGATACTTCTCTAATTTGTGTAATTAACAGCACCTGTAACTTACCTGTGGCACCTAACAGGTGTTGGCAATAACTAAATCACACTTGCAGCCAGTTGACATGGATTAAAGTTGACTCAACGTCTGTCCTTTGTCCTTGTGTGTACCACATTGAGCATCGAGAAAAGAAAGAAGACCAAAGAACTGTCTGAGGACTTGAGAAAACAAATTGTGAGGAAGCATGAGCAATCTCAAGGCTACAAGTCCATCTCCAAAGACCTGAATGTTCCTGTGTCTACCGTGCGCAGTGTCATCAAGAAGTTTAAAGCCCATGGCACTGTGGCTAACCTCCCTAGATGTGGACGGAAAAGAAAAATTGACAAGAGATTTCAATGCAAGATTGTGCGGATGGTGGATAAAGAACCTTGACTAACATCCAAACAAGTTCAAGCTGCCCTGCAGTCCGAGGGTACAACAGTGTCAACCTGTACTATCCGTCGGCGTCTGAATGAAAAGGGACTGTATGGTAGGAGACCTAGGAAGACTCCACTTCTTACCCCAAGACATGAAAAAGCCAGGCTGGAGTTTGCCAAACTTACCTGAGAAAGCCTAAAACGTTTTGGAAGAATGTTGTCTCTTTTTGGGCAAAGACATCAACATAGAGTTTACAGGAGAAATAAACAGGCATTCAAAGAAAAGAACACGGTCCCTACAGTCAGACATGGCGGAGGTTCCCTGATGTTTTGAGGTTGCTTTGCTGCCTCTGGCACTGTACTGCTTGACTGTGTGCATGGCATTATGAAGTCTGAAAACTACCAACAAATTTTGCAGCATAATGTAGGGCCCAGTGTGAGAAAGCTGGGTCTCCCTCAGAGGTCATGGGTCTTCCAGCAGGACAATGACCCAAAACACACTTCAAAAAGCACTAGAAAATGGTTTGAGAGAAAGCACTGGAGACTTCTAAGGTGGCCAGCAATGAGTCCAGACCTGAATCCCATAGAACACCTGTGGAGAGATCTAAAAATGGTAGTTTGGAGAAGGCATCCTTCAAATATCAGGGACCTGGAGCAGTTTGCCAAAGAAGAATGGTCTAAAATTCCAGGAGAGCATTGCAAGAAGCTCATTGATGGTTACCGGAAGCGGTTGGTCGCAGTTATTTTGGCTAAAGGTTGTGCAACCAAGTATTAGGCTGAGGGTGCCAATACTTTTGTCTGGCCCATTTTTGGAGTTTTATGTGAAATGATCAATGTTTAGATTTTTGCTTCATTCTCTTTTGTGTTTTTTCATTGAAGACAAATTAAATGAAGATAATAATATCAAAGAATTTGTGATTGCAATCATTTTCAGGAAGAAACTGAGTATTATCTGACAGAATTGCAGGGGTGTCAATACTTTTGGCCAACACTGTATTACTTTCTATGCAAACATAAACTGAAATGCTAATGATTCCGTACTTTAAGAATGAATTTACCAAAAACACAGAAAATAATATTCTCTTGTTTCTGCCTATAGTTTAAGAATAGTCCACAGAGTCCATAGAATGGAGTAAAGAGGCGGGACAGAATCCTTGTCATTGTGCAGCACCTAAAAATCTGTACGATGGCACAAACTACACTTTGTAATGAGCTGCAGGCTATGTCGATTTCTATAAGGTTGCTGTATGGTCACGGGGTTCCAATAGTACCTCTATATAATGGCTCTGTACCATATTACTAATTTAGAGCCTTAATAAAACCATAACCACGAGCTATAAACAACTTAAAGGGAACCTACATTATTTTAGTATTTCCAGTGTATAACAGAGCATGAAATGCAGATCATTGCGGCTCCAGATCCTGAGACAACACTTGTCTGATGTCTGCTGTTCTGGAAACAAGAGCCCGCACATGGGTTTTCCCAAGTAGCAGACATTTATCAAGGGTTTTCACCAACCGTTGGGTCTCATGACATTGACCCTACAAATCTGCGGATATTTCTTTCACTGTCAAATATTGTAAAAAATAAAATAGTGTCCTTTAACAAAATTTGCTGAAGCGTGGGAATGTGCTAAAATATCAAATGAAGTCATAATCATCATTATTTCAATTTCCTTTGCTCTGCTAGTTCTGGTTGCTATTGGAACTGATGATGTCCCAGTCTTCGGTCAACTGACCACTGAGACCAGTGATTGGCTGCAACGTTCAGATATCAGGACGTTATCACTGCTGACGGGATGAAATACTTTTCTTCAATAGAACATAAATAAAAACTGTTGTGTTGTCCAAAGTCAGGTCTTAGCTATCTTTTTGAAAATGAAATAGGAATTTTACTTTTTAACTCTGGGAGGTGGGACAGGCGTCTCTCTGATCTGTGTATACTTATAGTCTTTGTTCTGCCCATTCAGGCTCAGTAAGGGAAAGCAGCTCTAGTTTGACACTTGTTATAATCTATGAGATATTATGTTATCTTGTTATGACGTTTAAATATGTTTACACAATCTGGCAGTATTCCTGGATATCCACGTGTCTTCTCCTTTAAGAGCACGGTGCATTGTAGGACCGGCCTCTTTTTGTCTGTGAGATCAACGGCCATTTCAGATCAGTACCAGTCCTGATTTCATGCAAGCAACCACGTGTTCTCTTGCTCCTGTGGTCTTCACCCTCCTATGAACTTCCATCTTCTTTGTCAAGTCAATCTGGTGAGGGTTATACTTTTTTCTTTGTGCTTTATAATTTAGACCCTGGTAGGATTGTGGTGCAATAATTTTTTAGGCTAGGGTCACACATGCAGATTTTCCTAGCGTTTTTGGAGACCTGCGTTTTCTAAAAACGCATGTAAAAACGAACCCATAGGCCCCCATTCAAAAAACGCATGCCCCAATAGCAAAAACGCATGTCTGAATGTACCATGCTTTTTTGCGTGCGTTTTTGGCTCAGCACCAAAAAATACTGCATGATGCAGTATTTTATCAAAAACGCACCCAAAAACGCAGCATGCAGTATTTTTTGGTGCTTTTTCAAAAACGCATGCGTTTTTATAACATGGGGCCCTATGGGAAGCGCGTGCGTTTTTATAGCATGGAGACCTATGGGAAGCGCATGCGTTTTTGAAAGTGTCAAAATGGACATAAGTTTTTGCATGCGTTTTTTAACAAAAGGCATGCGTTTTTAAGGGGGCCCCACACCTAACAGCAAAAACTAAGGCAAAAACACAGGTGGCCAAAGAACACCTTAAAAAAACATGCAGAAATGTAAAAAAGCATGCAGATATGCATGGGTGCCAAAAAGCACCTAAAAAACACATGGCATGTGTGACCCTAGCCTTTCTCTGGATCTTGTTCAGGAGATCTGTAGATCTCAAGAGTTAGCCCATGACAATACTCCCTACCCAAAATTTGTTAACCTCAGTTTCACTTGCAAGTTCTTCAGAAGTCCAATCTGGGTTGTGGAGGACCTATTTAGGCTAGGGTCACACATGCCATGCGTTTTTTTAGGTGCTTTTTGGCACCCATGCGTTTTTCCATGCTTTTTTACATTTCTGCATGCGTTTTTTAACACACTGCGTTTTTCCATGCGTTTTTGAATCAGCGCCAAAAAATACTGCAAACTGTGTTTTTTGGTGCATTTTTAAAAACGCATGTGTTTTTTTAACATGGGCCCCTATGCATGCATTTTTGAAGGCAGCTCCTCACTTAAGTGCAAAAACGCATGCAAAAAATGCTTGGTACATTAAGACATGCGTTTTTGCTATTGGGGCATGCGTTTTTTACATGGGGGCCTATAGGTGCATTTTTCCATGCATTTTTAGAACACGCAGGTCTCCAAAAACGCATAGAAAATCTGCATGTGTGACCCTAGCCTTAGTAAACAGTGTCATTTTACTCCTCTGCCTGGGTTGTCCAACTCCTAAACCTTATGTAAAATATTAAACATATTTTACTTTCCTACAGATTGGCTCAGTTTGCTTCAAAATGCTGAAGAAGTGTCCTTTCATCTACTTACCTCCTAAAGACAAATGGTTAGAACACACACGCCAACCAGAAACTCGATCACGTATCAACAATACATTGAGGCTTCTCCATTCTTCTGTAATCTTAGGTTTCACCATTACTTTGGTTCTTTTTCAATATCAGAATTAAATACAACAAAGACTGAAAAATCCAAAGAGAAATTGAAACTTATTTGCTCTCAGATCAGAGAAAATCTGCAAATTAACCCCTTCACCCCCGAGCCTTTTTTGACCCTAATGACGAGGCCATTTTTTGCTATTCTGACCAGTGTCACTTTATGAGGGTATAATTCTGGAACGCGTCAATGGATTCAATTGATTCCAAGAATGTTTTTTGAAGACATATTTGACTTCATGTTAGTGGTAAATTTAGAATGGTAATTTTTGCGTTTATTTGTTAAAAAAAAACTGAAAATTGGTGAAAATGTTACAATTTTCAAACTTTTAATTTTTATACTATAAAACTGGAGAGAGTTATATTATTACACAAAATAGTTAATAAATAATATTTCCCACATGTCTATTTTACATTAGCACAATTTTGGAAACAATATTTTTTATAAAATTAGAAGGGCTCAAAGTTCATCCACAATTTCTTATTTTTTCCAATAAAATTTACAAAGCCACTTTTTTTAGGGACCACATCACATTTAAAGTGACTTTGAGGGGCCTATGTGACCAAAACTACCCAAAAGTGACATCATTCCAAAAACTGCACCCCTTAAGGCCCCGTTACACCAGGTCACATTCCGGCCGATAACATAGGCGACGTAGGAGCGTGTCCTATTGGCGGCGACATCGCCTCTACGTCGCCTCATGTAAAGGGGCGATGTCGGCGCCACTGGGCGGTCGCCTGGTTTCAGAGCGGTGCTCTGAAACCAGGCGACCATCATGGGGCGATGTGTACACATCGCCCCATGTAACCAGCCGCCGGCGACCTGTCAGGCGATGGGAGCCATAGGCTTCGTCCTATTTTTCCAGTTGTTCGCCACGGTGCACGTGGAGGTGTGGATCCAGCAGCAGCTGTATGAGCACATATACTGGTTGTGGGTTAACACAACCAGACCAGGTGAGTAATTCTCATACGGCGTCTGCCCCTCTCTGCTAAGAGATAAGACCCTATGCTGGGACCATTCCTGGGCCCAGCATTAGCTGAACAGCTGCACTTTAGATAATGCATTACCTAAAAAGCTCTAATATAAGGTTATCTTTCTCATGTGCAATATTTGCAACTTATTTTATGTGACTTTATTGTAAATTCATACAATGCCATGTAAAAGGAACTATTACTGTGATGGGAATATGTGAAATATCTTTGGGTGCTGTCTGTGATATCATGCTATGCTAAATTTGTACTGCCCTTATGTGTTCTGCCATTTTGCGCCTAATTTTATGGGTAGCACTATGTAATAAAGCATATCACTTGTTTGTCACCATAAAAAAGACTCCGGTTTCTTTTTGTGTAACATGGGTAATAAAGGGGTTAATTCCAGCTCTGTATTTGCAGCCGGCACTAAGCTTTAGTTTCCTAATATCAGGCCAATGCTACACCCCATTACATACCTCTAAGCAATTGGTACATAATACACAAAAAAAATCATTTATTAGAGCAAAAACCACAAACTTTACTCCATCTTTATTAATCCCACATAGCCTCCGACAGTAATCCACAATGATGGTCCTCCAAAGCTCAATCGCCTCTGCTACACACTACAGCAAAGGATCAAGGGTCCTCTTGCTGCAGTCTCTGGGGTCACACTGATTGCAGCTGCACTGAATGGCAATAATCCATACAGTCCAGCTGTCAGTACTGAGATCCAAGTCCCAGGGATTACATGATCTCTGAGGCTTGGGTCAGGTGATCAGATATCACCATGGCAATATCGGGTCACCATGGCGATCAGCGCAGGTAGACAAGTAACAGTGTGTGCTGTTACCGATCACAGCAGTTAGGGGGTGACACAGCCAGGGACAACGATCGTGTTCCTGGCTATGCCAAACTGCTCCTCCCCAAACTGATCAACCTCCATGCCGGTGATGAGGCTGTGGAGGAGCAGGCAGTGTGGCCACAGGTGGCTAGCGCTGCGATGCTACTTATGGGAGTGATCACTCCCATCAGGGATGGAGGGGGTGATACCGATCCATCCAGTGCTCCTGCTAATGGAAGGGGCTATTACAGCCCCAAACCTAGGCTGGAAAGTAATTATCAGGCAATTTCTTTGCCTAATCATTACAGTCGCTGGGATTAGCTGTTCAGAAGGTCAAGCTGTAGAATCTGATGATTAGAATCACAGGATATCAGAATGTGATCCCTGCTACCGTGGCCAGGGTGCCGCATTAGCCCCAGGATGAGCCCGTACATCCCTGGTCGGGAACAACTTAGCTTTTTGGATGAACGGGTTTGTCCTTGGTCATGAAGGGGTTAAAATGCACTGATGAGCCATGTTTCAGGGTGGGGGATAAGCTGTGATTATCTATTAGAATGATTAAAGAGGACCTGTCACCCCCCTGTTGCTTTCAAAAATGAAAGCACCACTAAATGCAGCATGTTTTCTGCTTTCAGGGAAGGAGTCTTCCACTTTTGTACCCCCCCGCCCTGTAAGCTGTAAAAAACAGTTTCTAAAGTGCGGAGATAACGAGTCCAGAGGGACTTACTGAGTATGGAGTCATCACTGTTCCCAGGTGTCCATCCTCTCTGTACCACCTCCTGCCCTTTCTGTTCCGCCTCCTAGCTCTGTGTGTCTGTGGTGCCCCTGCGGACTGGCAGCCACAGTATAGTACTTCAGCTGGGACACATAGGCAGGCCACTTCGCACAAACACCCGACAAATCCCCCGAATCCCTAGTCCTAGCTACACTATGTCAGGCAGGGGAGAGGAGGGGAACTGAGTGGAGGGTGGAGCAAGAGGAAAAAGCCAGAGAAAGGGGTGGAGGAACTAGATTAAAGCCTAGGAACACAAAGTTAGGGGAGCTTGGAGAGACTTCTGGTTGACGTTCCTGGTGACAGTGAGAGGATGAGGAACGATACCCCTAAGCCAAGACACTTGTAAGCCTGATAGACTGTAGTCTACAGTGGAAGAACATGGACCTGATGGCCTGTGCCACCACATGGCCAGTCCTGGTCCCAGGCACCCTCCCATGGGAAGGAAAGAAGGAGTCCATGGTGTCCCAAGGGCAACAGGGACACCGGAGGACCGAGCCACGGCCCTGTAGATTGGCAGGATGCTTTACGCTCTAACCGTAAATTAGCCGGCAAGGTGAAGGGACTTTATGCCCGGAACATACCCTCCAGTGCAGCGAAGGAATGGCCATCAAATAGGTTCAGGGAGACAGTCTGAGATCTCATGGGAAGACCCGCGACCGCTGGCCCGGAGCTAGCATCTGGAATTGAGAGAGAGAGGCCGGAAAAGGTACGAGAGAGGAGGTGTAGTGCCCGATAGGTCCCAGCTGCAAAAGACTGTGCAACAGCATGAACTGTGTCGTGTAACTTGTTAAGCCTCCTGAGTAAAGTACCCGGTTAAGCCTGATGCTGCTAGTGTGAGACTGTTATTTCAGCGGCCGCAGCGGAGGCTCACCTGCAGAGCTGCACACTGACTTTTCAAAGTCACGGGAATAATCGCCGGGAGGGACGGCGCGTGACGTCTGGATACCTCGTTTCCACACCTGCCCTGGGGACCCCAGTCCTACCCGTGGAGGACTTAACATTCCGGCAGCCACCATCATCACCATCCCCAGAGGTCTGCACAGCAGCGGTGGCTCACACTGGCCACAAACCACAGGTGGCGTCACAAACTAATCCCATAAACTTCATATCCCTTTTTATTGCCACACCTGGGCATACGGAGCTGGGTCACGTAGTCGTGACATTTCCCCACTAGTTAAGAGAGGGCCCGGTTCTGAGTACTCCTGCCCCTGGGTGTGACATGTCTCCCCTCCTCACCCACTCACGCGCCTCAGCATCTGAAGTCACACAGGCGCAGAACAAGCAATGGTTTGGAGCGGGTCCCGGCGGCTGAAACGCCTCCTGCCCATGACGTCAGCGCCGAAGCCCACCGTGCTCCAGATTATGCTGTATACAAACAGCAGGGTGGGAATAGGGTGGAACAGAGAGAGTAGGAGGCGGCACAGAGATGAAGGAGGTGGGGAGGACACCCGGGAACAGCGATGACTCCATACTCAGTAAGTCCCTCCAGACTTGTTATCTCTACACTTTCTAAAGTGTTTTTTTACAGTTTACAGGGGGGTAGAAACATGGGAGATCCCTTCTCTGAATGCAGCAGACACTCTGCATTCAGTGGTGTTTTCAATTTGGAAAGCACCAGGGGATGATAGGTCCTCTTTAAACTAAAGGTCCGCTCCACTAAATTAGGATTAAAATTAATTGGTCCATATAAAGTTGTAAACTTTTCTCAACATTCTGGATACCCAATATTTTCCACAAGTCCGTGCTATAGCACCTTAGCTGCGGTATCGCTCTTCACGGGGCAGGGAAACCGGAAGCAGAGAACACAGTGATTTTATGAAAACAACACTGAGCAACCCAGTGACACATCAAGTGACTGCAGAATTATCAGTTTTAGACCAGACAACTCGTTTAAAACTTACAAGCTATTATCTTAGTTACCAAGAGAAGAAATGATAAAATAAAAAACTACATTTTTCTCAGCTTTGCAACCATTATCAAATGATGTGGCCAATTTAACATGTGCAAAGTGGTGAAAGTGCCTCTTTTAAGTTCTTGTATCTACATGGCCAGTAAATAAGTTTAGCTTGCCTGGTCCACAGTCCTACTTTTTGCTTCTGTCTTTTCCGGATTGAAAGATTCTGCTACACCACCACTGTTATGCCTCCTGACATACCCATCTGCTGTGTTACTAGACATCCCTACTTGTTAGTTTCCTGATAATCCTATACCAGCTCTGCTGTGCCGCTGGGCTCTGCTACCACAATCTAGTCTATTCCATCTGTACCATGACTACAGCTCTACCTAACCTACTCAACGCTGCCACTGCTTCAAAATAAATGTACTATGCTGTTATCTCTACCCTGCTCATCTGTCTTCCAGTATGAAGGCTACAGCCTCTATTTCTCTAACTGTCATACAGCCAGTACAGCTTCCATTGTTCCAACTGGTTCACATTGCTTCAACAAAGACATCAGACCATCCTGTATTCTACAAGTGCATCTCAATAAATTAGAATATCACCAAAAAGTTAATTTATTTCAGTAATTCAATACAAAAAGTGAAATGCACATATAGAGTCATTACAAACAGAGTGATCTATTTCAAGTGTTTGTTTCTGTTAATGTTGATGATTATGACTTACAGCCAATGAAAACCCAAAAGTCATTATCTCAGAAAATTAGAATGATTAACACAAAATATCTGCAAAGGCTTACTAATTGTTTAAAATGGTCCCTTAGGCTGGGGTCACAGTAGCATTTTTCACATGCGTTTTTGGAGACCTGCGTTTTCAAAAACGCATGTAAAAAACGCACCCATAGGCCCCCATGTTAAAAAAAAGCATGCCCTAATAGCCAAAAAGCATGTGTGACAGTCCCATGCGTTTTTGGAGCTTTTCCAAAAACGCATGCGTTTTTTAATATGGGGCCTTATGGAAAACGCATGCAAAAACGCATGTACAATTAGTGCCATTCAAAAACGAATGCGTTTTCCATAGGAGCCCATGTTAAAAAAAACGCATGCGTTTCAGAAAATGCATGCGTTTTTTTAACATGGGCTCCTATGGGAAACGCATGCTTTTTTGAATGGCACTAAAAGTTACTAATGTACCATGCGTTTTTGCATGCGTTTTCCATAGAGGCCCATGTTATAAAAACGCACAAAAAAATACTACAAGCACTATTTTTAGGTGCAGATTCAAAAACGCAGCCAAAAACGCAGGGAACCGTCACACACCTTAAAAAACTCATGCTGACATGAAAAACCGCATGAGTTTTGTTAAATCACTAAAAAAAAACGCATGGCAACTGACCACAGCCTTAGTTTGGTTCATTAGCCTACACAATCATGGGGAAGACTGCTGACTTGACAGATTTCTAGAAGGCAGTCATTGACACACTCCACAAGGAGGGTAAGCCACAAAAGGTCATTGCTAAAGAAGCTGGCTGTTCAGAGTTCTGTATCCAAGCACATTAATGGAAAGTTGAGTTGAAGGAAAATATGTGGTAGAGAAAGTTACACATGCAACCGGGATAACCACAACCAGAAAGGATTGTTAAGAAAAGGCCATTCAAAAATTGGGGGGAGATTCACAAGGAGTGGAAGCTGCTGGAGTCAGTACTTCAAGACCCACCATACAAAGAAGTATCCAGGACATGGGCTACAACTGATGCATTACTCCAATTTATTGAGATGCACTTGGATCTGATCGTCCACATCCAGGGCTTCAGGGATCCAAGGATCCATGTCACCTGGTGAGACTTAAAAAGTGGGTTGATGTGAATGGGTCTCATTTGAATATTGTTGGCATAAATGCGGCCTGATCGCTACTCAACTTGCAACAACACTTATTTCAGTAATCCTAAATAGCCATGTTACAATGAAACAGCCTGTATATAGAACACGCTGGAACCCTCCCCAGCTTCTAGCTGCCGTAAAATAATCTAATTTCCTTGACTCTATTTCAAAGTCAAAATCTGTGCTTTTTCCCCATTTGTCTTCATTTTGTCACATTCATTTTTCATCTGGCTGACTCTGCCCGGCTGTAAGACGGTACAGACATTAGTGCGTCTTTCAATTAAACAGTAGCTCCCAATGAATTAAAACCACCCTTTGGAAAACATCAAATGAAGTTGTTCAGGGCTTTTTTCTCTCTTTAATCTATGATGGATTTTTCACTCTATGAAGAACTAAAGAACCATAAAAATTGTCTAATGTTTAAGCTAAATGACTATATAGTTAATGTGTCTTCTGATTAGGTACATGGACGAGATTACAGGGTTGTAAATGAGAGCTTTCTTACTTAACGCAGCCTTTTAGTTATGGATAAGCGAGTAAGCGACAGAGTATCAGAGAATATACTGCATCTATTTTATCAGACTAGATAGTTATATGCCCCATAATGGGTAAAGAGACCATTTACAGGGCTCGGCTTCTAATGCTTGCTATTCAATTTCAATAATTGTTACGATTGCATGTGGATGATGTCTGAAGTTTAGAAAATTCTACGATAAATCCTAGATCCTCGTACATATATGATTACATGTGTGTGTAAATATATATATATATATAAACTGAAAAAAACTGCACGCCACTCAAGATATAGTGTGAACTGGTGCAAGCTGCGACGCTGGAACAAACAACCAGAAAAAATTCACTGCAGCACTCAGTTACTACCAAATACGTACACATGCTAATAAGCGGTTTATCTATGAGGAAAGAATTTAAAAACTTACATTTTTTTCAAAAAACTCAATATTCTTATCTTTTTATTTACTGGGGTTCTTGGTACATATATTGGCCAATATCTGTTTGCTCATCCACCACTCCACGATGACCCCAGGTCTGATGAGTCCTACGCTGCCATCCCTGTCTTCCTTGTCCTCCCTATCCCACTTCTAAGTGGGTGGACACCATCTCAATCTCAGACCAACTGGTGGTGTGTATATACAGTATATATGTGTCAGTATAAACAGAGATAGACGGCACTCACGGGGTTAATCAGTGCAGCTTTTATTTCTCAGTCTGTGGATTACATCGGTGCAGGGGGGAGTGAGGAGACGGACAACGGCTCATCGTTTCGCACTTTTGAGCACAACGTTTTGTAAACTTTTGAGCACAACTGTGTATATATTTATATATGTATATAAACAAGGGTGCACCTACAATAGGTGCAGGGATGCCGGGCCCTGGAGCCTAAGGGGCCCCAAAAGTCCCCTCGGCCTATAGAAAAAGTCTATTGCTAATAAACATTTGCAGTAATTGGGGGCTCAGTTGGAGCTTTCACATTGGGGCCCATGAGCTTCAAGTTACACCACCGTATATATATATATATGTATACAGGATACTATCCAAAAAAACAGGCAGCACTCCAGCATGAGTTGAAAGGGACAGCTTTAATGTAGCTCCTCGTGGGAAGTATACTAATATGCAAGTGGACACTGCATGATGCAGGATCTTTTTGCACCCGATTTCTTGATAAGTTTGTGCTGATAACTACAGTTTGCTGTTTATATATATATATATATATATATATATATATATAGTACTTTGCAAAAGTTAGACTAGTGTGGGTGGCTGGAAGTATGTATCATTAAATTATGTACTGGCTCTCATAGTGTTGTCATCAAATAATTTAAGGGAATCCTTCACCCACCTTTTTCTATATAGTATGAGAGCAGTGTGATATAGGGACAGAGACCCTGAATCCAATGATTAGTCTCTCACTGGACTGGTCTGTTCAGGGCAGTTTTGATAACATCTGTGTTTTCTCTGCTGCAGATCTAGCTGTGCTCTGAATGCCAAGCTTTGGATACCGCAGCCCACACCTCTGATTTGTAGCTTTCTGTGTACACTGTACATTAACAGAAAGCTGGTGGTGCAGAAGCTTTCTGGTACAGAGCAAACAGACTTACATGTCTCCAAAAACCTAGTCCTCTTGTGATAATCTCCTACTTATAATGCACCCATTGAAGCAACAACACACAGCCTAGTAAGTGACACATTAATGAAATCAGGTTCTCCTTTCTTACAACATGCTGCTCTCTGATGACATGGCAAAAAACTGATGTTAGTTTCCTTTAATAAATTATTATGATAAGTACAAAGACAAAATTAATATTAACCTAAATATCAGCTCAAAAACAAAGTAAAACATAAGCAAAACGTACAAATGTAGAATTATGTGGGAAAAAATACTGCAGAAAAACTAGATGATATTGTTTTGAAGCCAAGTGGTCTTCACAGCAAATATTAATTTGGTTTAGATTTCTCTTTTGTTCATTCATTTTATGGTTGGCTAATTGATAAACAGTAAACTATTAACACTTCCAATTTTGGTATCATTCTTACTTTAAAACATTTTTCCACACGTCTAAAACTTTTGCACAGTACAGTGTATATTGGATTTATTTGTGCAGAAATATGCAAAAATCTGTAAACTTTTTAATTACTACAACATATATTTATGTTCAGAGTCGAAAAACTTTTCTAACTCCAGAATTCTACAAATTTCTGTAGAATGCTACATCAAGTCCTAAAAGTAGATATACAGGGCATATGTGGCGCCCCGTTGGTCAGTGCGCCACGTAGGGCTACTGCACCCACAAAAGAGCGTGTAGTCATTCCTGTCACAGGAGAGTGTAACGTTTGCCAGTAGATCCCACCCCAGCACCTCCCACACTTAACCCTGGGTAGACGGGCAGTCCCATTCCCATTGGGCGGAGTGAGGAGAGGAGGGAAGTGAGACAGTGGAGTTCTAGTTTGCACTGAGGAGCGAAGCAGAGGAGAGCGTCCGAGCGAGAGTAGGAGACTCCCAGGGAGGGGGCCTGGAGAAGAGGCAGCTCAGGAACAGAAAGGGGGGACCCCATATTGGAGCGCCCATACTCTGGGGGAACCCTGGTCCATCTAATGGAGTACCAGCTCTGAGAATACGGTGCAGGGAGTCCAGCCCCTGAGCCATCTACACCGGTCATCATGGGTTAGTTCATCAACCCTGACACCCTGTCTTCAAAGTGCAGCCTTGCCAGGATCGACCACCAAAGGTCGAGCCCCTTCAGAGAGAGAGAGAGAGGGAGAAGAAGGGATCTCACAGCACCCCAACAGGCCTGGTATACAAGAGGGCTGTGCCGGGGCAGGTTTTAGCAGCAGGACACAGGATTGGCAAAAGAAAGCATACTACGGGATCCGCTGAATGATCTTACAACCGTCTGTGACTACCCGACCAGCTACCTGATTATAGACTGTTTGTGCTGTAACCTGAACTGCCATCTGAACTGGTTTACAGAGTAAAGTACCCGTGTAGAGTGACGAAGCCTCCGTGTGCCTGTTCAACTGCTGTACTGCTCCACAGATCATCTTCACATTCTGCACCACCATTTCAGGTGCATCTCTGCCCCGGGGACTCAGCTCCACCTGCAGGGAGCTGCTCCATCCAAGCTGCAGTACCATCTCCCCCAGAGGTCTGAAGCGGCACTGGTGCCCATCACCAGAATCTGCAGGTGGTGTCACGACAAACATTTTTCTTCATCACCATTCCCTAACCCCCTTTTCAGTTGATCACCAGGGCCACGGGTCTGGGCAGGCCACCAGTGACATCCCAACTACAGCAGGGCCCAGATACCCAAGTTCCCATACAACCCTGGGAGATTCACATACATGTAGTAATGACGGCCAGACGTTACCATCTTAGGTGGTAGGCATGGTCTGGTGTCGATGGGCAAGGCCACGCGTTTCCTTTTGCAGAATTAATAAACATCTATTTTTAAGTCCACATGGTCATGGAGTTTTCAATAATAAAACTAAAGATCGGAGGGTAAGACACCTAGGCACGGGAGGAGGATGGGGGTAGGGGAAAGCAAACCCCCCCCTTAACATAGTTAATACAAACTAGTGGGTGTACCTGGCTTACTTGGTGGACGTGGGGGGGTAGCCCTCTGCACACTATAATCGATCATGCAGAGGGAAACTTCACACCCCCCAGTACACCTTTTCCCCACATGGGGTTCTTACCCTCTGACCCCTGCTTCTAGTATAAACAACTTCATAACCATTTGGACTTAAAAATTAATGTTTATTCCCTCAGGAAACACAGGGCCATGCCCACCAATGTCAAACTACGGCTGTCACCTAAGCTGGCCACACCTGGCTAACTTCCGGCCGCCATTACAGCATGTATGCCATATGCAGAACCAAGTAAAACAAATGAATCAAAAATATTAGACTGTCTTGTATAATTGAGAAAAACGATTCAATATCCCGCATCTGTAAGCGGCAAAAGGATGAAAGCCATTCGCATTAGCAGATTTGAAGGTGCAATTAGAGTCAGGTGTTTTTCATCAAGAGGATGACGATCAGGTGTGAGTGGGTGACCTGTTTTACTAAAAAGACAGGGATCTATCATATTCTGATCTTTACAACACATATTTGTGGAAGTGTATCTACACTGTACACGAGGAAAGGAGATGTTTTAGAACTTCAGAAGAAGAGTCGTTGACTCTCATCAGGTTGGCAAAGATTACAAAAGCACCTCAAAAAAGTTTTGACTCCGACAATCCACAGTCAGACACATTTTATTTAGAACAATATTTTGTGAGACCAAATTAGAGGTCTTTAGTTTGGGTGAAGAAACCATGAAAAGCCATAGCACTTGTAAAACACAGAGTATTTTGATTTACACCCATTTTGTGACATCTGGACCACGAGAGCTTGCTGTTATTGATGGAACAATGAAATCTGAATGTTATCCCCAAATTCTAAAGTACAATGTCAGGATATTTATCATAGCTGAAGCACACAAGTCATTCATCAAGGATGAATAAAGTAAAAGTTTTAGAATGTCAAAGTCCTGACCTCAATACTACAGACATGTTGTGGAAGGAACTGAAGCAAGGAGTTCCTGGGCAAAAACCAACCAACATAATGGAGGTGAAGCTGTTTGGTTGGGGGAATGGGCTAAAATTCCTCTAAGTCGATGTGCAGGACTGTTGCACTTTTTGCAACTCACAGACATGTGATAGTAGAGCAGGCGACTTGTCCTCCAGTCTCTTTGACCAGCATTCTTAGGTTCTCTTCAATGGGTAATTGCCGCTCCTTTTACCTTATCTTTTCGCTTGTCCCTGGCATTTTACCTTCACCTTACAGGACAACAGGGCGACTTTCTTTACTATTTGCCGTTTGGATCTTTGATTTACCCAGCTGGCTGCTTTTTTCTACTACATTGTTCTCTTGATCCTATGACAACTGTGCTCTGGGTCTACCATTGGCCTAGTACAATATATAATTGGTCCATGGTTCCCACAAAAAGGTTTATTGTGCATTACTTTTTCCCTAGAAAAGGTTGCTTGGAAGCATATGTTCCTATCCTGCATGATTACCGATTGTGTATTCTTTCCACTGGGATCTTGTGCCAACATTTATTTGGTTCTGTATTGCTGAGGGATCATGTTTTCCTTCACAGCAATAAATATGTATTTTTCTATGTCAATGCATGGGTCTGGGGTCCTTTCAGTTATTAACCTGTGGTTGTGTTTATTCTTTTAAATGGTTGTAATATTGTTTACTGTGGTCATTAATAAAGCTGTTTATCTATTTTTCCAAATTCTTGTGGTGTGCAGCTTTTTGGGCAAACTCTTTTCTTCTTGCTGTCATACGTTACTCTGTTGGCATGGAGCACATCGTGTCTCTATACGATTGATATTGTTGGTGCACCTCTTAATACTTAAAAAAGATTGATGGAACAATGAATTTTGAATGTTATCCCTAAATTCTAAAGTATAATGTCAGGAATATCTATCATAGCTGAGTCTCAAGAAGCACACAAGTCATTCATCAGAGATGAATAAAGTAAAGGTTTTAGAATGGTTAAGTCAGAGTCCTGACCTTAATACTACAGACATGTTGTGGAAGGACCTGAAGCAAGGAGTTCCTGGGCAAAAACCAATCAACATAACAGAAGTGAAGCTGTTTGGTTGGGAGGAATGGGCTAAAATTCCTCCAAGTCGATGTGCTATTGCACTTTTTGCAACTCACAGACAGGTGATAGTGGATCATTTTCCTTATTTAAAAAATGGCAAAGCTTAATATTTTAACCCATTTCTTAGTTGCTTCTCTTTATTTTTAGGGTTATTTTTTTTTTTTTTAAATCTGACGTGGCTTCAGGTCAAATTTATGCTCATATATATGGAAAAATGTTAGGGATTTACAAACTTTTACATACCACTTTATATTCAGTATACATCAATCTCCATGTACCTGTCTTGTTAATTGTGCACACAGATAGTTTTCCTTTCTTTAAGGCATTGTTCACACTACATTTCAGAAGTGCACTCAAGGACATCTACTACATCTTTGTGACCGTCACAATAGACTGCGTTTCAGGGGAAAAAAAACACAGAGTGCATTTGTACCCCATGTGTGTAATTGCAAACCATGGCCCTATTGGGGAATCATGTCATTTACATTTTTAAGGGGATTTACACTGCACTCCTGAATGCTCTGCAGAAATTGTGTGTACAGGGCCTAAAGTTCATTTCTTACTTGCGTCCTCAGTTCTTGCAATTTTATTTGTGCACCTGAAGGATCCCTCTTTAAAAACTGTGCAAAACCTTTATAAACAAATGTGTCCAGCCTTAAAGCACCACTCCGGAGTTTTTATTCTATTTCAGCTCTGTAGTGGTGCTTTAAATTTAAGTCCCCCACCTTCTCTGTTTTATACTCAACTTATGCTGTTTTCATCTGTTATCAGAGACACTCCGGTCAGTCTCCGGAAGTTTGTGACCTATCGGCAGCTTTAGTGCTCCACGGGCGTGCCAGAATTCACATCTCTATGAGAGCCTTGTTCTGGGCTCGTTCTGGCTCTCATAGACTAGAATTCAGCACCTGTGATGTAACTTCTGTCTTCTGGTCAGTTAGAAGTTACAGGCAAAAGATGGTGCCTCAGGACTGCAGCGACGCTAACAAAAAAGGTGAAGAAGCCTGATGGTGAGTATAAAACTGTGGGCAGGGGACAAATATCTAAAATAGCACTCCAGTGATAAAAAAAATACTGTAGTAGTACTTTAACTTTGCTTGTGGAAACTGTCAGCAGAAACTACTAGCTGCTTTACTCATCTACCCTGCTGCCCACCGGATGAACACTCAGTGTGCCCATATGCTACTCAAGGAAGGAGTAGTACTTTCCACTAGAAATCCTAGATCTGTTAATAGTGAAGGTAGGAGTCAAAAGTTTGAGTCCCAAAAAAGTAGCCACAGCTGCTGTCCACAAGATTGCATATAACTTAAAGTACTGATTTGTACTGTCGCTGTAGGCCACTATGGTCTTCCTGTGCATTATATATTGATTTTGTTAGACATTTTATATCCTGACTATATTAAATATTAATATAGAGTTGGGCTTTTCTCTTTGAAATAATCTGTGCCTATTCATCATTTAAACAACGAAAGCTATGCATCATAAAATAAGAAAAAGCATACCTGTATACAGGATATGTACAATAGAGCCACATTCAGTAAAATTGCTTTTCATGTCATTGGTATTCATTCAGTGAGATTGAATAATGCATAGCATTGTATATGTGAATTGTAAGGTCACACTTATAATAAAGTGAGTGCCTTTGAGCCTATTTCATATTATACGGACATATGTCAATGGATATTCTACACTAAGTCAATCAAGGTTGACTTTCAAAGAGGTATGTTGTAAGATGAGTGGAGCCCACATGTGAAGCTGTCCAAGGTCCGCAGTGATTCACATGAGTTGAATAAAAGGTATGCACATACAGGTTAATATCTCATTCTTCTTAGATCCATTTTTTCTTAGATTTTGTAGCCAACACATGACAGTAATTTAACATTTTTTATTTATTGGTGGTCAAGACAATATACAGCTCAAACCCTATTTGATACTTTAGCATATATAGACACTAAGACCAATGCCCGGCTTCAGTTGCATACATAGAAATCCCCAGCCGAGGTATTGTATTCACCAGGATTGCAGCCTGGACAGCTCACAAGTAGTCCGGGTCCACTCTGCTGAGACATAGGGAATATGGTCTTCTTTGCTGCCCTTTTCTCTCTGACACTGCCACCCCTTGTCCTCCTAATGTCCTGTGGTTACAAGTCACAAAAGGTAGGTGACTATGGGCCGTCCGAGTGACTACATTGCAAGTCCTCTTGACCCTATATCGTTCCTTAGCCTCGGGAGAGTCGAACTTGGTAGTCACTGTACATGCAGCCCAGTGACCTCCAGTATTTCAGCCGGTCCTGAAGATGTCTAGACCAAATTGGGATGGTACCCCTTTGCAGCTAGTTCCTCTGCCCGGCCCGCACAGCCGGCTGCAGATTCGGGTCCTCAGGCCTGGGATTTACTGCTGACCCACATGTGTCCTGCTCTCTCCCAGCTCCTGACTTCTCCTAGAACTCACTCGTCACTTCTCTGCCTCCCACCCCTAACCTAACTCCTCCGTCCATCCTGTAGATGCGGACTGCTCTGAATGCGAGTCTCTTCCGCCCAGCTTCTCCCTGGCCTGGAGTTTGGATAGTGTTGGGTGTGTGTTGGGGGGTCTTAGCAAAGCGTTCCCTTCTTACCTGTGAGCATGATGCCACACCTATAAGGTGCAGGGGCGCCACACATTTATAAGATCATCTCAGCACAGGAGATGTGGTATGATCAGACAATGTCCCTGTACGGTCAGACACATCCATTACACAGTACATAGCAGGGACACATATATAAGATTATCTCAGCACAGAAGATGTGATATGATCAAACCATGTCCCTGTATGGTCAGACACATCCATTACACAGTACATAGCAGGGACACATATATAAGATTATCTCAGCACAGGAGATGTGGTATGACCAGACCATGGGTCTGTACGGTCAGACACATCCATTACACAGTACATAGCAGGGACATATATATAAGATTATCTCAGCACAGAAGATGTGGTATGATCAGACCATGTCTCTGTATGGTCAGACACAACCATTGCACAGTACATAGCAGGGACACATGTATAAGATTATCTCAGCACAGAAGATGTGGTATGATCAGACCATGTCTCTGTATGGTCAGACACAACCATTACACAGTACATAGCAGGGACACATATATAAGATTATCTCAGCACAGGAGATGTGGTATGACCAGACCATGGGTCTGTACGGTCAGACACATCCATTACACAGTACATAGCAGGGACATATATATAAGATTATCTCAGCACAGAAGATGTGGTATGATCAGACCATGTCCTGTTTGGTCAGACACATCCATTACACAGTACATAGCAGGGACACATGTATAAGATTATCTCAGCACAGAAGATGTGGTATGATCAGACTATGTCTCTGTATGGTCAGACACAACCATTACACAGTACATAGCAGGGACACATGTATAAGATTATCACAGCACAATAGATGAGACACCTCCAATAATATTTACAGACAATAAATTTACACTATTTTACTCCTTCTTACTCCACTGTAACTAATTTTTCATCTCTTTGTAGACTTTTAATTATTCTTTTTTTCTCCTTTTTAATACAGACATGAACCCACATGCAGAATTGGTTAAATAATATTTAAAATGTAATTTTGTCTATAACATTAATCAGAATTAAGCTTCAAGTAAAATCATACTGGCAGATTATCCCGGTCTCTGAATGATCCATAGCGCCTAGTACAGACCATGACAGCTTCTCATTTTATATAAGTCTTTACAGGATTTAGCATTGATTGAAGCTACACTTAAGTGTACGCCAATTAATTCCGGCTATGTAATTAATATCTTGCAGAATTACTGCCAGAAGCCGTACAACTAATGAACTGTGATTCCAGGTTAATACCTTGCCTTTCGCTTTAACACTTCATCAAAACCAAAAGTCACTTCCATCAAATATCCCTTCAAGGTAAAATCAGAGAAAGACATAAAGGGGAAGAAACATACGGTAGAAGTAGAAGAAAAAAAGAGAATGATGAATGAAGAGATAGTGGATGAAGAAATTAAACCTACAGTAAAAGGAAATTAAATAATCTTAATAATAACAAGACAATATAACATGGAAGAAGGATCGGGCAATGAAATCCAAGGAAAGATGAAAAATGATGGTTGGGCAAAATAAAGACCTACAAGGACAAAAGAGGCATAATTTATGGGAAATATACATGTATATAATTTTACATTTCCATTGACCTCCCCCTTTCCCAGATGACTCTCCCCACCTCTTCATTCCTCCATCCATCAACACAGTGCCGGTTCATTATTCTATGTAGAAGGGTCCTTTATTCCATATATCAGGTTTCTAAGATGCAATCTGCATGCCAATTACTGCAACGGACCCCTGATACCTGGGAATGGAAATAAGTGTGACTCGGTGGATCAGGCTTAGAAAAAATTGTCACAATTACTCAGTGGCTAAGCATATACACTTTTTCAGTATTTTCTCAATGTCACCATATATAATTCCCATATGCCAATCATAATCATAAGCCACTTATAGTTTATAATGAATATTTAAACATGTTGCAGTAACATTTTAGTGGATATTTGAATATTCTCGATGTTTAATTTTATAGGACAGTAATGTTATACATCTCAGTTGAAGCTGAGGAAGACATTATATGTCTCATCTGATGTCACCTGCCATGGGGTGGTATGATGGTAACATGGAATAGGAAGCAGGATGGTAAGTTGGGCAAAAGGTGATCAGGGAAACTAGTCTGACTCTTAAACTGGGGTCCCTGGCTAGCCCTGCTCCCAGACTTACCTGTGAAGGTGAGGACATCTGGGCTGCCACTGTTGCCTTTTGCGCCTGATCAGCCCTAAGCTAAGACTGACTGTCACTTCCACCCATGGACCAGGAAGCACAGCAACTCCCACAAAATATGAAAAATTCCCAAAAGGTTTCAGCGCCAAGTGCACATACGTCCTTGCAACTTCTTGAAGAAACTAAAACTCTATCAGCGACATCTGCTGGTGGAAGAGGAAACCATTTAAAGGCTAGAGGAATGGCAGCAAAATAACCTGACACACCCCTTCACCAGAAGAGCCATAAACCCATAGACAACAGCACCTTTTGACATTAACACTGTCTGCTTTGGCTCAGTTTTATTGTGTATGACATTAACACTGAATGTGCCAAAGGAAATTTACTCCCGATTAAACTACTGCTGAGTTTTTCACGTGGCACGCAGAGCAGTCAACACCTCAGGATGCTCCATACTGCTGAACGGCCCAAGCCGCTAATTCAATTCCAACATTAAGGGTCCATTTCCGCAGAACTTATTTGCTGCAGAATTTCAGCAGCAGAGAATAGTGCTGTGGAGTTCACAGACATCCACATTATAAATCGACATCCTTCGGATTTCAAATCTGCACCCCAGGCCAATTTATGCTGCAGATTTGTGCAACAGAGTAGGAATCCGAGTTCTTGAGTTTCAAATGGAGTCCATATGTAGAGTGATACTTCGTGGAAGTCGTAGGCCAGAGATTGAATGAAAAAAGAATAATGCGTTGTTTAAGGAGTGCTAAGGCTGCAAGAAAGGGCTCAGAAACGAATACTGACCAATTGTGTTTTACTAGTAAATTTGCAAATTGCTCTCTGTTGCCACTACGCGTTATGATAGTAGGCCAGAGATTGACTCCAGATGGCCCAACACACTACATGAAAGTCATGGTCCTGACTGGATGTGTGGATTTGTGTCCATTGAGCTGTACATCCTTGTAGGGTCATGTTACTGTTGGCTTTGGCTGGCCATTACTGGATTACAATGCAGGCCAACAAGGAGACCACAAGTTCACTTTAAACAATAACCCTTTACTTAACAGTCTTTTAGTATCAACTTTATACATTAGATAGCCAACCCCTCCCATTGTGGGCTAGTCCCAACACTTAAATCTCTTGTTCCCTATACACAACAATATTGCTCCACATTACACATCACGTTTTTTACTAAGGCACATGACACAATTCACATTACATTACAACAGGGTTGGGGAACGTCAGGCCCCAGGGCCGAATACGGCCCTTGTTGACTTTTTTGCGGCCCCAGGCAGATTCCTGGTAACCGCAGTGCTCAGGCTGGCAGATGCGTTTTGCCAACTCTCTGCCCTTTAAATCCATCTCTCCAGTGATCTCTATGCCCCAGCCTCGGCCTCCCTAGTGAGGTATTGGTTCCCAGCCTCTCCTGTGATGTCTAGGGCTCTGGCAAAGCTGGAGAAGCAGTTGAGAAGCAACATGACCAATATCACCCACACTAAAGAGAAGCAGCTCCAGCCACCATAGTAGGGGTGAGTTGATTGTTTGACCAAATATAGCGGGTAATTTTCAAGTTGACAACTTTGTACGGCCCCCGAAGGATTGAAGAAATTTCCAAATGGCCCTCGGAAGAAAAATGCTTCCCCGCCCCTGCATTACAACAATGTGATTGGTGTCTTCTGGAAGGAACGTGACCGCAAATACACCTCCTCACACGTCATTCCCAAAATGCATTTTAAACAGGGGACATGTTGTTAATATAATATCACCAGTAAAAAACATACTACCTTTGTACATATTACACTGGTACAGTACACAGTGTACAGTGACGCAAAAAAAAATATTTTTAATAGAAATAAGGAGGCTTCTGTACACCCTTGGCATAGTCAAAAGTTTGCTGTACTATTACATCTCCTATGTATACTGGGGTGCACTGTCAATCAGAAGCGGGGAAGACTCCCAATATGAAAATGAGGAAGCAATACAGTGCAGCAAACTCTTGGCCTTGCCAAGGGTTCACCGAGGCCCCTCATTTGTATTTGAATTTAAAGTTATTTTCTAAGGCACTGGACCAGTAACCAGTAGAGTGCTAGTCTGGTTTATATAGGAAATACGTACTTTAGAATACCATATAGCAAATTTAAAATGCATTTTGGGGGTTACTTATTCCCTTTAAAGGGAATCTGTTAGCTGGTTTTTGCTACCTCATCTCAGAGTAACATGATGTTGACCAAGAGACTCTGAATCCAATGATATATAAAAAGTAAGAAGCTTATCATAGCATGGGGTGTGATGTGCCAGTCTAGGGCTCACAGATAAAATAAACATTGTAGGTAATGTACCTTGATAAGGGAGGCATATCTGAAATACTATATTTTTTGCATCATAAAACACCCTTTTGTACAGTCGTGGAGCAGGGGTGCCAGACACAGGTTTCATGGATTCACAGAGGGTGGGGGCACAGCTGCGGGACAGCTGCAGCCAATTTCTGGAAGTCTCAATCTCTAGCAACCAGTTGTAGCTCGTAAATGAATCTGAGTTGCCCACTGGGGCCGTGGGGTACTCGGAACCGAGTCCTTTTGTCGTCGTCTAGGGCTGCAGGATGTCACAGTGTCGTGACGCGGCTCCGTGATCCTGGGTGAGTCAATAAAAGGGGGAGAAAAACAGTTTTTGATTCAATTAGATTGTGATGCCACCCATAGTTTGCGGCTATAGGTAGCCACCGCTGAATTCGAGACCTCTGAGGATGATGGGTAGGGCCAGACCCCAGGGCAACCATGTAGTTAGTGTAGGAGAAGTGTAAAATTCTCAGTACCCCCAGGCAACCTCCTACTGCCAGTTAGCAATATCAGTCGGCCACCTCTCAGGCGCACAATCAGAGTCTTACACAGTTCTGAGCTTTACTGGGTTTACTTTCTTGCTCTTCAGATTTTACAACACACACAGTCCAGTGCAATAGCAGCTCCGGGCTGGTTTTAGCAGCTGGGATGGCTTGTCTGCAACACCCCCTTTCATGTTCCTTTTGGGCCTCTTCAGTCTATTCAGCACACTAGCTATGGTCCAGTGGTCACAGGCTTTCAGTGCGCTCCCTTTCGGGTCTCCTAGCCCTAGTTCAACGGCCTTCCTTTCGCTGTGCTGGAGGTTGCGTCTCGGGACATAAAGACCCCGCACCCCGCCGGAGTTCGTGGTTTGGGCATGCAGCTTCCCTGCCACTTCAGCAGAGCTGGCACTCTGGTTCCGGCCCGGTCCCTCGGTGTTCCCGCTGACTCGGACACACCTTGGACACCCTCTGTCTTCCCTCGGTTCTCAACCTGGGACCCGGGTTAGCCATACGGTAGCACAGGCTGCAGGGTCCGGGTTTTCTCAGCCTGGTTTCTCTGATTACTGGGCTGATGGGTCTCTCTGTTGTTCTCCCTAACTACTGACTAACTAAAGACTAGCCTACTACTTCTACACCTCTTGATATTATGTGTCTGTCCTTTTTGTTGTTGTCTTCCCACCCCTAACTGGGTTCTGTCCAACTGTTACACCCTCCACCTGGCTCCTTCCGCTATCCCATTGCTAAACATAGAGTAGCTTAGACTTGGGATCTGGGGATGTGTTGGATATGTGTGCGGGGTGACCGACTTACCAATCCCAGCTGCTTCTGCACCTTCTTGTGGTGACCGATCCGCAGGTGCACCACACTCCCCCTGAGAAAAGATTAGCATGTCCTTGTGCTATGGCCTGGTACAATGTTACAAAAACGCACACATTTTTTTAAGCATTAAACAATAACGATAACATATTTACATACATGTTTCCTTTTTCTTCCCGTAATGGGTGGCTCATGGCTTTAACGTTACAGTACATAACAAAAAAACATCTTGGCAAAGCTATGGGGTAGGGGATAGAAAAATAGCAAAATGTAAAAAACAAACAAACAAACAAACAAGAGTTTAAGCAGTTCACTGATTGTCCATTGTCTATTTTGTCCTGGTCTTCGGGAACCCACCACAAAAACAACCTGTTTTTGCAAGCCCTGGGCATGGCAACAGGGACTAAACTAACCAATTCTTCAGCCTAGCTAGTGGGTTTGTAGGCATCGCTGTCACAAGTGCTAATGTTCATTTAAGTGTAAGCATTCATGCAAACAGTTCAATCACGCATCGTAAAAGCATATATAATAAAACACGCAATAAAAACCAATAGGGAGCACACCGTGGTGCGT
Source organism: Allobates femoralis (assembly GCA_033576535.1). NCBI lineage: Eukaryota > Metazoa > Chordata > Amphibia > Anura > Aromobatidae > Allobates > Allobates femoralis. The sequence continues at coordinate 72,367,406 of JARQOC010000001.1, read as the reverse complement.
TAACTATATACACATCAAGTCCGGGTTACTAATCGTCCATAACCACAATGTTCATATTTAATAGGGGGCACTCAATCAGGGAAAAATTTGGGGAAACAAAGGAAAAGCAAAGTTCACTCACAAGTTCGTGGCCTGTCCAGGGTTTATGGCTTTCACCACACGATCTGAGCAGGTGCGGGGCAGGACCGAGCCATGTGCCCTGCTTGGTCACAATGATAACAAATCAGCTGCCCGGTAGCATCAAAGCGATCCGTGTCCCTTCCCCTTGTCTGGGAGACCTCTACCTGTCGCTGCGGCGGGACATCTTTGAGTCTGGAAGCGCCTGAGGTAACAGCCGTCAAGGACTGCACGGTGTCAGTCAGCGCATATACACTTCTAGACAAATCCCAGAGACCATCCCATAGTTCCTCAGAAGGCTTTTGCCCTAGTCTTCGGCCGATAGTTGAATAGTATACCCAAGCAGAGTACCGTCGGTAGTAAACCTCTTCATCGGTTATACTCGCCTCGAGCTCAGGCTTTGGTTAACCCTCCTTCTTTTCTTGGGTCAAGGGAACTGGGCGCGCCACCATCCCCCGCTTAGTCGCTTTCTCCATGAGTGCGTGCCACCAGTAGTTCACAATGTCTAGGTGTGTACACTCTAGCTGACGATTAAGCCAGGTAACCTCTTCCAACAGGGCAGGATCTATCCTCACATCTGGCTCACTTCTGTGGGGAGCCAGGACACGGTTCCGGTAGTTGAATGGACGCAGAGGGACCGGGGAAGTCCGCTCGTCGCACCCTGTGCCCTGCCATTGTCGGGATCTCGCTCTCCTGGTGCAGCCACACTCTCTGCTCCTCATAGCGTTGTTCTTTCTGCCTCCCTCTCTTTGTGGGCATTGCCATTCTCGGTTGTCATCACCTATCACACCCAAGGGCGGGATTACACAGTCTCTGGATCCGCCCTTCCAATTGTTGGAGGATGGAAGAGGTGTGGGCATCTTTTTGCGCCCAGTGCTGGTGTGGCCCTCGATGAGGGGCTGCGGCATGCCCCTCTGCCAGCACATGATCTCAGTCTTGAAGGGCGGCCAGTGCTTTGGGTCCAAAAACACAGTCTTTTGGCACACACGACCCGGTTTTACCATGTTGCTAGTGTAGGTGAAGTGTAAAATTCTCAGTATCCTCAGGCAACCTCCTACTGCCAGTTAGCAATATCAGTCGGCCACCTCTCAGGTGCACAATCAGAGTCTTACACAGTTCTGTGCTTTACTGGGTTTACTCTCTTGCTCGTCAGATTTTACAACACACACAGTTCAGTGCAATAGCAGCTCCGGGCTGGTTTTAGCAGCTGGAACGTCTTGTCTGTGACACCCTCTTTCGTGTTCCTTTCAGGCCTCTGCAGTCTATTCTGCACACTAGCTACGGTCCAGCAGTCACAGGCTTTCAATGGGCACCCTTTGGGGTCTCCCAGCCCTAGTTGGATGGCCTTCCTTTTGCTGTGCCAGAGGTTGGATCTCGGGACATAAAGACCCTGCACCCTGCCGGATTTTGTGGTTTGGGCATGCAGCATCCCTGCCACTTCAGCAGAGCCGGCACTCTGGTTCCGGCCTGGTCCCTTGGTGTCCCCGCTGACTCGGACACACCTTGGACCCCCTCTGTCTTCCCTCGGTTCTCAGCCTGGGACCCGGGCTAGCCATACGGTGGTGCAGGCCGCCATGTCCGGGTTTTCTCAGTCTGGTTTCTCTAACCTACTTGGCAAACGGATCTCTCCGTTGTTCTCTCTAACTACTGACTAACTAAAGACTAGCCTACTACTACTCCTCTTGGTTTTGTGTTTCTGTCCTTTTTGTTGTTGTCTTCCTACCCCTAACCGGGTTCTGTCCTACCATTCCACCCTCCACCTGGCTTCTCCCGCTATCCTGTTGCTAGACATAGACTAACTTACACGTGGGATTGGGGGATGTGTTGGTTGTGTGTGGGGTGACCGATTTACCAATCCCAGCTGCTGCGTCATCTCATGGCGACTGGTCCACAGGGGCACCACGAATACAGGCACATAGCAAATGATGGCGCCCATCGCACATCACCGCCGCGACTCCCCCCTGCAGCTGTGATCCTGCAGCTTTGTCCTCACCCTCCATGGACCCGTGAAACCTGCCTCTGGCACCCCCACTCCATAACTGCAAACCCACTTGGTAAGCCATGGTGGATCCAGGGGGGCCATGTACCAATATGGGGATATACAGTATACACACCAGGATGCGGGATATGTGTATACCAGGATAGGGGGGGTCACTCACTAGGATGAGGGGTCATACATACCAGGATGCAGGGACTATGTACCAGGATGGGGAAGCCATATACCAGGATGGAAGGCCATGTACCAGTATGGGGTATATATACTGTATACCAGGATGGGGACATATATACCAGGATGAGGGACATACACACTGATTGAAAGACAGACACTGGCATTAAAGACGAACCTCATTTAACATTAAAAATTATTTTTTTCTCTTTTCCTTCACCAAATTTGGGCACATCCTATAAAGTAAAATGTACAGTATGTGTTAATCCCTACGGCATGCTATTCTTCAGAGTATCTTTAATTTACGATAATGTTGCTAAAATATGCAGAGTTTTCTGTAAACATATTTGCAGTGGGAAATCCAATGGGCATTCAACCCACGGCGATCCACTTATAGGGTAGGTTCACCCAGCGCAAGTTTATAACAAAAGTCTCACACACCACAGCTTGAGTTCTGTTAATTTTACTCAGTTGTTGCAGCATGGCCGCCGGGTATGTCCCTTGCCAACCTCCGGTTCAGTGTTGTCTCCAGAACCGGGTTAGTGCAGTCGAGCCACGGTTGGTACCCTTTCCTTCCTCTCTAGGCGTTCTTGTCTCTGGTGATCTTTCTCTCTCTCCCAGTGCTATAAGGGGTAGTTCTCTCCCGGGGCCTCCCAGGCTATCAGCACCTCTGCAGCACAGAGCTCAAATACCGGCAGCCTCGGGTGCTGTTGTGTCCCCTCCCAGGCACTGCTCCCTAGTTCAGCCACCTTCCCCAAGTTGTGTCAGGTGTACAGCCACAGCTCCCATTAGAAGCTTGGGGCCTCCGGTTCAACGGCTCGGGCATACAGCTTCCACACCGTCTTCAGGGCCGGGTCCCTGTCCACCAACCCTTGCCCCTCCGTTTCATCAGATTCAGGCATACGGGGATCGATGTCTCATCCGCACCTCAAGAGCTCTCGTCTTCTCCTGCCTGTTGGTCTTTTCCTCCTGTGGGCCACCGTGGTCAAGCTCCAGCCCACAGGAGTTGGCACCACACCACCTCTACACTCCCGACTTCCACTCTACTCCTTACTACTCCTACTGACTACTACGGACTACTGCTGACTACACCTCCCTGTCCCCTTTTTGATCTGGGTCTACCCACCGTCCCAGGGCCTACGGGTTTTGCGTGTGTGTGTTTTTGGGCTCAACTGCACCATCCCAGCAACTGGAGAGCGGAGGCACTACTCCCCTTAACCGCAGGAGTGCAGGGGGAGGTGGTCAATGTGACAGACATGCATTCAGATTTACAAAGGACAGGGGGGATAAATTGCTGGCTCTCAATGCACATTTTGCACATTATCCCCCATTCCCCCAGTAAAATGCAAACTGTGTGTCCAGCTATTTACAAGGTGGGGGGGATAAATAGTTTGATACAGTTTGCACATTACATGAGGAAGGATGAATAATGTGCAAAACATGCAGCTACCGATTGACGAGATGTGGGGATAAATAGCTGGATGCACAGTTTGTACTTTGCATGGAGAATGGGGGATGATGTGCCATACATACATCCAGCTATTTATAGGACAGAGGGGAGATAAATAGCTGGATCCACGTATTGCACATTATCCCCCATTCTCCGTGTGAAGCGCAAACTTTGCATACAGCAAAACAATCTCCCCCACCTTGAAAATTAATTAATGCAATTTTTGCATATTATTCATATTAACAGGAAAGTGTTTTTGCTTTTTTTGGGGGGGGGAAGGGGTGTCTTTTACTTTGGGGCTTTATGATTTTTATGTACGCCCCTGCACCTGGTCATGCTGCTGGCTAGATCAAGATAAGTGGCAGGACTATGGTCCAAAGTAATGTTGGTGATTATGTGCATGCGTTTTCCCCAACAAAACAACATCAACAGTGGATGAACCTCATGAACCCCAAAATTAGTTAATGCGCTCCTCAGATGCCTGTTGTACAATGGACTGGGCATAGTTCTAGCAGAAGCCACAAGCAGCTGTGAACACAGCCATAGGCAAACTTGAAGAGTCTTACGATCGGCTTCCCTGATCCTGATCCATTGTATTTATCTAATGTGATGGTATTCCTGCAACCTACAATGAAATGTCATGTTTAGTTGTGGTGGTGATGTAGGACGCAGCAATGTCAGGAAGAACAGAAATGAAAACAATAACCCAGCCCTTGTCTTAAACTTATTACAAAGGTATCCTGCTGGGGACATAATGTACTATTAAAACATTGTAGAGCTGAAGAATGTAGAAGTGCATTAAGATTAATGATATGTTTATTCCTAATGCAGCAGAACAGGAATGAATTGTTTAAGCGCTCTCCCCCCATTAAATATATATCAATTTCTATCAGGTGTTTATGGTCTGTAGAACAACGAGACACTTTGACTATCACACGTACACAAATCAGCGGCGACACCCTGAGCTGCGCCGCTTCAGAGCGCTATCTTGGGACTCGTGCTCCTTGAGGCAAAGAGTAGGTGACAGGCTCCACTTAGCATTCATTACCTGCATATAATAACCTCATATATCAAACTGGAATTGACCGAGAAGCCCACTGGTAGTAGGCCTTCTGTTATACATGGCAAACACCATTAACCAACAGTCCCTTGTTCCCTTGCTTGATATGCAAAATCGGTTGTGCCGTAGAGAAGAAATGGCTCGCACAATGAGTATTTGTTAGCACTATACATAATATGAATGAATTATGCAAAACAGTCATAACTCCGTCCTCAGATGCTTTGAGAAATAAGACCCGAGCTGACACCCGGTGGCCCGGAAAATAATGAGGCTCGGCTGAACAAAATTATAAATAAAATAAATTAATTTAAAGTGGACACTGATGCATGGAGAGGGGACCGGGTAGAAGCTCCATGTTCATTCACCCGGGAAGTGTATTCATTGCTCGCAAGTGCAAAACCCCAAGGGTGAACACTGCTATTATCGAGTGGATAAAGGTTGAATAACTGCTGGCTATTCGGGTGGAGTGTTTCTTTTAATTGCTTTTTCTTTCTATTGGGGAGAGAAATGCAAAGCGAAGGCTGCTCATTGTATGGTGAAAGGGGCATCCCTGCCGGAAACTATTGATACCTTTAGCGTAAGTGTGCCCTGCTTAAGGGGGACAAGTATAGTACCAATTACAACTCCCTGAGGGTCTGGGTAATGCAGCTTCTAAGGCCGTCTTTGCCTCAAAATTCCATCAGCACAGCACTGTTCAGAAGAGCGTAGAGCCGGGAAATGGACTCCGGACCAGACAGGGTGGTGGAACAACCTGAACTTCATTTTGGATTTGCAAGACACTGAAAGGAATACTGAAATTCATTCTTTGATTATTTGAACGCTCATATTTTATTTACAAGATAGCGGCATTTTTTTTTTATGTTGTGGCATTCATTGATGTTGCCTTCAATATGGAGCACATATGGTTTAAAACTTTTATGCAAAGTAATAGAAAAGGCCTTTAAGTTTGACTTTCAAATGTTTTTTGCATCTGTTTAGCACAAAGAGTTGCACAATTTTCAAAATAGTGCACAATATTTGATACGCATAAAATCACTCCAAGGAGAGAACTAGATGACTCCTAGTAACTAGTCAGTGGAAAACAGATAAAAGATTAATGTAATTTGGACTTCATCTGTGTCCTGTCTGTTTTTTTGTTGGGTGAGATCGGTCTGCTCATCAGGCCATTGTAGGACATGACTCTCTTTATGTGAACCATCGGTCAGCAAAAAAAAAAAACTTGATGTGAACAAAGAAGTGAAAAAGTAAAAAAGTAAATGTCAAATTATATTTGACAAAAGTAGACAAGTGATTGAGGCCTAATTCTGAAAATATACTTATGCATTGAGAAGAACCTGATAAGTAGAGGTAAAGATGGAGATAGGAATGGAAAGATTCTGAAGTAGATGGACAGAAGAAAAGAAAGGTAATTCTATTTTTTAACTAAAAATAATGCCATAGTTTTTCAATAAGATGAATGATGCGGCTGAGTTGTGCTCTTTCCATTACTCTCATTCATTCAATGATAACAGCATAGGGCAGCATCACTTAGTTGAACCTGTTGCAAGACCTCCTGTGAACGATACTTGGACCCTGTTATTAATGTCTCAGCTAAGAAAACCTATGATGGGAATAATCCTCTAGGCTGCATGTACACTGAAATTTTAGGCTGCTTTTCATATTGATTTAAAATACCTATAAAATATTTTTGGAGTTTTATGCCATTTTATGCCATGACACTCGCTAAAAAGATTAACTACATACCTTCTAAAGATCCCAAAAAGTCCCCCGATTCTGTACCTTTTTTCAGTTTTGTGCTGCGCTGCTCCATTGCAGAGATAATTGCATATGTTTCTTCCACGGTATAGTATGTGAAATCTCTTCTATCAGACCAACTGCATATTTCTTATCCTTTATGGGCATGTATTTTCATCCTGTCTTCCTAGATGCTGCCAATCACTGCTCGGCAGCATCTGAGACTGCTAGATGACCTGTCAAGCTGCGATTGGCAGCATTTGGGAAGAGGCGTGAAAGCACACGCCGCAAGAGAAGACTCTGACGATATGCTCAGTTGGTCTGCAAGCAGAGATTTCACATATTTCGTTCTAGAAAAAACAAATGTGAATATTTGTGCAAAGGAGGGTCGCAACACAAATCGTAAAAGAGTGGCATTATCATGGGAACTTGGGAATTGTTATCCTATTAATTTGGAGCAAATTACATGTTGTTTTTAAGTCTATTGGTGTTTATGGAACAAAACATAAAAAACACCAGATTTAGAACATTCATTAGGAAAAGAAAATCCCATAAAAATGTCACAAACCAAAATCCGGTATTTACAGCTACAATATATCTATATACAGTATTTTCCTATAGCCTAATAATATAAAACATTTATGTTTTTTAAATAAGGCCGGAAAAAATAAGTAAAAAATGCCACTTAAATACTGTGTGCGAATCCTGACAAATAAAGGTTTTTTTTTTTTTTTTTTTTTTGTTAGTCTTTTTTTTAGTAGTAGAGATTAAACAGTACTTGGCAAGATGGTAGAATAGCTGCCAGCATTGCCATTAATATTTGGTTAATATAAATCCCGGCAGTATATAAAATGTAGCAGAAAGGCAGCAAAATTCCAGAGGTGGCACAGAGATCAGATGAACAGCTCACGACGCCCAGTCCCATCATCTGATGTGTATGATAAAGTGCAAAGCTCCTACTTTATATTGAAGGAGGGTGAATGGTTCTTAACATCTTAACTTTCATTGAAGTAAAGTCAATTATGTAATATGTGCCCTAAACCTTTACAAAACTGAACTTCTTCTGCTCCCCCCATCCACTAACCTCCCTAAATCGGACATCTCTCTCTCAGTTTGCGGCACCACGATAACGCCTAGGCAGCAGGCTCGCTGTCTGGGTGTTATGTTTGACACCGATCTCTCCTTCTCCTCCCACACGCAATCTCTCGTCCGCTCCTGTCGCTTACACCTGAAGAATATCTCTAGAGTCCGCCCCTTTCTCAATCTGGAAACAACAAAAACCCTCACCGTGGCCCTAATTCATTCCCGCCTTGACTATTGCAATTCTCTATTAAGTGGCCTCCCCCTCACTAGACTTTCTCCTCTCCAGTCCATCCTTAATGCAGCAGCCAGGATCACCCATCTGGCCAATCGTTACTCAGATGCCTCTGCTCTGTGCCAGTCATTGCACTGGCTGCCCGTATACTACAGGATCAAATTCAAATTGCTTGTTCTCACCCACAAAGCTCTTCATAGAGCAGCACCCCCCTACCTCTCCTCCCTCAACTCTGTCTATCACCCCACCCGCTCTCTACGTTCCTCAAATGACCTTCGACTAACATCTGCACTAATCCGATCCTCCCACTCCCGGCTCCAAGACTTCTCCAGAGCTGCACCAAACCTCTGGAATGCTTTACCCCAAGAAATCAGGACTATCCACAACTTGCATGGCTTCAGACGATCCCTAAAAACGCATCTTTTTAAGGCGGCCTATCATACTCCCTAATAGAAGTCCATTGCACTGTAGACAGTGAATGGGCTATCCCTCTGGACATTATTCTTCTACAAACTCCACCAAACCATAAAGGTCTACACAGACTGTATAGTGACCATTCATGTAAGCTTAGCCCTATGCCCCATTTCCTCAAGATGCCTGGACCACCAGTGCAATAAGCCCCTGCACCATGTGCAACCCCTATCCCTTTGTAGATTGTAAGCTCTTTTGAGCAGGGTCACCTTCATTTCTTGCTTTATTTATTGTATTTTTTTTTTCACATTGATTCTATGCCTATTGTTTTGTATCCAATTATTGTACTTTATTTGTTCTCTACTGTAATTACTTACTGTATATTTTCTGTACTCTAACCCTACATTGTAAAGCGCTGCGGAATATGTTGGCGCTATATAAATAAAGCTTTATTATTATTATTATTTTTCAAGTTAAAAAAAAAAACGTCTGCTTGTCACCTGAAACAAATGCATGTCTGTCCAGAGCATTGCGGCTGTAAATCTCCTCACTGCTGGCATGTCGGATTGGTGTCAGACTCCACAAGGAGAAGAGCTTTCCCCTTAGACCCTGCCTTAGTCTTTCATACAGCCAGATCAGATCTCATTCTTGCAATGATGAGGGGCACTCACCCCGAAACGCAGCATCTGCAGATTGGGGTTTTGATCTGGTATAAATCCTAAGTCATAGGATAAAGTTCATTAAAGGGTCAGTTTCTACTTCCAATAGGTGATGTCTAATATACCAAATAACTATACTATTGTATAGTTTTGTTGTCTCTTTGGTTTTCATATACCTTGTAAATTGATTGTTTGTAATTTTCACATATGAAAGAACAACAATGTATTGATTTAGTTTTTCTATCTACCTATTGTAGATAAAAACACATTGATAAAGACCTAAGAAGGGTCGAAACGTTTGTGGAAAACGTTTTGTGAGCAATAAACAGTGCAGAAAGAATCTTCAAAGTCTCATTTGGAACTTTTTTTGGTGTGCCAGAATTATTATAAATAATATAGGCTGCCACAAATGGTACTGCATGTAATCTTATGTGTAATATCATGCGTGGGGGTAAGTGGAGGACACATTTCTGAGACCCCCAACTAAACCCAACACATCTGAACTACAGGCCAGGAAGTGCTGGGCGGAAGAAACCCATCTATAGAACAGTCCCAACTTCCAGCTGGAGGGAGGAGTTAGGTGACGGGTGGGTAGCAGCTAGGAGAGCTCAAGTGTGTACTGAGCCACTTGAGAAACAGTATGGAGCATGGAGTGAAGTGCTAGGCCAATGACCTGGTGAGACGAATCTGCTACCAGCTGTTGAAGCTGGGTAGAAGAGCTAACTGCAGAAGGGGTACCAGCCAGCAAGTCGATCAGGGATACTTCAGGACTGGTCGAGAAGCTCGAGGTCACTGGGTATTTATATAAACTGGCTACTTTTGTGGACCTTCCCAAGGCTCACGGGGCTATATAATGTCAGAGGACCAAAGCTATCGTTCACAGGAACTGCAGATACCTGCCTGGCAGGTAATGGCAACCATGGATACTTAGGAGAGGAAAGTGGTAGCATAGTATTAGCACTGGGAAGTCAGCTGGAAGGCCATATGTATGTTGCAGGATAAAGGAGAGGGAATGGTTGCTACAACCACAATTTATTTATGGTACTCCCAGGTATCTGGGTGTGGTGGTTTGGCTTTCACCTGATTATGCAGGAACAAAGAGATTCCCAGTGCCACTTCTCAATTTAAAGTTTTTTTTAATTGGTGAAGATATATTAAAAACATTGAAATACATCCCAAACAGGGATCAGCTGGGGATGTACGGCTGATCCCCTACGTGGGATTTATTTCGATGTTTTCAATATATCTTCACCAATAGAAGGGCTATAAATTGAGAAGTGGCCCTGGGAATCTCTTTGTTCCTGGAAGAACATATACCCTGTGTCTCAGCAAGGTGGACTCCAACTATCTCTGGGCTGGCCAGGCTGTGCTCCTGGTGAACATTGTACCCCGGCTGGGTTGTAATTTTCAACTACTTCAAGTAAAGTGTAAGAACCACAAAGACAGTTGTTGTCTGCTCCTTTCTGGACCCACCTGCACCACTACCACTACCTTCATCCTCCTCCTCTGCACCTTCCACCATCCCATCCATCTTCTACACCCTCCAAGGGACCTACCCTAGTTGGAGAGGGTATACCACGTGGCTGCCCTACCATCTCCCCTTAGAAGCCCCACTGCAGCCCCTGGCCACCTACGGTCAGTACTCCAGCTGGTGTCACAAACTATTTCTCCCTGTAAATTCTCCCCCTTTTACATGTCCGGCTAGGTCCACAGCTTCTGGGGACCGCCACCGTGAACTGATGTCCCAGGTCTCCAAACAGCTGATTACCCCCTTCGTCCTTTATGCCCATGACACTGATTCTTTCTGTGATGAAAGACATTTCATTGTCTAAATAAAAACTTGTTTAACATCACAGAAAGAACCAGCTGTGATCCCTGGCTGTAATATCTGTGTATTATGCGAGTGCATCCAGTTTCATCACTGCAAGAGAATCCGGGGGCATGCAAGCTTTTCCTGCATGCCCCTCGATTTAAAAAAACGGTACTGTGAAAGCAGCCTTTGCATTATTTTGCAGCTAGAGTTTTTTTTTACTCATTTGATGAATCATACCACATACATAGACAGTAATGTGCACAAGGTGAAGTGCTAACTATTATGTCTACAAGAATGATAGCAGCTCCCTTCTCAGACAACTTGGCCTTCTGTCATTCTCTTAGTTTTCTTTCCATAATTAAATATAAATGAGCTTTTGCTTAACAAGCTTGTAAATGCATAAAACCTTTCAATCTGTCCATCACATGAATTACTGAAGTTTACTCTAGTTAGAATTCCTTTCCTTAGGGCATTGTCATAGGTGTAAGATCAGGTTCAATTGAGGTAATACAGCATTGTCCATTTTATGGCCAGAAAAAAACACTGATGATTTTTCATCCGTGTGTCCATTTTAATGTCTGTAGGCCATCCATATGGAACATGGCACATTACATGAAAGTAGGGGTCCAGGATGGGTGTGTGGACATGTGCTATGGGGGCATTAGGCCCTGGCAAGCCATATGATGCCAGTGACTTCAGCTGGCCAGGACCAGGTGTTGGACAGTTCAATAAGAGAGACCACCAAACAAAAATAATCTCTTTACTGAATAATAACTTTGTAGGGTTTATGTACAGTAGATAGCAGGTACACAGCTTCACAAAAGTTTCCTATACAGCACAGATCATCTTCACAGTCTCTTTACTTCCTTGAATTCCCTTGTCACTGTCTCAACAAATCTCAATTCCTTCACCACAACCGAGCTCAGTACTTGTCATTAGAGATGAGAGAACTTTACTCTAACATGTTCACCAATTTCAAATCTGGACTGAATTTGGCAATGTCCGTTCAACCCCTCGAACTCGAACATTTTGCTGAAAAGTCGATAATTCAGGATTTGTTCAGTAATTCTTCGGATGTGTGTGTAGCTTAACTAGGACAGAAGCATTAGTGCAAATGCACAGATCCTCTTACCAGTCTCCTGCTGCTTGCTTCCAGGTTTGCTCTCCTGCGCTCTCTCTCACTCACATCCAGTCCCTCCCATTAACCTTTCTGTATATTCACTTCACTGACCGGGCAACAGCCAATCACAGACATTCATGCTCTGTTAGAGCAACTGTGATTGGTTGTTACAATCAGGCTGAATTTTTACAATTTGGATGGTGACTGCGCTTCATTATCATACACATTAGTGTATGGCAATCAACCTGATGTTATAGGGTGTAAAATAAATAAATAATATGAAAAAATGCATTTGCCTTGGTATTTTTCAGTCTCAACATAGATAAAGCTGACAGCTATGAGCTCCCACCCTTAGCTGCCTATTTTCACTTTGGCTGGCAAAAAAAAAATGTATAGGGCTTCACCTATTTTTAATTGTCATCCTAGGTAAAACTAGGCAGCAGAGGGCTGGTATTTTCTGTGGGGTGAGGGCCCATCATTTTAGGGCTTCCCGCACGTTAAATAATAGCAGCCTGCAGCCACCCCTGAAAATGGCATCATAGCGCCATTTCCAGGAACTTTACCTGTCTCTTCCACCAGCCTTGGTGGCAGTGACACACTGGGTAATAAGGGGTTAATGCCAGCTTTGAATTGCCAGCTGGCACTACGCTAAAAATTCTTAGTGTCAGGCCAATTTAGATCTGGCCATTAAGAATTTCAAGTAAATAGTAAAGAAGACACCACACATAGAAAAAATATATATATTTTATTAGAAATAAAAACACAGAGACATTTAGGGATGCCATCTTTATTAACATCTCAATCACCCCCGTCCATCTTTACTAACCCCCTATTTAACCCCTCAACCTTCATACACCTCCTCGGATCCTCTGTGATATATTTGTGAATGGGGGCTATGATGAAGAATACAGCATCCTCATTGCAGCCTTCAGTCACTGAATGAGCCAGCTGCAGCATGGTGTACGGTGACTCCTGAGGTCACCCGTGGACAGGTCAGGTAAGCATGGTACCCGCTATGATTAGCGGCTCCATGCTTACCTTACTGGTGACCTCAGGAAACCTCAACAAGTCACCAAGACAACAAGGCACATGAAACCAAAGGTCGCAGAGAATGACATGCACGATCATGATGTGGTCATCATAGCAATGCATCAGGATTGCTATCGTGACCAGATTAGGTGACCATACAAATCACTCTCTGCGGCCTCTGAGTTATCTGGTCACCATAGCAATGTGTCTCAATCAGCTGACATGATATGGTCACATGACATGTTGCTATAGTGACCAGATCAGGTGACTGTGTACATCTCTCTCTCTGAGACCTCTGGATGACCTGGTCACCATAGAAACGCGTCATGTGACTAGATTGTGTCAGCTTATTAAATTCTGTGATTTTTTTACACATAGACTATTGGTCCATATGTATAAACATGAACTAACAAATTGATTTGCATTGGTCCTTGTGTCTGTATGCTAACTGTTTTGCATATGGTCAGCAGGTAGACGTTTAATACATTCATTGGAATAAGCCTTTACACACAAGGAGAGATATGTCAATCAATGGGAGCTAAGCCACCAGGGATCAGCCTTTTTGACTAATCACCAGAGAGAGGCACATAGGCAGCTCTTAAAGGGAACCTGTCACTTAGTTTATGCCCTCAAACCTATCACTACCTGTCCCTTCCTGCAGCTTCCTAGTATATCCCTAATCATCCCTGTCTGACCTAATTGTGTCCTGTAATCGCTGTGTAAAATGCTTTATTACTAATGAGTCGGTCGACAGGGTAGGGGTACTCAGATACCGGGACAGGTGGTTACTTCGGTGGGGATCACGGCTGGTCGGTTCCCGGTTCCATGCCCTGGACCCTCAATGGCGGGTGGGGGTGATGATGATGGGGGATTTTGTTATGTGAGACTACCTTTGGTATCTGGTAATAGGGTTACCAGCGCTGCGGCCGGCCGCTGAGGTGATGGAAATGCAGCTTTGATAGTACAGCTCCCCACAGGCGGAGCTTTATCTCAGGGCAGCGGGGTAGAAGATGGGAGTCGTAGTCCTCACCTCTGTGATGCTGTAGAGGCCCTCTGCGTGACAGATGAAAGGAGACCAGACACCAGATCAGCTCAAACAGTTCTTTACTTGCACCAGGTGAAATCAGTACACAGTACAGTCTGGGTTAACCGGGGGCCGTAGCCGCGGATTTTGGAGGCTATTCCAGGGTCTGTCAGAGGTGTCCTTAAAATGGCTCTCCTGGTCCTTTTCCCTTCTGTGCCCTGACGGCCTTCTATACTCCCACTCATGAGTCTAGTCTCTTGTCCTCGTGGTCTGTTGCCTAAAGTCTCTCTACTTCTCAGCGTTGTGAACCCAGCTATTGTGACAACCATCCGCTGGGAAGCTGAGCTGCTGGTAAGGCAGCACCCCGAGAAACCCCGAGACCCTTAACCCCTATACAGGGATCTGGAATTATAGCGGAGCCCAGGGGGTAGCTGCCTATTATGAGCAACAGAGCAGGGAAGGTCGCCAGGAAAAATCAAGACCCGAAAAACAAAGTCAGAAGTCCGAGTCAAAACCGAGAGGGCAGCGAAGGTACAAAATCATCAGGCAGTAGCAGAGTCGAGAATCCAGGCAAGGGTCAAGGGCAAAACCAAGAGGGCAGCTGAGGTACAAAATCGACAGGAAGAAGCAGAGTCAGAAATCCAGGCCAATGTCAGAGACAAAACTAAACATACACTATATCACTGGGGAACCAAAACTATATCTGGCGGCCTGCAAGACAGGCTCCAATGTATTTGAAGGGCGCGGTTACCTCCCATAGGCTGGAGCTCACAGCCCGATGACCTCATCCGGACCGCCCCTAGATCCAGGCCAGATGGAGATGCACGACTGGCTCCACCCACGCCACCTCTGACAGAAGAACGCAGGCTGCGCCTAACGGACACCTCTGCAGGGCCTGCTCCACTGCAACCAACACCACCCAGAGGGGAAACACAGTGGCGCTCAGCGACAGAGGCAGACGTCGCGGGAGCAGTTCCATATGAGGACAAGGCCCTCCTGTCACCGGTGCCACCAGCCGAAGGAATCCGGCTCCTCCCAGCGGCCGAGGCAGGAACACCGGCCACCGAGTCCAATGGCGATGTGACAGTACCCCCCCCCTCTACGAGGGGCCTCCGGACCCACAAAACCCGGTTTATTGGGATGAAGAAGATGAAACTTCCTGATCAAACCCCTGGCATGGATATTACTGGCAGGCACCCAGGACCTCTCCTCCGGACCATAGCCCTTCCAATGTACCAGATACTGCACAGATCCTCTCACTAAACGGGAATCAAGGATCTGTTGAACTTCGTATTCCACGGCACCCCCGACCAAGACCGGAGGAGGAGGGGACTGGACAGGACGAATTGGAGATCGGTACAATTTGAGAAGGGATTTATGGAATACATTGGGCAGTTTGAATGATTGAGGGAGCTTCAGACGAAAGGCTACAGGGTTAATCACGTCAATTATTTCATACGGACCAATAAACCTGGGACCTAGTTTGGCAGACGGCACTTTGAGCTTGATATTTTTCGTAGACAACCAAACTTTGTCCCCAACTCCCAGGTCCGGACCCTTGGAGCGCCGTTTATTAGCAGAAGACGCCTGCCTAGTCTGAGCCCCCTTTAAATTTTTGTTCACTTCAGACCAGATAGTCTTTAACTGATCTACGGACCTTTCTACCCCAGGGACGTCAGAAAGCTAGAAGAAAATGAACAAAAGCGCGGGTGCAGCCCATGATTACAGTAGAAAGGGGTGGTCTTGATGGACTCCTGGTACTGGTTATTCATGGCAAATTCTGCTAGTGGCAGATGTTCCACCCAATCAGATTGATGCTCAGAGACATAACAACGTAGATACTGTTTGAGAGCTTGATTAGCGCGCTCGGTTTGACCATCGGTTTCAGGGTGATAGGCAGAAGAAAAGGAATAGTCAATTCCAATCCGTTTACAGAATGCCCTCCAAAACTTAGAAATGAACTGGGCGCCCCTGTCAGAAACAATATTCACAGGAACACCATGCAATCGCACAACATGATTAATGAATACTTTGCTCAGGGTCTCGGAATTAGGTAACCCGGACAGCGGAACAAAATGACACTGCTTGCTGAATCTGTCTACCACTACCCAGATACAAGTCTTCCCTTCTGAGAGTGGCAGGTCAGTAATAAAATCCATGGAGATATGAGTCCAAGGACCCTCAGGGGTAGGCAAGGACTGGAGCAACCCGGCAGGGCGGTTGCGGGGAGACAGCGCGAGCACAGGTCTCACAAGCCAGTACGTATTCTTTACAGTCCTTTACTATGGTTGGCCACCACAAACTCCTGGTTACAAGTCTGATGGTGTTATTGATACCAGGATGCCCTGCAAGGACTGAATCATGAGATTCCTTAAGAACTTGGAGGCGGAATTTGGTAGGGACAAATAGTTTCTGGGCAGGAGTAGTGTCAGGGGCCTGTTCTGGAGATCTACGAATCTCTTCCAGAAGATCCAAGGACACAGCCGAGACAACCATCCCATTGGCTAAAATGGGAGTCGGTTCCACGTCCTCGACTTGTAAGGGGCAAAAACTTTGAGACAGGGCATCAGCCCTCACATTTTTAGTACCCAGTCTGAAAGTGATCACAAAGTCGAATCTGGAGAAGAACAAGGCCCATCTAGCCTGTCTAGGATTCAGTCTTTTCGCTGACTCCAAATAGGTTAGATTTTTGTGATCAGTAATTACGGTAATCCTATGTTTGGCGCCTTCGAGGAAGTGGCGCCATTCCTCGAAGGCCCATTTGATTGCCAACAATTCCCGATTACCTACATCATAATTCATCTCTGTAGAGGAAAATTTTCGGGAAAAGAAGGCACACGGACGAAGTTGAGTGAGAGATGCGGTGCCTTGTGATAGCACCGCTCCCACTCCAACTTCAGAGGCATCTACCTCTACAATGAAGGGGCGGTCCAAATCAGGCTGCACCAATATTGGATCCGCGGAGAAACACCCTTTTAACTTAGAAAACGCATGAATGGCTTCAGGCTTCCAATTAACCACATCCGCCCCTTTACGTGTCAAATCAGTGAGAGGTTTGGCTATCTCTGAAAACCCTTTAATAAATTTACGATAATAGTTAGCGAAACCCAAGAATCGCTGCAGTGCCTTCAGAGACTTGGGTTGTACCCATTCCTCAATGGGTTTAATTTTGGAAGGATCCATGCGAAAACCGTTAGTCGATATGATATACCCCAAAAAATTTATCTCTTCCTCCATGAAGACACATTTCTCTAATTTGGCGAATAGAGAATGCTCTCTGAGTCTCTGGAGTACAGTACGGACATGTCGGACGTGTGACCAAAGACCAGGAGAAAAAACCAGAATGTCGTCCAAATAAATGACCACATATACACCACTGATATCTCTGAAAATATCATTGACAAAATTCTGAAACACTGCAGGTGCGTTACTTAACCCGAACGGCATTACAAGATACTCAAAATGGCCAAGAGGCGTATTGAATGCGGTCTTCCACTCATCGCCTTCTTTTATACGGACCAGGTTATATGCTCCCCTGAGGTCCAGTTTGGTGAAATACTTGGCTCCCAACAGCTGATTATAAAGATCAGGGATGAGTGGAAGAGGATACTGGTTTTTCACAGTGATCGCGTTTAATTCGCGGTATCAATGCAAGGTCTGAGGCCGCCATCTTTCTTTCCCACAAAAAAGAAACCAGCTCCTACTGGTGAGGTGGACGGTCTAATATACCCCTTTCTCAGACTGTCTGCTATGTAATCATTCATAGCCTGACGTTCTGGACCAGAGAGGTTAAATATTCTCCCCTTTGGGAGACGAGAAGCAGATATCAAATCTATGGCGCAATCATACTTTCTGTGAGGGGGTAATTTCTCTGATTCCTGAATAGAAAACACATCCTCAAAGTCTCTAAAGGCATATGGTACAAATAGAGGAGTTTTGACCTTCACTTGGTTTACAGATAGCGAGATACAGTTTTCCTGACACTTTGGGCTCCAGCGCACAATGTCACTCAAGTGCCAGTCTATGACTGGGTTATGTTTACGTAACCATGGCATGCCCAGGATTACTGCAGATGATAGATTATTGATAGCAAAAAATGACACATTTTCAGCATGTAAAGACCCCACCAGCATTGACACTTCCTCAGTGACAAATTCCACTCCACCCTGGATGAGGGGAGTGCCATTAACTGCAGTGGTTCTAATGGGGGCATTAAGCCTTAGTAGTGGTACACCAAGAGTTCTCGCTACATGGAGATCTATCAAATTCCCCTCTGAGCCACTGTCTACATAAGCCTCCAAACACACAGATTTCTTAAGGTAAGATAACGAAATAGGTAATAAAACTTTGGCAGCATCCGCTGGCAATACCTGGGCACCTGGGCAGGCAGAGCCAGAGCCCCCCAGGTGCTGACATCCAGGGAATGAGGCCTTCTGATCTCCAGTGTTCATGCAGAGGACTCCAGCTTGTGGCTTGTACAGCATGTTGGAATGATGGGAGTGTTCCTCCACAGGACTGAGAAGCTAGACACAGATGCTTTGAGGGAGCAATCAGCAGACACAGCTCAGAGAAAAGAAAAAAAAACAGGTAGAACCATTGGAAAAAGGAGAGAAAAAAAAAGGTAAGGGAATGCTTTTTATATATAGTATCTATATATATAAAAATGTTATGGCCAGATATAATGTGACAACCATCCGCTGTGAAGCTGAGCTGCTGGTAAGGCAGCACCCGAGAAACCCCGAGACCCTTAACCCCTATACAGGGATCTGGAATTATAGCGGAGCCCAGGGGGTAGCTGCCTATTATGAGCAACAGAGCAGGGAAGGTCGCCAGGAAAAATCAAGACCCGAAAAACAAAGTCAGAAGTCCGAGTCAAAACCGAGAGGGCAGCGAAGGTACAAAATCATCAGGCAGTAGCAGAGTCGAGAATCCAGGCAAGGGTCAAGGGCAAAACCAAGAGGGCAGCTGAGGTACAAAATCGACAGGAAGAAGCAGAGTCAGAAATCCAGGCCAAGGTCAGAGACAAAACTAAACATACACTATATCACTGGGGAACCAAAACTATATCTGGCGGCCTGCAAGACAGGCTCCAATGTATTTGAAGGGCGCGGTTACCTCCCATAGGCTGGAGCTCACAGCCCGATGACCTCATCCGGACCGCCCCTAGATCCAGGCCAGATGGAGATGCACGACTGGCTCCACCCACGCCACCTCTGACAGAAGAACGCAGGCTGCGCCTAACGGACACCTCTGCAGGGTCTGCTCCTCTGCGACCAACACCACCCAGAGGGGAAACACAGCGGCGCTCAGCGACAGAGGCAGACGTCGCGGGAGCAGTTCCATATGAGGACAAGGCCCTCCTGTCACCGGTGCCACCAGCCGAAGGAATCCGGCTCCTCCCAGCGGCCGAGGCAGGAACACCAGCCACCGAGTCCAATGGCGATGTGACAGCTATGGGACTGATGTCAGACTGATTGATGGGTGCTGTGGCTCCCTTATGTCGGGCCCACAGCCTGCCGATCTGCGGTTAGGGATAGACCGTAACTACCCGTCTCGGTTCTGGTGTACCGGTAATGAACTGGGTCTCCAGCTCGCTCTGACCAGTCCTGGAGTGACCCCCTTCTCCATACAGGTCACCCCTTTCCTTAGAGGTGCCCTCCTGTCACAGTCGCAGGATCCCCTGCGTCCATCTTCTCTGCTCTCTTACACCGTCTGACTGATTAGTCTACTAACTGTCACTCCTTCTCTCCCGCTCATCTAGGCTCCACCCCTTGGGACCTACTGAATATACAGTCCCATGTACTAAGGTGGCCTATTGTATGGCTGTTGGGTGCAGACTCTGAAGGGTCCTCCATATCCATGACTACGGAGGCACTACACCTTCTGTTTGGGGTGCAGTACATCCCTGTGGCGCCTTGCCATAGGGGCACCACACTAACATTCTCCTATGTTAATAAACAGGGTGTCGACAAGATTGCAGACACTGTGGGCACTCTGTAAGGTTGCACGTCCCCTTTCGCTCCATTGTATTCACGCGCCCAGTGGGTGTGATAATTAATACAGAAGCGCGGTCCGGAGTTTTAAATCTGTTGTCTTCTTCCAGGTATGATGCGTCGGCCATGTCATTTCCAGTCCGGTGTATTGTGGGGGATTATTAGGTGTACTAGCCGGCTTCCGGATGCTCACTCTGCATGCACTGAGTACACCCAATAATTCCTCATACTGCGTCAGACCGGAAATCATGTGACTGCTGCGTCATACCAAGAAGAAGATCATAGATTGTAGATGTGGCCCCGTAGTTTTGCATTTATCATCACGCCCACTGGTGCGGCAGGGGACATGCAGCCTTACAGAACGCCCACAGTGTCTGCAATCTTCTTATTACCGTAGGAGAAAGTTATAAAATCATTTTACATAGCAATTACAGGACACATTTAGCTCAGACAGGGATGATTAGGGATGTACTAGAAAGCTTCAGGGACTGGTAGTGATAGGTTTGGGGACATAAAGTAGGTGACAGGGTCCCTTTAAAGTCTGTTTTCCTTTCAATTATCACAATGTTTTAGAGTCAAACATAAATGACTGAAATCATACAGCCAGTTTCTAATACATTTATCTGCTCTCAGGTTCCTTTTAACTCTAAGGCCCTATTCACATCACGTTTTTTGGGATCCGTGGCTATCTGTTGTAAAACTGGTAGCCACGGATCCATTTGGCCTCTATGTATCCTTATGGGCATGGATGGGCAGGATTAGTCCTAAATGGCTATCCATGCGTGCAGGGATCCGATTGTGTCCGCTTTTTTTTCATGTCCCCAAAATCGGAGACTACTACGATTTTGGGCATAGCGGATACAATCGGACAGAATCGGACAGCATCATACCTAACGCTGTCCGATTCAAATAACATGGGGGTCTATGGAGCTCAAATCTGGGAAAAAACAGGATAGTTTCCTTTATCCTAAGTACATGCTCAGTACACTAAAACTGCTCAGTTATCTACATACACTGCTAAAGTGAAATTAAAGTAAGCAATGTGTTAAAAATAAAAAAAGATGCTCACCTCTCCGCCGAGTGCCCCGCAATGCGGGCATTTACCTCCGATGGCTGTAGGACCTTAATCAGCTGACCGGGTAGGGCGGGGGGCAAGCTGATGCGTCACATGACAGCATCAGCTGAGTGGTTTAAATTGCCCGCCAATCGGTTTTGGGTGGCCCAGGGGGCAGATGCCCCCCAGCACAGTAGTCAAGGAGCAGTTTTGGGGCCGTCCCGGCCATCTTTCATGTTGGTCTGCAGCTCACTGCTTATGGGCCACCACTGTGTGCTTGCCCCCAGGCCAAAATTTGCCAGTCAGCCCCTGCCACCCAGTCAGCTGATAAAGGTCCAGCAGTCATCGGAGGTAGACGCCTCGCATGGCGGGACACTTGGCGGAGAGCATATGGCTGCCGCAGGCATTCAGCCGCATGGGCTCCCATAGGAGCCCATTATAGCAATCCCCGCTGCGGTAGCCTAACCGCTGCGAAAACTGCAGCCTGCATGATTTTTACCGCAGGCTGCGATCCGCAAGCGGTAACCGGATTGCATGTAGTGCAATCCGGTTACTATAATGGGCTCCTATGGGGAGCGGTTCCTGATCCGGTTTTGACTTTTTGACAGCTCAAAACCGGATCAGGATTTCAAAATTTTGCCGCAAGTGTGACCCCAGCCTGAGTGCCTCCTTGACTTTGCTATGGTCTTTTGAAGGGATAAGTCTTGTGCCAGTCCTTTGTATTGACTACACATGTATTTATACATATAAAGGTGCTCTCCTCTGAGATGTCTTTTTTCTAAGATAAACAAGTCCAACTTTTCCAACCTCTCATTATATGGGAGATCTTCCATTTCTCGTAATAATCTATTTATTGCCTTTGAATTGACTCTGATTTCTGAACATCCTTTTTAAAATGTGGTTCCCATAACTGGATGCCATATTTTAGATGTGACCTTACAAGTGATTTATAGAGGGGTAACAATACGTTGGCATCACAGTATTTTCTTTTTATACACCCTTAAATATTGTTTGCTTTTGCAGCTGCTGCTTGACATTGAGTACTGCTGCTCAGCTTACTTGTAACCAGAATACCCAAGTCCTTCTCCAATTCTGTAGTGCTGAGTAAATTTCCACCTATTATGTATGCAGCTATACGATTATTATTATTAATCGTATGAGCAGATATTTTAACATCATATAAGAGTAAGTATCAAACAGTAAAGCAGTGATTGGAGGGAACAAAGGTACAGAATGTACGTATGTACACATTTTCATTTCCAGTGTAGAAGTCATTCTTGTCACTAGTGAGGGGACACTCCTCAACAATGTGCTGGATTGTTTGACGCTCAGCTCCACAGTCACAGGCGGGAGAGTCAGATTTTCCCCACTTATAGATAAGGTCTGCACAGATACCAAAGTTTGTTCTGATGCGGATTAGGGTCACCCAGGTCTTTCTCAGTAGATTGAAGCCTGGTTTTGGGTTTGTAGGTGAGGAAATGTTTGGAGCTCACTGTCTACTGCACTGGCCAAAAGTTCTTGCCATTACTCTTCTAAGTTCAGATTGTGTTCCTACAGAGTAATTGCAGTTCGGATGGGTGGTTGTCTTGATTTCAGTTGTTTTATTTGGACATCTTGGATGTTTTGGTGTATTGGGAGGTTTCAGTTTTTAACTATTTTGGTGCATTCTTTAAGTAAAAGTTCTTGTCTTCTCAGGTTTGCAGGTGCAATGTGGCTCAGAACAGGTAACCAGTGGACGGGCGTGGGTCTGATAGCACCAGATATTATACGCCTAGAGTTGTTCAGCTGGCTGTTGATTTCATTCACATGGCAGCTATTTAGCCATACTAGAACACAGTATTCTGCAGACAGCGTACACCAAGATGAGGGTGGACGTTCTCAAGACAGGTATTGAGGAACCCCAGGAGGATCCACAGAGTTTCTGAATAATATTATTCCGTGCCTTCAGTTTTGTTTTGATGGGTTGGGCTTTAGTCTCCATTATCAGAAATACTTTCCCATTACACTAAGATCTTCTGTTAGAACCTCCTCTGCTTTCTACATTGCTTTGCTCATTGTAGCAAGTGCCCAGTCATCGGCATATCCAAATTTCCGTGATACTGTGTCAGGAAGGTCAGCTAGGTTCAAAGCAGACAGGAGAGGTGACCAGCAGTGATCCCTGGGCCAGACTGTTGTCTAAGGTTTTCTTAGGCTGGCTTCACATTGCGGATCACATCTGATCCGAGGCTGTCCGTGTAAACCGGACAGCCCCGGACCTGATTTTGGCCCCATAGTATTATACTATGGGGCCAGATAGAAGCCGGATGGCAGCTCTCTGCCATCCGGTTTCTATCTGTCCAGGACAATCCGGGAGAATTCAGTATTCTCTCACGGACACAAAAACGTTGCTTGCAACGTTTTTGTGTCCGAGAGGAGAATATCTCCTCTAATTGCCTATTCCCGGATTGCCCCAGATTGCCCCGGATTCGCCCGGATCCTCCCAGATCCTCCCAGATCCCGGGAGGATGTGGGAACCGGACACCTGCGGCTGCACGCCGCAGTTGTTTCAGGACCGCGGCTAACTCCCTGCCAGCCGCGGTCCTGATTCATCAGTGGCGGCAGCTACATGCGAGTGCACACCGGACCGGAGGGCATATTAGCCCTCCGGTTTTATGTGCTGATCCTATCCGGGGCTGTCAGGTTCACCCTGACAGCTCGGATCGGATCTGACCCGCAATGTGAAGCCAGCCTTACTACTGGTTGAATCATCCATAATAAGCTGAAAGGTTTGATTTGCAATCATGTTATTAAAGACATACATCATTTTCTTACATGGGATCACCTTCAGAAACTTGTATAACAGTCCTTCCCTCCCCACAGTGTCGTATGCAGGAGAAAGATTGATGAACGCCACTGAGACCTTCTTGTTCTTTTGAAATTCAGCTTCAATGAGAGTTATCAAGTTTAATACTTGATCACTGCAGTTTCGAGCAGGTTTAAAGCCGGCTTGCTCTGTGGGTATTGAGTTAAGAATCTTTGAGTTGATCTTGTTATAGATTAGGCAATCTAGAAGCTTGTATAGGCAACTCAATAGACAGTGGCGTAACTACAAACTTATGGGCCCCGGTGCGAAGTTTCAAATGGGCCCCCCCCCCCATACCAAAATATTATCAACCCAAATTCACAATTTCTCTATTCATTTCGCACGCTATAGTATTGTTGTAATGTTTTATAGTGTAATATTTAATCAATATAGGTATAGTTAACTAATCCAGCATTTAAAGAAAAAAATATTCAGTAATATTCATATTCAGATTTTCAATGTAATTTGCAGCGTTCTCCTGCGCTGTCATGCGGAGGACACTGCGGATCCATTGAGATCCATGCATTTTTTGTGCGCTCGCAGATAAAACAAGCGCCCGCGAACGCACAAAAAATGCTGCATGCTGCTTTCTGAGTGCGGAGGAGGGCGCATAAATTATGCGCATCCGTAGCAAATGCGGCCAAACGCAGCCATACGCAGGCACATGCGTTCCCATGTTAAACATAGGAATGCATGTGCGCAAGCGTTTGGCAAAAGGTTTGATGAATCACCCCCAAAATGCATATGGCGAAGAGTCATCTGTACTTACTTCTTTCAAACAATGTCTTTCACTTGGTCTTGGCTTAGCTTGTTCCTGTCTGTAGGCTTCACGGACTACTTGCTTCTCTACAAAAATATCCAGATTCCAGGAACTTGTGCAATCTAAGGTTGAAGAGACTGAAAAAAAGGCAAACATAAGAACCAGACACAGTATAAAATACAAGATAAAACAATATAATATACTTGAGACCCATAATTAAATTCAGACCTAAAACCAAACATTTTACATTCACTACCCTCACTAACCTTCATTTAATGCACTATTGGAGATAGCATACAAGGAATATATATATTTATATATATAGATAAGCCATGGGTCACACTTGGAGGGTCTGGGACATTTGACGGCAGCGCTAAATGCTGAGCAAATTCAGCTGCAGCGTATAGCGTTACCAGCAAGTGTCTTGTGCTGCTGGGACGAGCAGGAAGGCACAATACAGTCTTCTTCTCAGTCACAAATCTTTTGTGCCCTGCACCACCAGCTAGACCAGTGCCACTGTGCTAGGTTAGGGTCACACTTGGAAGTGCAATTGCGGTTACCGCATCCACGTCCAGATGCAGTGATCGCAATTGCATTCACACACAATTTGGACACATTTTGTGTCCCTAAGCCGGAATCCGGCAACCGGATTGCACTGAATGTGCAATCCGGTTGCCGGACACTTTGTTCATCCCTGCTGCCGCAGCAGGGATGAGCAAAGCATACGGCTGCCACAGGCATACACATATGCCTTGCGGCAGCCACATGAACTCCCGTAGGAGCCCATTATAGGAATTCTGCTGCGACAGAGTTACCGCTCCGAAAAACGTTGCCTGCATGATTTTTCACGCAGGCAACGAAACCGGAACCGGTAACCGGACTACATGTAGTGCAATCCGGTTACCATAATGGGCTCCTATGTGCTGCAGTTCCTTTTACTGCTCAAAACCGGATCAGGATCTGCAGTGCCCTGCCGCAAATGTGTCCCTAGCCCAGGCTAGCCCTAGTCAGTCACCTACTGGTCACACACCCTGGCACTGGCTGGCACACACTTGCACTGCCTGCCAGCATGCTGCTCCGGAGCTCCCATCACCTGCTGCTCACACACCCTAGCTGGCAGCAGCCTGGCACACACTCACTCTTGGCATTGCCCGGGGCCCCCCTCACCTGCTGCCAGTCACACACTGTAGCTGGTGGTGGTGGCAGCCTGGCACACACACACTGTTGGCACTGCCAGGGCCCCCCCCTCACCTGCTGCCAGTGACACACACACTGTAGCTGGTGGTGGTGGCAGCCTGGCACACACACACACACACTGTTGACACTGCCAGGGGCCCCCCCTCACCTGCTAGCTACTGCTTGCTTGTTGTGTTCACAATAAGTCCCAGGGAGCAGAAAAAGCACTGGAGGCCAAGGAGCACACAGTGGGCAAAGACAATGGGGGCAGAGAGGGCATGGTGAGGCAGAAAGAGGGCACTGGTGGGCACAGAGAGTGGGAGAGAGCGCACAGAGGGAGAGAGCGCATGGGGGGGCAGAGAGAGGGGTGAGGGAAGAGAACACACAGTGGGGCAGAAAGAGCACAGTAAGAACAGAGCGCACAGATGTAGAGAGCACATGGATGAAGAGAGTGCACGGAGGGAGAGAGAGTGCATGGAGAGAGAGAACACAAAGGGGGACAGAGCACGCATGGAGGGAAAGAGATCGCAAGGGGGGCAGAGAGAGCTCATGGAGTGAGACAGAGTGCACAAAGGGAGACAGAGCATACAAAGGGAGAAAAGAGGGCACAGACAAACAGTGCATGGTAGGAGAGAGAGTGTGCACAGTGGAGGGCAGGCGGAGGGGGTTAACACTGGAGGGCAGGCGGAGGGGGTTAACACTGGAGAGCAGGCGGAGGGGGTTAACAATGGAGAGCATGCTGAGGGGGTTAACAGTGGAGGCAGGCTGAGGGGGGTTAACAGTGGAGGCAGGCTGAGGGGGGTTAACAGTGGAGAGCAGGCTGAGGGGGTTAACAGTGGAGAGCAGGCTGAGGGGGGTTAACAGTGGAGGCAGGCTGAGGGGGGTTAACAGTGGAGGCAGGCTGAGGGGGGTTAACAGTGGAGGCAGGCTGAGGGGGGTTAACAGTGGAAAGCAGGCTGAGGGGGTTAACAGTGGAGAGCAGGCTGAGGGGGGTTAACAGTGGAGGCAGGCTGAGGGGGGTTAACAGTGGAGGCAGGCTGAGGGGGTTAAGTTAACCCCCTCAGCCTGCCTCCACTGTTAACCCCCTCAGCCTGCCTCCACTGTTAACCCCCCTCAGCCTGCCTCCACTGTTAACCCCCCTCAGTTAAGTTAACCCCCTCAGCCTGCCTCCACTGTTAACCCCTCAGCCTGCCTCCACTGTTAACCCCCCTCAGCCTGCCTCCACTCTTAACCCCCCTCAGCCTGCCTCCACTGTTAACCCCTCCAGCCTGCCTCCACTGTTAACCCGGTTAACAGTGGAGGCAGGCTGAGGGGGTTAACAGTGGAGGCAGGCTGAGGGGGGTTAAGAGTGGAGGCAGGCTGAGGGCCCCTCAGATCAGTCCCTGGGCCCCCCATGTGGTGACCGGTGGGGGGTGCTGTCAGAGTACCGGGGGGGAAGGGTGCTAGCGGTGTTTGTCCGCTGGCATTCACACTCACCAGCGCACACTCCTCTATCCCGTGGTCCGCAGTGAGGAGGAGAGGAGGGACGGGCACAACAGCAGGAAGTGAGCTTTCTCTCACTTCCCGTCCTCCCTCCTCTCCGGCCGGCGCTATCGCAGTCGCGACCGCGGTAGTTACGCCACTGGCACACACTATACACACAACACACTCACTGCACACACTATACACACAGCACACACTCACTGCTCACTATACACACAGCACACTCTATACAAACACACAGCACACACACTGCACACACTATACAAACAACACACAGCGCACACACTATAGAAACAACACACACTGCACACAGCACATGCTATACACACAGCACGCACTATACAAACACACACTATACACAGTATACACACCACACACTCACTGCACACACTATACACACATCACACAGTCACTGCTCACTATACACACAGCACACACTATACAAACACACAGCACACACACTGCACACACTATACAAACAACACACAGCGCACACACTATACAAACAACACACACTGCACACAGCACACGCTATACACACAGCACGCACTATACAAACACACACTATACACAGTATACACACCACACACTCACTGCACACACTATACACACATCACACAGTCACTGAACACACAGCACACACTCACTGCACACACTGTACACAGTATACACACACTATACACACAACACACTGCACACACAGCACATACTCACTGCACACATTATACATACTGTACACACTCACTGCACACACTATACACACACAGCACACACTCACTGCACACACTATACACACACAGCACACACTCACTGCACACACTATACACACACAGCACACACTCACTGCACAGTATACACACAGCACACACTCACTGCATACACTATACACACAGCACACACTATACACACAGCACACACTCACTGCACACACTATACACACTGCACACACTCACTGCAAACACTATACACACAGCACACATTACACACACTATACACACAGGCACCTTCCTCCTCTGTGCTGTAGATGATTGTATTCAGCCAGGCCCAGGAAGGAGTGAAGCAGGTGATGACTGTGGGAGGAGAGCATGCCAGGTCGGCAGACTGAGCTCCTCTCCGGCAGGATGAGAGGCAGTGCCGTATGTCTCCTCCAGGTCCAGCATGCACCCACGTTCTCTCTGCTACGTCCTCCTCCAGGTTATGACTGTGGGAGGAAAGCAGGCCAGGTCGGCAGACTGAGATCCTCTCTGGCAGGCCGTACTGCCGCATGTATCCTCCAGGCTCCAGCAGACACCCGGTTAACAGTGGAGGCAGGCTGAGGGGGGTTAAGAGTGGAGGCAGGCTGAGGGCCCCTCAGATCAGTCCCTGGGCCCCCCATGTGGTGACAGGTGGGGGGTGCTGTCAGAGTACTGGGGGGGAAGGGTGCTAGCGGTGTTTGCCCGCTGGCATTCACTCTCACCAGCGCACACTCCTCTGTCCCTCGGTCCGCAGTGAGGAGGAGAGGAGGGACGGGCACAGCAGCAGGAAGTGAGCTTTCTCTCACTTCCCGTCCTCCCTCCTCTCCGGCCGGCGCTATCGCGGTCGCGGCGGCTGGCTGCCAGCACGGGTCCCGGGGCCCCCCGGGGGGGGTACGGGGTCCCCCAGGGGTGGTGCGGGCCCCCCCTGGGGGCGGGCCCGGTCGCAGCCGCGACCGCTGCGACCGCAGTAGTTACGCCACTGTCAATAGAGCAATGGGTCTATAGCTTGATGGGTTGTCTTCAGTGTTTCCAGGTTTCAACTGTGCAATGATCTTGCTGTGCTTTAAATTGCTTGGGACTTGTGCAATCTTCCTGATATCGGAGAACAACTTTACCAGCCATTTTTTCACATAAGGTCCACAGTTTTTGAGAAATTCGGGTGGATGCCATCAAATCCAGGAGCTTTGTTGCTTTTAGTATCAACGAGGGCATTTTAAAAGTCACAAGTTGTAAAAGGGCGGAGTATTCTTCAGTTGATGCGACAGATGATTTTAGTAGCTTAAACTTATTTTTAACTACTATGGTATGCTTTGGCCTTTTGGGGCTCTTGAGGTGTTTACAATTTGGTTTGGAGTTACAGCATTCGTTTTCTGTTTTGGTTTAGTTTCCTTCTAGTTTTCTTAAAAGGGACCATGCTTTTCTACTGAACCTTTTAAAGTCCAAGTTCTCGACTGCTTCCATCCATTTGACATGACGTGCTGCATTCAATTTGTTCAGCAATTCATCACCAATATCACCATCTTCGCTCTCAATGAATTGTCTGTACAGTAGGGATGGGCGAGTCTACTCGCTAGGACTCGTTACTCGGCAAGTAGTAAGGGACTCGCAGGACTCGGTACTCTGCGAGTTTCCCAGCGATTACTCGCACAGTAACGAGTCCAATGCAAGTCAATGGCAATCCTAGTTTTGTCAGAGTTTACTTTTTCTCACTCGATAGACTCGCTATATCACATCGCTATGTAGCTTGAATCTCCCCAAATCGTTTAAACAATCGCACCGCTTCACGGATACCCGCTGTCAGCAGCGAGTCTGAGCGAATCTGAGCGAGTCTACGAATCCGAGTCCTGTATACTGTATTCGGGACTCGCGAATACAGAATCTGTTATGTTCCGACAAAGCTTCCGAGACAGCCTAGCGTGTCAGAAAACTTGTGAAGATGGACAAGCATGTTAGCCAATCATATTCAGTAATGCCACAGCCATGTTGGTTGTGGCAGGACTATGATTGGCTGCTGTCCATCGTGATGCCTATGTCATGTATGACAGGCAAAGCTGTATATAAGCCTTGCCACCGCCATTTTCTCCACATTCCTGGAATGTATTGTTTGTGTTGTTACCTGCTCACACAGGTAACCACAGACTCACCTACAGCATGGATGGGTTTCCACAGTGGGTATACAAGCGCAAACAACATCTTCCACCCCAACCCAGTAGGGGGAGCTCAACTTGCTGCTTTTAGGCAAGATCCTCTATAAATACTGGTGCTGGGGTTGAAGTTAGATAGAGTGCGCAGTCGCTATGAGAACTATGAAGATGTCCTGGAGGTCAGAGCCACGCTAGGCCCGAGACAGAGACAACTGAACAGCCATCAGTCTAGCCATTGCAGGGACCCAAGAGTGGGGTCAAAGACGAGACGTAGGACAACGGAGAAGTAGCAGTCTGGGACCAAGGAGCCGTCTTGGTTCACTCCAGAAAGCACTCCGGACACCGGAGTCCAAGTCTGCAGGAGAGCATCCAGCCCAGCAGAAAATACCGGTTTTCCGTGGAGACTTCAGTCTCCCGGCATCTGTGCAGCCACCAACAAGGGAGCCAGGTACCGCAAGTGAGTACATAGCGGCAGTCCAACGACGAATACCGAACACAGCACAGGTGATAGGAGTGCAGAGGAGGCCAGCCAAGTTCCATACAGGACAGAGGCTTCATACAAGAGAAAAGAGACGAGGAGGCCTTATATTCACTCACTGTGGAGATCCAGAAGTGCTACCTGAACACCCTGCAGTGTACTGGACTTTTACCTGCAATTACATCAGGGAAAGGTAAAGAAACAATCTCCGGTGTGTGTGTCCATCCCTCTTCCCCTGACCCTGCCGTCTATAGAGACTATTACAACTGCCTGCGAGCAAGGCCAATTCCCTGCTTTCATCCCTAACCATCTACTGCCAGAGCGCCAGGGACCCAGCTCCGCCTGTAGGGGACTTCAACACCTAGCTGCCAGTACATCATCCCTGGAGGCCCAAAGCAGCGCTGGTGCAATCACCAGAAGCCACAGGTGGCGTCACGACAAACTTTTAAACTATTTATTACAATTTCCCAACTCTTTTAAGTTGACCACTGGGGCCACGGGTATGGGCAGGCCACCAGTGACATCCCAACCACAGCAGGGCCCAGACACCCGAGTTCCTATAGGCCCCTGGGTGATTCATTTGCGAATGCCATGTTAAAGACCAGGAATGTGTTGTGCACGTCAGACCAGTTTAACAGGTGCTCACCATTGTTGTTGTTGCTAGCATATTGCCAGAGCTGGTGGTGACTGTTGAAATCTCCTAAGACCTGTCCTGCAAGATGGCGCCAGTGTAACCTGTCACATGTCGATGACCTCGTCCCCTCTTACCACCTGCAAGGTACCTGCCATCTCCGAGAGTTCTTTACCCAGCGATGGTCCCGGAGGCTCCGGTCGAGTGAAAATGATTGGGGTGGGGGGTACTGGTGTGGTGTGGGCTACTTCTCCCTCCGGATGACCCAGGGATCAGGCTTGGAGGGTCTGAAGGGTTCAGGTCCTTTATCATGCAACGTCGGCTCCACGGCTGGCTTCAGACTCAGCAGGTGGCTGGGTCCGTTTCAGGCTGTGTTAGGAAGGGGCAGCGTGGGTGATGAAGCGGTGTGGAGGCCTCAGGTCTGGCTGGATGGGATGGATTGTGTCCCAACAACCTGGAGCCCTCTCATACACGCCTGTCCCCTATGGCGGCCATCCTGTTCACAATTACTAGCTACACGATTACTGTGGCCATGTGTTTGCCCATTTAGACATCTTATCCAGATCATCCTAACACAGATTCTTGTGGTCTCCAATGCTCACAGCAAAGATCCTTGTTGTCCCCACTGCTAATTTTATTCCATTTAGAGAATGTATCATTTATAATGATTCTTTCCTTCCTGTCCTTTAACCAGTTTTTACCCATTCGCCCAAAGTTTCACCTAGTCTCTACTTCTGGAGCCTCAGTAAAGGGTACACTCACATCTGCATATAAACTTGGCTAGTGCAATCCGATAAAAAATGAGGTTGCTTTGTAACAAAGTTAAACTATAGAAAAATGCCCATGTGTGATTTTTCCTCAGCGAGAAACAAGCTGAGGAAAAATTTGTAGTATACTGCTTATGGCAGCATATCTCTCTGGAGATTCCCCCAATGCAAGTGAATGGGTGCAAGAAAAAAAAGTCGGACAGCTCACAGATGACATACCGTATATACTCGTGTATAAGCCGACCCGTGTATAAGCCGACCCCCCTACTTTTGCCCCCAAAATCTGGGAAAACCTATTGACTCGTGTATAAGCCGAGGGTGGACCCCAGCACAGGTATACAGCCCCCAGCAGTGTGGTATACAGGCCCCCGCAGTGGTATACAGGCCTCCCCAGTGGTAGTATACAGCCCCCAGAAGTGTGGTATACAGCAGCCTCCCCAGTGGTACATACAGGCCCCAGCAGTGTTACAGCAGCCTCCCCAGTGGTATATACAGCAGCAGCCCCAGTGGTAGTATACAGCAGCCCCAGAGATATATACAGCAGCCCCAGTGGTAGTATACAGCAGCCCCAGATGTATATACAGCAGCCTCCCCAGTAGTATATACAGCAGCAGCCCCAGTGGTAGTATACAGCAGCCCCAGAGATATATACAGCAGCCCCAGTGGTAGTATACAGCAGCCCCAGAGGTATATACAGCAGCCCCAGTGGTAGTATACAGAAGCCCCAGAGGTAGTATATAGCAGCCCCAGTAGTAGTATACAGCAGCCCCAGTGGTAGTATACAGCAGCCCCAGAGGTATATACAGCAGCCCCAGTGGTAGTATACAGAAGCCCCAGAGGTAGTATACAGCAGCCCCAGTAGTAGTATACAGCAGCCCCAGTGGTAGTATACAGCAGCCCCAGGGGGTATATACAGCAGCAGCCCCAGGGGGTATATACAGCAGCAGCCCCAGGGGGTATATACAGCAGCAGCCCCAGGGGGTATATACAGCAGCAGCCCCAGAGGTATACAGATCCCCCCCATAAGTAGTATACAGGGGCCCCAGCTGTATACAGCAGCCCCAGCTGTATACAGCCCCCCCGTGGTATCCAGGGCCCCCCTTGCTGCACCTGTAAAGGAAGATGTCAGTATACTTATCGCTGCCGCCGCCGCTCCGCTGCTCGGTCACCGCGCTGCTCCGGGTCTTCATGCTTCCTGTTCCTTCTCCGGCGCTCGAACAATGACGTCATTTCCTGAGCACCGGAGAAGGAACAGGAAGCATGAAGACCCGGAGCAGCGCGGTGACCGAGCAGCGGAGCGGCGGTGGCAGCGATAAGTATACTGACATCTTCCTTTACAGGTGCAGCAAGGGGGGCCCTGGATACCACGGGGGGGCTGTATACAGCTGGGGCTACCGTATATACCCGTGTATAAGCCGTGGGGGACTTTTCAGCACATTTTTTGTGCTGAAAAACTCGGCTTATACACGAGTATATACGGTATTTGACATAGTCTTTTGCATGCTGTAAAAAATTAGAACACATAGATGAATAGAGAGATATGAGACATGGATCATAGATAGATAGATAGATAGATAGATAGTAGATAGATAGATACTTGAAAAAATGCTGCAGCACTCCGTTATTAGATGTATCTTTATGCCTTTATTTCGGCCACAGGTACCATACGGCCCTAAATATAGTACCGTGTTTCCCCGAAAATAAGACCGTGTCTTATATTCTTTTGGGCGCCAAAAGTGGCACCCTGTCTTATTTTCGGGGGGGTCTTATATTGGCAGCCCCAGCCACTGCAGCCTCCCATCCACACACAGCCACCCACCCATACACATACAAACACACATACACACACACATACATACACATATACACACATACACACATACATAACACACACACACACTCACACATACACGTACACACCGCTTCTTACCGGCTCCCCTGGCCTTCGGTGTGGCTCCCCGCTGTCCTCCGGTGTGTCCAGGCTCCTCCACTGTGTCCAGGCTCCTCCACTGTGTCCTGCAGGTGCAGCCGCGCTGGAGCAGATGGGGTTAATCACAGCCTAACTTGCTGTGTCCCCCTGCTCATCTCCGCCCAGCCTGACGTCACTGCAGCCCGGCTCGAGCTCTGATTGTCTCCCAGGAAGCAGCGGGCGCGGCCAGATGACTTATGAGCTCTGATTGGCTCGTCATCTGGCCGCGCCCACTGGTTCCTGGGAGCCAATCAGAGCTCGAGCCGGGCTGCAGTGACGTCAGGCTGGGCGGAGATGAGCAGGGGGACACAGCAAGTTAGGCTGTGATTAACCCCATCTGTCTGCTCCAGCGCGGCTGCACCTGCAGGACACAGTGGAGGAGCCTGGACACAGCGGAGGAGCCTGGACACACTGGGGGACAGGTACCAGGAGGCGGCGGCGGCCTTATATTCCCTAGCGCCCCCCCTAGGCGGTCTTACTTTCGGGGGGGCCTTATATTAGCAGACCCCCCCGTTCCCCCTACCCTGTCTTACTTTCGGGGGGGTCTTAATATGGGGAAAGACAGTATCCATAATCCATAACAATGTCCCACGAAGCACACTCAGCTCTGCTGCATTGGTGGTGTGCTGATGGATAATCCTAACAGTGTGAGTTTCGATCACACAATGAGTGCAATGAGAGCTGCGGCCATGCCAGTGGTGTCATGGGTGAGGTCACCTGAGGACTAGAGATGAGCGGTGTTCGAATCGAATTGTTCGCCAATCTCAAATCCGAGCTGTTTTTGGAGATGTTCGAGTCGTTGTCGAATTAGAACAATTTGCTCCAAATTCGTCAGTTCAAGGTCATGTTCGATTTCAGTTCCGCAAGGTATATACATACGTTGCGGAACTGAAATGAAGTAAAATCAAGGGCTAAAAATAAAAAAAATCGATACTCACCTCTTTAATCCATCCCGCAACACTTCCAGCACTGTCTACCTGTCGGAGATGTGATCTCAGCAGCGTTTCCCCGGTGAAATGACGAGTTCTCGCGATAACTCGTCATGTGACCGGAAACCGCTGCCGAGATTATGATGTCACCGCAGGTCCTACAGGCCCTCACTAGTAGTGAATAATAGTGAGGATCTGTAGGACCTACGGTGACGTCATAATCACGGCAGCGGTTTCCGGTCACATGATGAGTTATCGCGATAACTCGTCATGTGACTGCAGGTCCTCACTACTATTCACTACTATGAGGACCTGTAGGACCTGCGGTGACGTCATAATCTCAGCAGCGGTTTCCGGTCACATGACGAGTTATCGCGAGAACTCGTCATTTCAACGAGAAACGCTGCCGGGATCATATCTCTCACAGGTAGGCAGTGCTGGAAGCGTCGCTGGATGGATTAGAGAGGTGAGTATCGATTTTTTTTATTTTTAACCCTTGATTTTACTTCATTTCAGTTTCGCAATGTATGTATATACAATGCGGAACTGAAATTGACCACCACACTAGTGTTCTAGTGTGTTCGACGAAAATTCGATGAACATTCGACGAACACACCGTCCATTCGACGAATTGAATTGAACTAGAACACTAGAGCGGTGGCTCAACACTACTGAGGACAGAGCTGACACAGTTATCATGGTAGATAAGCTGTATCCTCAGATGACCTCACTCATGACACCACTGATACGATCGCAGCTCTTGGTGCACTCATTGTGTGCCAAAGGTAGGGCTGATAATATGCTTCCATCTTCAGAGCGATCTCCAATGAAGCAGAGCTGAGTGTGCTTAAAGGGACATTGGTATGGATTATCATCAGAGGGTATGAGAATCCAGTAAAAGATTAATTGCCAGTGCTGGATTGCAGTTGTTGCTGCTAAGGGTGGCTCAACCAATTATTAGGTTTAGGGGTCAATTAGTTTTTCACACCGAGCCCTGTAGGTTTGGATTTCTTTTTACCTTAACAATAAAAGCCTTTATTTATAAATTGCTTTTTGTGTTTACTTGTGTTATCTCTAATTTGCATTGCAGCATTTTCCTGTGTGCTCCAAAATAGCACAAGATTTGAAACTCAGGTACTTCTGTGTCAAGTGGCAGCCTGCGCTGTAAGTCCGGCACCCATAGGAATCAATTGCCAGCATTAGCGCAGCGTTACAGAACATTAACACTGTGCTAAGACTGAGTTCAGCCTGCAGAATTCTAAGTTTTTTCATGGATCCTTCAGCAAAAAGGCTGACGCTAATGTGACCTTAGCCTGATCCAAACCTCTCACTCTTGCCTCCATCATTCATGCAAACTGCAGCAATTCTCTGGCATGCACTACTGTTGGAATATGTTTAGCGCAACAACTCCATTCCTGTATATGTAAGTGTTCTATTGATAGATTTGTGTATTGTCTATAAAGTTAGATTAAAAAAAAGGCTAACACACAGGATAGGCCATGTGACTGTACCCAGTTTCCTGTGTCTGTGCATGAGAGGAGAAGCAGCCTGCTGATGCTGCACAGAGACACTTAAGATATGTATATTCCTGAGTATTGAATCTAGAGCACAAACAGCATTGAAGACACAGGACTTTCCTAAAAATAAGAGCAATCTAAGAGAAACTCATGAATGTTTTGTCTGTAAAAAGCCACCTTAAAGCAAACTGCACAATTTGAAAATGAAGAACGAGTCAGCTTAAAAAGGAGAACAGTCATCAAAAAGTGAAAACAGCTGTAAATGAAGATTCCGCATGTGTTGAAGCTGCATATAATACCAGTACAGCAAAGCATATATGGTGTATAGACTCTGGTGATAGCAGTGATATGATGAATAACAAGGATTTCTTCACTGACCTTGATGTAAGCAAGTCAGAAAAGGTCATCTTAGCTAATGGTCATTATATGACTTCAGAAGGAGTAGGAGACGGCTACCTCCACTGTCCAATTTCCTCAGCACAAAGCAGAAACATCCCAGTAAAGGATGTTCTCTATGTTCCCAGTCTTGAAACCAATCTTCTGTCAGTAAAGAAGCTTACGCAAAAAAGGAATGTAGTTACTTTTAAAGACAACAGCTGCATTATATCAAAAAAGGGTCACACTCTTGCAGAAGGAATAATGCAAAATGAGCTTTACCAACTAAAATGCAAAGAAAAAGTATACAGTGCTAGACAAGATCTGCATAAGAACTGTATCCATTTATGGCACAGACATCTTGGGCACAGAGACCCAGAAGCAGTAAGGAAGCTAGGTCAACTAGCAAATGGTGTTGAAATCAAGCAATGTAGTCAAATAATGAAGGGCACCAGCTGCCTTAAAGGGATCCTGTCACCCCCAAAACACCTCTAAACCTATTAAAAGCTGTCCCTAGAGCATATTAACACTTTCCCTACACTCCTTTTAGCTCCTCAAATGCACCTAGTCAAAGTGAATAAAAACGTTTTATAAGTACCTCATTACTGATGATAATGAGTGACTATGCTATTCATGGTCACTCATCCAGACTGCCCCTCTTCTTCATATCACGCCTGAATAGGCGTGATCTACAGCCCAGATTCAAATTTGCGCCTCCCTGCACGCTTCCCCGCTGTGCCCTGTGTCATCCGAGGCTGCAGTGTGGCTGGGTGACGCGATCCGCGTCATTCCCGGCGCCGGGTGACGTATTTACACCCGCGCCGCGCTGTCAGCTTCAAAATGCGCACTGCGCATGCGCGCCGAGCTGTCAGCTTCAAAATGCGCATTGCGCATGCGCAATGCGCATGCGCAGTGTGCATTTTGAAGCTGACAGCGTGGCGCGGGTGTAAATACGTCACCCGGCGCCGGGAATGACGCGGATCGCGTCACCCAGCCACACTGCAGCCTCGGACGGCACAGGCACATCGGGGAAGCGTGCAGGGAGGCGCAATTTGAATCTGGGCTGTAGATCACGCCTATTCAGGCGTGATATGAAGAAGAGGGGCAGTCTGGATGAGTGACTATGAATAGCATAGTGACTCATTATCATCAGTAATGAGGTACTTATAAAACGTTTTTATTCACTTTGACTAGGTGCATTTAGGAGCTAAAAGGAGTGTAGGGAAAGTGTTAATATGCTCTAGGGACAGCTTTTAATAGGTTTAGAGGTGTTTTGGGGGTGACAGGATCCCTTTAAAGGGAAAATGTCCAGAAAATCCTTTCCTAAATTAAGCACCACTAGATCTACACAGCCACTGGATTTGATATACACAGATGTTTGCGGTCCAATAAGTATTCAAACTCCAAGCAAGAAGAGATATTTTCTCACATTTATTGATGACTATTCATATATACAGTCGCCTTCCTGCTTCACTGTAAGGATAAAGTTTCACCGAAACTTGAAGAATATTTCGCCGTAGTGTTTAACAAAATTGGAAGAATGCCAAAAGCTCTGCATGCAAGTGGTATGATGCAAACCATTTTCAAAAAGAATGGGATTGTGTTCCAGAGTACCATTCCATACAACCTAGAACAGAATGGCATTGCAGAGAGAAAGAACCGCACTCTCAGTGAAAGTGGAAGAAGTATGTTGTTTGATACAAATCTACCTACAACATATTGGGGGAAGCCATCATGACAGCTTGCTATCTTCAAAACACACTGCCAGGTAAAGCCACAAATAAAACTCCATATGAGTTATGGAACTGTGAGAAGCCTACCTGAAGCACCTCAGGATATTTGGAAGCAAAACGTTTGTGTATGTTCCCAAAGAAAAACGTTCCAAGTGGGAATCACTTGCAAAGCAAGGAGCCCTGGTGGGCTATAGCAAAACTCAAAAGGGATACAGAATCCTGCACCCAGAGACTGATGGTGGGTTTACACACACCAATTTATCTGTTCAATATCTGAACAGATCTCTGGTTGCAGTGAAATCATGGACACATTGTATTATTTGTACACAGCCACAAAATGGAACTATGTGTCCATGATTTCACTGCAACCAGAGATCTGTTCAGATATTGAACAGATAAATTGGTGTGTGTAAACCCACCATAACACAGTAACAATCAGCAGAGATGTAGTGATTGAAGAGAACTCTGTTTTGCTCAAATTCCATGAAGTTACACCAGTTATTATAGCCAAGAAACAAGAACAAGAATCTCAATCATCAAACCCAGACACCGAAAAAGAAAACACTGAAGTCTGGATCAGCTCTGAAGCCAGCAAGGAAGAAACAGAAGAACCAAGTCAACCTCCAGTCAGGAGATCAAACAGACCAAACAAAGGTATCCCAGCTAGACGCCTTTCTTATATGGTCAGAACATTTCCTGAACCAGAGCCACAGTGATGACATGAAATTCAAAAACTGCCTGTGCACGAGAAGCAAAGTGGATAAATGCCACTAATAAAGAGATGGAGTCCCTTCACCAACTCCAGACATGGGAGGTTACAAGCTACCACAAGGAAAGAGAGCTCTCAGAAGCCAAAGGTTCATCAAAACTCCAGCAATGAGAATTACAGACAAGCAGTGGGGGCACTTCTATACAGTCATATGAAAAAGTTTGGGCACCCCTCTTAATCTTATCTTTTTTTTTTTTTGTTTAAAATTGTTTTTTTGCAACAGCTATTTTAGTGTGATATATTTAATAACTGATGGACACAATAATATGTCAGGACTGAAATGAAGTTTATTGTACTAACCGAAAATGTGAAATATGCATTATTTCAAAAATTGACAGGTGCAAAAGTATGGGCACCTCAACAGAAAAGTGACATTAATATTTAGTAGATCCACCTTTTGCAAAAATAACAGCCTCTAGTGCTTCCTGTAGCTGTTAATGAGTTCCTGGATCCTGGATGAAGGTATTTTTGACCATTCCTCTTTAAAAAACAATTCCAGTTCAGTTAAGTTTGATGGTCGCTGAGTATGGACAGCTCACTTCAAAACATCCCACAGATGATCAATGATATTCAGGTCTGGGGACTGGGATGGCCATTCCAGAACATTGTAATTGTTCCTCTGCATGAATGCCTGAGTAGATTTGGAGCGGTGTTTTGGATCATTCATTGTCTTGCTGAAAGATCCATCCCCGGCGTAACTTCAACTTTGACACTGATTCTTGAACATTATTCTCAAGAATCTGCTGATACTGAGTGGAATCCATGTGACCCTCAACTTTAACAAGATTCCTGGTGCCGCCATTGGCCACACAGCCCCAAAGCATGATGGACCCTCCCCCAAATTTGACACTGGGTAGCAAGTGTTTTTCTTGGAATGCTGTGTTTTTGTGGCGCCATGCATAATGCCTTGTTGTATGACCAAACAACTCAATCTTTGTTTCATCAGTCCACAGGACCTTCTTCCAAAATGAAACTGGCTTGTCAAATGTGCTTTTGCATACCTCAGGTGACTCTGTTTGTTGCGTGCATGCAGAAACGGCTTCTTTCGCATCACTCTCCGATACAGCTTCTCCTTGTGCAGTGTGCGCTGTATTGTTGACCGATGCACAGTGACACAATCTGCAGCAGATGATGCTGCAGGTCTTTGGAGGTGGTCTGTGGATTGTTCTTAACTGTTCTCTCCATTCTTCTTCTCTGCCTTTCTGATATTTTGTTGGCCTGCCACTTCTGGCCTTTACAAGAACTGTCCCTGTGGTCTTCCATCTCCTTACTATGTTCCTCACAGTGGAAACTGACAGGTTAAATCTCTGAGACAACTTTTTGTATCCTTCCCCTGAACAACTATGTTCAACAATCTTTTATTTCAGATCATTTGAGAGCTGTTTTGAGGAGCCCATGATGCCACTCCTCAGAGAAGATGCAACTAGGAGAAAAAGTTGCAAGTGACACCTGAAATAGTTTTCTCATGATTGGATACACCGGGCTATGAAGTACAAAGCTCAATGAGGTTACCAAACCAATTTAGTGCTTCAGTAAGTCAGTAAAAAGTAGTTAGGAGTATTCAAATCATGAAAATCAGAAGGGTGTCCATACTTTTGCACCTGTCAAATTTTGAAATAATGCATATTTCACATTTTTAGTTAGTGCAATAAACCTCATTTCAAGCCTGAAATATTACTGTGTCCATCAGTTATTACATATATCACAATAATAGCTGTTACAAAAAAAAATAATTTTAAACAAAAAAAAAAGAGTAAGATTAAGAGGGGTTCCCAAACTTTTTCATATGACTGTATATGAAGACAACTAAGGATGTATTGGACTTGCCAGCAGGGAGACAATTAGTGCAAGGACTAAGCACATTGATGTTAAACATCACCACTTATGTGATTTAGTGGAACTTGGTGTATCAGAGTTTGCTTATTGTGAATCTGACAAGATGTTGGCTGTTGGTATGACAAAACCATTGCCAAGAGCCAGGTTTGACTGGGACTAACAGGATAAGTATTTGTTGAGTGGGGGTTTTGGAATATGTTTAGTGCAACAACTCCATTCCTGTATACGTAAGTGTTATATTGCTCGGTTTGTGTATTGTCTATAAAGTTAGATTAAAAAAAGGCTCCCAGAGGCTCACACACAGGAAAGACCATGTGACTGTACCCAGTTTCCTGTGTCTGTGCATGAGAGAAGCAGCCTGCGGATACTGCAAAGAGACACTTAAGATATGTATATTCTTGATTCCACAAAGCCTATCATATCTGTACCCGTTTATTGCTAATTAAAGCTCTGTGCTGTTGTCAACATGCTTTGACAGTATCCTGAATGATCCGCTGCGAACAACTACTCATGACAATTCAAATGGTTCTCAATACCCAGTTTTAAGGGGTCCCTAAAAACACATTTTTTTAGACTGGTCTATCACCACTCCTCACTTATCTAACTATTCTTTTTTTGCACTTTCAACATTTTTTCAAAATCTGGTGCCTTGTATCATCTGTCCACACCCTCCATGCACTTAATAGCCCTCTATCTGTACTTGTACAGATCCTTGTCGGTGACTGGTTCATGAGGCGTTATATGAATCCCTATTTATTATATTGATGGCTGGACCATATATGACGGCACTTTATACATTACCTTTGTGCCTCCCCTATTTCCTCATATGTTGTATCCCTCCTCATGGTATCTGTTGAATTGTGTTACTCTGTATTGTTTGCTATTCATTGTACATGTCCCCTCTAAATTGTAAAATGCTGAGGAACATTTTGTCACTATAGAAATAAAATAATTATTGTTATTCATTATCCTTAAAAATCACAAAGCGATAATTCAAAACGGAGGTAGATAATGTATTGTCTACTTTCATCTTGAATTATCTCTGTATGATTTATAAGGATGGAAAAAAAAGCTACGTTTTATCCTAATATGACCTTTCTGGATCCTCGGAATCTTTGGAATTTCTAGTAATTTGGACTTGTGGGGGTCTGACCAAGTCCTCACATAGCTACTAATGGTGCATTAGAATCACTCACTGGCTTGAGAATTCATGCGCAAGTCAATGAAGTTCACACTGCCCTAGCCCAGCTGCCATGGATTACCAAAATGGATTCCAGACCAGCAGAGGTGTATCTAGCTTTTCTGGCACCCTGGGCAAAGAATTGCCCCCCCCCCCCCCCGTCACCACCACCATTTTGAATTTGATGCATCCTGCATCCATATCCCTCACTTTGTGTCTCTTCTTATTATCCCTCAAACCTCCCCCTGCCTTTAATTACACAAGCTGCCTTGCTCACAATGTCTTCAGTCTTCATCCAATGTTGACTGAGTGTCACTCTGTGACTGAATTACCGCAGCACCTGTACTGGCTGCGCCTGCCCCTTCCACTAGCGCCGAGTGACGTTGTGGTGTCGAGCCCACTGGGATGGGGTACTCGGTACCGGACCGGGTCACTGCTGGGGATGTCACAGAGGTCCTGGTCCAGACCGTGTCCCGGTCCTGGCAAGTAAAAGGGGAATATTTACAGGGGATTAAATCTTTGTCATGACGCCACCCACGGCTTGTGGTCAATAGTGGGACCACCGCTGCTGCAGAACCTCCGGGGATGATGTTAAAGCAGCTGTAGATGGAATAGTTCCCCGCGGGTAGAACTTGGTTCCCTGGGGCAGTGATGATTAAGGTCTATAGTGTAGTGTAAGCTTGTAGTGGATGCAATACACTAACTGTCCTGCTGCTGCAGCTTTCCTTCAGTGTTCAGAGCTGACTGGCTGTGGCTCTCCAGGCTGGGATCTCTCTGTAGTCCTGTTGGAGGGAATCATGTGCAGAAAAGAGAATCATGCAAGGGAGTCAGAAGCAGGGTGTTTACTTAGCAGTTTGTTCAGCATAACAGCTCAGTTACAGTTCAAGGTACAGGTCTTTACATGGGTGACAACTTTCCCTCTCCGGGTTCCTCTTTACTCTCTGCAGCCAGGTTGTTCCTCTCTGTGACCCCTCACTCCTTCTCTGTCCTTTCCAGGCTTTTACTCTCTTTTCTGCCTCACTGTGCGCGTCTCTGGACAGTACGACGGTGGCTCGGACCCTTGTGGGCCCTCGTGGTCGCCACTGAGCTGCCTGTCCTTTGGGGTAGGAACTCTAACGTGGAGTTAGAGCTCCCCGTCGGTAGTCTGGGGAAACCGGATGAATCGTCGGTCCCCTTCAGAGCCGACACTCTGCTACTAGCCTAGCCTCCAATAGTCCTGCTGTGCTAGGCTCTATCAGGCTCCTTCTAGTGTGTGACTTAGGTTCCGTAAAGAGGCTACTCCGCTTGCAGTTGGTCGTCTCGGCTGTGTTACTAAAGGGTCCAGTATCACTGGTCCTCTCTTCCCTCACACTCCTGGGGTGCTGGGTCCGGATAGGCTTTCTCTCTGTGGCTGCACTGGCTCTTCAGATTCTACGCTCCTTACACCCCACTCCTCCAGAACGTGTGCTTCTGGTCTGTACTGCTCAGCCTACCTCGGCCTACTGACTCCTTCCTCCTCCCCTTCTCTATTTCTACCCACCACCCCTTGCCCGCCTAGAGTCCTGGGCTCTGGGTTGTGTGCTGCCCTCTAGTGGTATGTGGGGTGTTGTGAGGGTGTTGTGGTGCATCTGTCTTCCTATCTTACCTGGCTGCAGTTCCCTATGTGGCCTCCTGGTCGCAGGGGCGCCACAGTGGCAGCGTGATCAGCTGACCGTGTCAGCTGACCCGGAACTGCCCCTGGCAAGGAATCACCTGGTAAGGACTCAATTGTGCTCGCGCCGGTCGCGCACAATTTATTGCAGGAGCCAGCAAGCGGCGTGCGTCAGCTCTTCTGCTTCAAATGACAGCGGGAGCAGAGACACAAATGCCAGCGGGATGAGCGAGGCACCAGGGAGAGACCTTGATGCCGGCCGCTGC
The DNA here is from genome assembly GCA_033576535.1 of Allobates femoralis. Taxonomy (NCBI): domain Eukaryota; kingdom Metazoa; phylum Chordata; class Amphibia; order Anura; family Aromobatidae; genus Allobates; species Allobates femoralis. The sequence goes on along the minus strand of JARQOC010000001.1, from coordinate 72,323,242 downwards.
AGCACGAGGCCCGACAGCGCTCCCTCTGACAATGGCACCCGGGACAAAAGCCCCGCCAGCCCTCCCTCTAGTTACGGCCCTGCAGACCAGGCAGAGACAGACTATCATTGGTGCTACCTGTGCAGCTGGACAGGGGCCCAAGAGGTAAGGGGTCCATTTCCATTTCCAAAAAAGGTGGGAACTTGCATTATACTTGAACAAGAGAAGCAATCCAACGCTGACAGGAAGCAGGGATATGAAAAAACAGCAAGTTTTATTGACATCCATTTAAAACATTGTGCAGCATAGGGGGGCCCCATGCAGACCACCAGGGTTCAATCCTGCACATTTCGGCCTAACTCATGCATAACTATGTTTTAAACGGACTTTAATAAAACTTGATGTCTTATCTTATCCATGCTTTCTGACAGCACCGGATTGCTTCTTTTCTTCAAGTTCTATTGCTGCCCGAAACCATGGGCGTATACCTGAGTGCCAGGAATTGGATCCATTGAAACTGAAGGAAGACCAAGACCATAGAGGGAGGAGCTCAATTACTTTTTGTATTTTTCAGTGAATGTGCATTATAATGAGCTGAAAAACCGCAAAGGGCCCTTATACGGTACTATACCTGCACAAGGGCCCTTATACGGTACTATACCTGCACAGGGGCCCTTATATGGTACTATACCTGCACAAGGGCCCTTATACGGTACTATACCTGTACAGGGGCCCTTATACAGTACTATACCTGCACAGGGGCCCTTTTATGTCAGCGTCCACAAGTGACACTAGAGATCTGCATATCTTTTTGCTCACCCTCATTGAGTACATATATGTTCTTTTCAATATTATAATAAAGTGGTCAAAACTGATTTCTTTTAAACAGTTTTGCTTTTATGGAGGAACATAATTCGCAACACCTGTCCACAAATACTGTACAAGGGGCGAATGAATGACACTGGAGCGAATTAACAGAGAACTTCCCCTAAAGCCACCACCGCTGATAGCCGGACTTGTAGATAACAAAATCTTGATCATTTTAGGCACATACATGATTTTATTATCAGCAATCGTATCAATCTCCCAGTGTAAGAGTAAAATGTGCTGAATGGGACAGGTTAAGTCACTTAATCATCTGCGGCTTTGAATTACCAGTCAGGAAAATAATAGGGTCATACAGTTTAGGTGGGGATGGAATGGGCTAAAATACAAATAATAAATGGGATTTTGAAATGGCAGAGAGCATTGCATAAATCCACCTGAGTATAAAGGGCTGAAGCAGCATCTAATGCGTTTCCAAAATAGCCACCCGCTCTGTGTAAGGAGGACATTGTCCGCTGCAGAATAGCCCCTCTCTGTCAAGCGGACACACTCCTTATTAATCGGAAGAGGTAATTGTATGGAGGAGGGGGAGAGCGAGCCTGGATTCTGCTGCTGCTGCTGCCACAAGAGATAAAAAAGCTGCAAATTGCACCCAGTTGAAAAGCCGGTGCTGAGAAGTGAGGGTTTGTTGAGTGCCGGGTAATTATCAGCCACAAAAGGGACCAAATTGCTGGCTCTATGCTGTGGACCCAACTGCAATTTTGCTTCTTTACGAAAGCTGATCAAGCTTTTATAACCTGATAAGACCTTGGATGGGAACTTGCTGAATCTGAAGGAGCCATCCAGTTCAATATATATATATATATATATATATATATATATATTCATATTTTATTTACCAAACACTTATTATATACATCGTTCACAGCATTTCAAGCCTATTAAGAGTATTCAAAGTTATTCTTGTGTATAGGATGCTCATGTTAAGCTAAATAACATTATTCAGGCTGTAAAGATGTCATAAAAGCAATTTCCTACATTTATGAGTTAATGAGACAAAAAAATGTGAAAAATTAAAGACCCATCATAAGGACCGGGGGGTACTCGACCATCCAGGATCAGTCAAAGGGATGTCACGGTGGCAGTCCTAGATGTCGTGGCCCTGACCGAGCATGGAAAGGGGTTATTACAGGAATTAAAGTCTAGTGTGATGTCATCCATGGTTTCTGATAAGAAGGATCAGCGCTGCTTGTCGTGACCCTGGGGAATAGATGTTGTAGCAGCTAGGTGTATCACTCCCCACGGACAGAGCAGGTCCCCAGGGTTTGGTAAAGTCAGTATGGATGATGGTGGTAGTTGTCGGTGAAGTGAGGTGCAGAAGGAGTGGACAAACACAGGGGTTGCAGTTCTTACCAGTCTCTTTACTGTTGCTTTGTTCACTGCAAACCCATCCAGGGTACTGTGCTCTCCCAGTGTGCAGCTTGGCCAGCCCTCAGATAGTTCAGGACCACTCCACTGAGACACCATTCATAAGCCTGTCTGTGCTACTCTATCTGACATGTTCTCCTCCTGTTCTTCCTCCATGCCCTTGTGCTACAAGTCCACGGGAAGGCATCTGCGGGCCCTGCTGAGCGACGGTCGACATGTCCTCTTGACCCTCTATAGCCACTGTGCCTGCAAGAGTACACGGTGTTGGCCACTGCACCTGCAATTCAGTGGCCTCCAGTTTCCTGGCTTGATCATAAAGTTTCACACCAGATTGGGGCCAGTCCCCTCATGTAGCTAGTTCCTCTACCATGACCTGGAAGTCGGCTGTAGATTTGGGGTTTCTCCCCAGCTCCAGTGTCCCCTAGAACTCCATCTTGCTGCTCCTTCTTCTTTACTCTGTCTCTGACTACTGACTCACTGACTCCTCCCACCCCCATAAACCTACTCCTTCCTCCAACCAGTAGATGGGGTCTGCCCTCTAGAGGGGCTTTTTCCACGCTTCATCTCCCTGGTCTGTAGTTAGGATGGGTGTTGGGTGTGTGGTTAGGTGTCCTAGTTTCATGTTCCCTTCTTACCTGAGAGCAATAGCACCACACATGTGGAATAGGTGCAGTACCCTGTGGCAACCAAGATGCAGGGGCACCACACCACAAGTTTTTTACTATATAAACATTCTCTTTCTTTTACATGTAAGACTAGGGCCACATGACCATATTTTCTCCATCTAAGAAAAATGGTCCAATTATGCTAATCGAACTCTGATCCGAGTTTCATCATAGTGTGGTCAGAGTTGAATCTATTTTTCTGAGGTGTGGAGAAGAAAAAAAAAATCTCAATCTTCTCTACTCTGTTAGTTCGAGAAAATCAGACCACACTTGGATATTTATCAGGAAACCGATAGAGTTGAAAGGCTGAGTGTGATCCGATTTAATTAGCCAAAGGAAAAAATCGGACATGTGCAATGTGTCATTGGAAAACAATGGTCTAAGCGTGATACAATGTTCTGTGGGATCAAGATCGAAATATGGTAGTCTTCATGAGCCCTTAGTGGTATTCCTGTATTGGTGGAAGAGTTAGGCCATGTGCACATGTTGCGTATTTGGAGAATGTTTTACCTCAGTATGTGTAAGCCAATACCTGGAGTGGGAAAATATGTGCATGTGTTTCTGTTATATGCTGCTCAAAAAAATGAAGGGAACGTTTAACAACGCAATGTAATGGTGAAGTGTTCCCTTTATTTTTTGAGCAGTATACTTTTCCTCTGATTGCTCCACTCAAAACAGTACCTGTGTGCTGTCTTTTCCCCTCATGTGGGTGGTGGTGATTTGGGGGGGCAGGTTTGAGGGTGGGGGTGTGGGTTTGGGGTGTAGATTAAGGGAGGTGGTTGGTGTTCTTTTAGGGCAGGTTGGGGGGCACTTTTTGGGGGGCGATTTTTTGGGGGGCATTTTGGGGGGTCATGGGAACAGGTTTAGGGGATTGTGAGGGGGAGGTTTTGGGGGAAGGGGGATCAGGTGGGGTATACTGGGGGGTGGATTTAGGTGCATGGGGAGTGCACTGGGTGGAGTGTGCAGGTTTGGAGGTGCAGGGAGTGCTTTTGGGGGTGCAGGTTTGGGGTGCTTTGTGGGGGGATGACGGGTATGGGGAGGGGAGGATGTTGGTTTGGAGGGCATTTTTTTGGGGTCAGGGGATTTTTTGGGGGGGGAGAAAGCAGGGGTGTGGGTTTGGGGGGTAGGCTCTTATTGAGGGTGCAGGTTTGGGGGGGAGTAGGGGGTGGGGTACTTTGTTTTGAATTATAATAATACATTTTCTGTCTATTTACTTTGTTACTTTTATGTGCAAAATAATCATTCCATTTTGTTAGAACTAAGAACAGTTAGTTTCTATGCCCAGGCAACGTCAGGCTATACAACTAGTGTATATATGTATGTATATATGCATCTTTTGTTCAACCATTTTGTTGCCCCATGTTGCCACAACGTTTGAGTTTCAAAAACTTTTTTCAGGTGGTGCAAAAATAATGGACTTTTATGTTCTCCTTCCATTACAATCAACAATTACATCATTTGTGTTTACAGTTGCTTAAAAAGTGCTTACAGTGGTTTCACATTAATAAAATTGCTCAGTGTACATAAGTATTTCTAAAGGTACCTTTACACGCCGCTACAGAAGGTTGAAAACAACCGGGTTTCGGAGACAAATGTATCTTGCACCGTCAAATCAACCCGAGGTAGCGGCGTGTAAAGTAGGTTGTTGCCACCCGTCACTTGCGGCACCTGTTTCAGAGCAGTGCTCTAAAACAGGTTGATTGCAACCCGATGGTAGCGGCGTCTAAATAAGGTAGGTAAGGTTTTTTCGCCACCTAGTTAACTCCCTGGGGCGTGACACAGCCTCCGTGAATCCGCCCCCCTTCAGCGATCATTGGTGGAAGCTCCTGCGTTACGATTGGTTGTCGCTGCATAGGGCGGCATATTTAAGGAGCTGACCAGTCACACTACACAATTGCAATAGCATCATGTATTAGCCAGCCTTCCTGCGCTGGCTGGCCAATCATGATGTTATTGCATTGTCCAATCACCGTACGAGCGTCTCGTAATCCACAACTGTGGCACGCCTATGTGTTGTCCCTGCTGCACCAGGTCCTCCCATATTACCTTCTGTAAATGAGGGACGGTGCTCTGCAGAAGGTAACTTGAGCACCCGGCGGGCCTCCAGGGATAGATTAAACCTTCTGTAGAGCACTTTGTAGTGGCGTGTAAAGGCGGTATCGGGTACAGTTTGTAACCGTTGCTACGTGCTCGTGCACGTGAGACACCTGGTTGTTTCTAACCTTCTGTAGCGGCGTGTAAAGGTACCTTTAGAAATACTTATGTACACTGAGCAATTTTATTAATGTGAAACCACTGTAAGCACTTTTTAAGCAACTGTAAACACAAATGATGTAATTGTTGATTGTAATGGAAGGAGAATATAGAAGTCCGTTATCTTTGCACGACTTGAAAAAAGTTTTTGAAACTGAAACTTGTGGCAGCATGGGGCAACAAAAAGGTTGGTGAAAAAATATATTTTTCCTGGAGTGCTGCCTTCATTATTTTTTGGATATATGTACTGTGCAGCCTTAAGACTGCAGGGAGGATTTTTGCACCCCGAACCGTGTTCTATTGTCAAGTGCTGCTCTATTTTTGTTTCTACAGTCATATGAAAAAGTTTGGGCCACCCCTCTTAATCTTACTCTTTTTTTTTTGTTTAAAACCACAAATACAGGCACATAACAAACAGTGTCGCCCATCGTATATCACTGCCATGACTCCCCCCTGCAGCTGTGATCCTGCAGCTTTGTCCTCACCCTCCATGGACCCGTGAAATCTGCCTCCGGCACACCCGCTCCATAGCTGCAGACCCACTTGGTAAGCCATGGTGGGTCCAGGGGGGGCTATGTACCAATATGGGGGATATACAGTATACACACCAGGATGGGGGATATGTGTATACCAGGATAGGGGGGTCACTTACTAGGATGGGGGGGTCATACATACCAGGATGTGAGGACTATGTACCAGGATGGGGGAAGCCATATACCAGGATAGAAGGCCATGTACCAGTATGGGGGATATACGTGTATATATATATATATATATATATTATATATATATATATATCATATTTTTTCTCTTTATAAGACTCACCTGATTATACGATGCACCCCTAAATTTGGATGAGAGAAAAAAATTTTTTTTAATGTCCATTGGGGTCTGTCTTATAATGCCAGTGTCCGGCTTACAAATTATATATGTGTCCATCCTGGTATATACGGTATAGCCACCATGCTGTTACACATAGCCCCCCTGCTGGCACACTGCCCCCCCTGCTGGTCCACTGCTCCCTGTGCTGACAATAATGTGTTGTTTTTACGCACTCGTACGCATACGGATACTTACGCATTTTACGGGCATCAAAAAATGCAACATGTTGCGTTCGCTGGGCTCCAAAAAAACACACACAGGTACGCATACGCAGACATACTTACATCAACGGAAGGTCCCTGTGTTCAGCTGCACACACCATGTAAAGATAGGTGCATAATACGCTTGCGGATTTAATAAAAGAACTACGCAGCATACGCTGCATTTAAAATGCAAATGTGAAACCGGTCCTTATTTAGGGAAAAAGCAGTAACCCTTACAGCAATACTGGTTACACTGCCATGAAGGTGGCCATGTACATATCAACACAGAAGAACATGGCTAAAGTGGTAAAACTATTTTTATGCAATGTATATGAACTGAGCCTGTTGTAACACTTATATGCAATGCAATGTTGCCATGTACAGTAATCCTACTAAGCATTTTTTATAGAGAATCAAGAAGATTGTGAAGCAAGTAATAGATAGTGGTATGCTCAGTTTGTTGAGTTGACGGCAGCAGGAGCCTGCAGTAGTCAAGGGCGAGGCATGGCCTCCTTAGTGCAACAGTTCAGTTCTTTGGTATCCTTATCGAGGGAATAACTATTTAGAGTCAATAAAAGTCTTTAAGTTTTCTTTACTACAACAGTTAAACATGAGAGTTGGGGGTGGGCTATTTACATTAACACATTTGGCTGCAGGCTGCTGCACTCATCCCGGTATCTCTTGACCTCGCATCCTTCAGCGCCATCGTTACACACCGTGAATTCAAAAAGTCTTGTGTTGGCTTTATCCACACCCCGCTCATGGTTACACATCCACAGGACCACCAGGGAACCCAAGACAGGTTCCTCCACCATTTTCTCAATGGAGATCCATCTGTCTTCTAGTCTGTGCTTCAAATCCACCAAACCGACACCAGAGGGGATAGCTGCTGTCCGAGTATCTGTGAAGGGCAGACGTCAGGAACCAACACCAGGGAAAAGAACTTAGCTGAGGTTCTGTTCCACATTCCAAACGGCTTTGGTTCCTGATACAATGTCCTACTGTGGTTCTCTCCTGCAAGCCTTTTTATTGACAAATTCCCACCCAAAAGGAACACCCACAACCATTGGTAATAACCTTGTTTAGCTAACAGGGTTCAGGGAACAGTCTTTGCCTATTAATCAGTGGAGGGCCACATACACATTATAAAGTACACAGTTTTTGAATACAAGTGCAAAATGCAAGGTATCCCTTGGGTGACAGGGTGACATCACCACAGGCCTTCTTACAAGTGCACAGCAGGCAGTTTTCGGGTTTTGTACTCCACTTACTGTATAAGATATGCCCCACCACATGGCATTTGTAGTACAAATGGAAAATAAATCTCCTTCACCATATCCCAAAATGTAGACAGACACAAACAGGCCCCGTAAACATATAAAGCTGCATAAATAATTGCATATTCACTCAAACCCCTTAAACTAATAGAGAACCCAGACTAGTGTCCCTAAATGTATCATCTAAATAAATCAAGCCCCCTAAAAATATGTTAAATAGATATTAGCCCCAGGCTAGACTTCCTACATAAACCTGATGTTCTAATAATTAGAAATCCAAGCCTAAACTAAGTTCAAAATATAGACTACAGGCCCCCAAAATACAGATGCCAGATCAGTAACAGAACGTACAGTGCACTCTATGGGACATGGGTGGGACAAGCCCAAACAGTGTCTTTATAATGCTCCCCACCTGTATCAATTCTTAATATTCTTATTAGGAAAACATTGTCCCCATGTCCCTACACACTTAAGGTGGGGGTCACACGTGGCGATGTCGCCGCACATCGCCGAAAAGTGACGTAACAGCGATGTCGCGGGCGATATCACAAGTGCGTCGCGATGTGTGACAGCGCGACGCAACTGCAAATTATCGCTGGTTGCAGGTTGACAGGTTTATGAACATGTTCATAAACCTGTCAACCTGTGACCAGCGATTAGGCTGGATCACGCTGTCTGACACTGTTGGCGGCGCGATCCACCTATATCGCAGCGTTCCTGAGCCATCGCTCGCTGGGCTGAGCCCAGCCCACGAGAGATGGCTCCACCCACATCGCCGCCGCGGTCACCGGCAACGTCGTGCCGTGTGACAGCTGGCCTGCGATGTCGGAAGCGAGCGGGCACCTGCACATCAGCTTCCGACATCGCAGGCCAGATCGCCACGTGTCACCCCACCTTTATACCATCCACAGTGCTATTCTCCAAACTCCATCTTAGGGTATGTGCACACTGGTGGGCGGGTTGGTCGGCGGCGGCTGGGCGGACCCGCCAGGAAGCTCCGGAGCCGTCCACCGGCATCCTGGCGGGTATGTGCGGCGGGTGACGGGCGGGTGCCGGGCGCGTGGCCAGCGGGTTAGCGCCGGCGATGTTGCGGCGGCTGGAAGCAGTACATGATTCTGCTTGCAGCCGCTGCAGAACCGGCCGGTTTATAGAACAAGCTCATTCGTTGCTAACCCGCTGGGAACCCAGCGGGTTAGCAACGGATGAGCATGTGTAAACCGCCGGTGTGTGGACACCGGGTGTCGGTTTACATAGGTTTTAATGTTAATCCAAACGCCGGTTTGGATTAACATAAATTTACATGAAATTTATGTAAACCGACCGGCGGTTTACACACCTAAACCGACCCTAACCCGGCCAGTGTGCACATACCCTTACACCTCTCTCATATATAATACTAACTAGAGCTCAAGTTTTTACATAAATAATCCAAGTAACTATACGAAGTAGACAAATGGTTAATGTAGGCGCTCCTTACACAGTGAGGACCCTGGTTTTTGTTAGGTGCACCTTACTTTTGGGTGACTCTCTTGCTGTATTTCGTTTTGTTCTAGCTGATGGTACTGAAATGTACTAAGCTATCAGTTAGTAAAAACAGCGAGAAACCTGCCGATATATGTGGATATAGACTTGCTCCATAAAGGATTTGCGTAAGTTGGTGGGAGTCAGCGTGGCCTCAGGCTGTATACTCAGTTCCTAAGTCTTTAGAAAATGATTGGATTTACATTGAAAGGGCAGCAGCCATTGTGAGAGAAACACAAGTGACTTTGAGAACATACAATTACTTCTCATGACCCCTTATAAATCAGGTTTCAAATCAATGACACAGGTCAACAAGAAAACATAGGGAAAATGCCATCATCAGTAGTGATTTCTACCCAGAGGTCCCAAAGACTCTGAGAACTGACAAAAGAAATGGAAAATGGTGAAACCACTTAAAGTGTAAATGTTATTTAATTGAAAAAAAAATACATTACTGCACTGGTTGTTAATGATGGACCACAAAGCAGCTAGGATAATGCTCTTTTTGTGACAATTACTTATTTTCTCACATTTGTCTGTGGTCTATGAGAAAATAAGGGGTTTAAAAGGGTTTACAGGAGTTAACAGAGATCTTGACAAAGCTGTGTGGAGTCAGATGACAGATCAGAAGCTTGTGCCAAGGAAAGAGGAGTTTGCAGTGATCCTGTAACTGTGCTGTACTCTGAGCTAATCTGATACATTGTTTCCTCATCAGGTGCAGTCAGGAGCTTGCAAACAGTTCTCACTGAGAATGAACATATGTGTGCTTCACACAGTGCAGTGGGGACACCTTGTGGAAGGTTTATGAATGGTTTCCAAACAGAATTTTCTAATGAAGTATATTTGAAAGTTTATTATAATCACTTGCTCTACCTTATTATCAAATAAATATTTAAATGGTGGTTACGCTTTTAGGGTGCCACAATTGAGGTTTTTCCACAAATAAAGCCAGGAAAGGCTTTGAAACATGTTGAAATAAATCATATTTGTGTATTAACTCTCTTGATCATTGATATTTCTTCACAGCAGGAGGGCAATGTAAAGATGATCCATATAATACTCATCTTTATTGATGTTTTTCACAAATACCCATCATACCAATAATAGTGAATGAGGCTATTCCATGACCGTGATCTTTAGTAAAACCAAAATGCAGAGACATATTTGGATTATGATCCAAAAAATATGGTACAGCAAATCAGTCATGATACAATGACGTTTACGCTTTTTTTTATCACAGTGTTTACTACCTACCCTATGTTATTTATTTACACTATATGCACTATTGCTTTTCACTTATTTATTTACAGCAGGATATTTTTTAATACAGTTTTTATCTTAGGTTTTCCTCTAGAGACGGAGTAGAGCAGTATCCTCAGCCTGACTCATGGACTGTGTGGTGCTATCAATAGAAGACTCAAACAAGTGTAATCTACATACCTTTATTAAGAGGCCAATGCCAAATAATAGTGCCACCATACTTTCCCATAAAAGTTCCATATATCCTCACCCATCCCTTGTAGACTGTGAGCTCTCGCAGACAGGGTCCTCTCTCCTCACCTATTGTATCCTCACCCATCTCTTGTAGACTGTGAGCACATGTACTGTATCCTCACCCATCCCTTGTAGACTGTGAGATCTCATGGGAAGGGTCCTCTCACCTCACCTACTGTATCCTCACCAATCTTTTGCAGACTGTAAATCCTCACAGGCAGCATCCTCTATTCTCACCTAAAATATCCTCAACCATCCCTTGTAGACAGTGAGCCGTCACGAGCAGGGTGCTCTCTCCTCACTTACTGTATCCTCCCCATCCGTGGTAGACTGTGAATCCTCGTGGGCAGGATCCCCTCTCCTCACCTACTGTATCGTCACCCATCCCTTGTAGCCTGTGAGCCCTCGCAAGCAGAGGTTCTCTCTCCTCACCCATTCCTTGTAGAAAGTGAGGGCTGGCGAGCAGAGTCCTCTTTCCTCACAAACTATATCGTTACCTGTCCCTTGTAGACTGTGAGCCTTCATGGGCAGGGTCCTCTCTCCTCACCTACTGTATCATCACCCATCCCTTGTAGCCTGTGAGCCCTCACAGGCAGGATCCTCTCTCCTCACCTCCTGTATCCTCACCCATCCCTTGTAGACTGTGAGCCCTCGCAAGCAGAGTCCTCTCTCCTCCTGTCTGTGCCTTGTATTGTTCATAATTATTTTACTTGTGTATATATGTCCCTTTTCACATGTAAAGCGCCATGGAATAAATGGCACTCTAATAATAAATAATAATACTTTGTCACAGTGGAATGACTTTACACTTTTTCGATCACATCAGCTGATTGGCTCTGTGACATCACAAGAGGTCCTGTACCCGGCAGATGGAGACTGTCTTATCCCCTGACCCGCCGGAAACATGATGTATCCTCCGGGAGGAGTTTTATTATTTTTTATATACTGGAGGAGACAGGAGACGGGATAGGACAGGGGGGACAGGATAGAGGATAGGGGGGAGAGGAGATGGAGGAGGGAGAGACAGGGACAGACAGGGAAAGACAGGGACAGATAGAGAAGATGTAGGGTTATGTACTAAGCATTGCCTCTGGGCATGCTCAGTACATAACTACAAAGCCGACATCGGATCCGATTTAGACTCGGATCCGATGTCCATAGGCTACCATTGTGTAGTCCTAAGGACCACCACGGATCCGACACGGATCCGTGGTGTCTGATTTTAGTCGCGGACACTAGAATTGCAGCAGGCTGTGATTTTGGCTTCGTGACAAAATCGGACAGCTACAGATGCAAAAATCAGATGCCAATAGTCACACATTCGAGCCCCATAGGGATACATGGGAGGTATTCGATTTGACACGGATACACTCGGATGCCTAAAAATCTTGATTTGAAGGCAGCCTTAGATTTTTTATTTTTTTTTTGGTTCTTTTTTTTCTTATCTCTAGGGGGCGGTATATTTTCAATAATGAAATAAATTGTTTCAAAAGTTGCAAAATGTTTGTTCAAGGCATAGTGGATCCAAAAAATTGTGACTTATGGTGTTTTCATGACATTTTCTTCCAGCTCCGCCAAGAGTGATGGTTCATCTGACATGAATAAGACAAAGTCAAAGTCTAATAACCATAAGTAAGTTGATGTTCCACAAAAAAATGAATAAAAGATAAGGATGTATTGCCGGAACAGCCTAGCCATCAGTTCAGAGGTTCATAGAGATTTTTTAAATTAAATAACAAAGTGTAAAAAGCTGTGAGGAAGGCAATAATAAGATGATGAAATGAGGACCCCACACATATCGCCACCAAAACTGGCTTCCTCAGGGGTTACATCAGTTGCTTTCCTATATGAGTTAAATTAATTGATTTCATTGACAAGGTGTGAGAAGCGATGAGGTAAGATACCTTGGTGTCAGCGTCCTGGTTTAGCACAATGCATTTGTACTAACAGGAAGTATAAATAAAGTTGTTTTTCCTGAATGCAGGGTATACATTGAAACAAATGGTGTGAATAAAGTTTAATCAAAGTGCGCACCCTCACACATATCAATAAAGTTAATTTGAAGTCAGAATTATGAATGTGCTTATTAGAGTGTGTCAATAAAGTTATTTGACAATGACAGATGGCGCATACGCAGAAACAATCCGCGCAAAGGAATAATTTATCAAAGGACAAATAAGAAAGGTTGCTAAGCAACAGAGAGGACACAAGGAAACAATTCAATAAAGATAATGAAGCAAGATTGATCAAGGCAAAGTACAAATAGTATATACAGATGAGAACAATTCAGGCCCGGACTGACAGGCGGGAGATTCGGGACTTTTCCCGATGGGCCGGTGGTTGTGCAGTGGGCGGGGCCACAGCGCCCGCCCTCCAGCCGCAGGCCAGCTTTTAAATGATTTTGCGTCGGCCGCCACCCGCCAGCATACCGGGTCTGAGGAACGGCGGCGGCCGCTACCTCTTCACAGTCACAGACACACCAATCGGCGGGCAGCCCTGGCAGCGGCTCTTAAGGAGAGGCGCGGCTGTACAGCATGTTCTTTGTGGGTGGAGAGAGCACACACTCTGCTCTCCCGCCCACGAAACAGATCGCGGCCATCCCTGCCATTACCAGGTGGGCCTGGCCCCGTGTGCAGGCAGTGGAGCTGGCCTGAAGGCAGCAGCCGGTGACTGTCTCAGTCATAGACTGAGTCTCCTCCTCACTCCTCCTGTGACCCTTCTCAGCTGCGGACCTGGGGGCTGCCAGTGCGGGACACAAGCAAAGCTGAGGCAAGATACTTTCACTTTCGTCTGTCTGACCTAACATGTGTGAGTGTGTGTGTGAGACAGGCTGCTGTATGTGTATTTGTGTGTGTGTGAGACAGGCTGCTGTATGTGTATTTGTGTGTGTGTGTGTGTGACAGGCTGCTGTATGTGTATTTGTGTGTGTGTGAGACAGGCTGCTGTATGTGTATTTGTGTGTGTGTGAGACAGGCTGCTGTATGTGTATTTGTGTGTGTGTGACAGGCTGCTGTATGTGTATTTGTGTGTGTGTGAGACAGGCTGCTGTATGTGTATTTGTGTGTGTGTGTGACAGGCTGCTGTATGTGTATTTGTGTGTGTGTGAGACAGGCTGCTGTATGTGTATTTGTGTGTGTGTGTGTGTGTGTGTGACAGGCTGCTGTGTATGTGTATTTGTGTGTGTGTGTGACAGGCTGCTGTATGTGTATTTGTGTGTGTGTGTGACAGGCTGCTGTATGTGTATTTGTGTGTGTGAGAGACAGGCTGCTGTATGTGTATTTGTGTGTGTGTGTGTGTGACAGGCTGCTGTATGTGTATTTGTGTGTGTGTGTGTGAGACAGGCTGCTGTATGTGTATTTGTGTGTGTGTGTGTGACAGGCTGCAGTATGTGTATTTGTGTGTGTGTGAGACAGGCTGCTGTATGTGTATTTGTGTGTGTGTGTGTGACAGGCTGCTGTATGTGTATTTGTGTGTGTGTGAGACAGGCTGCTGTATGTGTATTTGTGTGTGTGTGACAGGCTGCTGTATGTGTATTTGTGTGTGTGTGTGACAGGCTGCTGTATGTGTATTTGTGTGTGTGTGAGACAGGCTGCTGTATGTGTATTTGTGTGTGTGTGTGACAGGCTGCTGTATGTGTATTTGTGTGTGTGTGAGACAGGCTGCTGTATGTGTATTTGTGTGTGTGTGAGACAGGCTGCTGCGTGTGTATTTGTGAGTCTGTGTGTGAGACTGGCTGCTGCGTGTGTATTTGTGAGTCTGTGTGTGAGACAGGCTGCTGTGTGTGAGACAGTTTGCTGCGTGTGTATTTGTGAGTCTGTGTGTGAGACAGGCTTCTGCGTGTGTATTTGTGTGTGTGTGTGAGACAGGCTTCTGTGTGTGTATTTGTGTGTGTGTGTGTGTGAGAGACAGGCTGCTGTGTGTGTATTTGTGTGTGTGTGAGACAGGCTGCTGTATGTGTATTTGTGTGTGTGTGTGAGAGGCTGCTGTATGTGTATTTGTGTGTGTGTGAGACAGGCTGCTGTATGTTTATTTGTGTGTGTGTGAGACAGGCTGCTGTATGTTTATTTGTGTGTGTGTGTGAGACAGGCTGCTGTATGTGTATTTGTGTGTGTGTGAGACAGGCTGCTGCGTGTGCATTTGTGAGTCTGTGTGTGAGACAGGCTGCTGTGTGTGTGTGTGTGAGACAGTTTGCTGCGTGTGTATTTGTGAGTCTGTGTGTGAGACAGGCTGCTGCGTGCGTATTTGTGTGTGTGTGTGAGACAGGCTTATGTGTGTGTATTTGTGTGTGTGTGAGAGACAGGCTGCTGTGTGTGTATTTGTGTGTGTGTGTGTGTGTGTGTGTGAGACAGGCCGCTGTGTGTGTATTTGTGAGTCTGTGTGTGAGACAGGCCGAGGGTGTGTATATTTGTGAGTCTGTGTGTGAGACAGGCTGCTGTGTGTGTATTTGTGTGTCTGTGTGTGAGGACAGGCTGCTGTGTGTGGATTTGTGTGTGTGTGTGTGAGACAGGCTGTTGTGTGTGTATTTGTGTGTCTGTGTGTGAGACAGGCTGCTGTGTATGTGTGAGTGTGTATGTGTGAGTGTGTGTCTGTGTGTGAGGACAGGCCATTGTGTATGTGTGAGTGTGTGTGTGAGGACAGGCTGCGGTGTGTGTGTATCTGTGTGTGTGTGTTTGTGTGTGAGACAGGCTGCTGTGTGTATGTGTGAGTGTGTGTTAGACAGGCTGCTGTGTGTATGTGTGTGTGTGTGTGAGGACAGGCTGCTGTGTGTATGTGTGAGTGTGTGTGAGGACAGGCTGCATGTGTATGTTTGAGGACAGGCTGTTACATGTGTATGGGGACCGGGGCAGGTTGCTGTGTGTGTGTGTGGACAGTCTACTGCTACGTGTGTGGGGGCCAGGGCAGGCTGCTGCATGTGTGTGTGAGGACTGGCTGCTGTGTGTGGTGGTCAGGGCAGGCTGTTGCATGTGTGTGGGGCCGGGGCAGGCTGTTACGTGTGTGTGGGGTCCTGGGCAGGCGCTACGTGCGAGTTGGGGCTGAGGCAGGCAGCTACGTGCGTGTGGTGGCCGGGTCAGGCAGCTGTGTGTGTGTAGGGGCCAGGGCAGGCTGCTACGTGTGTGTGGGGGCTGGGGCAGTCTGCTACATATGTGTGTGGGGGGGCCGAGGCAGACTGCTGCATGTGTGTGGGGGCTGGATCAGGCTGCTACATGTGTGTGGGTGACTGGGTAGGCTGGTGCATGTGTGTGGGGACTGGGGAAGGCTGCTACGTGTGTATGTGTGTGTGTGTGTGTTTGAGAGGGCAGGCTGCATGTGCGTATGTGTGTAATCCTCAGTATCTGTATTCTTATGTATATATATTGCATATTACTGCTTCTTCTGTCCTGTATACTGGGTGTAATCCTCCGGATCTGTATTATTCTGTATATACACACTGCACAGTACCACTTCTCCTGTCCTGTATACTGGGTGTAATCCTCAGTATCTGTATTATTCTGTATATATACACTGCACAGTACCACTTCTCCTGTCCTGTATACTGGGTGTAATCCTCAGTATCTGTATTATTCTGTACATACACTGCACAGCACCACTTCTGTCCTGTATACTCGGTGTAATCCTCAGTGTCTGTATTATTGTGTATGTATTCACTGCACAGTACCACTTCTCCTGTCCTGTATACTTGGTGTAATCCTCAGTATCGTATTATTCTGTATATATACACTGTACAGCAGGGATCTCAAATTCCAGGCACATGGTGCAGGTTTTCAGGACTTTCTTTATATTGCACAGGGGTTGGAATAATCACCAGTTCCGGTGATTATATTGTCACCTGTGCAATATAAAGGAAATCCTGAAAACCTGCGCCGTGTGCGGCTCTCGAGGCCTGGAATTTGAGATCCCTGCTGTACAGTACCACTTTCCCTGTCCTGTATACTGGGTGTAATCCTCAGTATCTGTATTATTCTGTATATATACACTGCACAGTACCACTTCCCCTGTCCTGCGTACTGGGTGTAATCCTCTGCATCTGTATTATTCTGTGTATATACACTGCACAGTACCACTTCTCCTGTCCTGTATACTGGATGTAATCCTCAGTATCTGTATTATTCTGTATATATACACTGCACAGTACCACTTCTCCTGTCCTGTATACTGGGTGTAATCCTCAGTATCTGTATTATTCTGTATATATACACTGCACAGTACCACTTCTCCTGTCCTGTTGTCAGAGAGGTGGTTTTGAACTTTGATTTTCAGCATTTAAATGTTGCTTAATTTGATTATCCCTAATATGGAGTCATCACTTCTCTTCTGTATAGGTGATGATTTGCCTTTCGCTGTGTATCTGACTGCTGGGACCCCACAATCCTGAGAAATGTGGCTTTGTAGAGCACCATGTGAATGGAACTGTGGTAGAATGTATACTCTGCTGCACCATTCACATATGGCTCTTCAAATAACTCCTTTAAGAAAGTGATGAGGCCACGGCAACTTAAAGGGAACCTGTCAGATCCATAAAGCCCCCAGACTATCACTACCTGTCCCTGCACCTTCCTATTACTACTCTAACTATCCCTTTCTGTGCTAAATGTGCCCTGTGACTGTGTAATAAAAGCTTGTTATCACTCACTCATTAGTATGATAATGATCCAGGGGGCTACCATTGCTAGACCCCCTGGGCGTCCTCTCTGTGCCCCATGGCCGCCTCCTGTATAGTCTATCATGTTCTGATGGGCGTGATGTTGACATCCAAATGTGCACCCCCCAGCCTGGCTCGCTCCACTCTGCAGAATGGCGGGTATGAAGCCGAGTGTTGTCACTTCCGGTACTCATCCACAGAGCTGTGCATTGCGCATGCTCTGTGGAGCACATTACGTTAGCTCATCACAGATATCATCACAGATGAGCTGACATAATGTGCTCCATAGAGCATGCTTACTGTGCAGCCTGAAGTCCGGCCTGCGGAGTGCCGGAAATGACGCGTTTGAGTGATAAAAAGCTTTTATTACACAGTCACAGGGAACGTTTAACACAGAAAGGATAGTTAGAGAAGTAATAGGAAGATGCAGGGGCAGATAGTGAGAGCCTGGGGGGGCTTTATGGAGGTGACAGGTTCTCTTTAAAAGCAAACTTCACTGATCGGGGCTAATGGGTGATATAGTGTGTGGGCTGGTGGGGTTTGTTTTCCAGGGCTGCTTTCTGGTCCCAGTCCGGCCCTGGAACAATTTATCCATGATGGTGCATATATGGAGAAAAGGGGCGCAAATGACATATGCAGAAACTAAGGTTTAGCTATCAGGAAAAAATGTGAAAAATAATGATAAATAATAGAAAATTACATTAGGCCTCATTTTAACTTGTGTTCACAACTATAAGGGTATGTGCACATATGCCGGGTTAGGGTCGGTTTAGCTGTGTAAACCGCCGGCCGGTTTACATAAGTTTTATGTAAATTTATGTTAATCCAAACCGGCGTTTGGATTAACATTAAAACCTATGTAAACCGACACCCGCTGTGCACACACCGGCGGTTTACACATGCTCATCTGTTGATAACCCGAATGTGCATGTTCTATAAACCGGCCGGTTCTGCAGCGGCTGCAAGCAGAATCATGTGCTGCTTCCAGCCGCTGCATAACCGCCGCCGCTAACCCGCTGTGCACCCGCCCGTCACCCGCCTGTCACCCGCCCGTCACCCGCCGCACATACCCGCCAGGAAGCCGGCGGACAGCTGCAGAGCTTCCTGGCGGGTCCGGCCAGCCGCCCGCCGACCAACCCGCCTACCAGTGTGCACATACCCTAAGAATGGAAACACACTTATGAAGAGATGCATGAAAATATTATTATTATTAGGTATTTATATAGCACTATTAGGATACATGGCGCTGTACAAGTGAGAGGGTAGACAAAGACAAGTGGTCAAAAAACGACGACAAATCGACAAAACAATCGCACGGGTACAATAGGGCTGGAGATCCTGTCCGCGAGGGCTCACAGTCTAGAGGGGGTGGGGAGGGAGACAGTAGGAGGTGGAGAGGTGAGATGGTGCAGTGGATTGGGTCTCAGTGTGTGTTGTAGGCTTGTAGGAAGAGGTGGGTCTTCAGGTTTTTCTTGAAGGTTCCCAGGGTAGGGGAGTGTCTGATGTGGTGGGGGAGGGAGTTCCAGAGTCTGCTGGAAGCACGAGAGAAGTCTTGTGTGCGGTTGTGGGAGGTGGCAATGCGGGGGGTTGAGAGAAGGAGTTCCTGAGAGTTGCGTGAGAGGAGGTAGCGGGAGACTAGGTCGGAGATGTAGGGAGGGGACAGGTTGTGTATGGCCTTGTATGTCAGGGTTAAGGTTTTGAAATGAGATTGCTGGGGGATGGGGAGCCAGTGGAGGGCTCGCGGAGAGGGGAGGCGGGGGGGTAACGGGGAAATAGGTGGATGAGTCGGACAGCAGAGTTGAGGATGGTGCGGAGAGGTGCGAGGGAGGTGGCAGGGAGACCGGTGAACAGGAGGTTGCAGTAGTCCAGGCGGGAGATGACGAGGGCGTGGACAAGTGTCTTGGCCGTGTTGTGGTCAAGGAAGGAACGGATGCGGCAATGTTTTTTAATTGGAATCGGCAGGAGGTGGCGAGGGCTTGGATGTGGGGCTTGAAGGAGAGGGAGGAGTCGAGGATTACCCCGAGGCACTTGGTGTGGGGGAGGGTGAGAGTGTGCAGTCATTGACGGTGATAGATAGGTCAGGAAGCGGGGCAGGGTTGTTCGGGGGAAAGACGATGAATTCGGTCTTGTCCATGTTGAGTTTTAGGAAGCGGGTAGAAAAAAGGATGCAATGGCGGATAGGCATGGAAGAATTTTGGATAAAAGGGAGGAGATATCAGGGCCAGACAGATAGAGCTGGGTATCGTCAGCGTAGAGGTGGTATTGGAGTCCATGTGACTCGATGAGATTGCCTAGGCCGAGTATCTCTCCTGACTAACCCGGAACATCCCCTGCCTCTCTGAATGGGAGCTGACGCACTCCCATCCAGAGAAGCAAGGGATGTTCCAGGTGAGTCATATGAGATGCATGCAAGATACTCACATGCATTTTGCATAGTGTGTTTCCATCCTAACACATTGAATTGCACTTGCACCATTGTTAAACAATAAGGCAGTGTCTATCTGCAAGTTTTTTCTCATGTCAAAACGGCATGAGATAAAAATCACAGTATGCTGTGTTTGTCAGCCAGTCTTGGACCACACACACCCATACAAGTCTATGGATGAATGTGAAACATCACACTGCACTCGGATGTCACCCGACTGCAGTGCAATATATGCCAAGACAGACAGTGGAGATGGAAAGATTAATCGCACCCTTTCCTTCGCAGCTGTGATCCGATCACATGATTGGATCACAGTATAATGACAGTCAGCTCACGCATGCAGCAGAGCCTGAGCCGAGGGTCATTAGCATATTGCATACAATGCAAGACCCTGGCCTTAGGCTGCAAACACACGAGTGTATGAAGAAGTGGCAATTCCTGACACTTTACAAGCGCTTCCCAATTTCCTGGTGTGATGGCAATCAGGGTAATAGATGGCGTTAATGACAGCTGAGTATTGAGAGCTGTCATCAAGCCCTAGATTGGTAATGTTCAGGTCTCTATGAGGAACAATGTGAAGAGGAAGACCAGCAACCCAATGGCTTGTTTAGTGCCCCTGAGGGTCCAGTCCCACAGAGGAACTGCACCTTAGCGAGAGATGTGGTACCCTAAACCCAAGGTAAGGAGGGGACACTACCTGGTACCCACACACCTGCATCCACCACTAGTCACTCCAGGCCAGAAGAGTGGGGGAATTGATGAAGCCCCCATCCCTGGCTGGAGATGGGGCTAAGATAGGGTGGTGGGTGGAACTGTAGAAAGGAGAGTGATTTGGAGAGAGTGTCAGCAGGAAGAAATAGAGAAGGGGACATCAGGAAGTGGACGGAGGAGAAGTAGGTGAGTGGTGAAGTAGAAGGGAAGATAAGAGAGTTGAGCTCCAGTGAGGTAGCTGACAAGGACTGATACCAGGGCACTGGAGCTGGAGGAGTTCGTCCCGGAGAGGGAGAGAGAGAGACGAAGGGAGCCAGTCAGGAGCTCCAGAGAAACAAGGGGTTCCAGAGGCATGGAAAGTCAGAAATCCACCCGTGGGGCTCGCATCCATTCTCGGTCGCTGGCAAGTAGAGGGACCAGGGCAGCTGAGGGTCACGAGGCCCAGACTGGTAAAGGTGACTGGATGCCTCAGCTAGCCAACTGGAGGCTGTAGCATCTCCAGGAGCAGCAGCCAAATCCACACCATACACTGCAAAATTGGCAGGATAGGGCAAAAGTGAACGAAGAAAATGTTCCTCTATAGGGTCTGAGGACACTGGTGCGGGACACTGAGCGTGAGGAGCAGGGCAGGAGGGAGAGAGCCAGCACAAGAGGGAGACGACCGGAAAAGGTACACAGAACGGGGTGCCTGCTAAGTGTCTCCAATCTACCTGGGAGTGGCTGGACACCTGGCTCGTAATACACAACACCTGGCTTGGATGTTACTACCTAAGAACTGTGAGTAAAAGTGTGGAACTGAACCAGCTGTGTCCTTGAATTATTCCGGCGTCCCTGCACTGCAACTTTAAAACCACTAGATATTGACTTGTACACCTACCCCTGGGTACCGCTCCACCTACAGAGAGCGACAACAGCTGGCTGCATTGTCATCTGCTCCGGAGGTCTGAACTGCAGAGTCGGCCATCCCTGGCTGAGCACCGTAGGTCACGTCATTACCTTAACCCCCAAAACCTTAACCCCCAAAATTGTTATTGACACCGCCAGGGTCACGAAGCTGGTTCTTGACCTCTTGACCCCCGTGACCCAGCAGAACTGTAGCCCAGTTTGAGTACCCCACGGCCTGGGGGCGTGTCACTTGTACTCTCAAAAAATGGCAGAGAAGACACAGAGGATCTACAGAGCATTCATCCATCAAGTCATCACGACTCAAGATCGAGCTGAGGATGTTAAAATAGGATAAATAAAGATTTTTACTTGATGCCACAAACATGTGACTTTACAATCTGTGTGAGCAGTGCTGCTCCTGCTGTAGACATCACTGATTTCGAGCATGAGCGCTGCAGAAACTGTGGCACACATACTCAGTGCCGCACTCTGACAGGTCTTCCCTGTACTGGAGAGTTGGGTACGATATCTGTGTATGTGGCCATGGTTTGTGATTTGTCTGCAGCATTGTTCTCCATAGAAGACCGTACTGAGATTGTGCTGCCGCAGAAAAGTGGAGCTTCAGCATGGTGAAGGAGAGGATCTAGCAATATCTTTGTAATTTGAGGTGTGGCCTACCTTATGAGCCAGACATTATTTAATGTGCACAGCTTCCTACTGCTGGTGTTCTCTGTTGGGACCCAGGCCTACTCATGTCTTCCATACACACATCACAGGACATATGGTAAGATTTTTAATACAGCTAGGTAGGAACAATACCGATGGGGTCACCGTGTCAGGGTAGGATGGCTTGCGCATTTTTTTTTATCAAAATAATGTCACCAAGTACCCTATTTATTATTTTTATGCACTTTAGCATTTTACTTTATTTTAGGGTATTTGCTCATTCTATCCTTGTTTTTTCTATTATATGGCAGGTTTGTACATGAACCTACTGCATGTGTGGCGCCCTGCTCACACTGGTAACCACAGACTTACCTACAGCACAGATGAATTTCCACAGTGGGTACACAAACACAAGCAACACCTTCCACCCCAGCACAGTAGGGGAGCCAACTTGCTGCCCTTAGGCAAGATCTGATGTGGCCAGGGCTGGGGGTACTCGGACACTGGGACTGATGGTTCCTTCTATGGGAGATCATGGGAGGTCGGGATCCCGGTTCCGTGCCCTGGTATCATTTGTTAGATGGTGGGTAGGAGGGGATATTTACAAGGGAACGTGACGCCACCTGTGGATCCCGGTAATATGGGTAACGGCGCTGCAAGCCGGCCGCTGAGGTGATGGTGGGTGCAGCAGAGAGTGGTACAGCTCCCCACAGAAGGAGATTTTACCTCAGGGCAGCGATGATGGGAGATGATGAGGGAGATGAGGGGAGTAGTTGTTGATGTCCTTCTTACCCCTCTGGTGAGATGCTGGAATTGATGCTGCAGCCCTCCGGGCACAGGCGAGAAGAACAACAGAGACCAAGTCAAGTTTAACTCCAATTTGTTGGGTAGCAGCAGATGTTTAAACGGAACACAGTACAGTTTGGTTTACCGGGTGGATGTTGCCAGCTTAGAGTCCCCCTTATGGAGTCTCTAGATGTTTTCTCTCTTAGTCTTTCAGGGTCTACTTTATTCTTCTCTGTCTCCACCACCTTCACAGCGCTCTCCCGCCAGTCCTACAGTCTATAATAAATAATAATAATAAAACTTTATTTGTAGTAGCCCCAACATATTCGCAGTGCTTTATAGTACAATGGTACGTATAAGAAAAATATACGATACAGAATGGTAGGTAATACAGAACAGTAGTTACATACAATAAACATAGAATAAATGTGGGAAATACAATAAAAAGGCAAAAAATAAAGGTGACCCTGCTCGAAGGAGCTTACAATCTAAGACGGGATGGGAATACAAAGTACAGGGGCTTATAACAATGAATATCTTATGTCTAAATTACTACTGTAAAGCCGCCCTGAAGAGGTGTGTTTTTAGGGAGAGACTGAAGCTATGCAAGTTGTGGATGGTCCTAATTTCTTGGGGTAGAGCATTCCAGAGGATTGGTGCAGCTCGAGAGAAGTCTTGGATTCGGGAATGGGCGGTTCGGATTAATGCCGATGTTAGTCTGAGGTCGCATTCAGAGCAAAGGGGATGGGTGGGTGGTAGACAGAGATGAGGGTAGAGAGGTAGGGAGGTGCTGCACCATGAATAGCTTTGTAGGTGACAACAAGCAATTTGAATTGGATTCTATAGTGTACGGGTAGCCAATGCAGTGACTGGCACAGAGCAAAACATCTGAGTAAAGGTTGACTAGATAGGTGATCCTGGCTGCTGTAATTGAGGATAGACTGGAGAGAGGAAAGCTTACTGCGGGGGAGGCCAGCTAATAAAAAATTACAGTAGTCAAGGCAGGAATGAATCAGGGCCACGGTGAGGGTTTTAGTTGTTTCCATGGTGAGGAAAGGGCGAATTCTGGAGATATTTTTCAGGTGCAAGCGACAGGAGTGGGTGAGAGATTGTATATATGGGGTGAAGGAGAGATCAGTGTCCAACATAACACCGAGACAGCGAGCCTGCTGACTGGGCGTTATCATGGTGCCGCACACCGAGAGAGAGATGTCAGGTTTAGGGAGGTTGGCAGAGGGTGGGAGCAGAAGAAGTTCAGTTTTGGAAAGGTTGAGTTTCAGATAGAGAGCGGACATGATATTGGAGACTGCGGTTAGACAGTCATTGGTGTTCTGTATTAGAGCAGGAGTAAGGTCAGGGGAGGAAGTGTAAAGTTGTGTGTCATCAGCGTAAAGATGGTACTGGAAGCCAAATCTACTGATGGTCTGTCCGATCGGGGCTGTGTAGAGAGAGAAGAGAAGAGGTCTAAGGACTGAACCCTGAGGGACCCCAATAGTGAGGGGAAGAGGGGAGGAAGTGGAGCCAGAGAATGATATACTGAAAGAGTGGTCAGAAAGACAGGAAGAGAACCAGGAGAGAGTCGTGTCCTTGATGCCAATGGAGTGCAACATAGAGAGTAGGAGATGGTGGTCAATAGTGTCAAAAGCTGCAGAGAGGTCAAGAAGGATAAGCAGAGAGTGGTCACCATTTTGTTTTGCTGTCAGAAGGTCATTGGTCACTTTAATAAGGGCAGTTTCTGTAGAGTGTAAGGGGCGGAAGCCAGACTGCAATGGATCTAAAAGAGAGTGAGTGGTGAGGGTGAGGCGGGTGTAGACCAGGCGCTCCTGGAGTTTTGAGATGAAGGGGAGATTGGAGACAAGTCTGTAGTTATTTGTGCAGGATGGGTCAAGGGACGTTTTCTTTAGTAGTGGAGTAATAATAGAGTGTTTGAAGGAGGGGAAGATGCCAGTAGAGAGGGAGAGATTGAAGATTGTGGTTAAGTGAGTGGTGACCACTGGAGAGAGGGTCTGGAGTTGGTGTGAGGGAATGAGGTCAGTAGTGCATGTAGTGGGACGTTAGGACGAGAGGAGCCTGGAGACTTCTTCTTCTGTGACTGGGTCAAAAATGGAGAGTGAGCCAGAGGGGATATAGGGACAGATGGGAGTAACAACACTTGAAGGTTCGGAGCTGATTTCCTGACGGATGTTTTCTATTTTCTCTGTGATTTAAGAGACCAGATCATCAGGACAGAGGTCAGTGAGAAGGGCTTGCACTTTCTGACTGAGGAGAGAGTGAAAGCTGATCAGGTTGGTCCCTTACCGGTACGAACGGGCGCAGCAGGAGCGCACAATTCCTCTCGACACCGAAATTCTGTCCGCAACCACTAGTGTCCTCAACCAGTTTCAGTCCTGAGGAGTGAGATGTCCTTGTGGCACTAACGGCAACCCGATTACTGTGTGCCCGCAGCTCGTTGGTCTGCGGTCAGAGGTGAACTGCTGACTGCCTCGGCTTCCCGCGTTTCCGGTGTCTTTCCTCAACGTGGCCAGCCGGCTCCAACCAGTCCTGGTCCGTTGCCTGCTATCCTGGGCCCCCATTTAAAGATGGGTATCCCTCCTGTCAGCGGCACTGTCAGGCCTGTCCTTCCTGACTGCCTTCCCAGCACTGTCTGTCTTCCACTGTCACTCACTCTCACTACTCTACCCTAGGCTCCACCCCCTTTTGGGACCTACTAAATTACCAGTGTCCCCTATTCTAAGTGGACTAATCCTAGGTGTGTGTGTGCAAAACAGACTCCATAGGTTAAACCGTGAACTGACAACTTACAGAGATATCACATTGTTATTAAAGTGCAATACCTTCCTGTGGCGCCTAGCCAGAGGGGTGCCACACACCCCCTTGGTGAAACACATCCGTCCGCGGGTGTTAAACCAAACCCAGTGTAAGTTGGCACTTTTATTAACAGGTTAACCAAGTAATTTTATACATGTATAAACAGTAAGATTACTTTTGTTCTTCCCTTGTGGAAGGCTCACTTCTTATAATGTTGCAATTAACATTTACTATAGTCTAGTCCAGGGGCCTCAAACACGCGGCCCGAGGGCCGCATGCGGCCCCTGAGGCCTCACTATGCGGCCCGCGGCACCTTGGACCACTTCACGATGCATCGCCCCAGTGCAGGGGGCCGCTGCAGTCCCCGCTGTGTGATGACTTCCGTCCGCGGCACTAACAAGCTCTGCCACTCAGCAAGATCAATGCAAGCTGCCAGCCAATGAGAGGCCCACAGCTGAAAGCGGAATATGACGTCACATGCGGGCCTCTGGCTGGCAGATTGCATTGATTTTGCTGAGCAACAGAGCTTGTCTGAGCGGCGGCTGGAGGAAGTCATAGCACAGCGGAGGCCAGAAGTAAGCACAGCGGGGACCACGGCGGCCCCCTGCACTGAAGCGATGCATCATTAAAGTGAGAAAAGTGTGAGTGTGTGTAAGAGGGTGTGTATGTGAGTGAGTGTGTATGTAGTGTGTGTGAGAGGGTGTGTGTGTGAGGGTGAGTATGTGAGTGAGGATATATGTAAAAGAAAGTGTGTGTGAGGTGTGTGTGAGTTTCAGTGTGTGTATGAGAGTGTGTGAGTGTGGGTTTGTGTATGTGAGTGTGAATGAGTGTGCATGTGAGTGTATAAAAATAAGGTAAAACAGGATGGGGGCATCACTATAAAAGTAGATCAGGGTGGGGGAGATCACTAGAAAAGGGGATCAGGATGGGGGACATCACTAGAAAAGGAGATCAGGAAGGGGATATGACTACAAAAGGGGATCAGGATGGGGATATCACTACAAAAGGGGACCAGGATGGATTCGGAACATCACTACAAAAGGGGATCAGTATGGGGGACATAACTAGAAAAGGGGATCAGGATGGGGACATCACTACAAAAGGAGATCAGGATGGGGGACATCACTACAAAAGGGGATCAGTATGGGGGACATAACTAGAAAAGGGGATTAGGATGGGGGACATCAGTAGAAAATGGGATCAGGATGGGGGACATCAGTAGAAAAGGGGATCAGGATGGGGGACATCAGTAGGAAAGGGGATCTGGATGGGGTACATTACTAGACAAAGGGATCAGGATGGGGGGTCATCACTAGAAAAAGCGATCATGATGGGGAACATCACTAGAAAAAGGGATCAGGATGGGGGACATCACTAGAAAAAGGGATCAGGATGGGGGACATCACTAGAAAAAGGGATAAGGGTGGGGAACATCACTAGAAAAAGGGATCAGGGTGGAGGACATCACTAGAAAAGGACATTACTACAGAATGGAGACATTACTGCAAGAAGGGGATCAGGATTTGTACTTTACTATATTGAGCAAAAAATTCTGGTATTACTAAAAATAACACTTAGTCCTACAAGGGATGCGGCCCCCCGCTATAAATGTTTTTCTATTTGTGGCCCACCAACCCAGCCGAGTTTGAGACCCCTGGTCTAGTCCTTATTGGTCCAACAGGGACCAGATAGCAAGTCTCTTGATCAATTTCCATCAAGAACTGCAAGAAAACAAGGTAGTGCAAAAACACACATTTAACAGGCACAGTTTACATTTTTAACAATGCAATACTGGGTTAGACTCATTATTCATCGACTTTACTGACCCGGATTGCGAACCACCCGCAGGACCTGCGTAGCGCTCATACGTAATCACATCCCCACGGTCCAGGTCCCGGTCCAGGTAGCCTTGGGGAAGATGTTCCTCTACGTTTCTACGGCCAACATGTACTTCCTGGTAGAGGCCTTCCTCTTTGGCAAACCCATACTTAAGTTAAAGGTGGTAACCACCCCCCTCTTACGTTGGTCTGGGGGCAGTGAAGGCTGATTATGGGCCATGACGTGGGACTGGCGAGTCTCAAGTTCGTTCGCATACTAAGCCTCGCGCCGTCGGTGCCTTTCAGCCTCATCGTCCGGGTCAGGTTGAGTAAACCACAGACGACCTACCGGTTGCCATGTATGCCCATTGTCATCGGCGTGAAGTACCACTCTCCTCTCTCCAACCACAGTGACCGATGCTGGTACCGCGACCCTCCATAGCTCGCGGGACCCGGCCTCCTCCATATCACCGAAGGCTCCTTCCTCCTCCAGACTCTCCTCCTCCTCCCCGACACCGACCTGGCCGCTCATGTACTCCAACGGCTCTTCTTTGATCAGCTCGGGCTCCTCCAAGAACTGGATGAGGTCTCCCACCTCAGCCACTTCCTCTTCCCTGGGCTCCATAAGTGGTGTGTTAACCGGTTCCAGGGGTTCAGCAACGGGTTTGGGGGTTACCAGGTGATCCGTCTGAGTTGCGACAGTCACCCGGTGCTCCTGGTCTCTCTGAGCTGCAGCTCTCTGCCGTCGACCCAGCTGGAGCATCATCTCTGCTCCCCAGTGCCGGACGGTCCACTCCATGTCCTTCAGACCTTTCCGGAGCCCACCACTACTCTTCATCACTCCTCGGCAGAGCAGAGGTGCGGGGCTTATCTTCCCCCTCTTTTCCCTCGCTGTAATGATGCAGGTGTAATTTGCGAGACGATGTAATGGCGGCTGTATTTGTAATCCACTGTGCACAGTCAATAAAGTCTTTTAGGGGCACTCTACCTGGTTCCACCAGGCTGGTTCTATCCTGTTCGTGACGCCAGAAAATGATGTGGCCAGGGCTGGGGGTACTCGGACACCGGGACTGAAGTTCCTTGTATGGGAGATCACAGGTGGTCGGGATCCCGGTTCCGTGTCCTGGTTATCATTTGTTAGATGGTGGGGAGGAGGGATATTTACAAGGGAACATGACGCCACCTGTGGATCCCGGTAATATGGGTACCGGCACTGCAAGCCAGCCGCTGAGGTGATGGTGGGTGCAGCAGAGAGTGGTACAGCTCCCCACAGGAAGAGCTTTTACCTCAGGGCAGCGATGATGGGAGATGATGAGAGAACCAGCTCCGCCTGTGGGGAGCATCAACACCTAGCTGCCCATCCATCATCCCTGGAAGCCCCACGCAGCGCTGGTTTAGTCACCAGATACCACTGGTGGCATCGCGTGAACTTGAACTTTATTCCCATTTCAACTACCCCCTTTTTAAAGCTGATGTCGAACCCCAGGCCCTGGGGTACTCGGGTATCAGGTTCGGCGGGTGCTCTCGCGGGGATGTCATGGGTGGCAGCGTCTGAGCCCGTGGCCTGGGTAACACTTCAATAAGGGGTTATTTACAGGGGATAAGAGTTTGTCATGTGACGCCACCTGTAGTACCAGGTGATGACTCACCAGCGCCGCCACAGTCCTCCGGAGGTAGATGGTATTGCGGCTGAGATGGCAATGCTCCCTACAGGTGGAGCTGGTCCTAGGGGCAGCATTCCTGTAAACAAGCAGGTTACATAGTAACATAGTAACATAGTTTTTAAGGTTGAAGAAAGACTTTTAAGTCCATCTAGTTCAACCCATAGCCTAACATGTTGATCTAGAGGAAGGCAAAATAAACCCATGTGGCAACACTATGCGCCACATTGGGGAAAAAAATTCCTTCCTGACTCCAGATATGGCAATCAGACTAGTTCCCTGGATCAACGCCCTATCAAAGAATCTAGTATATATAACTGGTAATATTATAGTTTTCAAGAAAGGCATCCAGGCCCTTCTTAAATGTTAGTAGTGACTCACTCATTACAACATCATGTGGCAGAGAGTTCCATAGTCTCACTGCTCTTACAGTAAAGAATCCACGTCTGTGATTATGATTAAACCTTCTTTCCTCCAGACATAGGGATGTCCCCTTGTCCCAGTCTCAGGACTAAGAGTAAAGAGATCATTAAAAAGGTCTCTGTACTGTCCCCTCATATATTTATACATTATTATAAGATCACCCCTAAGCCTTCGTTTTTCCAACCTAAATAACCCCAAGTTTAATAACCTGTCTTGGTATTGCAGACCCCTTAGTCCTCTAATGACTTTTGTCGCTCTTCTCTGGACCCGCTGTAGTTCAGCTATGTCTTTCTTATACACCGGAGACCAGAATTGTACACAGTATTCTAAGTGTGGTCGCACTAGTGACTTGTATAGAGGTAAAATTGTGTTCTCCTCATGAGCATCTATGCCTCTTTTGATGTATCCCATTATTTTATTTGCCTTTGCAGCAGCTGCCTGACACTGGCCACTAAATGTGACTTTGTCATCTACCCATACACCCAGGTCTTTTTCAGTGGTAGTTTCGCCCGCTGTTTTACAATTAAGCACAAAATTATACCTTTTGTTTCCTCTGCCCAAGTGCATGACTTTACATTTATCCCCATTAAAGCTCATTTGCCATTTAGCAGCCCAAGCTTCTAGTTTACATAAATCCTCCTGTAATATAAAATTGTCCTCCTTTGTATTGATTACCCTGCAGAGTTTAGTGTCATCTGCAAAAATTGAGATTCTACTCTGTATGCCCCCTACAAGGTCATTTAATAAATATATTAAATAGAAGTGGGCCCAACACTGACCCCTGTGGTACCCCACTGTTAACTGTGACCCATTCTGAGTGTGTTCCATTAATAACCACCCTTTGTTTCCCATCACTAAGCCAGTTCTTAACCCACTTACCGTATATACTCGTGTATAAGCCGACCCGTGTATAAGCCGACCCCCCTACTTTTGCCCCCAAAACCTGGGAAAACCTATTGACTCGTGTATAAGCCGAGGGTGGACCCCAGCACAGGTATACAGCCCCCAGCAGTGTGGTATATAGGCCCCCCCAGTGGTAGTATACAGCAGCCTCCCCAGTGGTATGCAGGCCCCAGCAGTATATACAGCAGCCCCAGTGGTATACAGCAGCCCTTAGGTAGTACACAGCAGCCCCAGAGGTATATACAGCAGCCCCAGGTGTATACACAGCAGCCCCAGGGGTATACACAGCAGCCCCAGGGGTATACACAGCAGCCCCAGGGGTGTACACAGCAGCCCCAGGGGTAGTACACATCAGCCCCAGGGGTATATACAGCAGCCCCAGGGGTGTACACAGCAGCCCCAGGGGTATATACAGCAGCCCCAGGGGTAGTACACAGCAGCCCCAGGGGTATACACAGCAGCCCCAGGGGTATACACAACAGCCCCAGGGGTAGTACACAGCAGCCCCAGGGGTAGTACACAGCAGCCCCAGGGGTAGTACACAGCAGCCCTAGGGGTAGTACACAGCAGCCCCAGGGGTATATACAGCAGCCCCAGGGGTAGTACACAGCAGCCCCAGGGGTAGTACACAGCAGCTCCAGGGGTAGTACACAGCAGCCCCAGGGGTGTACACAGCAGCCCCAGGGGTATACACAGCAGCCCCAGGGGTAGTACACAGCAGCCCCAGGGGTAGTACACAGCAGCCCCAGGGGTAGTACACAGCAGCCCTAGGGGTAGTACACAGCAGCCCCAGGGGTAGTACACAGCAGCCCCAGGGGTAGTACACAGCAGCCCTAGGGGTAGTACACAGCAGCCCCAGGGGTAGTACACAGCAGCCCCAGGGGTAGTACACAGCAGCCCTAGGGGTAGTACACAGCAGCCCCAGGGTAGTACACAGCAGCCCCAGGGGTAGTACACAGCAGCCCCAGGGGTAGTACACAGCAGCCCCAGGGGTAGTACACATCAGCCCCAGGGGTATATACAGCAGCCCCAGGGGTAGTACACAGCAGCCCCAGGGGTAGTACACAGCAGCCCCAGGGGTAGTACACAGCAGCCCTAGGGGTAGTACACAGCAGCACCAGGGGTAGTACACAGCAGCCCCAGGGGTAGTACACAGCAGCCCCAGGGGTAGTACACATCAGCCCCAGGGGTATATACAGCAGCCCCAGGGGTAGTACACAGCAGCCCCAGGGGTAGTACACAGCAGCCCCAGGGTAGTACACAGCAGCCCCAGGGGTATATACAGCAGCCCCAGGGGTGTACACATCAGCACAGAGGCAAAGTCATTTTCTCCCGGTGTATTTTACTGTAAACGTTCAGTAGTAAATACAAAGTTCACAGTTCAGCATCAGATGTTGGAGTAATAGGTAGCTCTACGGGTGGATGCAAGTGGATCCCAGGTGGTATGGTGGTACCCGTGGTGTACCTTAGTTGACGAACCCGTGTCCTTTCTTCCCCGCCTAGGATGAGTCTATACCCAATGGCTCTGTGTAGGTAGTATTTGGGGTCCCCTCCCTCGTCGTGAGGATGCAGGCAGACTGCTCCATCTGGCAGGGTGCTGCAGCTGATAGACAAAGCACAGCTGCCGGTTGCCGACTGCAAAGATAGACCTTGGCCGGATCCTCGGGCCCGGCGTTCCCGTGGTGGACTAGAGATTTCCCTGGAGAATGGTCGCTCCACGCTGGTGTTCCCTCTTGCTCTCTAGGGCCCAGACTCCGCACATCAGGTGCCCTCTTTCAGGATCTCCTCAAGACCCTCTTTCTCCTTCCCTCCGGATCAGCGTAGAGCCGTCCGGGTCGACCTTCCTCCTCGTTCCACACTTCTTCTCCTCCTCCGACTACTCCGCTCTCTCAGACACCCCTTGTCTGACTATTCTTTCCTCTGACTCCCTCTTTTTGTTCCCCCTAGAGGTGAATATATCTCCCTCCCGGGACACTTCCCACTCCTATTCTAATGTGGTAGTCCAGGAATGAGGTGTGGCGCCCAGGACTCTAGGCGGGCAAGGGGTGACAGGGTTTACAGAGAAGTGGGTGGAATGTAGGTCAGGTGACAGCACTGGGATATATAAAGGGAAAACTAGGAGGAGTTAGTCAGTAGGCCGAGGTAGGCTGAGAAGTAAAGCCCAGAAAAGACAGAGTGAGCTGACCAGCAAAGACAGAGAACACCAGAGTAAAGAAAGTGACACTTTCCTGAGGGTCAGGGCTCCATGGAGGCACATAATCCTGCGAGACACCATTCCCTGGAAAGAAAGCCCGCTCCATAGCCTGCAGCCCAAGGAGAGGGAAAGACCAGACCAGGACAACTGGGTTCGAGGAACACGGCAGCGGTGTTAGAGAACGACAGTGAGGAGAATCCCTTCCCAGTGCAGATGTCACACGGGTAGGAAAGGGCCCAGTGATCCCTTGCAAGACAGGGACATCCAAGGCTAGGTTGGGACCAGAGAGTCGGCTCTGGGTGACTGTACACGCCGGTACACGGACACACCGACAGGGAGGCACAGATTCCAGGTCTAGTCACCCAACACACGGGCTGGAGGATCAGCAACACATAGGACACAGGCTTACCACCCACACACATAGGGGGAAGCCAGACAAGGGACCGAGCTGCCCCCATACAGCCCACAGGGAAGAGAAGCACAGAAGAGAGCCTGAAAGGTATAGACAAAGTGAAGGGTCTCAGAAAGGAACCTGGCTGCAGAGGGTTCAGAGAGTGTACGGAGTTAACTGTGAGAAAGAACTGCATTGTGAACTGTTTATACGGAGTAAAAACTGCAAGTAAAACCCGGCGAACCTTGCTTAAGTCCCCCGTATGTGATTCCCTGCACATTTAACTGTATATCCATATTACATCCTGTCAGGAGCAGCGAGCTCATCCATATTGCTGCAGCATCATCCATCCATCTGTGGCACCCTGGCACCTGTTGGGCACCACAGAAATCCTTAGGTACAAATGGAGTAAGTAACAGCACAGCAAAACCACAACACAAACAACACTTAGAACACCTGGTTTCACCCCGAGCCTCTAGGGGGAGCTAACACTGGTGACTTCTAACCAGTTCCCCCTATAAAAAGAGTCTTGGAGGGAGAAACTTCAGAGTGTGCAGTCACTTCAGAACTGTGAAGAGGGTGTGTGTGATCTCCAGCCTTATGAGACACACACTAGGCCCCAAACAGCCTGTTAGCAAGTGGTAATCCCTGCAACTGGGATAACAGGAAAGAGAGAAGCACCTCTCAGGAATACAGAGTTAATCCAACTCTTTCCAAACCATCCGGTTACTGGAACCGAAGCTGTCGAAGCTACAAAGCCCTCACAGAGAACCAGCACATCCAACAGGAGGTTTAGCCACCTGTTCCACCTGATGCACCTACCCACGAGAGCCCAGGGAAGAGTACTGATCCTGCTCAGACCCTTTTACAGTGCCCTCAGTGCTGCTAACCAGGTGAAGCAAGTTCCATTGAACACCCTGTCCGGTCCGGCTGGATTCCACATCCACCCGACCTTAGCACCAGAAGTAGAGAAAGGAAGCCTAACACTGCTTGCTGTGAAACTCCATAAGTGCCAACTCCACTATCCCGGTCCGAGTGTACCTGACTATCATCCAGTAAAGGTACCTAAAAGAGACTTTGTGTGGTTGTGCATTACTCCAGGATTCAGCGCGCAGCGTCCCGCAGCTGCCTCACAACATCTTGCGCAGCTCCGGGGATTCCCGCTCATCCTGTGGGGAGCGTTCCATCTCGCTGTGTACCATCCCCCGGAGACCCGAACAGCGCTGGTACCGTTACCAGAACACCCGCAGGTGGCGTCACGAAGACAAATCACCCCCACTGTTCCGCCATTCCCCTATTGATCTGGACCACCGGGCCTACACTACCGCAGGCGCGGTTCCGTGACAGGAGGAGAAACAACGCCCGCTACGTGTACCCCCCGGCTACGGTGAGTCAGAATTTGGCGTCACGAACAGGATACGAGCAGGCCCGTTATCTCGGGTATTGTGTGCTATTTATTGACTGTAAATATCGAACTGTACATTTGGTCCGCCATTGCTGCGCGAAAAGGCGGGAAAAGAAGGGGCGTGACTGTACAGAGGGCGCGAAGATTGACCCCGCCCCCACGCTCTGACGACTTCCCCTGTACGCAGCAGGAACCGGAAACTCCCGTGGTGCCTCGCTCCTCACCGCGAGGCCGAGACTTCCGTTTGCAACCGAGGGAAAGGCTACGCTTAACTAAGGGGGAGCGACCATGAGTAACCCGGCTCCCGATCACGCGGTACCCCCGCTAGACCAAGCGGTACCTCAAAACATACCTCTTGATGGACAGCAACAAGTCGGCGGTATGCTACCACAACCCGCTCCGATTATGCCGATGTCTCTACCCTACGTTCCTAGTGCGACCTGGTTACCCAAGTACAGCGGCGTACCCAGCACCTTGGAGAACTTCCAGAGGAAGATATGCCAGGCCCTGGACATGTACCCGATGACCGGTAAGCAAAGAGCTTCAGTTATTATGGGACAATTAACCGGTGCAGCCGAACTGCAGAGCCGCAGCTGGCCTGTAGAAGTTCAGGAATCTGTGGAGCAGATATTCGCTAGATTAACTCGGGTCTTTGAGTGCCATACCGAAGCTGGATTAAGACTGTCATTCTATCGTTGTAACCAAGGGGCACAAGAAACTGTCCTTGATTATTCGCTGCGCTTGCAAGAAGCATACAGACTGTTAAAACAAGTCGACCCTGACAGTGCTCGAGATGAGAACAAAGCGTTAATTGGACAATTTATTGTGGGCCTTAAACTATCTGAGGATAGGAAGCAAGCAAGCTGGTGGTCCATACAGAACCCAGGCGCAGAGTTTGATACCTTGAGAGACTTAACGGTTTGGGGACAACGACTCGCTGAAGTACCTGATCCCGCTTCGCAGCAGCAGCAGTACGCTGACACCCCTTCCGTGCCGGCAGCAACATCTCCAGTCCCTGCGATTCAGTCCAGCGCACAGACTGTAACACCTGACCGGTTTGATCAACTGTGTGCTAATGTCGAGCAGCTGATGAAAGACGTGGCCAAGCTACAAGCTGGGAGAAGACCCAAGACAGATGCAAGGCCATCGGACAAGATTCAACTCGCCGACAGCCCGGATGACGTCCCCTGGATGAGGAGAAAGACACAGCCGTCGCGAGGAAAACCTGCAGACCGCCGCAGTCCTGACAGACGCCGCAACAGTCAGCAGAACGACTTAGGAGGACGCAACGTACAATCCCGTCCTTTAAACGAGCGACCCCTGGGCGAGAAGGGCCAACCCCAGGAGTAGACTGTGCAGGCCCTACGTCCAGCTGGGAACACAAGTATGTGGGAGACTGTCCATACTTACCAATCGTCATTGATGGCATCGCTATCTCCGCCTTGATAGACACTGGATCCCAGGTGACATCCATCCCCAGTGCCCTTTACAAGCAGTTCTGGCCAGATGTTAAGCTAGAACCCCCTAACCCTGAGATGAACCTTGAAGCCACTAACGGTATTCCGGTTACCATAGAGGGACAGTGGGAAGCTACAGTAAAGGTGGGGAGGGTGCAGTTGAAAAACCAGGGTATCTTAGTGGTTCAGGATAAGCCTAACCACAAGGATCCATATGTCATATTGGGTACCAATGTCATGATCAAATGTCTCGATGAAGTGTTGTTTTTGCTCCAACAGAGTGCTGAAGCCGGTAAACCCAGAGAAAAGAGGGCTATCCAAAAGCAGATCAGAGCTCTGGTGTATCAACAACAGGTAACCTTGTCAAATGGTGAGATTGGCAGAGTAAGGGTCACAGATCCCATTCCAATTGTGGTACCACCCAGAAGTGAAATGATGATCTGGTGTCGAGCAGCCATAGGCCTCAGAGGGCAGGACTACCAAGCTGTAGTAGAACCTGTAATGTCCGACAGTAGTCCTACGCTCTTGACAGCCAGAGGGTTAGTCGATGTAAGAAAGGGGAGAGTCCCCGTACGCATATTGAATTATGGTGATGACGAAGTCAGAATACCAAGATATGCAACTGTTGCTAAATTGTACCAAGTAAAAGATGATGCTGTGATTGATGTAAAATCCTCAAACCAAACAGTCACTGATGAACCCCCTCACTCCAAAGATCAGTTAGAGAAATGGTGTCAAGACCTCAGTGTGGGAACTGACAATACACCCTCTCACCAGAAAAATGGAGTATACCGGGTGGTTCGGGAGTATGAGCAAGTGTTCAGCAAACACCCACTTGACATTGGGAGGATTAAAGGGGTACAACATCATATCCCCACAAACAACCATGCACCTATCAAAGAAAGGTACAGGCCTATACCACCCACACACTACCAGAAAGCAAAAGAGATGCTTCAGGACATGAAGAATGCAGGAGTCATTAGGGATAGCTGTAGTCCCTGGGCCGCACCACTAGTCCTGGTTAAAAAGAAAGATGGTAGTATGAGGATGTGTGTAGATTATAGGCAAATCAACAAAGTCACACACAAAGATGCATACCCGTTACCCCGCATAGAAGAGTCACTAGCTGCACTCAAATCTGCCAACTACTTCTCCACATTAGATCTTACTAGTGGGTACTGGCAGGTTGCCGTTGCAGAGGAGGATCGTGAGAAGACAGCCTTCACTACTCCTATGGGACTATGCGAGTTCAACAGTATGCCCTTCGGTTTGTGTAATGCCCCAGGAACATTTCAGAGACTTATGGAGTGTTGTTTAGGCCACAAGAACTTTGAGACTGTCTTGTTATACCTTGATGATGTCATTGTCTACTCTCAGACCTATGAAGATCACCTCCAACACCTGAGTGAAGTGTTCGAGTCACTGTCCAAGTACGGGATGAAACTGAAACCGTCCAAGTGCCACCTGCTGAAACCCAAGGTCCAATACCTAGGACATGTGGTCAGCGCCGAAGGCGTAGCACCGGATCCGGATAAGGTCACCGTCATCAAGGACTGGCCAGCACCCATCAATCACAAAGAGGTACGTCAATTTCTAGGACTGGTCGGCTACTACCGACGCTTCATCAAAGGCTACACCAAGATAGCCGCACCTATGCAAGATCTCTTAGTAGGTCAATCCAAAAACGGCAAGATCAGGGGACCCCCATTCCACTGGGGCCCAGAACAGGACAAATCCTTCCAAACGTTAAAAGAAGCTTTAACTGGAGAAGAGATCCTGGCCTACCCTGACTACAATCTACCGTTTTTATTGTACACCGACGCAAGCAATGAAGGTTTAGGAGCAGTCCTATCTCAACGTCAGCAGGGCAAGGAGAAGGTGATAGCCTACGCGAGCAGAAAGCTCCGTCCCACCGAAAGGAACCCGGAAAACTACAGCTCCTTCAAGCTGGAGTTCCTGGCCCTGGTCTGGGCGATCACAGAGCGTTTCAAGCATTACCTGGCATCCGCCCCCTTCACAGCTTTCACAGACAACAATCCTCTAACACACTTAGAGACTGCAAAGCTGGGAGCCCTAGAACAGCGTTGGGTAGCAAGACTCGCTAACTACCACTTCACTGTAAAGTACCAGGCAGGTCACAAGAACGGCAATGCTGATGCCCTGTCCCGAATGCCCCACCTTCCTGAAGAGGGAGAAGACATAGATGACCTAGAAGAGATTGAACTACCTGCTTTCCACCGTTCCGGTACAGCAACATGTCATCAGAGAAACCAGACACGTGTAGAGAGGACCGTGAACCCGTTACCTCACCATGACTGGAAGGAGGCTCAAGCCAACGACCCAGATGTCAGCCTGGTAAGGGATCTCATCACTCAAGAACACGCCAACATAGACTCTGATGCCTCACCAAATGCTAAACGCCTGTGGAAGGAGAAAGGACGGTTGTTCGTCTACCAAGGTAAACTATGCAGAAGATACCTCAATCCAAGAACCCATGAACTCATCTGGCAGATTGTAGTTCCCAAGACTGAAGTCCAAATGATCCTTGAAGCATACCATGATGATGCAGGACACTTTGGATGGAAGAAGCTGGAAAGACTCCTGAAGGATCGGTTCTACTGGGTCGGTATGAGAGGTTCCATTGACAAATGGTGTAAAAACTGTGGACCATGTCACCTTCGAAGAAAAGACCATCTAACTCAGAAAGCTCCGTTGCAACCAATTGTTAGCACCAAACCTCTTGAAATAGTTGCTCTCGACCACGTGAAGCTTACCCCAAGTCGAACAGGGAAAGACCAGACCAGGACAACTGGGTTTTCGAGGAACACGCAGCGGTGTTAGAGAACGACAGTGAAGAGAATCCCTTCCCAGTGCAGATGTCACACTGGTAGGAAAGGGCCCAGTGATCCCTTGCAAGACAGGGACATCCAAGGCTAGGTAGGGACCATAGAGTTGGCTCGGGTGACCGTACACTCGGTAA
Organism: Allobates femoralis; assembly: GCA_033576535.1. Taxonomy (NCBI): domain Eukaryota; kingdom Metazoa; phylum Chordata; class Amphibia; order Anura; family Aromobatidae; genus Allobates; species Allobates femoralis. The sequence continues at coordinate 72,284,563 of JARQOC010000001.1, read as the reverse complement.
ACAACAAAAACGGACACACTGACGGTGAGGTCACAGATTCCAGTTCTGGTCACCAAACACACGGGCTTGGAGAATCAGAAACACCCCTTTTTACAGTGCCCTCAGTCGCTAACCAGGTGAAGCAAGTTCCATGAACACCCTGGGGGTCCGGCGGGAAATTCCACCCCCCGACCTTTTAGCACCAGAAGTAGAAAAAGGGAAGCCTAACACGCTTGCTGTGAAACTCCATAACCAACTCCACTCCCCGGGTCCAGGTACCTGACTATCATCCAGAAAGGGTTCCTAAAAAAATTTTGTGGGGTTGTGCATTACTCCAGGATTCAGCGCGCACTCCCGCAGCTGCCTCAAAAAACATCTGCGCAGCTCCGGGGATTCCCCATCCTGTGGGGACGTTCCTCTCGCTGTGTACCTCCCCCAGACCCAACAGCGGGGTACCGTTACCAGAACCCCCGCAGGTGGCGTCACAAAGACAAATCCCCCCCACTTTTCCGCCTTTCCCCTTTATCGGACCCCCGGGGCCTACACACCGCAGGCGGGGTTCCGGACAGGAGGAAAAACAACCCCCGCTACTGTACCCCCCGGCTAGTGAGTCAGAATTGGCGTCAAGAAAAAATACGAGCGGCCCCCTTATCTCGGGTATTGTGTGCTATTTATTGACTGGGAAATATCGAACTGTACATTTGGTCCCCATTGCTGCGCGAAAAAGGGGGGAAAAGAAGGGGGTACTGTACAAGGGGGCGAAGATTGACCCCGCCCCCACCTCTGAGACTTCCCCTGTACGCACAGGGAAACCCGGGAAACTCCCCTGGTGCCTCGCTCCCCACCGCGGGCCCCAGACTTCCTTTTCAACCGAGGGAAAGGCTACCTTAAAAAAGGGGGGGGGACCATAGTAACCCCCCGGGTCCCCATCACGCGGTACCCCCGCAGACCAAGCTACCTCAAAACATACCCTTGATGGCACAACAAGTCGGGGGTAAACTAACCCCAACCCCTCCGATTGCCATTCCACCCTACTTCCTATGCGACCTGGTTACCCAAATACAGCGGCGAAACCCGCACCTTGGAGAACTTCCAAGGAAGATATGCCAGGGGCCCCGGGCATGTACCCGATACCGGTAACAAAAAGCTTTTATTATTGGCAATTAACCTGCAGCCGAACTGCAGAGCCCAGCTGGCCCCGAGAAGTTCAGAAACTGTGGAGCAGATATTTTGCTAATTAACTCGGGTCTTGGTGCCATACCCCAAGCTGGGTTAAGACGCATTTTTATCGTTTTAAACCCAAAGGGGGACAAGAAACTGTCCTTATTATTCGCTGCGCTTTCAAGAACAACAACGTTAAAACAAGTGACCCTGACAGTGCTCGAGATGAGAACAAAGCGTTAATTGGACAAATTTTTTGTGGGGCCCTTAAACTATCTGAGGGTAGGAACAAGCAAGCTGGTGTCCATACAGAACCCAGGCCAAGTTGATACCTTAAGACTTAACGGTTTGGGACAACGCTCCTGAAGTACCGATCCCCTTCGCACAGCAGCAGTACCGACACCCTTTCCGTGCCCGGGAGCAACACTCCAGCCCTGCGATTCAGTCCACGCACAGACGTAACACCTACCGTTTTTATCAACTGGTTGGGTAATGTCGACACTGATGAAAACGTGGCCCAAACTACAACTGGGAAAGACCCAAGACAGATGGGAAGGCCATCGACAAGATTCAACTCGCCGACAGCCCGGGTGACGTCCCCCCGGGGAGGAAAAGACACAGCCGTCGCGAGGAAAACCTGCAGACCGCCGCAGTCCTGACAGACGCCGCAACAGTCAGCAGAACGACTTAGGAGGACGCAACGTACAATCCCGTCCTTTAAACGAGCGACCCCTGGGCGAGAAGGGCCAACCCCAGGAGTAGACTGTGCAGGCCCTACGTCCAGCTGGGAACACAAGTATGTGGGAGACTGTCCATACTTACCAATCGTCATTGATGGCATCGCTATCTCCGCCTTGATAGACACTGGATCCCAGGTGACATCCATCCCCAGTGCCCTTTACAAGCAGTTCTGGCCAGATGTTAAGCTAGAACCCCCTAACCCTGAGATGAACCTTGAAGCCACTAACGGTATTCCGGTTACCATAGAGGGACAGTGGGAAGCTACAGTAAAGGTGGGGAGGGTGCAGTTGAAAAACCAGGGTATCTTAGTGGTTCAGGATAAGCCTAACCACAAGGATCCATATGTCATATTGGGTACCAATGTCATGATCAAATGTCTCGATGAAGTGTTGTTTTTGCTCCAACAGAGTGCTGAAGCCGGTAAACCCAGAGAAAAGAGGGCTATCCAAAAGCAGATCAGAGCTCTGGTGTATCAACAACAGGTAACCTTGTCAAATGGTGAGATTGGCAGAGTAAGGGTCACAGATCCCATTCCAATTGTGGTACCACCCAGAAGTGAAATGATGATCTGGTGTCGAGCAGCCATAGGCCTCAGAGGGCAGGACTACCAAGCTGTAGTAGAACCTGTAATGTCCGACAGTAGTCCTACGCTCTTGACAGCCAGAGGGTTAGTCGATGTAAGAAAGGGGAGAGTCCCCGTACGCATATTGAATTATGGTGATGACGAAGTCAGAATACCAAGATATGCAACTGTTGCTAAATTGTACCAAGTAAAAGATGATGCTGTGATTGATGTAAAATCCTCAAACCAAACAGTCACTGATGAACCCCCTCACTCCAAAGATCAGTTAGAGAAATGGTGTCAAGACCTCAGTGTGGGAACTGACAATACACCCTCTCACCAGAAAAATGGAGTATACCGGGTGGTTCGGGAGTATGAGCAAGTGTTCAGCAAACACCCACTTGACATTGGGAGGATTAAAGGGGTACAACATCATATCCCCACAAACAACCATGCACCTATCAAAGAAAGGTACAGGCCTATACCACCCACACACTACCAGAAAGCAAAAGAGATGCTTCAGGACATGAAGAATGCAGGAGTCATTAGGGATAGCTGTAGTCCCTGGGCCGCACCACTAGTCCTGGTTAAAAAGAAAGATGGTAGTATGAGGATGTGTGTAGATTATAGGCAAATCAACAAAGTCACACACAAAGATGCATACCCGTTACCCCGCATAGAAGAGTCACTAGCTGCACTCAAATCTGCCAACTACTTCTCCACATTAGATCTTACTAGTGGGTACTGGCAGGTTGCCGTTGCAGAGGAGGATCGTGAGAAGACAGCCTTCACTACTCCTATGGGACTATGCGAGTTCAACAGTATGCCCTTCGGTTTGTGTAATGCCCCAGGAACATTTCAGAGACTTATGGAGTGTTGTTTAGGCCACAAGAACTTTGAGACTGTCTTGTTATACCTTGATGATGTCATTGTCTACTCTCAGACCTATGAAGATCACCTCCAACACCTGAGTGAAGTGTTCGAGTCACTGTCCAAGTACGGGATGAAACTGAAACCGTCCAAGTGCCACCTGCTGAAACCCAAGGTCCAATACCTAGGACATGTGGTCAGCGCCGAAGGCGTAGCACCGGATCCGGATAAGGTCACCGTCATCAAGGACTGGCCAGCACCCATCAATCACAAAGAGGTACGTCAATTTCTAGGACTGGTCGGCTACTACCGACGCTTCATCAAAGGCTACACCAAGATAGCCGCACCTATGCAAGATCTCTTAGTAGGTCAATCCAAAAACGGCAAGATCAGGGGACCCCCATTCCACTGGGGCCCAGAACAGGACAAATCCTTCCAAACGTTAAAAGAAGCTTTAACTGGAGAAGAGATCCTGGCCTACCCTGACTACAATCTACCGTTTTTATTGTACACCGACGCAAGCAATGAAGGTTTAGGAGCAGTCCTATCTCAACGTCAGCAGGGCAAGGAGAAGGTGATAGCCTACGCGAGCAGAAAGCTCCGTCCCACCGAAAGGAACCCGGAAAACTACAGCTCCTTCAAGCTGGAGTTCCTGGCCCTGGTCTGGGCGATCACAGAGCGTTTCAAGCATTACCTGGCATCCGCCCCCTTCACAGCTTTCACAGACAACAATCCTCTAACACACTTAGAGACTGCAAAGCTGGGAGCCCTAGAACAGCGTTGGGTAGCAAGACTCGCTAACTACCACTTCACTGTAAAGTACCAGGCAGGTCACAAGAACGGCAATGCTGATGCCCTGTCCCGAATGCCCCACCTTCCTGAAGAGGGAGAAGACATAGATGACCTAGAAGAGATTGAACTACCTGCTTTCCACCGTTCCGGTACAGCAACATGTCATCAGAGAAACCAGACACGTGTAGAGAGGACCGTGAACCCGTTACCTCACCATGACTGGAAGGAGGCTCAAGCCAACGACCCAGATGTCAGCCTGGTAAGGGATCTCATCACTCAAGAACACGCCAACATAGACTCTGATGCCTCACCAAATGCTAAACGCCTGTGGAAGGAGAAAGGACGGTTGTTCGTCTACCAAGGTAAACTATGCAGAAGATACCTCAATCCAAGAACCCATGAACTCATCTGGCAGATTGTAGTTCCCAAGACTGAAGTCCAAATGATCCTTGAAGCATACCATGATGATGCAGGACACTTTGGATGGAAGAAGCTGGAAAGACTCCTGAAGGATCGGTTCTACTGGGTCGGTATGAGAGGTTCCATTGACAAATGGTGTAAAAACTGTGGACCATGTCACCTTCGAAGAAAAGACCATCTAACTCAGAAAGCTCCGTTGCAACCAATTGTTAGCACCAAACCTCTTGAAATAGTTGCTCTCGACCACGTGAAGCTTACCCCAAGTCGAACCGGGTACACCTACGCTCTCACCATCGTTGATCACTACTCAAGATTCCTGGTAGTCGTTCCAGTTAAGGATTTAACTGCTGAGGTAGCAGCAAAAGCGTTCCAGAGTTACTTCTGTCGCCCCCATGGGTATCCAGACCAGGTCTTAACTGACCAAGGGCCAGCCTTCGAATCAGCTCTGTTCCAAGAATTCTTAGGGCTGTATGGGTGTAAGAAAATCCGCACAACCCCTTATCATCCTCAGACGAACGGTTTATGTGAGAAGATGAACCACATAGTCATTGACATGCTCAAGACCTTACCAGTTGAAGAGAGAAATCAATGGCCAGAGAAACTTCCAGATCTCGTGGACATCTACAACCACATACCTGTCAGTTCGACAAATTACACACCTGCTTACTTGATGAGAGCAAGACCAGGTAAACTGCCTATTGATTTGCAGATGGGAACCGTTGAACCCACAGAAGACTCTTCTGATGAAGACTGGGTCAGCCAACGCCAAGAACAGTACAGAAAAGTACAAGAAAGCGTGGAAAGGAACCTTGAAATCAGTAGGACCAAACAAGAAAAAGACTTTAACAAACACGCTTCAGCTGAACCACTAGCTATAGGTGATGTGGTGCTGAAAAGAAAAAGAAAAACTAACAAATTGGATAACAGTTGGGAATCCATGCCCTACACCGTTATGCCGTCACACTTTGATAACTCAAAAACTTGTGTTATTAGCAAAGACAATGGGAACACTATTGCAACTGTCTCAAGGGATCATTTGAAGAAATGTCCGCCACAGTTAATCCCACAAGCAACCAGTTACCCTACTGTAACTACAGATGAAGAAACAAAAGAAAATCTCGTCCTTACAGAAATTGGATACTTACCAGCTGATTGGCCACAAATAGGTGATGCATTCCTCATACCAGTTATGCACTTCTACCAGCCTACAGAAGGTCAGCCAAAGCCAAATCCAATTCCACAAGTCCAACAAGAAGAAGTCCAAGTGCAAGAATTGCAGCCTGTTATCATGGAACCTGAGATTCCTGTAATCGGTCAGCCTGCTAGTCCCACAGTAAGAGAAGCCATTCCTAATCAACTACCTACAGAGGTCAGTCCAGTTGATAGACTCCGCACTTACTATGGTCTTACACAAAACAGACATAGAGAAGTACCAACCACTTCGTACACTACACCAACAGCTTTTGAAACACCCACACTACGCAGATCCACACGTAGTACATTAGGCCAACCCCCACACAAATTGGGAGAATGGGTTTAAAATGTAGTGGAAAATATAACCTGTAAGTGTTTGTATATAATACTGTTTTTCAAAACCTGTAAAAAGTAGTGTACAGAAGGGTGGAGGAACTGGGCTATGTCCCAAGTATACTAAGTTGGGAACAGAAAGCGCCTGGTAAGGTATAGTAGGTTAGTACCGGCCTCCCAAGCAGAGACACCCGTAGGGAATGTATAAAGTTTACCGTGTACCCCTGGACTTTACCTTTTCCCTTTTCAAAAACTTTGAACAATTGTCACAGGACTTGTGTGACCACTAACTTTACCTTTTTCCAGCCTGCGGCAGATGGACTAGTGCCGTACGGACTGCTTTTCACCTTTTCCACATTTTTCACTTCTTTTCAGTGATTTTTGTGTTTTCTTTAAGACTTTGTAAATTGAATGTTATAATATGCTTAGTGTTAAGTTGTAAAAAGAACCTTTTGCTCAGCCGGGAGAACTGAGGTTAACTAAGGGGGAATGTGGCACCCTGGCACCTGTTGGGCACCACAGAAATCCTTAGGTACAAATGGAGTAAGTAACAGCACAGCAAAACCACAACACAAACAACACTTAGAACACCTGGTTTCACCCCGAGCCTCTAGGGGGAGCTAACACTGGTGACTTCTAACCAGTTCCCCCTATAAAAAGAGTCTTGGAGGGAGAAACTTCAGAGTGTGCAGTCACTTCAGAACTGTGAAGAGGGTGTGTGTGATCTCCAGCCTTATGAGACACACACTAGGCCCCAAACAGCCTGTTAGCAAGTGGTAATCCCTGCAACTGGGATAACAGGAAAGGAGAAGCACCTCTCAGGAATACAGAGTTAATCCAACTCTTTCCAAACCATCCGGTTACTGGAACCGAAGCTGTGGAAGCTACAAAGCCCTCACAGAGAACCAGCACATCCAACAGGAGGTTTAGCCACCTGTTCCACCTGATGCACCTACCCACGAGAGCCCAGGGAAGAGTACTGATCCTGCTCAGACCCTTTTACAGTGCCCTCAGTGCTGCTAACCAGGTGAAGCAAGTTCCATTGAACACCCTGTCCGGTCCGGCTGGATTCCACATCCACCCGACCTTAGCACCAGAAGTAGAGAAAGGAAGCCTAACACTGCTTGCTGTGAAACTCCATAAGTGCCAACTCCACTATCCCGGTCCGAGTGTACCTGACTATCATCCAGTAAAGGTACCTAAAAGAGACTTTGTGTGGTTGTGCATTACTCCAGGATTCAGCGCGCAGCGTCCCGCAGCTGCCTCACAACATCTTGCGCAGCTCCCGGCTCCGGGGATTCCCGCTCATCCTGTGGGGAGCGTTCCATCTCGCTGTGTACCATCCCCCGGAGACCCGAACAGCGCTGGTACCGTTACCAGAACACCCGCAGGTGGCGTCACGAAGACAAATCACCCCCACTGTTCCGCCATTCCCCTATTGATCTGGACCACCGGGCCTACACTACCGCAGGCGCGGTTCCGTGACAGGAGGAGAATCAACGCCCGCTACGTGTACCCCCGGCTACGGTGAGTCACATCCTCCTGGCAGAAGTACGCATGACCACAACCCATGGGTGGCATCACGACAAATCCCTGTAAATAACCCCTTCTACTTGTGGGCTCGGGACATGGTCCGGACCAAGGTCTACCGTGATACCCTCCGTGATATCCCGGTCTGGTACCGAGTACCCCATCCCAGTGGGCTCCACAGAGGCCCACCCACCAACCTAGGGTCCACTTACAGCTGGGGAAATTACACCTCTTTTACGGATGCAATACCCCTCTGTGATGCCTGACTACGTGGGGCGCCACACTGACAACCAGGGCCACGGGTCTGGGCCAGCCGCCAGTGACATCCCAACTGCAGCAGAGGGTCCAGATACCTGAGTTCCCATACCCTGGGGTCCGTCACATGCATATATTTGACTTCCAGTTCTGGTGTTTGTTTCAAGGAGAGGAACTAGACTAATAACAATGGGAGTGCTCTCTGATCACTGCAAACTTTATGGCAATATTAACACGATTTGGCAAATTACATTTTCATTATATCGGCTCCTCTCTACTCCGAACCTTTCTGGTCTCTGTACCTATCCTCCCATCAAAATGTACCCTTTACCCTCACCATGACGAAGGGTGGGCCAGTCTGTGAAAGAGGAGCAGTGTGTACCAACATTGAGCCCACTGTCAATTGCAACTGGTTTAAAGATGATCAGTCATCAGGTCAAAAGTGGCCAGATTTTGCTCCTTTTTATAGTCACTAATTTGCTCATTATTACATATTTTATTTTTTGGAACTCCACCATATGGTTCCAGAAATATGGGCCTATTTATGTAGTGGTAATCTTTACAAGGGAGTGTGGCTCACAGGATTCCCTGGGGGCGTGCCTTTAGGCTAATTTGCATAGTAAACAGATTGGAGTAATTACACATACTATATCAACTTTGTATAAAAAACAAAAGATTTTTATTCACACTTAATAGACAAACAAGTATTTAAAAAAGGAATTTCCACAATGATGAGTCCAGATTAGACACAATAACGCAGTCTTATGTAATCATGGCTTACACATGATAGTTGCAGTGAGTGCTGTGCTTTTACACCTTCAGTGTTTTACTAGAAACACAACAGGTACTTTACAGATAGCTATTCATGTCCAAGCTCTGAGCTTTCTACACAGTCATATAACCCAAAGCGGTATCCCAGAGTCTTTGTACATAGAGGTACATTGCATAATCACGGGTCCTCCATGGTACAAATGTCTATAGTGGGTGAGACAATGCGCAAATAGGGCCTTATCTCCTTACAGATATCGGCAAAAACCTTATTGAAAGCTGCTCACCTGGAAAAGTTGTGTTACACACAACAAGTATGCGCGCCTGGATACAGCTGCTGCAGGACCCACACATCCACGATCGACGTGGCGAACAATAGTTGTGTTGGGACGAAGTGTCTCAGGATCCGCACTGCTGAATGAATGAAACCAGAAACTGGAACACTGGTTGGTCCCTGAGGAAGGAGCATGGTAACACTCCGAAACGTGTAGGAATAAAGAACACCCGTTGAAACCAGTGTTCCAGTTTCTGGTTTCATTCATTCAGAAGCACGGATCCTGAGACACTTCGTCCCAATACAACTATGGTACACATGTGACACCCTGCTCATACAGGTAACCACAGGCTCACCTATAGCATGGATGGATTTCTGCAGTGGGTACACAGTACAAACAACACCTTCCACCACAACCCAGTAGGGGGAGCTCAATTTACTGCCCTTAGGCAAGATGCCCTATAAATACTGGTGCTGGGGGCGGAGTTAGACAGAGTCTGCAGTCGCTAGGAGAAGACGTCCTGGTGGTCAGAGCCACACTAGGCCCGAGTCAGAGAAAACTGAACAGCCACCCATCTAGCTATTGCAGGGACCCAAGATTGGGGTCGAAGGTGAGACGTAGAAGCAACGAGGAAGTAGCAGCCTGGGGACTGAGGAGCAGTTTTGGTTCACTCTAGAAAGCACCCCGGACACCGGAGTCCGAGTCTGCAGAAGAGAACCCAGCCCAGCAGAGAATACCGGTTTACCATGGAGAGTTCAGTCTCCCGGGCATCTGTGCAGTCACCAACAAGGGAGCCAGGCACTGCAAAAAAGTACATAGCAGCAGTCCAACGAGGGTTACCCAACATAGCACAGGTGAGAGGAGAGCCGAGGAGGCCTGCCAAGTTCTATACAGGGCAGGAGCTTCAGACGAGGGAAAAGAGACAAGGAGGCCTTATAAAGACTCACTGTGGAGATCCAGAAGTGCTACCTGAACACCTGGCAGTGTACTGGACTTTTACCTGCAATTCCATCAGTAAAAGGTAAAGAAACAATCTCCGGTCTGTGTCTATTCCTCTACCCTTTACCCTGCCACTTATAAAGACTATTCCAGCTGCTGGACAGCAAGGCCCATACACTGCTTCCATCCCTAATCATATCCACATCCAGCACCACCACCATTAGTGCTGGTCTGCCCCGGGGAGCTGCTCCATCCAAGCTGCAGTATCATCTTCCCTGTCGGTCTGAAGCGGCGCTGGTGCCCATCACCAGAATCTGCAGGTGGCGTCATGACAAACTTTATTTCCATTCCCTAACCCCTTTTTAGTTGATCACCAGGGCCATGGGTCTTGGCAGGCCACCAGTGACATACCAACTACAGCAGGGCCCAGATATCCGAGTCCCCACACAACTCTGGGTGATTCATACAGATGGGTAAACTGCTGAAGTTTGTTTATATGATGCTTTTAACATAACACTCGAACATTGCACTTTATATGTGATTCAACAGGATGTTAATACTGTAGATATGCATTACCTTGTGGCAGTGGTTAGCATTATGGTATAGATTGTGCAACCACCGCAAGGGCAAGGGTTACTCAGACACTCTGGGGCTATCAGTCTGTTCATTAGTCACGGTGGCAACCCCAGTGGCAGTTGTCCTGATTGAGCATGTAAAGGGGTTATTTACAGGGGATTAAAGTTTATTTGTGATGCCACCTGTGGTGTCTAGTCAGGGGTGACCAGTGCTGCTTATAGTGGCCCCCAGGGGATAGATGTTTGGCAGCTTAGATTAAACACTCCCCACAGGCGGAGTGGGCCCATGGGATGCTGTGTGGTGAAATGTGAAGATGATGGGAGTGGTTGCAGTTCAGGAAGGCGCAGAAAGAGCTGACAGATGCATGGTTGTAGTTCTTACCAGTCTCTTGCAGCTTAGTTCGGTGCCAACCTAGCCGGGGTACTGTGCTCTTCCAGTGTGTGGATCGACCAGCTCTCAGAAACACTGAACACAAGTTCAGGAACACTCTGCTGAGATACCCTTTATAAGCCTTTCTTTGCTGCCCTTCCAATGTTGATCTTCTCTCCTTCTCCTATCCTGTGCCTTCGTGCTACTAGTCCCAAGGCAAACGACTGCGGGCCCAGTCGAGCAACGGTCTGTCCTGTCTTCTGGACCCTCTGTAGCCACTGTGCCTGGAAGTGTACACGGAATTGGCTACTGCATATGCAGTCCAGTAGACTCCGGTTTCCTGGCTTGAACATACAGTTTTAACACGAGATTGGGGCTGGTGCCCTCATGCAGTTAGTTTCTCTACCAATGACCTGAACAATAGTTGTAGATTTGGGGACCCTCTGGTCCAAGGTTCTGTGGCGACCTACCCACTGGTTCCACTCCGCCCCAGCATTAGCCCCCTCTAGAACTCCATCTTCCTTTTGCTTCTTCTCCTTCCACTTACTCACTAGCTCTGTTCCCACCCCCTAAACTACTCCTTCCTCCAGCCAGCAGATGGGGTCTGTTCTAGGTGAGTTTCTTCCACCCATCATCTCCTGGCCTGGAGTTGGGAATGGGGTTGGGTGTAAGATGTATGTCTCAGGTTCGTGTCACTGTCTTACCTGAGAGCAATGACACCACACCTGTGGATTAGGTGCAGTACCACTGTGGCAACCAGGACTCAGGAGCGCCAGAATTGCATTGGGCAATTTGTTGTAGGTGCACATTCTATTCACAGGTATATGTGTACAGAGAGAATATGATTAAAAGGGAGTTAGCATCGATAATGCAATATTGTAAAGTAAAAAACTGGAATATTGTTCTCATTATTACCTTGCGAGCCACGTCACCTTGTAAAGACCATAAAAAATTGCATTAAGTAAAAAGGCCGATATCTGTGGAACCATACAGTAGATTTGGAAAAAAAAAAAGCTGATTACTTCCATCTGAAATAAACTAAGAACAACAACTGTCCAGTCGTTACCTGATTACCGGTCTCCTTTAAATGCTCTTTTATATGGGTCAATAGAAACAATTGTCCCAATGCTTTTCACTTATTGTCAGCAGCACATATTCTGTTTACATACGGGGATGTGCTGCAGAGAAACAAGGATCTAAGGCCTGTATGAAAGTTGCAGCCTGGTGTTTGCTTGTTCCTCCACTGATTGCTTCAAGGTTTGCTCTAGCCAATGACTGGCCCATGTTAAAGTGCTCATGGGGGCACATGACCCCATTTATGGCTCCTTGTGGGTGACCCGCCCGGGACGGGGTACTCAGAGCATAGGCACGGTGTCAGGGGAACAATATCATGGGTGGCTGCACCTGAGTCCATGGCTCTGGGGGTCGGTGACTTCTAAAATACAGTATTTGTTAGAATAGTTCGTGACGCCACCTGTAGTATCTGGTGAGGGATCACCAGCGCTGCTACAGTCCTCCGGAGGGCGTTGGAATTGCGGCAAGGGTGGTATAGCTTCCTACAGGTGAAGCTGGGACTCCGGGGCAGTGTTGAGTGGGCAATTCGGAGTGGGGGCTTGGGCCAAGGTAACAAATAGTGAAGCAGTCTCTACGGGGCACGGGAACAGGGAGGAATAACGCACACACACACTTCTGAGTGTCTCTTTACCTTTTACTGAAACTGCAGGTAATACGTCCGGAGCACTATCGGGTGACCAGAAGCACAGTTGAACTTCCACAGAGAGTGGGTATCAGGCCTCCTCAATTTCTCTATCTTGTTGTTGAAGCCCTGCCCGTGTATAAACTGGCTGGCCTCCTCACTTCTCTCTCTCTCCTCCTACGTGGTCTGCGGGTTACCGTTGATGATCACCATCGCCCTCTCCTCACTACGGTGTCTGGCTTCCTTAATGTTGAGTACGCAGGGGACCGGGTGACTGAAGTCTCCACGGTGTGTCGGGGTTTTGCTGCTGGCTTGAAGCACTGCTGCAGGTGCAGACCCCCGAAGTCCGGGTGTTTACTTGGGCGAACCTCCACTGGCTCCTCTACTCCCACTGTTCTCTGTACTCCTCGCCTTCCGATCCCACTCCTGGGCTTGGTTGGATGGCAGAAGGGTCCGGGTCACTGGTTTGGGCCTAGCACGGCACCGAGCACCAGGACATTTTCGCAGTTATCCTAGCGTCTGCACACTCTGCTTAACTCCTCCCCTAACCAGTATTTATAGGGGATCTCGCCTAAGGTTAGCGAGTTGGGCTCCCCCTTTTGTGCTGGGGTGGAAGATGTTTGTAGGTGGTATCCTCTGTGGAAATCCAGCCGTGCACTAGGGAAGCTTGTGGTTATCTGTGGGAGCAGAGCGCCACATGGGCACCCACACTCTACTGTGCCATTACAGTGTCCCATATATTGTGCTTTAATGACCTTCCATACCTCTTTTATCAGTTTTATCAAAAAATATAGTTAGGTAAAAAAAAAAATCATCAGATGACGAACTGGTGTTTTTGGGGGGGAGTATTTCCTGTACTCCTCTACAGGTGGGCTCCATGTTGTTGCACTCTGCTCCACTTTCACAGACCTGCCCACCACTAGTAATAGTAAATGTCTTCAGTGTGTGCTTGTCCTTTACTCCAATATTATTCAAACCATAGGGATGTTATAGGATTACACAGTCCTGTGCTGCCCCCCAGTGTCTACTTTAGTTTTTACAAGTGGTAGGAATAAAGAGGAGCTAGGTATATTCAGGCTACAATAAGGTCAATGCAGTAGTCATGTGGCACAAGCTACAAATTTGTGATGTGGATATATAATAAAGTAGTAATGACATTCACAAATTTCATATTTTAACTCAAACACAGAACTAATACTGATGTCAGCCGTGTACAAAAATTAGGCTGAAAACATATACTGGCATATGAAGCCAGTTCAACTAGAGAAAACAAGACTTGTGATCCACTTGAATCTGGCTGCAGGTCCTATAATAATAATACATTTTATTTATATAGCGCCAACATATTCCGTAGCACTTTGCAATTTGAAGCACTTCACGATCCTTTGTAGTTACTACAAGGTTTTGACCACTGACCTTCTCAAGAATTAGTTGGCAGCCGGTGACAGTTTTCACTTTTTGCCACGTCCAGGTAATGTAGTCAATGCTCATCTCTCTAGTAACATTCAATGCCTTTGTATCTTTTTGTGTTCTAGGAGCGCTGAGAGTACCACCAGAGAAGGAAACACCGTAGGAGCAAGGAACACCTAAGGGGTTCTCGATGACACTGTCCTGGTTCTAGAGAAACCGCTGAAACCGTAGATTGGCAGGGGTAAGTACCCAGCGGCCTGGTTGAAACGTTACAGTAAAGGTACAGAACTCCAACACACAGGTGTGAAACTTTTATTAGCGATGACCACTGCCTGCAAAGGCCGCATGACAACCAGAGGTGCCGATGACCTAATGAACACCGGCCAATGACCCTGAACTGACATCTCTACTCACTGCCCTGGGGAACCGCTCTGCCTGCGGGGAGCGAAACCACCTAAGCTATCCGTCATCGTCCCCAGAGGATCTGAAGCAGCAGGGGCCACGTGGCTACACACTGCAGGTGGCATTAAGAATACCCCTTTTCCCTGTCCTCTCCTTCAGAATCCCCCTCTTTTAAATGACACCACCAGGGTCACGGGACCGGGTCTCGGCCCCGTCCGTCCCTATGAAAAAAACCGAGAAGAACAACTGCTGCCCAATTCCCGAGTACCCCCGACCCTGGAGTGGGCATCTCAACTTGGCATCACGAACAGGATGCGAATGCCCAGTAACGCCAGGTCTCATGTGCCTTAAAGAACTGTTAAAAGACTGTGTAAGAACTGGCTCGCAAAAATGGCGACGAGAAAGAACGAGCGCCACGTGTAGGTCTGGAGTGTCCCTAGCCCACGTCGTGGGAAGAACCTTGCTAAAGGGTCGAAAGAGCAGGCCTGCCCCGAGTACTGAGAGAAAGTCAAGGGGGCCTGCTAAAACATGTTAACTCCACCCAGAGTCATGAACAAGGGCAAGAAGGGGAAGGCCCAAGACAGAACGAAAAGAACCGCATATTGCGAGGAGTGTAGAGCACCATGGCGAGTGACGGGACATAGAACCTGGCAGGCAGGAGTGAGAGAGAAGCTCCAAGTTCAATCAGGGAGGCTGAAAACCTAGTCCAGTTTACCTCTGCCGACGATGTGGAAGAAGTGGCAAAAGAACTGAGCCGGCTGCTGAATAGGGTACAGGTGTGGGCCGTTAACGCCTGGAAACGGGCCCAGCAAAACAAGCTGGCACAGAAAAGCAAAGTGCCAGAGCCTCCAGAACAGTCGGTAGAGAAACTAGCAACTGAACCACCTTTCCCGACCAAGTCAATTGCACCGGTGAAAACGGAGGTGCTGCCAGACGTCGAACCAAGCCCACCTGAACCAGCGTCAAAGCCAGAGGGTGGTGCCGAGAAGTCGGAGAGAGTCATGGACCCGGCAGAAGCCCAAGCCGCCGAAGGCGGGAAGGCGCACTGAGCATCCCGCAAACCCATCATAGAGGGGTGCTTGGTTGCGGCCCAGGCTATGACACAGGTGGAGAGCAGGTCCGTTAACGACTATTGGGCCAAGAGACAAGCGGTTGAACAGGAGGCGCAACAACAACACCTAGACTGGTGGGGATGACTGGAGGAGGCTAACCTGGAGGAAAAAGACACCAGCACCTGACCCGGCGGAATGTTGCCACGGAGTAGTCATGGGCTTCCATCTCTGGCACAGCTATTTATTAAAGAATATGGCTTAGAGGAAGAAATATCCGTCAGCCGACAAGATGTGGAGTCGTACCTCCCAAAAGGACACCCTGGTCGAGATATTCACCACGAAGATGAGGTCGGTTACGCCCAGCATATAGGACAGCGAGGCTTGTACGTGTTGCGTGTGTACAAGATCTTACCGCCAAGAGTCCCATGTATGGAGCTGGTCGGACTGTCGAGAGGTAAGAAGGTTTGCGGGCAAGCAGACCTCACCCTTAAAGTGAAAACAGACAGCTTACAGAACTGTAAATAGTTGCATGTAAATAGTAATCCCTGCTTGTAAATGTTGTGTACAGTACATAGTTAGATAGTTAGGTACCAGCTACTGCATAATTTGTAAATAGGTAAATAGTTAACCGCCGTATATACTTAACAGAATGCGTGGTAGAAACACTGTAGCACAGCAGACGATGCTCCCACCCGGTTAAGAACTGTGCTGAGCCCGGCTGAAGTCTAATGGGTGCTGCGACTTGCAGGACTAAGAACTTCGTATTTTATGTATTTGGTCCTCATTGTCATTTTTTTTTAATTCATCCCGGGACTTGAAAAGACTCATTTGTGTTTTGTTATTAAAACATTTAAGTGCGTGCCTCCTGAAAGGGATGAAAAGTAATCTTATGTTCATTTGTTCTTGTTGAAAAAAGAAAAAAATAGTGAATTTTGTGGCATGTGGCGCCCCTCCGGTCAGACCGCCACCAGGGCTACTGCACTCCTCCCTTAGTGGGAGTGTAGTGCTCCTGTTCTCTAGGTACCTGGATGGTGAATTTGAGACCCGCACCACACACACTTAGGACCCTGGGATAGGATGGTGGGTACACCTCGGGGGAGGACCCAGTCTCAACCAGGGGGAACAAGGAAGTGTAGAGGGAGTCAACAGGAGAACTGCAAAGGAGTAGGAGGTCGGAGGTGTTAGGTCCCGTGGGCTGGGGCACGGTCACGCTCGCCCCGGGATGGAACAACCAACGGGTGTGAAGGAAGAACAGAGCCCTCGGGGTATGGAACGAGACGTAGATCCCCATATGCCCATATCTGGCAAGAGAACAGAGGGGTTGGTGGACGACACAGGGAACCGGCCCTAAACACAGTGCGAATGCTGTATGTCCGAACCGTTAAAACCGGAGGCCCCGAGCTCCTAATGGGAGCTGTGGCCGAACACCCGTAACAACTAACAGAAGGCTTTCGAACTAGGGAGCAGTACCAGGGAGTGGTACAACAGAGCACCCATGGCTGTCGGTACCTGAGCTCTGTGTGCTGAGGCGCTGAGAGGAGAAGCGAGATGAACTAGGAGCGCCGTGAGTACCACCTGAGCAGGAAACACCGTAGGAGCAAGGGACACCTAATGGGAGCAAAACC
Organism: Allobates femoralis; assembly: GCA_033576535.1. Classification (NCBI taxonomy): domain Eukaryota; kingdom Metazoa; phylum Chordata; class Amphibia; order Anura; family Aromobatidae; genus Allobates; species Allobates femoralis. Next base: position 72,267,614 of record JARQOC010000001.1, on the reverse strand, counting down.
ACCTTACCTGCCGGTCATTATCCCCAGAGGTTCTAAAGCAGCGGCGTCCACATATAGCCGCACACCGCAGGTCGCGTCACAAATACTCCTTTTCCCTCTCTTCACCGTCAGAATCCCTCTCTTTTAAATGACACCGCCAGGGTCACGTGACCGGATCTCGGCCTCCGTCTGTCCCCGTGAAAAGAACCAAGAAGAATAACTGTTGACTGGTTCCTGAGTACCCCCGGCCCTGGAGTGGGCGACTCTCACATTTTACTGACGTCCCTGTCTGCAATTCTGTGACCAAAATAAAGTGTATTTTGCTGAAATTATCAGTGGTGAGTGACGCTCCTCCTGCATTCCTCTAGATATTCTTAAAGGTAACCTGGCACCCCCTTTGCTCATTTTATTCAATCCTGAGCAAAGGGTCTGAACACTTATGACCATGTAATATTTCAGTTTTTCTTTTATAATAAATTTGCAAAAATTTCTACATTTACGTTTTTTTTTTAGGCAAGATGGCGATCAGAGAGTACATTAATGAGGAAAAATGAACTTTTTTGAATTTATGGCTGCAGTAAAACAAAGAGTAAAACATTTAAAGGGGTCTGAATACTTTCCATACCCACTGTATATATCTATTATGTAGAGATGTAGGAGTGTCAACTACCTGGTTTACCATACTCAATTACATGCATTCAGGTTTTGACATTTTATGTGAAGAATCATTATGTAAACTAGATGGCGGCCCGATTCTAAAGAATCGGGTAGTCTAGAATCCATATATAGTTTATTGTTAAAAAATTAAGAATAATACAATTAATGCATGATATCTATTCATGAACTATGTATAGTTGTAGGATGAATATTATTTTTGTACAATGGAATTATTATATTATAGGGCTCTTGGTACACCGACTGGTTAATACTTGATACTTAGTAAGTAGCTTCATTTAAAAAATCAATATTGATATTCTGCGTATCAGCCAGTTTGTGTTTGCCCATCAACCACGTCAAGGTGGCCCTACGTCTCATGGGTCCCTACTCTAACTAATTCCTATTTATGAAGACTAAAAGCTGTTTTAGAGCAGCATTTTTCAGCTATTTGTAGAAGGTGGGGATATAATAAATACAATTTCCGTACTTGACACCTAAGGGCTTACTTGCGACACACTTGCAGCAATTCTGATGCAATGTATATGGAACTTGCGGTTAACCTGCTGTAAATGCGGCACACATGGCCTCGGCAGGTGGACGAAATGCAGCCGCTACAAAACCGCAGGTCAGTGCGGTTTTTAAGGCCAAAACTGCTGTAACCACGTATGCGGCATCTGCCGCAAGTGAACCACAAATTTCATATAAATTGCATGCAGCTTACGGCAAGTGTGCTGTAGATGAGGCCTTAGGCAGCAAGTGCAGAAATTGTGTTTTTTTTCCACCTAAACTTCCACAAATAGCCAAAAAATGCAGATGTTAAAGCTAAATCCATAATTTTCTATCTATATATGAAACTACAGTTAGGGCCAGAAATATTTGGACAGTGACACAAGTTTTGTTATTTTAGCTGTTTACAAAAACATGTTCAGAAATACAATTATATATATAATATGGGCTGAAAGTGCACACTCCCAGCTGCAATATGAGAGTTTCCACATCCAAATCGGAGAAAGGGTTTAGGAATCATAGCTCTGTAATGCATAGCCTCCTCTTTTTCAAGGGACCAAAAGTAATTGGACAATGGACTCTAAGGGCTGCAATTAACTCTGAAGGCGTCTCCCTCGTTAACCTGTAATCAATGAAGTAGTTAAAAGGTCAGAGGTGGATTCCAGGTGTGTGGTTTTGCATTTGGAAACTGTTGCTATAACCAGACAACATGCGGTCAAAGGAACTCTCAATTGAGGTGAAGCAGAACATCCTGAGGCTGAAAAAAAAGAACAAATCCATCAGAGAGATAGCAGACATGCTTGGAGTAGCAAAATCAACAGTTGGGTACAATCTGAGAAAAAAGGAATTGACTGGTGAGCTTGGGAACTGTAAAAGGCCTGGGCGTCCACGGATGACAACAGTGGTGGATGATCGCCGCATACTTTATTTGGTGAAGAAGAACCTGTTCACAACATCAACTGAAGTCCAGAACACTCTCAGTGAAGTAGGTGTATCTGTATCTAAGTCAACAGTAAAGAGAAGACTCCATGACAGTAAATACAAAGGGTTTACATCTAGATGCAAACCATTCATCAATTCCAAAAATAGACAGGCCAGAGTTAAATTTGCTGAAAAACACCTCAAGAAGCCAGCTCAGTTCTGGAAAAGTATTCTATGGACAGATGAGACAAAGATCAACCTGTACCAGAATGATGGGAAGAAAAAAGTTTGGAGAAGAAAGGGAACGGCACATGATCCAAGGCACACCACATCCTCTGTAAAACATGGTGGAGGCAACGTGATGGCATGGGCATGCATAGCTTTCAATGGCACTGGGTCACTTGTGTTTATTGATGACATAACAGCAGACAAGAGTAGCCGGATGAATTCTGAAGTGTACCGGGATATACTTTCAGCCCAGATTCAGCCAAATGCTGCAAAGTTGATTGGACGGCGCTTCATAGTACAGATGGACAATGACCCCAAGCATACAGCCAAAGCTACCCAGGAGTTCATGAGTGCAAAAAAGTGGAACATTCTGCAATGGCCAAGTCAATCACCAGATCTTAACCCAATTGAGCATGCATTTCACTTGCTCAAATCCAGACTTAAGACGGAAAGACCCACAAACAAGCAAGACCTGAAGGCTGCGGCTGTAAAGGCCTGGCAAAGCATTAAGAAGGAGGAAACCCAGCGTTTGGTGATGTCCATGGGTTCCAGACTTAAGGCAGTGATTGCCTCTAAAGGATTCGCAACAAAATATTGAAAATAAAAATAATTTGTTTGAGTTATGTTTATTTGTCCAATTACTTTTGACCTCCTAAAATGTGGAGTGTTTGTAAAGAAATGTGTACAATTCCTACATTTTCTATCAGATATTTTTGTTCAACCCTTCAAATTAAACGTTACAATCTGCACTTGAATTCTGTTGTAGAGGTTTCATTTCAACTCCAATGTGGTGGCATGCAGAGCCCAACTCGCGAAAATTGTGTCACTGTCCAAATATTTCTGGCCCTAACTGTATGTATCTATATGTACAGAACACACCTTGAGATGGAGATGTGTGTGAACAGCCATCTTACCCGTCTCTCAGGTGTTTACAAAAACCTCTCCTAGTGAAAAAAGAAATGTAAATTTCTCAGCACCTATAGTGCTGGAGCTTAAGATTGTGGTTCATATCACCAAATTGATAAATTTGGATGATACAAATCTATCATCTTTTACTAAATGTGTGTTCATATCTACTATATAATTGCCTAATCATGTCTGTCTGAGGCTGAAATCGCGCGCCAGGTCGCCAGTGCTCATTGGTCGCTGGCAGCCGCAGCAACCAATGAGCGCAGCATAGGCAAAACAGCCGCACGCATTCAAAACCTGGCGACGGCGACGCATTAGCGAGGTAGGATTGCTGTGACAGCGCTACACTCACATAGTGACTTCACTGTCGCCTTTCTCGCCCTGTTATTTGAAATGAACAGATGATCTCCACTACTACACCCCCTGTTTTAACCCCGCCTCCAGTGGCCTTTCATTACGGAACGTCATTGCAGCAAGAAAAAAAAGAGGAGGAAGAGGAACAATGTCGGGTGAGTGGAGCCTCCTCCATCCTGCTATTCACCCCTAACTACCCCTGCTTATCCCTCTCACCCCACACTGCCCCCACAGAATCCACACTGCCCCCACACTACCACCACTGAACCCACGCTGCACCCTCTCACTCCACACTGAACCTACACTGCTTCCACTGAACCCTACTCTCACCCGCTCCCAGTCACACCCAGTGACCTCCGCTCAGCACCAAGTCACCTCCGCTCAGCACTCAGTCACCTATCTTAACATCCACTCACCCATCTCAGCATCCACTCACCCGTCTCAGCACCCAGTCACCCCCGCTTAGCACCTACTCACCCCTGTTCAGCACCCACTCACCCTCGCTCAGCACCCACTCACCCGCTCAGCACACAGTCACCCCCGCTCAGCACCCAGTCACCCTTGTCTCAGCATCCACTCACCCATCTCAGCATCCAGTCACCCCAACTGAGCACCCACTTACCCCCGCTCAGCACCCACTCACCCCCACTCAGAACCCACTCACTCCGTTCAGCACCCAGTCACCCCTCTCAGCACCCAGTCACCCATCTCAGTAACAATTCACCCGCTCAGCACCCATTCACCCCCGCTCAGCACCCACTCACCTGCTGAGCAGCCACTCACCCCCACTCAGCACCCAGTCACCCTCGCCCAGCACCCATTCATCCCTGCTTAACTCTGCTGTAGACCAACACCGCTGTACACCAACACCACTGAACACCAACACTGCTGTACACCAACACTGATGCACACCGACACCACTGCACACCAACACCACTGAATTCCCACAGTGCTGCACACCGACACTGCTGCCCACCGACACTGGTGTACACTAACACCGCTGAACACAGACAGTGCTGTACACTGACACTGCTGCATACTGACACTGCTGCAGACCGACACTGCTGCAGACTGACACTGGTGCACACTGACACTGCTGCACAACGACACTGCTGCACAGCGACACCGCTGCCCAACGACACCGCTGCCCAACGACACCGCTGGCCACCGTCATCGCTGCATTTTAATATTTTTACTGCAGTGTACTGTTGTTTTTTGTCGCAATAGCTTTTTGTTTCCAATTATGCTGGCGGTGTGAACAGGCTCTTACAGACCTGTTCTCTGTGTGCAGGACTCATCTGTGTTATAATTAATTGCCTCTTGCCATGCAAGAGATGGAGTTCCCGCCTCTCTCTGGGCCCTGCACACATAGCCCCGTCACCTTCATTCCACTTCAGACACAGGTCATGCTGGCTCCTGCTTACTGGTAAGTATTCACACCAGTCAGGTTTTTAATACAACAGTTAGGACCGCGTCTGAGATGGGTACACTTTGAAGATAGTGACGTGGCTTAAAATAACTTTTTCTGCGCAAAAAAACGGATTAACTAAGTACCCTGTAATTGTTATACCATTTTTATACTGCACTTGCATTTTAATATTTTTACTGCAGTGTACTGTTGTTTTTTGTCGCAATAGCTTTTTGTTTCCAATGCATACTGACACTGCTGCAGACCGACACTGCTGCAGACTGACACTGGTGCACACTGACACTGCTGCACAACGACACTGCTGCACAGCGACACCGCTGCCCAACGACACCGCTGCCCAACGACACCGCTGGCCACCGTCATCGCTGCACACCGTCATCGCTGCACACCGACACCGCGGCCCACCAACAGCGCTGCACATCGGCATCGCTGTACACCGACACTGCTGCACAATGACACTGCTGCCCAACGACACTACTGCCCACCGACACCGCTGCCTACCGCCACTGCTGTACACCACCACCGGTGCACACCGACACTGCTGTACACTGATACTGCTGTACACTAACACTGCTGTACACCGACAGCGCTGTACACCAACACCGCTGCACACTGACACCGCTGCACACTGACACCGCTGCACACCAACACTGCTGCGGCCGCGACCAATCAGCTATATACTGGCGCGGAATTTATACCCAGCTTCGCATTGCATTATTCTTACATCTTCATAAGTAAACTACTGTACATACATATTCTAGAATACCTGATGCATTAGAATCGGGCTACCATCTAGTATATATATATATATATATATTTATACTATGAACTGTCTAAATAAAGGATTTAAGATGTAAAACTAAAAACTATATAAGTTACATGGCTATTTCCTAATTAAGTACCGTACTTGAAATTTATATATCTATGGCTAAACAATTTTTTTTTGTTTTTTTTTTTGTTTTTTTTGTCTTATATATGTATGATTAAACTAATTTTTTTTATATATATATATATATATCTCTATTAGTAAACTAAATATATCTATGAGTAAACTAAAAAAAAAAATTTTAAACTAAAACATTTTTATACACAATATTTGTGTAAAAACTTTGGAACTATCAGGCAGTAATTGTCATTGAAGTGGTGTATTGACCACTTTGACCCTGACATTGCAACGCTGTTTGACTCTGGAAAATGCAACATAGAGTTGACCATGGGCAAATGCTAGTTCTGGTAGATATATTCCAACTCAATTGAGGGTCTGCCCTTGTGATTTATTAATGGTCATTGCAAATGCTGGCTTAATCGGAAATTGTCTACGTCGTAATTTGAAAGGTAATCCAGTCTCTGATGGACACAAATCAATTCGTGGAATGAATACCACATTTCCTGCTGCTGAGCCACAAATTACTTTAGCTTGTATGATATTGGCATGTAACGCAGTGACAATCAGCCGAGTACCATTGCAGAGACCTTTCTTGGTGTTGATGTTTCTTAATAACATGACAATGGTGCCAACTTTAAGTTTTAGCCGATGTGAAGGCATTCCAGTTGGTGTTAGTGAATTTAAAAATTCCACTGGGTATTGGTCGAGGTCATCAGCTTCATCAGGATCGATGGAATCATCACTGATATATTCACTATAGTCACCTGGCAAGCGATCTATGACGTTAGAATTGACTTTCTTAACGTCTTCATTTTTTGGACATAAAATAGCATGAGAAGCAGCAATATTTATGCTCTTGGTGTCATTCACATCAATAGAAAGTTTATCTCCAAAAATATCAGTGATTAAACAGCCAGTGCACACCATGTCTGGAGGGATTTCAAAGACATCGTCTCCAAGGTTATCTTCATTTGACAGCTGTCCATTTCCCAGTCAAAGCAACCAACTGCTGTATTCAGGATCAATGGAGCGCATGTTGTTGATAAGCGGCAGTCGAGCAAAAAGTTGCCATGTTTGTGAATATTTAATACAGCTCTCTACAATATCTGTTCTTGATCCATGAGGAAGACATTGTCTAAAGTCTCCTCCAAGAACAATAACTTTTCCTCCAAAAGGTGTTTTCTCTTTCTTAGCCACATTCGTTGTCATGATGTCTCGTAAAAGTCTATCGATGACATTCAAGGCATATTTAGATAGCATTGTGCACTCATCAATAATAAAAAGTTTCGTATTATGCAAATGCTTAGCCGCATCGGTATCATTTTTAATCCTGGAAACAGATGTTTCATTCACAGGTATTGGAATGCCATAGAGAGAATGTATTGTTCGTCCCCCTTGTAGTAAATTAGCCGCAATTCCTGTAGTGGCAGCAGGTGATACGATGTTTCCTTGTCCCCTTAGAACAGGGGTGGGGAACTCCAGTCCTCGAGGGCCGCAAACAGTGCATGTTTTCAGGATTTCCTTAGTATTGCACAGGTGATAACATGATCACTTGCACTGGTGATGATTCCAATCCCTGTGCAATACTAAGGAAATCGTGAAAACCTGAACTGTTTGCGGCCCTCGAGGACTGGAGTTCCCCACCCCTGCCTTAGAAGCTGTAGGAGGAGATGATATAGATAGGTTTTTTCACTACCACCAGGACCGTCAAGGAAAAAGCACTTGGATGTTACATTATTGTCTTCTAAAGCCTGATTAATGGTATCATAGGCCAAAAGTTGTTCCTCATTGAGAGTAGCTTTCATCTCAGCAGCTGTTCTTAGCTCATAATCCTTATCATACTGCGGGAGCAGTTGTAGTTTCTTAGCTGGGCGTGGTAAATTGAAATCAGTATAACTTTTCCCGTGAACTTTTAGGCTGCGTTCACACATTGCGTATTTTGCCGCGTTTTTTTACGCGCGCTTTTCAAAATACGCAATGTGCTTTTTGTCTGCCTGCAAAGTGAATGGGAAATTCACTTTGCAGTGCAGACATTGCGTAAAAATACGCAGTGCGTTTTCCGGGAGAAAACGCAGCTCCGTAAAGAATTGATATGTCAATTCTTTACGGAGCTACTTCTGCGTATTTTCCCAGAGGGGAGGAAGAATCCTGCTTCCTCCTCCCCTCTGTGACAGCTGTGGCCGCCCCATTAGACTTCACAGTGTTAATACACACTGTGAAGTCTAAATTAAACTAAAGCAAGTGTGTGAAAAATAAAAAACAATCAATACTCACCTTCCGACGCCTTCTCCCGGTGTCTGGAGCCTTCTCCCGGTCTGCGATCCCCGGTTGTAAGTCAGATCTCGTCTGACAAGACCTGTGGTGATGTCAGAGGAGGGGCGTTCCCGGGCACTCGCGGTCATGTGACACCACATGACCGCGAGCAGCCAATCAGCGATGGGACCGCCCCGGGAACGCCCCCTCTGACATCACCACAGGTCCTGTGAGAACAGACATCTCACTTAGAATCGGACACCGGAGAGCGGCAGAAGGCACCAGACACCGGGAGAAAGCGTCGGAAGGTGAGTATTGATTGTTTTTTATTTTTCACACACTTGCTTTAGTTTAATTTAGACTTCTCAGTGTGTATTAACACTGTGAAGTCTAATGGGCGGCCACAGCTGTCACAGAGGGGAGGAGGAAGCTGGATTCTTCCTCCTCTCTGTGACATCACTGCGCTTTCTGGGGGAAAGAAAGCGCAGTGTGTGAATGGTCCTGCGTATTTTGCTGCACTTTTTTGCGCGGCCGAAAAACGCGGCAAAAAGCGCGCGTAAAAAAGCGCAGCAAAATACGCAAATGTGTGAACGTAGCCTTAGAACATCTTGGATATCTGTCATAGCATATCCTTCACAATTTATACAGTCTTCAATGTTGGAGTGGTATGCACGGCAGTAGTCTTGTACAAAGTGTTCTTTAAATTCATCCCACAACTCAAGAGGATTAGCTGGAGGACCAAATATACAGATATAGGCAAAGAGGTTGCGAAGCTGTGCAGGCATATTAAGAATACAGGCATCAAGTAAGGTATTTCTCCAGACACTATCATCGAATAGTAATCCAAGTGCTAATGCTGCTTCTTTGAAGGTTAGATGTGCGACTCCATTGACAGTTTTAAGACTCTCAAAACTGGTTGCACCTTTCACATGCAATAACAACAACCGTAAATAGTAGCGTTCCTGGTCTTTGAGACTTACAGTATACATTCTGCCAATAATAGAGCTACCTGATCGTTTTCTTTTTTCCCAAGATCCTTGTTGCCAAACATACCATTCAGGAATTTCGCGGTAAAAATACTTATGAGCATGTTGGTCGTCCTTATTAAGATTAAAGTAGGCCATGAGTGTAGAATTGGTATGAAGCTTTTGTTTGATGTTTGGAATGGAGTCATCCTCATGAAAATAGAGTTGTTGAGAATGAGGCAGATGGACGGCAAGGCGAATTATGCTATGAGATTGCTTATGCATAGGATACGCAAAGATTCTCCAAGCTGCCTCTGGTGTACTAACATATCTTGAATCCATGAATTGATGTGTTTCATCATGTTGGATGTTCGTCTGGCAAATTTCAAGATTGGCTTTATCATGTCCTTTATACACGTACTTAAATAAATATTTCACACTTTGAATGGAACCACAAACTTTGACATTAATATGGCACTTGTATTTTAATAATAGGAAAGGATTGTATGGCACTACCCAAGAATTATTAATCATCTTGGAATGGTGTTCAAATGAAGGACCCATGGATCTGCGATAAGTAGGATAGGCATCCTTAGCAATGATGGTAGATGGTTGTAAATCTTTTGGGAAACCTTTCGTACACTTTCCATTATCCATACAGGGAGAGTTGGGGTTGTGTTCTCCACAGGGACCATGTATCATGTGTTGCATAACAATTTTATGGAGCTGAGGGTAGTCGGTAGGATGAGGAATTTCTGCCCAGACGGTATTGTCTACATCCTCCTTAGTTCTTAATTTGGAGTTGCTGTCTAGAATAATTAAAATGTGAGCATGTGGAAGGCCACGTTTTTGAAATTCAATTACATGAACCATAGCGCAAACTTTCCCAAATAATCCGTTGTGAATTTCTTTCAAGAGTGCTTCCAGTTTTATTTTGAAAACACGTGCTACCAAATCAGGTCTGTGTTCCACACGCTGCCAAGGTTCCAAATTCTGAGTAATCTCACTCCATTTCGGATTACAGGTCATGGTGATGAATAGATCAGGGCGACCATATTTAGTCACAATAGCCATGGCATCCTGGTACCGCTGCTGCATATTCCTGGGACTGCCTTCAAACGAAGATGGTAAAATGACCGTTTTTTCCAATGGGGATGCCCTTCTCAATGGATGTTTTCTGGAGATGTTCCTGGAGTACGCAATAATCCTCTACTTTCAAATCCTTTTGGTGTTGACGGATATAATTTAGGCGATTAGCCTCGATTTTCACATAAGCATCCACTAAGTACTGCTGAGTGAGTTTGCCACCATTCAGGATTGCATTAAACTGATTACGGACAGACAGCACATAGCAATAATATTGCAGTTGTGTAATCCTGCGTGGAATTTGCCCTTGATGTTTGAGTCCATCATGCCAGCCCTGGTCTCCGTAAGGGAAAAATAAAGGATAGAGTAAAGCATCTAAATTACTGTATAGAATGCTGACCTGTTGTGTTCTTGGCGCCAAAGGATTTTTGGGGTCAGGTTTTAAATGTATTAAAATATCACGATGGAATGGTGGCTCTCCATTGTCATTTTCAAATACGACAGCAACTTCATTGACAGTTGGATTATTATATCGGCGAGGGTCTTGATTCCGATCTTGTTTAAGGGCCATGATGATATTTGGCATGAGAGTGCCATTAGCTTCAGCTTTAAGATGTTCTTCATGTTCCACATCCCGTAACATTTTGTAAGCAGCAACAAAGGGAATTACATTGTCTAATTGAAGAGCAATTATACTCATCAAAGTGGGATGACATTTTTGATTTTGTTGACAGTTTAAACGTTGTTCATTCGCAGTATCAGTATCCAAAATATACAGTTGGGCATAAGCTGGAACTTGATCATCAGAGGGATGTAGTGTTCCAGTACGATGATATATTTGTCCATGTATGCGGAAACAGTAAGGGCCATGTCCAGGTGGAGGGGAAATATTGGCACCCATGGAGGTGAAAGCAAATGAGCTGTTAATACTACGGATGTTTTCCATGAGATTCTTACTGAACTCACTCTCCCCTGTCAGCAATCGTTTAAAGACCTCGAGATATTGGGGTATAGGTATATGGACTTTACCCTTGTGACAACACAGAGTAAAATTTTTATCTGCTGGTATATCAGCATTAAAATGGAATGCTTCACAATGTTGACATAAATAGTTCATAGGACCACAGGTGTGTTCTACTACAGTACTGTCATCATTAGTAAAACCTGTAGGATGTAGAGGTTGTGGTAACGGAGCATTGGAATGGTTCTGTAAGCCAACATATATAAAGCGTGGACCTGGTGGAGGATCTTCACTGTCCACAGATTTAATCACTGAGGAGTTAGAAGGTGTATCGTGGTCAGGGTCTATCAATGTGGAGGTGCAAGGTTTTTTTTTGCGCCGTTCACAGCGTGCAGCAGCTGCATTTGGTAATGGATTGTTTGTTGCCTTAGAAGAGTCAGGTATGAACCATGTATTATAAGCAGAGTTAACGGTGTGCAGGCGACGGCGTTTATCATTTGGAGTGTCGGTAGGACAGTGTTTGCGCTTACGTGCAGATTTACCAACAGTTGCAGTAGGTTCAGGCAGCGCACTTTCAATGAATGCAGTTTTAGAAGCTGTATTGTGGGCAGAATCTATGACTGAGGACGTGGAAATATTATGTTTGCAACGTTGACGGCGTGCAGCAGCAGCTTTATTAGTTAATCGATTAGTTTTTTCTTCAAAAGACTCATTAGTGACGCGTATAATGAAAGCAGTATTAACAGTGTTCAGGCGCTTGCATCTGTCCTCTGTAGTCTCGTTAGCACGCTGTGTGGCCTTACGTGCGGCTTCGGCAGCTTTTAGCTCTGCGTCATTAATATACTTTCTATCAGACCTGATCTTACGTGCGGCATCAGCAGCTTTTAGCTGTGTGTCATTAGTACACATAACAGTGTCCAGGGTCTTGCATGTGTCCTGTGTACTCTTGTTAACACGCTGTGTGGCCTTACGTGGGGCATCGGCGGCTTTTAGCTCTGTATCATTAATATACTTTCTATCAGACCTGATCTTACGTGCGGTATCATCAGCTTTTAGCTGTGTGTCATTAGTATACTTGCTATTAGAGCTCATGTTGGCAAAGGTAAAGAGCTTTAAGCGTGGTAGTGGCAAACAACAGGTTAATAAGATGCAACGTCAGGTAGTAGGAAAATAGCCAGTTAATAATAGGCAATAGTTCTTTGCAGGAATGCAGATATTAATAATAGGCAGTTTATATTGCAGAGAAATTGCTCAGCAATAATGGACAATGTCCTTATGTGGCAAATAATAGAGCAATATACCCAGTGTGCAGAGTTGGCACAGAAGAGGTTAATAAACGGCAGTCTCTCAGTATAACAGTCAGTGAACAATAGGCAGTATATATAGAGAAAACACCAAACAGAAGTTCAATATTGGTGTGAAAATGTCACTGAAGCACTTCACAACTAAATATACATAGTGTAGGTAAATAGTCTTAGCTCTTTTTTTACGAAATTAGGCAGCAGCTTGAAGTGCGCCGTCACTGGGACCGCCTCCACGCAGCAGAAACTGTGTCTGAGGTAAAAAATCAAAATGCGCGCCTTAAAATGGCGGGCAGAGTGTGTCGCAGTGCGGCGCGATTCTGATTGGTCACTCGCGGCAGGCGCCGACCAATCAGAAGCGCGCCACGAGAAACGGTGCCATGTTTTGAATCTGATGTTACAAAATAGATTTTAAAGATGGCGCGGCGCTATGCTGATTGGTCGCTGGCAGTCGCGAGTGACCAATCAGAATTGCGGAGCGGGGCACGGAGCGGGCGCGTGTTAGCCGGGAGCCGAAGTCGACTCCAGGCTAGCTTGCGCCGGCGGAGCGGGCACGAGGTAGCCGGGAGCCAAAGTCGGGTCCCAGCAACGTTGCGCCGGCGGAGCGAGCCGGGAATCTCCGTGCCGAGCAGATCCACGGCTCAGCTCCAGGGAGCCGCGAGCCAGCCGGGATTTGCCCGGTACCGCAGCCGCAATTCTGATTGGTCGCTCACTTGCGAGCGACCAATCAGATTCAAGCCGCGGCAAAGCGCCATCTTTAAAAAGCTAAGAAGTGAAAAAAAAAATGTAAAAGATGGCGCCGTGTTTCTCGGCGCTCTTCTCATTGGTCGCCGTCAGGAGCGAGCGCCCAATGAGAAGAGTGGGGCGGGCCACGGCGCCATATTTGAAATCCAAAGTTCCCGCTGGATTTGAAATATGGCACCGTGCCCCGCCCACCTCTTCTCACGCCTAGCACCGACTAATGAGAAGAGCGCCGCCATCTTTTACATTTTTTTTTTTTTTTAACATTCTTAGATTTTGAAACATGGCGCCCTGCCGACGCTTGAATCTGATTGGTCGCTTGCAAGCGAGCGACCAATCAGAATTGCGGCGCCACTGCCAGGCAAATCCCAGCTGCCTCGCGGCTCCCCGGAGCTGAGCCGCGGATATGTCCGGCACCGAGATCCCCGGCGCGAGAAACTTTGGATTTAAAATATGGCGCCGTGGCCCGCCCCACTCTTCTCATTGGTCGCTCGCGCCTGACGGCAACCAATGAAAAGAGCGCCGAGAAACACGGCGCCATCTTTAAAATTTTTTTTTTTCACTTCTTAGCTTTTTAAAGATGGCGCTTTGCCGCGGCTTGAATCTGATTGGTCGCTCGCAAGCGAGCGACCAATCAGAATTGTGGCGGCGGTACCGGGCAAATCCCGGCTGGCTCGCGGCTCCCCGGAGCTGAGCCGCGGATCTGCCCGGCACGGAGATCCCTGGCTCGCTCCGGCGGCGCGAGGTAGCCAGGAGCCGAGCTCGGCTCCTGGCTACCTCGCGGCCGCTCCGGAGATAAATGTCCGCCGGTAGTCGGCCCTAAGCGCAGCGGACCTTCCTGAGGTCAAAGGGCCGCAATCTTGGTCCACCCTGAGCGGGTGTAGTAAACGCTGGTGACGTCACTTATCTCCGGACATTTATCTCCGGACATTTTATCTCCGGACAAAGCCACGGAAGTTGGCTTTTGGCTGGAAATAGAATTCTAGGCAATTATATAATAGATTGCTAAATTCAAAGAACACTTGAACTCTAGTGCCACCTATTGGAAGTAGCAATCCTAAGGTTATGTGCGTATGCTGCAGATTTGATGCATTTTTGGTGCAGATTTCATGCAGATTTGTATGTCTATCCTAAAGCCAGCAAAGTCTATGATAATTATGTAGTGTTGTGCATATGTTGCTTATTTTTCCCTTGGAGATTTGATGCAGATTTGGTGCAAACAAAATCTACAGCATGTTGTTGGTGCATTTTTCTGTCAGAGGATGCAAATTTGCTGCAGAAAATTTCAGCACCAAATACTCAGTGTGCGCATGATGCACCCCCAGGCCCTGGGGTACTCGGGAACTGGGCCGGTGCTGTCTCTCTGGGATCACGGTAGTCATGACCTGGTCCCGTGGTCTGGGATCAGTCCAAAAAGGGGTTATTTACAGGGGATTTGACATGATGCCACCTGGGGTATGTGGTCAGAAGGACCACCGCTGCCGTATTCCTGCTGGGGACGTTGGTGAGGGGCAGCATGGATTGTAAGCCCTCCTCGGATAGGGCTGAGGTGTAGTAGTAGTGGAGAGACGTAGTGAGGGATTGTGCTCTGTGCAAGACACTTACTTTGCTGCTGCAGCTTCTCCAGCCAGCATGTGTGGAAAGCAGTCTCCTGCTCTTCAGGTGGGACTCTGCTGCGGCGTGGGAAGGAAGCAGTCTCAGGCAGTGGTGAGCTTACCGGGTACTTTACTTTCTTAAGCAGCAGTTCACAACAGTTTACAAGTTACAGTTCTCTCAATTCTTTCAAGTACAGTTAACACACTTTAGCACTGCTCCGGGTAACTGGGTTATGGAGCTCAGACAGCTCCTCTGCATTGATTCCCTCAAGTCCTTTCAGGCCCTTTCCTTTCTCTCTGTCTCCTCACTCACGGGTTTGGTCTGGCCTTCGCGGGCTCTTCAGTGATGATTCCCTCTGTCAGGGTCACTAGCCCTAGTCTCATGGCTGTGTTCCTAGACCGTGGTGGTAGGTAGGCTGCAGGTCATAGAGTACCTGTCGCACATTGGTGTGTCCTGTGATTAGGGTCTTGGATTCTTCCTTGTCACTTCTACAGAGCTGGCTGTCTGGCTGTATTGGCCTAGCCTCCAGTGTCCCAGGTATGGCTGTGCGATCACCAGGTTTCCTTGTCCTCACTGTTCAGCTTCAGAGTTCCTCAGTGCAGCTAGGGTGTATGTGGCTTCCGGGCCCTTGTCCTCCCACCTTCCTCTCAGCTGTGAGTTGTATCTGCTTGCGGCTGTCGTTTCCCTCACCTCCGGCTATGGAGCGAGCTTTCTCTCCTAGGAATAGTGCATCTAGGACTCTGCATCCTCCAGGGAACCACACCTCCTGGAAATTGTCTGCTTTCAACTTAATGTTCCCATGTTTTATTCCGGTTCTACCACCCACATGGTAAGTGCTGCTCTACGCTCCACCCACACTACTCTTAACCCCTGCTACCACCTGCACAACCTAGAGTCCTAGGTGTAAGGTCAGTGTGTGTGTCTGTGTGGGTGTTTTTAGTCAACCGTGTCTACATAACCTAGCTGCAGTTCACCCTGTGGCCGCCCTGGTCGCAGGGGCGCCACACACATATAACCTAAAAGTCAATATTGACCCTGTAATGAGCCTTATTATATGACCAAGGATATAAACCAAATCATATTCTCAATTTGCAGACATGGTGTTTATCCTTTGACAGCGCAGAGTATGAGATATGATTTGGCTAGGTCAGAGGCTAAGACTGGGAATCTAAGCTATAATGTTTCTCCTTATGGAGAGCAACACACAAGGTCTGGCATGTAGGTATATGAGGAGACATATCATTAGTATTGTATTTACAGTATTTACCTCTCTGCTGTTTGTTGGTATTTGGTCCAACTCAAAAATATTTCCATAATTCCTCTTTACTCAACTTTCCATTTTCTAAAACACTAGTGCATGCCCTCATAATCTCCCGCCTTGATTACTGCAATATCTTCTGTGGCCTTCCTGCTAACACTCTCACATCTCTCCAGTCTGTCCTTAATCTGCTGCCCGATTAATCCACCTGTCTCCTCACCACTACTACAATTCTCCCCTCTGCCAATCCCATCATTGGCTCCCAAATCTTCAACGCATCCAATTCAAGCCACTAACATTAACCTGCAAAGCCATCCATCATCACTGCCCCCATATATCTCTGAACTAATCTGGTATCTTCCAATAAGTAATCTCCAATCCTCCCAAGACCTCCTCTCCTCCACACTCATATGTTCCGCACCCAATCACCTGCAAGACTTTGCCCGAGTATCCCTCCATCTTCTGGAATTCTGTGCCTCCACAGGCGGAACTGGAAAACCCATCTCTTCAGTAACGCTTACGGCCTGTGATGCCCGCGCTGCTGCCTCACTACCATGAGAGTTGCTGAGACCCCCAACCTACTGTCTTCTTCCCTATTATTTTGTAGAATGTAAGCCCGTAAAGGCAGGGCCCTTTCCCCTCTGCTCCAGTCTGTCACTATTAATTTGTTCATTATAATCTATATTTGTGTTGCATTTAACCCCTTCTCATGTACATCACGATAATACTAAGTTGGCTGTGTTACACCAATAGTTCTTGTGTTTTGAAGTATGCTATATGCAGTGATGAAAGAGTAAACGGAGTAAAACGGAGCTATACCTTCAACAAACTTTACATAAATCAATAGTACATGTGAATAGAAAAATTATGGAATGTATTTCATTAAAACTATTAGTTTCCTTCTGCACTTTTCAGACACTTTTTCCTCGCCCTGACTTCTGAATTTATTATCCACAAAAATCTTAAATCCGTCTTGGTCACAAGTAAACAGACTCCCAACTTACTTTGGTTCAGTGTTATACAGCCCAATATATATATGGAGATAAGAGGGTGGATGAGGACTGAGCAGCAGGAAGAGGAAACAGGCAAAGGGAAAAATAAAGATTGCAGTGAGCTTTCTAACAAGTCTTTCATCTCATTCCAAAGCTGATTCATTACCAGAAAGACCAGCTCTGATATTTAATTTCCTGTATGCTGCTGCAGCTTCTCTCTGTATGATAAAAAGTGGGTAAACAGCTGGAGTATCTCTCTGTGTGCTGTGTGTGGGGAGATTGAAGCAACTTGTCTCCATAAGCTATCAGTGGGTTTCAAATTAAACATAGAGTATGCAGAGGGAGATAATGGTGAAAATGCAGGATATAAGTAATATACCGTAATAGCCAGTTATTGTGTTATTCCTCAAGTACACACAGGGGAAACCTATTCTAAAAAGTTACTTGAAAGTAAGGTTGGCATGAAATAGGATACAAATGAGCAGTCACCTGTTGGAGGGGCATCACCTGAATGCTTCGGCAGTCATGGCAGGCAGGGCTACGTCTCGGCTGTGGAGCAGCACTGGTTTCGCTGAGTGCACCCCGTGCCAGTACCTCAGTGCAACAGTTTGGTTCTTTTTCACCCTCGGTGAGGGTCAAAGCAGACAAAGAGCCTGTTTCTTTTATACAGTTCTTTACTTGCATCATCACGTGACCCCCACAGGCACAAATCTTGAACATTACATACTTTGGGGAAATTACTTTAATAGAATTTAGTGCAGACGGCTCCTGCTGTTCTGATACCTCAACACTCTTGTGCCGTCCTTCCCATACCATTGTGCTTTGCCTGAAATTCATAAAGTCTCTCCACAGCATCCGCTCTATCCCACTCACAGGGAACAGTCCAGAGGACAAATTAGGGTTGCCGGAAAACAAAGGTTCCTTCGATGCAAGCACGCTAATGACTTGTTCACCCAAGTCTATGTAGAAGTCCACTGCACACGTACGATAGGGAACAGTCACTGCCCTTGATGACTCACACAAGGCAGGGGTCGAGTACTAACGCCAGGGTATGTCCCACTCACGTGTGTCCTGGACCGAGGTCCCACTCCTGTACTCACAGTCCTGGGGTGATCCAGAGGATCGGGTCTAATTCACTCCTTTGGGCCTCTTCTGTGTCTCCATTAGACACAGCTCCTCACACACTGCTCTGCTCACACTTTCTACACTTTCACCTACATACAGACTCTTTTATTCCTCACACCAGACCCCTAGTGGGTGGACACTCACCAGCAGGCTAGAACACTTTCATTTTGCTTAATAACAAGTTTAACCCTCAGTATACCTGCAGCTCAAACATTGTAACACACAATCAAACACACAGCTTTTAAGCATGGACAAATAAACAGTATATGCCCCTGCTTGAGTGGCAGCACCCTTGACCCCTCTTAAGGTACCTTTACACGCGGCAACTTTTCTAGGAATTTCACTGGCAACTTACTGGTTGCAGTGAAATCATGGAGACATTGTTCCATTTGTACACAGCAACAAGATAGAACAATGTCTCCATGATTTCACTGCAACCAGTAAGTTGCCAGTGAAATTCCTAGAAAAGTTGCCGCGTGTAAAGGTACCTTTACACATCATAAAGAAAACTTTAATATCGTGATTCACAGTGTAGCCCACTCTCATAAGCAGAGCTTTGCAACTCAACCCCAAATACTCCCTCCCATCAAAGTAATGTTTCAGCCCTCTTCAATGATAATTTGATCAATGTTTAATTGCTGGACACAATGAGAAGCCTTTTCAATAAGGAAAAGCAATGAAACAAACCATTCACCTCCCTGACCTCTAGGAACTTATAGCATTATTATCTGAGAACGACTAAGGCCCCTTTCACATCAGCGGTAAACGCTGATCGCGGCAGTTGCGATGAAAAAAACGCAACTGCCGCGATTAACGCATGGCACACTTGCGGCACGCCCCATACAATGTCTATGGGGCTTGCGGTAAGTGTGCGACAGGTGCGGTTTCGGCACTTGCAGCAGGTGCGGCCGCGGAAAAAACGCGGTATGCCGCGTTTTTTTCGCGGCCGCACCTGCCGGAAGTGCCGAAACCGCACTTGCCACACCTGCCGCACACTTACCGCAAGCCCCATAGACATTGTATGGGGCGTGCCGCAAGTGTGCCGCAATCGCGGCCATTAGGCAGTAATCGCGGCAGTTGCGTTTTTTTCACCGCAACTGCCGGGATCAGCGTTTACCGCTGATGTGAAAGGGGCCTAAGCTATGTTATTATGCGCTATTATACATTCACTGTATGACAATATGTGCACAGTATGGAAGTGTTTTATCGACACTATACATGCAGTACTTCTTACGTAACAATATGACTCCACAATAGAGATGAAAACATAAAAGAAATATAAAAATAACATGTGAGCAGCAACATCGATTTACATGATTCAGTATGCAGAGTTGTTAATGACATCATTATATATAAGTGACGTTAGAATCAAAATATACCGTACATATCAAGTCATATTCAGACAGAAAATGCAAAATCTATATCAGCATCACAAAAACATCACTTTTTATTCTTTTTCTTAGGCTACATTCACACAATGAGTTTTTCATGTTGCAGAATTTCTTCATCTATTATGTAAATTAGGTTACCAGCACTTTTTTACTTGTGTTTTATTGCAGTTTGGATGCTGCATTTTCTCTTTTGTTGATTTGTCACGTTTTAAACAAATCTGCTTTGTTTTTGATACTTTCTGATATTTGTCTTGGACAAAACTTTATTGATATACTTAGGTGCGGATTACAGGCTTTTCGGTGCGTTTCTGCAGAAAAATACACTAAAAATGCATATGTGTTTTACCTATGTTTTTTCTGCATCTAATGCAAGTCTATGAAAAAAATCTGCACATAAAACCTACTGTACCCGTAAGAGGAATTGACCTGCTGTGGTCTTGTTACTCACACCGCAGCTCTGATTACCCTATACAAATAAACAAAAGCACAGAGGCCAGGAGATTTCTATAAATCCCATCTACTTTCCTAGAACTTTAAGATACTGCGGTTTTGAAGCACAAAAATGTGTAGTGTCAAAAGCTCATCATGGACGCATATCCTTACGCCCCCAAAAGGTTCAATATTGGCAGGTTCCGCCAACTTTAGTCTTAGGAGTTTTGGCCTACTGTGGCCTTTTAAGGTAAAGATGAGTTACTTTAGGTTAAGTTCCAACGATAACTATTTAATGTTGCAGATTTTCTGCACCATTTCTGCACCTATTTGCTAAATTACAAGGGACGTTCATTAAAGATGTCCCCTGTCCCACTTCTATTTACTGCAGGACGCTAAACTGCACATGTGTAATGATATAAGTCTCTGTAGGTTTTGTGCCAATTTGCAACTCTGAACTGATAACGGTCTTTCTGTTACAGGTGCTGAAGTGGTGTGCGGTGTGATAAGGGACCCAGTGGAATATAGAGCAGTCATCAAGCTCCTTTGCCTGAAAGGCCGCACACCAAGGGAGACGGTCGATCAGATAAAAGAGGTTTATGGTGATGATTCCCCATATGATGTAGTCAAGAACTAGCATCATTTATTCAAATGTAGTCAGACTTCGGTGGAAACGGCTCCAATTCCAGGGTGACCCCATTCCGCTATCCATGAACACACCATCCAGCAAGTGAACGCTGTGATTTTGGAAAATTGCCACATAACCATTCACCAAATAGCCCAAACTGTTAAGATTAGTATGAGGTCTGTGGCAAAAAAATCATCCAAGACCATCTTCATATGCAGAATGTATCTGCTCGCTGGGCACCCCAGCTGCTCACACACCTTTGCAGAAGCAGGAACGAGTCGATTGCACTCAGGTTATATTGACGATGTGCCATAGAAACCAGGAGGAGTTTTTCAACAGACTGATACACAGGATGAAAGCTGGGTCCATGGTATGATCCAGAGAATAAAGTCCAGTCGATGCAATAGAAGTATCATGACTCAACGCTTCCAAAGAAGGCACGTACCCAACCCTTGGGAGGCAAGGTCAGATTCATAGTCTTGTGGGACTAGAATGAAGTAGTCTTGATGGATTTCCTAGCAAATGGTACCAAGCTTACTGGGGCATACTATGCTTCACTGCTGCGGAAATTGTGGGAGACTTCAAAACCAAGAGACGTCGTGTTCTCACCAAACATGTCCGACAATGCCCCATTTCACGACTCACACGTTGTCCAAATGGAAGAATGCTCCTACTGCTTTGACATTCTATGGCATCCCTTTTATTCACCCGACCTCGCATCATCGGACTGCCACCTCTTTTCAACAATGAAATTATTTTGGAAGGGAAAATATTTTCCAGATGATGAGACTCTGATTTCCAAAGTCACAATGTGGATTTTAGAGCAATCTATCAACTTATAAAAGCGAGGTGTTTTCAGTTGCATTAAGAGATGGAAGTAGTGTGTGTTCCTAAGTGACGCCTATATGGAGAAGGCTTAATAACTAAGCCAAATTTTGTTTCACTCAGTCCACAGGAGCCGGGTCAAGGGAAATCTTTAATGAACACCCCTCGTAATTTACCTGCATTTTGTACATGCTTTTTTTTGCATTTGTTTATTGGCGTTTTTTGATGCTGCATTTTTTTGTCTCCTTTTGGATCTTATGTTTTAAACAAACCTACTGTCTTTTAAAATTTCCTGGTAGTTGGCTTAGAGAAACCTTTATTGGTATAGTCATGTGTGGATCTGGTGCATTGTTACTGCATTTCCGTGAACATCTTTTACATGTGGATTTTCTGCATCTTATGTAATTCTATGGGGAAAATCGGCACATGAAATTCACAAGACAAATTGACATGTTACAGATTTGAAACACGCACCTCAGGTCAGATTAAGGAGAGTTTAAAGAAGCACAGGGGAAGGAGATTTCTATAAATCCCATCCACTTTGTAAAATGCTGCATTTTTTGAGCAGCAAAAATACTGAGCTTCAAATACTCCCCAAAAACTGACAATGGTAACATAACTGTCACAGTGGTCTCTCTTACTTTGGAGACTTGTGACTGGTTTGGGACCTCTGTTTCTTTTCTCTATTGAGACTTCATATTAAACATGTTTCTTTCCTTTGGCAGTGTTGGGATTAATGTCAGTTCTGTTGCTAGCAAGCCCCCTAGTTCTCTTTCCAGGTGTGGTTACTTTGCGATCACTCCCATCTCCTTTATATGGTCACATGATCCAGCATTCCTTGCTGGTGATTGAAATCATTTCTGACTTGGCTACCTGAGGTGCAGGTAATACTCTGGAGCATTGCGAAGCTGTCTGCTGCCTTGGATTTTGGTAGCAGGCACAAAGTTGCCTTGTTGTTTCCTTGTCTGTCTCCCCTTCGCCTTTTGACTTGTATAATGCAGTAGTTCGGACTGGTGTTCACACCAGCCGTCTACCTATTGAGGGTTTACATCAGGGTCAGTGAGGACATAGGAATTCTGCTCGGCGATGGGGTGAAAGAACCTGTATAGAGATGGTAGGGAGATCAGGGCAGATTTTGGTGATTATTGCTTAGGGAGATCAGAGCAAAGTCGCCAGTGAGCACAGGAGGTGTCCTTTCCCCTGTTCCCTATAAGCAGGGCCCCCATTGTATTTGTGTCCCCCCCTGTTGATTCCTCTGTCTGCTGTTTTGGGTAGTGCGCTGGACATCGTTGGTCCATGCGCCACGTCATGCACCGTGTCCAGACACTCCCAAGTCTGCTGCATGACAATAGCACAACAGAATATGAAAACACATATTCATTTATAAACATTATACAATTTTGTGATGCCTAAAATTACATATCATATATACAGTTGCCGTCAATCTCATACATGGCGGGACGCATCTGCCTTTTTCTCCATAGATGAGGGGTAACGAGATCTTAAAACGTAAGCACTGAGGTTGTGCAAGGCATACAGCTACATTGTATCTGGATTTCAGGACACCGTCATGTGAACAAACCACATACAAGAACGAGTTTTTCATATATGCCACCGTTTTTCCATCTTGTTTGTGAAAGAATTATTTTTCTCTAAGAGTATTTCTTCATAAAACTCAACTCTGTAGATTTCTTCACTTTTCTCCTTGCTTGAGTGATAGTTATTAAGCATCTTCTGACCCACATAGAGTTCTTTCTGGAGAGAAATACATAGATAAATGTTGCATAAATTACAAGTATTATATGGTATTATTCATTTAGCCTACTCCCTTATGAGAGATGTAACCACATCAGTCACTATGAAACATGATCTGAGCCTCAAAGCAAAAAAACATGTGTCCCAGCCTTCCCATAAAATATTTATTTTATCTACATGTTTTCTGTATATGTCTGCACCACACTACATAATATCAATCTTTATGATTATTGCACTTTTGCTGCATTTTGCTTTTCTACCCAGTTAATTCCTCTCTTTTCTCTTTTTTTTGCTCTATGTAGAAACAGGAAGACTTTTGGCCCTCCAGAGTCGTCCCTCTCTTCATCTCTTGACCCAGCTGCTCCCTTTGGCTTTTACAGTGATGTAAGGAAAGAGACAGTCTGTTTCTACATGGACCTTTGAAGGATTCAATTAATTTCTTTTTAATCACATGATGTCATAGAGGAATTAACTGGATTGAAGTGCAAAATGAGCAAATGTAAGTATACAATGCTATATAATATGGAACTGAAATGTAACCATGCAGTAGGTGCATGTTCACACGGGTCTCAAAACTGTCCTTATCATATCCATGTCATTGACATCTAGTAAGGTTTTTAACACTGCCAGGTAGGGACTTGTCCAAATGAGGCGTCCTTGACTTGGTGGAATGGCTTATGCATTTTATTTAATTAAAATAATGTCACCATGTAACCTATTTATACTTTTGTGCATTATGCAATTTATTTATTTGTTTATTTTAGGTTATTTGCTCATTTTTTCTTACTGCTATATAATATGACAACTGCAATATATTTAGAGGGTAAAAAAATGTGATGGGTTTGCTTTTTTAATGTATTTTCTTATACAGAAAAGCTTTGTTTCTGCATTTGAAAAACAACTTAATTTCTTTTTACATGTGTTTTTTTTTACATGCTTTTTTCAGGCGCCTCACAGAATCCTATAGAGAAAAAAAAGAACAAAAATACACAATACAACATTGTCTATACATGCACAGTGGGTAGAGGTTTCTATGAATTCACATTTACTGTTTTTGGACGGTTCATGCAGAAGATTTTGTGCGCACTCAAAAATGCAGTATAACTGATATCTGCACATAAACGAATGGATTATTAAACAAGCACTTTGGAATTTTATATTGATTGGTATGAAGTGCCATCTTTTCCTATAAATCATTGTTGGATGGTCTGCTTGCAAGATGTGAAGGTCGAGCACCTACCATGATAATGGAGCTGAAGCTTTGAAATCAGCTGCAGTGTGGTGAGCTTTTTGTTGCTTCATATTCACTGCTTAGAAGTTTGTTTTTCCTCAAAAAATAGCACTGACGTTTCACCAGTTGTCAATGTTCATGATGTGGTGCAGTATTTTCTACATGTGGCTTTTTTATAGGATTGAAGATTAAAGGGTTGTGCCACGACGAATTGTACATTTTATTAATAGATCCTAGAATAAAAATAAGTTCCACAATTGAATGTCTTAAAAAAAAAATTCCTGTCCCAAGATGTTCTTATAAATATGCAACAGTGTTCAAAGGAAAAAATGAACTGGGCACTATCAGTGTAAATGGGCCGATTCCTACTATTCGGCTGACTGCCAGTCACAGACTCCTAGGCGGTGCTCACTTCAGTGCAGTATACTTATAATGATAAAATAGAAAAAAGACCAGCGGCACTCACTGGAGACGATCTTGCACTTTTATTTAAAGTTCCATGTGATCTAATACATCAACAAAGAACAAGTGCGGTGGCGGGAGGGAGGTGCATGGACGTCGGATGACGGCCCACCGCATAAACTCTCCTGCTCCCACCTGCTAACATTCTCCCTTCTCCTCCTACTCGCTGGCAACATTTCCCCTAATCCCGGCCCCCCCACCAAATCCCCACAGTCACCTACACCCCACCCCCACAACTCATAACAACTATCCTCACCAACCTTTGGCCCATCCCTCCAGCCCCTGCTCCCCTCATCTCCCTGCCAGGCACACTCTGGAACGCTCGCTCAGTCTGTAATAAACTCCCATACATCCACAAACTCTTTATCTCTAAAAAACTCTAATTCCTTGGCATCACAGAGACCTGGCTCACCCCCTCTGACACGGCCTCCCCTGCTGCACTATCTTATGCCGGATTCAGTCTTTCCCACACACCCCGCCCCTTCGACAAACATGGCGGAGGTGTCAGCATACTCCTGTCCAACACCTGCTCCTTCACCCCCATTCGACTGCCTCCCTCTGCTACTCTCCGCTCTTTCGAGGCCCACTCTGTCCGCATCTTCTCCCCCTGTAACCTTCAGCTGGCCGTCATCTACCGCCCCCCTGGATCCATCCCCACCTTCCTCGACCACTTCACCACCTGGCTACTTCATTTCCTCTCTATTGACATCCCCACCATTATTATGGGCGACTTCAATATCCCCATCAACACCGCCCACCCAACCGCCTCTCAATTTCTCTCCCTGACCTCCTCCTTTGGGCTCTCCCAATGGTCCTCCACTGCCACCCACAAAGACGGCCACACTCTGGACCTTATCTTTACTTGTCTTTGCTCCCTCACTAACCTCACAAACTCAACCCTCCCCCTGATCGACCACAATCTGCTGACCTTCTCCTCCGTCACCTCCCATACTACGCCAGCCCCTCTCTGCAAACTCGATCACCCCCGCCGAAATCTAAACCACATCGATCTAGACTCTGTCTCAGAATCCCTTCTCCCTCTCGCCAACATAACATCCATACGCAACACAGACACTGCCACCACCCTCTACAATACCACATTAATCCAGGCCCTCGACCTAGCCAACCCCCTCACACACCACGCTTTACTCGCAGGCAACCCTGGCACACCACCCTCACTAAAGACCTGAGATGGGCATCCAGGGTTGCCGAGAGGAGATGGAAAAAATCCCACTCCACTGAGCACTTTGCGCTGTTCAAACAGTCCCTCACCGCCTTCAAGGCTGCACTTGCTGCCGCCAAACAAACCTTCTTCTCATCCCTAATAACCTTCCTGGTCCACAATCCCAAACAGCCTTTCAAAACCTTCAATTCCTTACTTTGCCCCCCACCCCCCTTCCTCTCCCTTTATCTGAAGACTTTGCCTCCTTCTTCAAAGAAAAGATTGACAGAATCAGAGACAGCTTTGACTCACTGTCCCCACAGCCTACCCTCTCACCTATACTGCCCTCTCCTTCCACCATCTGCTTCCCCCCCATAACTGAGGATCAGCTCTCCTCCCTCCTGTCAAAATCACACCTCACCACCAGCGCTTTACGACCCGCTCCCACTTCACTCCCAAACTCACCTCCGTTATCATCCCAGCCCTAACTCATCTTTTCAACCTATCACTTACCACTGGCACTATCCCCTCACCCTTCAAACACGCCTTGATCACACCCATCCTCAAAAAGCCCTCCCCCGACCCCACAACTGTCTCCAACTATCGCCCTATATCTCTCCTCCCTTTCGCCTCTAAACTACTTGAACAGCATGTCCACTCTGAGCTGTCCTCTCACCTCTCCTCCTGCTCCCTCTTCGACCACCTGCAATCCGGCTTCCGACCCCACCACTCCACTGAAACTGCCCTGACCAAAGTCACCAATGACCTACTGACTGCCAAAAGTAAATGTCACTACTCTGTCCTCCACCTATCCGCCGCCTTCGACACTGTTGACCACTCCCTTCTACTTCAGATCCTGGAATCTCTTGGCATCACGGACCTTGCCCTCTCTTGGATCTCCTCATACTTAACAGACCGGACTTTTAGCGTCACACACTCCCACACCTCCTCTTCACCCTACCCCCTATCTGTCGGGGTCCCCCAGGGCTCAGTTCTGGGACCACTACTCTTCTCAATCTACACTCTCGGACTAGGGCAACTCATTGAGTTCCACGGCCTCTAGTACCACCTCTATGCTGACGACACCCAAATCTACCTGTCTGGACCTGACATCACCTCCCTACTATCCAAAATTCCACAATGTCTGTCCGCCACCTCATCCTTCTTGTCCGCTCGCTTCCTTAAGGTGAACATGGACAAAATCGAGTTCATCGTGTTCCCCCCAAGCCGCTCCCCCTCACTACCCAACCTATCCATCATAGTCAATGACTGCTCTCTCTCCTCAGTCCCCCACGCCAAGTGCCTTTTGGGTTATCCTCGACTCTTCCCTCTCCTTCAAGCCCCACATCCAGGCCCTCACCACCTCCTGCCATCTCCAGCTCAAAAACATCTCCCGGATCCGCACTTTTCTTGACCACGACACTGCTAAAACCCTTATTCACGCTCTCATCATCTCACACCTTGATTATTGCAACCTCCTGCTCTCCAACCTCCCTGCTACCTCCCTTGCACCTCTCCAATCTATCCTAAACTCCGCTGCCCGTCTAATCCATCTGTCCTCCCACTACTCCCCTGTCTCCCCCCTCTGCCAAGCCCTTCATTGGCTCCCTGCTTCCCAGAGATCCCGGTTTAAAACATTAATCATGACATACAAAGCCATCCACAACCTGTCCCCTCCATATATTTCCGACAGGGTTTCCCGATACCTACCCTCGCGCAACCTTCGACCCTCCCAAGAACTCCTCCTCTACTCCCCCATCATCTACTCTTCGCACAACCGCATTCAAGATTTCTCCTGGGCATCCTCCATACTCTGGAACTCTCTGCCCCAACACATCAGACATTCTCCTACCCTGGGAACCTTCAAAAGAAGCCTAAAGACCCACCTCTTCCGCCAAGCCTACAAACTCCTATGAGACCCGGTCCACCCACCGCCTCATGACCAGCACCTCCCCCTCCTACTGTATCCCCACCTGTGGAGCTCACTGGGCCGGGGTACTTGGTGCCAGACCGGGTATCACGGGGGTTATCACGGCGGTCGTGGTCCGGACCGTGTCCTGAGCCCACGAGTAAAGGGGTTATTTACAGGGATTGTCGTGATGCCACCAACGGGTTGTGGTCAATGGGGACCACCGCTGCTGCTTGCTTCTGCCAGGAGGATGGATAGTGCTGCAGCTGGATGGATGAGCCCGCCGTGGGTCAGGCTGCTCCTGACAGGGTGTAAAACAGTTTAACATGCAGGGAATCACACACGGGAGACTCTGGCAGGGTTCACCGGGTTTTACAGAGGCTCTTTTCAGTACAGTTCACAAGTACAGTTCATTCACCAAGTTAACTCCGTGCTTTCAGTTAACCCTTCTGCAGCCAGGTTTCCCTTCTGAGACCCTTCTCTTTCTTAATACCTTTCAGGCTCTTCTCTACACTTCTCTCCCTGTGGGTTGTATGGTGGCAACTCGGTCCTTTGTTTGGCTTCCCCCAGTGTGTGGGTGGCAAGCCTGGGTCCTATATGTTGCTGTCCCTCCAGCCCGTGTGTTAGGAGGTTAGATTTGGAATCTGAGCTCCCCGTCAGTGTGTCTGCGATCCGGCATGTAGCTACGGTCACCTCAGAGCCGACTCTCTGGTCCCAGCCAAGCCTTGGGTGTCCCTATGTTGCAAGGGATCACTGGGCTCTTTCCTACCCATGTAACTACCATGTACATCAGGGGATTCCTTCCTGCCAGTCATCTGTCAACGCTGCCGTTTTCCTCAGACCCAACTGCACTGGTCCCCTTCCCTTGGGTTACAGGCTGTGGAGCGGGCTTTCTCTCCAGGGGACTGTGCCTCGCAGGATTCTATGCCTCCAGGGAACCTGAAACCTTCAGGGAAGTCTCTCTCTTTTCTTTACCGTTCTTGGTCTGTGCTGCTTGGCACCCTCTGGCCTATTCGGTCTTTACTGTTCAGCTCACTTTGGCCTACTAACTACTACTTCCTGTTTCTCCCCTTTTGTACCCGGTTCATTTCCTTGACTACGTCCCACCCACTGTGACTGGCCCTACCACCCCTTGCCCGCCTAGAGTCCCGGGCTCCGGGTTGGGTCTTGTGTCCGTGGGTGTATATATGAAGGTGTTTTTGTGTCAAACTGTCTCCACCTCCTGGCTGCAGTTCTTACTTGTGGCTACCCTGCATGCAGGGGCGCCACACACCCGCCCCTCATAGATTGTGAGCCCTTGCGGACAGGATCTTCTACCCCCTTGTCCACATTTATTGTACTTGTCGTTGTCTGCCCTTTTAGCATGTAAAGCGCCATGGAATTTAATGGCGCTATGTAAATAAATAATAATAATAATAAAGCTAGGGGCAGTGGTCACCTGACACACCCACAACATCCCACCTGCAGAGCCGCACAGACATAGAAGTAATACAGCAGCAGCTACTGATATTAACCCTGAAGTTACCAACAGGAACTAAACATATTTAATTACTGCAGAGCAGATCAACGGAGACTGCAGAGCAGTCTACACGTCACAGTAGCAGTCAATACGACACAGGAACACATTTATATAAATGTTTAGGACAGGAACTTTTTTTTTAACACATCCAGTTGTAGAACTTAATTTTATTCTAAGATCTATTCATTAAAACGTACAATTGTTTGTGGCACAAACCCTTTAAGTGATGTTTCTATGCTATAAGAAAGACTTGACATTTTTTGAAAATTGTTCATTTTCATGGCACTCGAACTAAGGACAATTTTAATAAATTCTGATGATTCCACCCCATCAAACACTTGATCATTCTTGTTACAGGAGTAGGTAGCACAATGTATAATGTCATTTTCTTACCAATACATCTGGAATATCTTCAGCTGGACAGCAGAAGTATTTTATGACGGCGGCAGATTTCCAAACTGCTAAAACTATTGGCCCAAATGCCAAAACTATTCCGAATACACAGAGAAGCCCGGTGAACAGCCCCGATTGTGTCACTTCTACAGGAATGGAGAATAGATATTGAAATACAATTGATATTGAAAAACAAAGTCTCAGTTATTAAGTGGATCCATCTTTAGAAAAATAAAGAACAGATCAATTTAGAATTGGACACTTCAGTTTTTGTTTTTGTCTGGATCTACCGTATTTTTGTTTCAACTTTGTTTTTATTGAACTTTTTCATTATAAACCAACATATGACATTCATAACAGATGGAAAGGGATATTCAACTGTAAAATGGTACAATTTGAGCATGGGTTAAAAAAAAATAAAAAATAAAGGAACTAAAAAGGGATAGTGAGAAGATGTCATCATACACAGAGTGGCAAGGTATCTGGTAAGGTGCCAGACTTTTTAACAGTAAGCAAGACGTGGGTTCATAAAGCTTAAGGAGTCTCAGAAGATAGTCCCACAAGCAGTAAAGTATGTCAGGTTTGTATCTTCATTCGTCACAACTGAAACTTGTCTCGGAATATGATCCAATAGCTCCAGATTTTATGGAATTTGTCCATAGTATTGTGTAAATTAGCAGTCATCTTTTCCATGAGGTAGACAGCATTTATTCATGTGTATAAATCGGGCAGAGTAGGAACCGCTGTTGTCTTTCAGAACAATAAGATCAGGCATTTCGTAGCTGTTTGGAGCTGCAGTAATAGTTTTGCCTTTGGTTTATCCAACCCTAGTGGAAGTAAATTCAACAAGTATGCCAGGGGGTCCAGAGGGACAGCGACACCCATGACTCCTCCCACTGTGGCACCCCAGAGTCCGGATACCACAATGTCATTATCTCCCTTGGGAGGTAGTGTAATACCTGAGAGCAACAGAGGGTATTCACACCAGGCAAAACCAAAGCACACAACACCTTTCTGCCTCCAGGCCTGAAAGGGGAGATCTAAAACCCAGTTTCAGGGCAGCTCCCCTATAAATTCTGGTCTGAGGCGGAGTTAGTCAGTTCAGTATGGAGAGGTACTGAGGAAGACATCTTGTGGGCTGGAGCAGTGCTAAGCTCACCACAGGAAAGCTAAAGCCTAGCTTGAAGGACTCACAGGCAAGGGTCTGAGGAGGTAGAGGAGAGTCTGGGACTAGTAGAGCACTGTCAAGCTCACCCCAGAGGAACAAGCGTCAAGAAACAGACACTGGAATCCGAGGCTGTGCAGGGCCCAACGACCCGGCAGCCAATACCAGAGGGTGGGGAATAACAAGTTCCCCAGCCATACCAAGTGCCCGCAGGCAAAGCAGCATTAAGAGCCCAGGAGCAGCCGCCTGTGAAGTGGGGCTAAAGAAGGACTCGAGCTGCCTGTCATACCGGCACACGCAAGAGAGAGAGGGCCGCAGCTCGGCTTTAAGCAGCAGCAGGGACCCGCCAAGAGAAAGTGCAGCAGGAAGGCCTCAGAACTTGCCAGGTGTGGAGAACCCTGAGTTACTACCAGGCTACACAGACTCACAGCAACATCACCTGTGGTTGAACCGGTATTGCCAGTAAAGGACTTGAGGAACCAACAAACCGTTAGTCTGTCTGTTAATGCGCAACCCTGCATCCTGCACCTTACACCATTCAACATCCACTGCCCTGGGGATACGCTCCACCTCTAGGGAGCCAATCCATCCCAGCTGCCCGTTCATCATCCCTAGAGGTTCTGCAGAAGTGGTGGCTACCCATAGCCACAAACCACAGGTGGCGTCACTAATAATCTTTATAATTTCCCCCAAGAACTATCTTTAACACTGCACCCAGGGTCATGGAGCCGGGTCTCAACCCCTGTGACTCCCCAGCAACACCACAGCCTGTTTCCGAGTCCCTCATGGCCCTGCGGTGCATCACCACCAATCTCTCAACTCCCTCCAAAAGCCAATTATTCCTGGGCAAGTCCAGAAGATGTGGTACAGGGATGCTTAAACTGCGTCACGTCTCCAGCAAACATTAGGGATGGACTGAATAATGGTATTAAGCGATTCAGGGGTGAGATACCACATCATTAATATCTTGAGCTGATTTTCCATTTAAAGGGTATTAATTGAGGTTCCAAAGGCGCAAGACCATATAACTTGCCACTTGCCCAACCATCTCTCCCATCTCTGTACGCATGTGTGTTGTATGGGATTCAGGGGGTCTGGGTTGTGTAGGATGGAATATATGTCTGAGATAAGGCCTCTGGTTGAGGTGCCACTGGCACACAGTTGTTCAAATCTAGAAGGGGTGAGGGACTCAGGTGGGCCCAATTCAGTTGTGTCTGGATCTATTTTTACTGGCAGCGTCTATTAACACCTCTTGTGTTTTAGGGATGTAAAGTGCGAAAAAACATCCATTAAGAAGTGACATAATGGATCATCATCCACAATGATTTGTTGCTTTTAGACTTCAATGTGAAAAAGCATGCCGTTGCTATCAGTTTATTGGGGTAGACAAGTTGTGCTTACCGTGCTTTTTTAAATGAGATTGCAGTCAAAGGAAGATATTGTAGGACATTTTTGTCTCCTTTGAAAAGAATAAATCCTGTACAGAATCATTTCATTTCCTACTATATCCAAAAAACAAAAATATCTAACTGGATACGTCTCCACATATTAACAAAAAAAGTCGGGCACCACCTCTCGTCAAGCCAATTCTAGGATCCACGAGCACCACTGAGTTCAGCTTAACACCGAAGCCACAATCAGATCCTAAGGTGCAAACTCAAAGATCAATTGCACATGATATCCAGATACATAGAGATGAGTAGCCCTCACCGGACTGCGGGTATAACTTCTTTATTTCGTTAGGTCAGAGCTTACACACACAGAAATAGGAGGGAGGATGGGAGATGAATGATGGCCTTTTCACACTGTAAACTAGCACTTCCATGGGTTCAGGGAAGTGCTAGTTAAAGGTTACAGGAACCCATGAAAGCACTAGTTTACAGTGTGAAACGTCCATCATTCATCTCCCATCTCTCACAGACAGACAGCCAACCGGGGTGTTGGCAAAATCTAGCTGGCAATGTATGATAGTGAAGGATGAGGCAGCACAGTGGTTACTGTTACTTTGCAGCACTGGGGTCCTAGATTCAAATCCCACCTAGGATCATATCTGTAAGGATTTTATGGCAGCATGATTTGGACACTATTGTAGTATTCTTTAGGCACATTGTGATGTTCCGCTCACGATGTCGCTATTGAGTCATCGCTCGCGGCGGGGCCTACGGTTGCCAGGATGGCGGCGGTGTCAGCTAGTGCGGCTGTGGCTCGCAGTGCCGCAAAGGATTTTGGGATTCGGCTACAGTGCCCGAATCCCAAACTCCCGATTATATAAATAGATACTGTGGGTTTAACATGAAAAAATGTGACAAATATAATTTGGCAGGAATACTTACTTCATGCATTCTATTACATAACAGTATTAACTGCCAATCTACGGCAGTATTATTTAATCACAGAACATGTACAATTTGCCAGCTAGTAGCTTGGTAAGTGACACATTGCCCCAATCAGGGTCTCCGGTGACAGATTCCCTTTTAGTTTTTAAGTAATTATTTGAGTATATTAATATTCCATATACTCTTATGTTAATCTTACCTTGTACCTGGGCGCAGACTGTTTTACTTTTGGTGCTATTCCTATTGATGGAACGTGCATATGCAATGACCTCTGCACAGTATTCTTTACCTTCCTCTCCTTTCTCTAGAAAAATAGATGAACCAAAACTGCTTGATTTTTTGCATTTGATCTACAATTAAAAAAAAAAGAAAATATTTTGTATGGGTTGACTCAGTCATTCATTCTTCGCCTACGAGTGCTCATACCTATAATAGTCAACAGATCTATTTACATATTTGTGATTTTTCTTGGACTGAGTCACTCAATGTAAAACAGCTGAAACATGTCCAATAATGATCCAGGGGTTGGATCAAAATCTGCAATGCAAGTCTGTAGGTCAGTGAATGTGCTGCCATCCAAGTGCTGTTCGGTTTTTACAGACTGCCAGATAGGAAAAGCTAGGAGAGCTCTTTTTTCTTGTTTCTCATCTGATATAAACTGATGAAACTCAAGGCCCCGTCACACACTACGATATCGTTAATTATATTGTTATTACGTCACAGCTTTTTGGTTGATGCAACGACGTCGTAATGACGTTGTTGCATGTGACAAGTACAAATGATCAATGATTAGTCAGCTGATCATAGATGGAAGGTTTGTGAACCGGACCTTAAACCAAACGATGATCATCAGTCCATCCTGCAGCACTGGTGGGAGTGACACCTTGACAACGATGTTGTTAACGACTTCGTCTATACAGAACTGAAGGATGTAGGCGATCAAACGACCGCAAGTATCGTTCACTTGTCGCGGAATCGTTGCTGCATCGTTAAAGATATCTGTACGTGTGACACTTCACTAGCGATCATTGAACGATGTTCAAGTCGGATCGTTGATAGGTTCGTTTGGACGTTGATGTGTGTGACGGGGCCTTTAGACTGAGTATCACTGACATCTGAATGAGCCATAATGCAAAGTATTTGTTAGGCTTTGTGCCCATGATGAGTTTTTGGTGAATTTTTGATGCTGCGTATTTTCACTGCTTCAGAAATGCATCATCTTAGGCTACTTTCACACTGGTGTTTCTTTGAATCCGGAAAAGCCTGCATCCCCCTGGAGTCCCCCGCAAAGATGCAGCTAGATGCACCTGCACTAGTGTTATCACTGATTCAGGCTCATGGGTCTGTGATAATATCAGTGCAAGAGCAGACAGTTGCATCCGGGTGATTACCTTTTGTTCATGGATCCGGTTCTAAATGACATGCCCCCTAGAGGATGTGTCATTTAGAACACGTACAGACCAAAAACCCAGCGGGATTTAAGTTACATAGAGTCCCATTTAATTCATCCTGCATAGCCCCAGGGATCTAGGTGTGCACAGTTTTGTTACAGAGACCAAAAATGCACCAAGTTACATTTTTGGGCACAGTGAAAAAAATTGGTGACACCCAGATCAGGTAAAAAACTGGATGCAACCGCAAGAACCTGTGAAAGTCAATGGGGACGAAAATATGTAGATGCATCCAGTTTAAGCTGGATACACATGGATACTGAAAACGCCAGTGTGAAACCAGCCTAAGTCTGTGTGCACACCTTTTTATTGCATTTTGTTAATGCATTTTTTAGTGCATATTTGTTACAAAACCTAAAGAGTTTCCTGATGCAGCAAAGTTTATGAAAATCCTGAAGTCTCATCCACATATTCAGTATTTTCTCTTTCCAGATTTTGTGTAGAAATAAATCTGCAGTCTTTCAATTCTTTCAGCCTTTTGCTGCAGATTTCACCCATTCTAATATATGGGAAAAATCTGTGGCAAAAAAAACAGTTTCTCACCTGCCAACAGTTGCAGAAATTATGCAAAAAGGATTCTCATTCATTTTACTGGGTCTAATAAATCCTTCATATTTTGTGACAAATCTGAACTGAAAAATGCATGAAAAATGGGAAAATCTGCAACGTGTGCACACAGCATTAGTGTTCCAGCAAAGTGAATGGTGTGGATTTATGGAAATCTCCCGCTGAACCTCTTTCACTCAACATAAACTGATCTGAGGTTCATGAGTCAAATTCGCAACATGGCAATTTCCCTTGAGGGTACGCTGAGTTGTCTGTGCACATTTTCCTCATAGAATTGCATTAAATGCAGAAAGTCCGCAGGTAAATAAACGCATATATGTTTTTAGCGTGTTTACACTGTAATCTGCACATGAATGTATCAATAACATTTTCTCAAAGCCAAATACCAGTTAGGCTGCCTTCACACCATGTTTTTTGGGATCCTGTTCTGTCCATTTTGAAAAAGACAGAACAGGATACGTTTTTGCCTCCCATGTAATCAAAGGTGCCGGATTGGCCATAAATGGCCTTCCGATTCTTCCAGTTCAATCCCAGATTCATTTCTGTCCTGTGTTTTCCCAGTCTCAAACTGTTCCGATTTTGGGCTCCGGGGAAAAAACCGGACCAAACCAGACAGAAACTAATCAGGGGCGATTCAGCGTCTATAACATAGGAGTGTATGCGCACCGTATCCAGAAAGAAACAGCATGCTCAGTACACTAAAACTGCTCTGTTCACGTAATTTCACATTAGCAGTGTGTCTACATACGCTGCTAAAGTGAAATTAAAGAAAGGAATGGTTAAAAATAAAAATATAAATGCTCACTTCTCCGCCGAGTGTTCCGCGATTTGCGGCATCCACCTCCGATGGCTGAAGGACCTTAATCAGCTGACCTGGAAGGGGCAGCAACCAGATCAGCTGAGAGCGATCACATGACTGCATCAGCTGAGCGGTTTAAATTGCCTGTGAAAACTGATCGGCGGGTGGGCGATTTAAACCACTCAGCTGATGCGGTCATCTGACACATCAGCTGATCGGGTTGCCACGCCCCTTCCCAGTCAGCTGATTAAGGTCCTTCAGCCACCGAAAGTGGATGCCGTGTGACACCCCCCCCCCAGGGCCTTGGGGTACTCAGGCAACAGTTCTGCTGGGGAATCACAGGGGTCGAGACTCGGCTCCGTGACCCTGGCGGTGTCAATAAAAGTTCTGGCAGTTTGGGGAATATAGGGTTTGAGGGATTGGTTGTCGTGACGCCTCTTGTGCTTGTTCAGCTATTGTTGGCCAATGCTGTGGTGCCGGACCTTTGGGAATGATGGAATCACAGCGTTGGTGGTTTTGCTCCCCACAGGTGGAGCGGTTCCCCAGGGCAGCCGGAGTAGTGATCGGAGAGGGAAGGGTTGGCAGGGCTGTTCTGGCAGGAGCGGGGAATTGGGGTGTCTCGCAAGCAGGTCTTATCAGTCTAACGCTCCGCAGGAGGGAAATGAACAGTCTCACACACAGTTCTGAGTTCTAAACCTGATTTACTTAGCTTTTACTTCAGTGGCACCACAGGGTACTGTCCTCGCACAATCTCGGTCCGGATAGTCCTCATTGAACCGGGATAGCTCGTCCAAGATACCCCGTTCATGTTCCTCCCTTCACGGGTTGCTCTTTCTCTCTCAGCGCTGCCTGTCAGGCTTTCTCCTGCCAGTGCCTCCGCACACAGTGCCTCAATTCAGTAGTCACAGGTCCTCTCGGGCAATACCAAGTCCCCTGAACCTCATGCGGCTGCCTTCTCGGCGGATGTGTCGGGAGTCAGCCACAGCTCATCTAGATCCCGTGACCTCCAGTTTCATGGTTGGAGAGTAGAGTCTCCTCGCCACTTTTAGGGCCAGTCCCCTGGTTCTCAACCTGCCCTTCTTCTTCACTCAGATTCGGGTGCACGGGTGGATTGCTCACTACCTGCGCCCCTAGGGCTTTCTCTGTCTCTCTTGCAGTCTGCTGTGTCGGGACCCAGGACGAGCTACTCGTTGTTCAAGTACTCTGGATCCTTCTTCCTCTTGACTGCCTTCCACTAACTTACCACCCTCCACTACTTCCCTCCGTCCCACTAACTGACTGAGTTCTCCCTTTATCGGGTCCGCCCACCATCCCTGGGACCAGGTGTGTTGGGTGTTTTTTTTCGTGGCTCAGACTTACCATCCCACTTCCTGAGAACATGAATACCACACCCGTGGGATGGGTGCAGTACCCCTTTGTGGTGAGCAGACCGCAGGGGTGCCACACACGCATCGCGAGACACTCTGCAGAGAGGTGATCATTTATTTTTTATTTTTAACCATTCCTTTCTTTATGTATGTAGATACACTGCTAAAGTGAAAGTAACAGCGCCAACACGACTTGTCTGGTTGCCCCCAGCTCTTTCTGTGTCTGGATCCCTCAAAATCCCGGATCTGGACACAGAAAAGTTTACAATCTGGACGTGTCCATTCCTGTCCGTGGGGTCCTGCAAAAAACAGGACCCCCGGACAGGAACAAAACTGGTGTGAAGCCAGCCTAAGTATTAAAACAAAGCAGCTTTATTTAACGCATGATACACCAACAAGAGACTACTGATTGTACTTTATTCACTGTGATGCAGTAGCTTGTTGCATTGCCAATATGTCTGCTGGGGGTGGATCCTGCCTGGTCATGTACCTCCCCATGGGTGTGTCACATCTGATATAGTGTGACACATTCCTGATCACATGGTCTGTGATGCAAACAAGGTCTCTGTGTGCTTGGAAGTGGTGGCAAATGCCATTTTACTGGAGACACATGATCAGGAGACTGTGTCTCTTGGTGCTTGGGAACAGGTGCATCCCTGGAAGGCACAAGGGCTGGAGACCGTAGCTAGAGAACCTGGGATGGCTCTCTGAGTTCAGGAGGCTACAGTCCACAGAGTCTGGAACAAACAAGAGCCTGTGATCCAAGAGAGGCAGCTTCTTGAACGTGGACTAAGAGGTCAGTGGATGCTATATTGGACTAAGTTGGAAATGCCATGCGGGCACACCCGCCTATGGAACAGACCCGTGGTCATAATAAGTTCTGTTGATTTATATAAACTATACTATTGTGGTTTATGAGGTCTGCTGAAAATATCTGGGGTATGTTTGACTGTATGGCCCAGCACCCAACTTTAATGCAGTTCTGATATATTTTGTCTGCTGAAAATATCTAATTCTAGCATCAATGTAACTGTCCTTCCCCTTGCCCCCCCAATGCCTGTTTATGATCCTTTGTTCAAATCTGCCTGTGAGTGACCATTTGGTATAGCCTTGCTTGGCCATGGGTTAATGGACTCCAGTTCCTTCCCCCTTTCTCCACACCTGAAATCAGTGTTTCTGAGAATATTAAGACCTTTTCCTAGTCTGCTTTAGACGTGTCTGCTGCCAACATGTCTGATCTAAAGTGTCCAGATATGAAATAGACCTGAAATTGACCGGAATTGACTGGGATAGACTGGAAGGTAATAACAGAGAGCCACATAAACAATGTCTATAACTCTATTCTCTACTAATCATAACCATGTCTTTAACTTCACTGTTTGTGTTTCTATGTGCCATCACCTCCAACTTGTATCACCCCATCCCCCCTCCATCACCACTCATCCACATCAGCCCCTCTCTCCTACCCTACTCTATGTACAGCACCCATGCCATCTTCAGTTTACTGTGGATTCTCAGCCCATCATATTCTAACATTTGTCATCATAAACCAAGTCCTAAATCTAAAAACTACAGTATCTGCTCTTCCTCTTTTTGCTGCTGCTCCTGTCAGGTGATCTCTCCCCCAACCCTGGTCCACTCTCTAACTTCAACCCCTCTCCCACCACACATAGAAACCCCACTAACCTTATTACCATCATTTACACTCCTTCATCTCCCTTTTTTAACTGTGCTCTCTGGAATCCACGATCTGTATGCAACAAACTTCCCTTCATTCACAATTACTTCCTTACCTACTCTCTTAACCTGCTGGCTCTCACAGAAACCTCGATCCAGGATTCAGACACTGCTTCCCTTGCTGGTAGTTCTCACGGCGGCCTAAATTTCTCTCATTCCCCCAGACCTGGGAACAGACATGGTGGTGGAGTTGGCCTCATCCTGTCCCCACAATGTACTTTCCAGGTCATTCCCCCAGCCCCATCACTCTTATTCCCTTCTTTTGAGGTCCACACTATTAGGCTATTCCATCCCCTCCCCCTCAAAGTAGCAATGGTATACCGCCCCCCAGGGTCACCCACCCAGTTCCTCGACCATTTCTCCGTGTGGCTGCCGCATTTCATGTCCTCAGAATTACCAAACGTTATTCTGGGAGACTTTAACATTCCCATAAACAGCTCCATCTTCCCATCTGCATCCCAGCTGCTATCTCTAACCACCTCTCTTGGCCTCTCACAGCTCTTAACCTCTGGGACGCACAAAGACGGTAACACCCTTGACCTGGTCTTTACCCGGCTCTGCTCTACCTCCTCCTTAGATAACTCACCTTTTCTCTCCAACCACAACATTCTCACTCACTAACCCTCGAGCACCACAGCCCAATCCTACCTATCACACATCCAGAAATCTACAGGCCATTAACCCTCATGCACTCACAGATTCTCTCATCACTGTCCCCAATCTCTTCAATCTCCTGTCCAGATTAGGCAGTAAACCACTACAATGATACTCTCAGAAGCTCCCTGGACCAAGTAGCGCCCCTCACCCTCAGAACCTCCAAACATAGAACAAAACAGCCTTGGCTCACACCACAAACTCGATTACTCCAGCGATGCTCGAGGAGTGCTGAACGTTTATGGAGGAAAACTCGCTCACCAGGAGACTTTATCCACTATAAATTCATGCTCAAAATCTACAACTCTGCCCTTCACCTTGCCAAACAGACCTACTTCACCACCCTGGTCTCCTCACTATCCAACAATCCAAAAAAACTCTTTGACACCTTTCACTCTCTCCTCAGTCCTAAAGTGCAGGCCCCCATCACTGACCTCTGTGCTGATGACCTAGCTTCCTACGTCATGGAGAAAATAGACAACATCCGCCAGGAAATCAGCTCTCAGCCTCCAAGCACTGCCACCCCCATTCTTCCCCACATCTCCTCCGGCTCACTCTCCACATTTGACCCAGTCACAGAAGAAGAATTCTCCAGGCTCCTCTCTTCCTCTCGTCCCACCACATGCACTACTGGCCCCATTCCCTCACACCTACTCCAGTCCCTCTCTCCAGTCGACACCACTCATCTAACCAAAATCTTCAATCTCTCCCTCTCTTCTGGCATCTTTCCCTCCTCCTTCGAACACTCAATCATTACTCCATTATTAAAGAAAACCTCTTTTGACCCATCCTGCACAAATAACTACAGACCAGTCTCCAATCTCCCCTTCATCTCTAAACTCCTGGAGAGCCTGGTCTACTCCCGCCTCACCCGTTACCTTTGCACTCACTCTCTTCTAGATCCATCACAGTCTGGTTTCCGCCCTCTTCACTCTACAGAAACTGCCCTCAAAGTAACCAATGACCTTCTGACGGCAAAACGTAATAGTGACCACTCTCTGCTTATTCTCCTTGACCTCTCTGCAGTTTTTGACACTGTTGACCACTATCTCCTACTCTCCATGCTGCATTCCATTGGCATAAAGGACACTGCTCTCTCCTGGGTCTCTTCCTATCTTTCTGACTGCTCTTTCAGTGTATCATTCGCTGGCTCCACTTCCACCCCTCTTCCTCTCACTATTAGTGTCCCTCAGGACTCAGT
Source organism: Allobates femoralis (assembly GCA_033576535.1). NCBI lineage: Eukaryota > Metazoa > Chordata > Amphibia > Anura > Aromobatidae > Allobates > Allobates femoralis. The sequence goes on along the minus strand of JARQOC010000001.1, from coordinate 72,226,485 downwards.
CCTCAGTCCTCTTCTCTCCCTACACAGCCCCGATTGGATATACCAACAGCAGATTCGGCTTCCAGTACAATCTTTATGCTGATGACACACAATTATATACTTCAGCCCCTGACTTTACCCCTGCGGTATTAAAGAACACCAATGACTGTCTAGCTGCAGTTTCCAACATCATGTCCGCTCTCTATTTGAAACTAAACCTTTCCAAAACTGAACTTCTTCTGCTCCCACCCTCCACTAACCTCCCTAAATCTGACATCTCTCTCTGTTTGCGGCCCCACGATAACACCTAGGCAGCAGGCTCGCTGTCTAGGTGTTATGTTTGACACCGATCTCATTTCTCCTCCCACACACAATCTCTCGTCTGCTCCAGTCGCTTACACCTGAAGAATATCTCTAGAGTCCGCCCCTTTCTCACCATGGAAACAACAAAAACCCTCACCGTGGCCCTAATCCATCCCCGCCTTGACTACTGCAATTCTCTATTAAGTGGCCTCCCCCTCACCAGACTTTCTCCTCTCCAGTCCATCCTTAATTCAGCAGCCAGGATCACCCATCTGGCCAATTGTTACTCAGATGCCTCTGCTCTGTGCCAGTCATTGCACTGGCTACCCGTACACTACAGGATCAAATTCAAATTGCTTGTTCTCACCCACAAAGCTCTTCACAGTGCAGCACCCCCCTACCTCTCCTCCCTCATCTCTGTCTATCACCCCACCCGCTCTCTACGTTCTTCAAATGACCTTCAACTAACATCTGCACTAATCCGATCCTTCCACTCCTGTCTCTAAAGGCCACTTTACACACACAGATATCTGTGACCAACTTCTGAACAGATCTCTGGTTGCAGTGAAATCATGGACACATTGCTCCATTTTGTACACAGCCACAAAATGGAACAATGTGTCCATGATTTCACTGCAACCAGAGATCTGTTCAGAAGTTGGTCACAGATATCTGTGTGTGTAAAGTGGCCTAAAGACTTCTCCCGAGATGCACCAATCCTCTGGAATTCTCTACCCCAAGAAATCAGGACTATCCACAACTTGCATGGCTTCAGACGATCCCTAAAAACACATCTTTTTAAAGCAGCCTATCATACTCCCTAATAGAAGTCCTTTGCACTGTAGATAGTGAATGGGCTATCTCTCTTGACATTACTCTTCTACAAACTCCACCAAACCATAAAGGTCTACACAGACTGTATAATGACCATCCATGTAAGCTTAGTCCTATGCCCCACTTCCTCAAGATGCCTGGACCATCAGTGCAATAAGCCCCTGTACCTTGTGCAACCCCTATCCCTTTGTAGATTGTAAGCTCTTTTCAGCAGGGTCACCTTCATTTCTTGCTTTATTTATTGTATTTCCTTTTTTACATTGATTCTATGCCTATTGTTTTGTATCCAATTATTTTACTGCATTTGTTTTCTACTGTAATTACTTACTGTATTATATTTTCTGTACTCTAACTACTGTATTGTAAAGCGCTCCGAAATATGTTGGCGCCATGTAAATAAAGATTTATTATTATTATTATTATGAAACCAGCTGGACTGATTTAAACATGATTCTGCTCCTATGCGCTTTACTTCTGCTGCCAAAAGTGTATCCCCTAATACACTCAGCGAGTGCTACCTCACATCACTGAAATAGATGCAGGCGGAGAGCATTCAGTAAGAATACCCTGATGAAGAAGGACACTATCCTTTGAAATGCAACCACACTGTTACACAAGCAGTGCCGGGGCGACCTGGCTTTTACACAGCGTATGAAGCAACGACTCACAGGCCCAGGGCATCCACTCTTTTGCCACAGGACTGCTTCATTCCATCTCACTGGATGCTCACAGCCTGCACCTATTCCAGTAAGTATACCGCTCCATGAACATCCACGCTTTTGATACTGGACTGCTTCATCTCATCTCATCAAATGCTCACAGCCTGCATCTACTTCAGTGAGTAAACTGCATTCGCAACCACGTCATTCCACATAGACAAGGTTTTTGGTTGACACTTATTTGACATCTTGGGCGTATCTTATCTATCCAGTAATCGCTTGCTATTTTAGCACTATATATCATTTACTGTATATGATCAGATCCAGATCTATCAGGATTGTGATTTATGCATGCCCCACCAACAATCACTTTATATAATTAAAGGGAACCAACAACCAGGATTTAACCCTCTGTAAATCAGTGCAGCAGGTGATTGACATGAGCAGCATGATGTCACTATTTGGATTTTTTTATTCCCCCCTGTGGGCTTGTCTTTCTGCTGTAACCTAACCCCTCCACTCCACATGGGGCTAGATTAGAGGGAGGGGGTTTTGCTTACAGCCGAATGACAAGCCCACATGGAAGAAATAAAAATAAATAAATAGTCACATCATGCTGCACACGTCAATCACCTGCTGCACTGATTTATAGAGGTTTAATCCTGGAGTTTGGTTCCCTTTAAGGGGAATTATTCTTATATTCACAACATTAGTATTTCCGGTGTCCTCTTGTACATTTATAGCGCCCATTTGTTTATCTATCTATTTATTTATCTACCTTTGCGGTAATGTTTTTTCTACTGACTTTGTGATGTATCTGATGGTTTTAGGTCTAGCGTATGCACGTAATTCATTCTGTAGCATATTTTGTTATGCTGGTAGGTTAGTGCAGCAATTCTTTTTGATTTGTTATTAATTTTTAATCTTTGGTGATTAATACACAGAGCCCTGATGTATTGCTAGCAGCTCCCCTCTGTTGGTGAACTCCTAGGGATTTTTCTGGGTTCCTTATCCCCTAGACCATCCCTTCAGTGAAGCTTCATTTTTTTCTGTTATTAAAATTAAGGTTGAGTAACCACAACTGAACTACGACCAGTGCACTATCTTGGCCTTAAAGTGGCTACTGACAACTGTACACCCACCAATTTATCCTCCGGAAGCCTACATTCCATTTTCACAGAATCAGTTTTAATACCCAGACAATGCATATCCATGGCCGGGCCCTCCATCTTTTCCACAATTAGTGGAACCCCAAAAGCTAAAACCTCCTTCTTTAAAGAGAACAGGAACAATAAAAAAAAGTGTTGAACCAGGCAGGATTAAAGGGAACCAACCACCTCAGATCACCCTAATACACAGTTAGTACATGTCCCTGCACCCTAAGGATACCTTTCCAGCACTGTTTTTGTGTAACATCTTGCATTAGTATAACTCATATAAAGAGTTTATAAACTTACAAGCCTGGAGACATCTGGGCGTATCCCTCCTTCTGTTATACTTCAGGGCTGTGCATTGCATGGCTGCGCTCCCCCTCCCTCTGTGCCTGCTGCCCTGCCCTGATGGGCGTGATCGTTATCTCCTCTGCACAGAGGGAGGGGGAGCACAGCCATGCAATGAATGCACAGCCCTGAAGTATAACAGAAGGAGGGATACGCCCAGAAGTCACCAGGCTAGTAACTTTATAAACTCTTTATATGAGTTATACTAATGCAAGATTTTACACAAAAACAGTGCTGGAAAGGTATCCTTAGGGTGCAGGGACATGTACTAACTGTGTATTAGGGTGATCTGAGGTGGTTGGTTCCCTTTAACACAAAGGAAATCGTTCAAGTATTGAACTGTAGAAGAAAATCAGGATATATCCCAGACTATTGTAACACTTGCAGGGCCGAGCATGGGGAAGTGGACCACCAGGCTGAGACGGTGATCTCAACCTTGAAGGGCGTGATTAAGTGGCTACCTGGTCTTCACTAGATCCTCTGATTGTGAGGTTAGGCTTGTGCCGGAAGGTAGACACCAGGTGCTACTCCAGGGGATCATGGTATCTCGACAGCTGACTCCAAGAGAGATGGGGATGCAAGCCGGTACAGATTTAGGAGAGGGTAGGTGCAGCCTGGATGACTGGTAGGGCAAGTGCAGCAGGTATGGCAGCTCAACTGATTTAGGTTGGTGCAATGGGTACAGCAGCAGTGCTTGTTCAGGCTAGTACAGGTTGGAACAATGGATACGACAGAAGGGTTGGTTCAGGCTAGTGCAGCTGATACAGCAGTTGGACTGGTTCAGACAATGCTTGTAGGTACAGCAGTACTAGGAAACAAACTCAGGTTAGGTAAAGCACGGGATTTAAAAAAACAGTAGAGGGATTGGGGACCTGACAACTAACAGCATGTCCCTAAGCATAGACAAAGTTTCTGAGGCAGCTTACATAGGGGAAAGGTGCCTTAAATACTCTGTGCTTCTCAGCCATAGGCTGATAAGCACCTCCGGGTAGGGCACACTAGCCCTTCAAGAATAGTGGGCGTGTTGTGTGTGTAACCCAATTGTGCCTCCTTGAGACTTGTTCGGCATGCGCAGTCCCTGGGATCCAGAATCAGGAGGCAGAGCTTTAGCAGATGCCACAGGAGCATCGGAAGGTTGAGTACTCCAAACATACCGGTCTCCCTGCTGTGGAGAAGCTGGCACAGACACTACAACTACCCACTCAATAAATAAACTAAACGCTTTACAAAAGGAACACAGAATAGAACAGCCCATGGGTAAAACATGATCAATGTAAAATTCAACATCCCACATACATCTCAACAAATGAAAACTATAAAGGAAAAGCTGGAAGATAAAAGTAGGAGGGCGAAAATAGTGTCTTACCGGAGAAGGGTTATTAGAAGAAATAAAAGATCACTTTCACTCACCTACAATGGTTGTGTTAAGTCACAACCACTGTGTACGCTCTCAGTAATGTTTTCCCGGGCTGCAGCAGTCCCCACAAGGAGTACCAATACAGATGGATAGTGTGAAGGGGTTTAAACACCAGACTGCCAGGATTCTTAAGAGAGATTTCCAATAATAATTCAATAAATTACTTTAAAATATTTACTGTCAGAAAGAAGAGCGGCACTCACCGGGTTGCAGGAATATGGCTATTTTATTCAGTCCATATCTGGGTTACACATGCAGGGAGGGAGGACCCTCTCCCTTAGCCACGCCCCTACATTGCCTATGTAATTGGCGGCGATGTCACCCCGTGTGACGGGGCCTTAAGGGTCCACTGGAGGCAAACAGAAAACCACCTCAGTACCTGATTTCAGCTTAAGCGCCCTATTCCCCTTTCTTCACCAAGTCCACTTCCTTATCAAAGGACTAATATGACACCAGTGACAACATTAAATGCTGTAATTAAGAGACACCGGCTGGGTAAGATAAAAGGTGAATGAGCTGGAACTTATTGGAATCCTGCTTAGGCACAACCCCCAACTGAGAAATCCTCAAATTAGGCCACGGTGGATCCTTGAACCATGCAACCTAATTTTTCTTGTTCTCTTGCTGATTTAAAATTACATGGCCTGAAGATAGGGGCTTCGGGCTCAAGTGGTATCTTAAAAGCCTCCAAAAAAAAACTGCATCTGGCTATCTATTTGAAAAAAGGTAGCATCATTGGGGTCTTCCCTTTTTTCAATACTCTCACTGCCTTTACTTCAGACCATTTGAAACACTTGGACAAGCTCTTATCTCCTCCGCAATCAGAACACTCATGTTTGAACCTACACAATACCCAAACTAACACTGACCCTCGTTAAACAAAATCCCTTTTTCTGTGAGGCCAAGGATCTGTTCGCTAAGCTGGAACCACCGGCATCTCCCCGAATGATCTGAAAGGCAGGAGCCGTCAGCAAGCGCTTTCATAAAGATACAGTTAGGGCCAGAAATATTTGGTCAGTGACACAATTTTCGCGAGTTGGGCTCTGCACGCCACCACATTGGATTTGAAATGAAACCTCTACAACAGAATTCAAGTGCAGATTGTAACGTTTAATTTGAAGGGTTGAACAAAAATATCTGATAGAAAATGTAGGAATTGTACACATTTCTTTACAAACACTCCACATTTTAGGAGGTCAAAAGTAATTGGACATATAAACATAACCCAAACAAAATATTTTTATTTTCAATATTTTGTTGCGAATCCTTTGGAGGCAATCACTGCCTTAAGTCTGGAACCCATGGACATCACCAAACGCTGGGTTTCCTCCTTCTTAATGCTTTGCCAGGCCTTTACAGCCGCAGCCTTCAGGTCTTGCTTGTTTGTGGGTCTTTCCGTCTTAAGTCTGGATTTGAGCAAGTGAAATGCATGCTCAATTGGGTTAAGATCTGGTGATTGACTTGGCCATTGCAGAATGTTCCACTTTTTTGCACTCATGAACTCCTGGGTAGCTTTGGCTGTATGCTTGGGGTCATTGTCCATCTGTACTATGAAGCGCCGTCCAATCAACTTTGCAGCATTTGGCTGAATCTGGGCTGAAAGTATATCCCGGTACACTTCAGAATTCATCCGGCTACTCTTGTCTGCTGTTATGTCATCAATAAACACAAGTGACCCAGTGCCATTGAAAGCCATGCATGCCCATGCCATCACGTTGCCTCCACCATGTTTTACAGAGGATGTGGTGTGCCTTGGATCATGTGCCGTTCCCTTTCTTCTCCAAACTTTTTTCTTCCCATCATTCTGGTACAGGTTGATCTTTGTCTCATCTGTCCATAGAATACTTTTCCAGAACTGAGCTGGCTTCTTGAGGTGTTTTTCAGCAAATTTAACTCTGGCCTGTCTATTTTTGGAATTGATGAATGGTTTGCATCTAGATGTGAACCCTTTGTATTTACTGTCATGGAGTCATCTCTTTACTGTTGACTTAGAGACAGATACACCTACTTCACTGAGAGTGTTCTGGACTTCAGTTGATGTTGTGAACGGGTTCTTCTTCACCAAATAAAGTATGCGGCGATCATCCACCACTGTTGTCATCCGTGGACGCCCAGGCCTTTTACAGTTCCCAAGCTCACCAGTCAATTCCTTTTTTCTCAGAATGTACCCAACTGTTGATTTTGCTACTCCAAGCATGTCTGCTATCTCTCTGATGGATTTTTTCTTTTTTTTCAGCCTCAGGATGTTCTGCTTCACCTCAATTGAGAGTTCCTTTGACCGCATGTTGTCTGGTCACAGCAACAGCTTCCAAATGCAAAATCACACACCTAGAATCCACCCCTGACCTTTTAACTACTTCATGGATTACAGGTTAATGAGGGAGACGCCTTCAGAGTTAATTGCAGCCCTTAGAGGCCATTGTCCAATTACTTTTGGTCCCTTGAAAAAGAGGAGGCTATGCATTACAGAGCTATGATTCCTAAACCCTTTCTCCGATTTGGATGTGGAAACTCTCATATTGCAGCTGGGAGTGTGCACTTTCAGCCCATATTATATATATAATTGTATTTCTGAACATGTTTTTGTAAACAGCTAAAATAACAAAACTTGTGTCACTGTCCAAATATTTCTGGCCCTAACTGTATATCCTTGTGGCCCCACCTCATACCAAGCCTCATTGTTTTTCTCTGTCTACACTGCTTGATGGATTTAAGCCATGCCAAGCATGTATCCCAACAGGGCAGAGCAATGCTAGGACTCTGTCACGTCACCATCAGTCTCGGTGACTGTTATTCCTGCCCCTGCCACTAGGCAGCGCCAGATTCCTTCGGCTTGTGGTGCCGGTGACAGAGGGGTATGTCCTCATCGGGACCTGCTCCTTTGGTTCCTGCCTCTGTCGCTGGGCATTGCCATGCTCCTCCTGTGGGTGATGCTGGTTACAGGAGAGAGGTCCCTGCAGAGGCGTCTGATAGGCACAGGCTTCGCTCCTCTATCAGAAGTGGGGTGGTTGGTACCAGTTGTGCATCACCATCTGGTCTGGTTGTAGGGGCGGTCTAGATGAGGTCATCAGGCTGTGAGCTCCAGCCTATGAGAGGGGACCATGCTCTTCATATACCTTGAGGCCTGTCCTCCAAGCCGCCAGATATATCCTTGGTTTTCCCAGTTATCTAGTTTGTGCTCTGTTATATTAACCCAGACTCTTCTACCGCCTGACAATTTTGTACTTTTGCTGCCCTCCCTGTTTTGACGCTGCCATCTGACTATGCTTTTATTTTGACTTTGTCTATTCCCTGACCTCCTAGCCTTATCCCTTCCTGGTGACCTCCCTGATCCGGTTTTCTGCTCACCTATAGGCAGCTACCTCCTATGCTATGCTGTAATTCCAAATCCCTGCATAGGGATAAAGGGTCTCGGAGTGTCTCCGGGTGCTCCCTTACCAACAGCTCAGCCTTTGCGGCAAACAGTCAACACAGACTCCTTTTCATCTATTACACTTTCCAGAATTAACAAATGTCTGAAGCCAATTAAAAAAAGTCCTCAGAATGAAACGATTTCTACATTTTTCCTCCTCATCTTTCTCTTTTTTAGAGTCACCAAGCTTCACTTTGTCTAAGTTAAACCTGGAAGCAAAGAGAAAATCTCCTCATACGGTATTCACTTCCAAATCTTATCCCTCACTTACTGCTTCAAATGTGACACCAGCAAGCCTTCAAAACACACATAAACCTCACTCCTGAATTTATCATCGAAACTTACAACCTTGTCTTCTCTTCTTTACTCATGCCTTCTTCCACTGCACCCCCTTCTGCTGGTCAACGTTCTGTGGTGTCCTGCCCACCTCCAGCCCTCAAGAGGCTGAACAAGAGAGGCCTGGAGGTGGCACAGAGAGAGCTGGAGGCAGGGAGGACACCAGCAACCGCGATGACACATACAGGAGGCTGAACAAGAGAGGGCTGGAGGTGGCACAGAGAGAGCTGGAGGCAGGGAGGACACCAGCAACCGCGATGACACATACAGGAGGCTGAACCAGAGAGGCCTGGAGGTGGCACACAGAAGGCTGGAGGCAGGGAAGACACCAGCAACAGCGATGACACATACAGGAGGCTGAACAAGAGAGGGCTGGAGGTGGCACAGAGAGGGCTGGTTGCGGGGAGGACACCGCAACAGCGATGACTCATTACTGAGTAAGTCCCTACGGACTCCTTATCTGTACACTTTATAAAGTCTTTTTAACAACTTACAGGGGGGACTAGAGACATGGGAGACCCCTTCCTTGAATGCAGCAGACACGCTGCATTAAGTGCTGCATTCAGTTAGCATAGCACCAGCGAGGAGACAGGTCCTCTTTAAAGTGGAGAATCTAAAATATTGTCCTTTATGACATACTTTTTCTGCTGATTGTAAGTGGAGCTTATGTCAAAAACTAGCAACGAAAACCTCAGCTTTTCCCCCAGGGCAGATCGTCTATGTACGGATACTTGCAGTGAAATCAAGCGTAGGAAAATAAATCAGAAAAAATCCAGCAAGGGAGGATTCTTTAAAAAAACTGTGTCCTATTGAAACATCCAAAAATTCACAAAAAATCCATAAAAGGCCTTAGTCTGTACACCAGCGCTGAGTAATTACTTGTGGATATTTCTGCACCAAATCCGCACCTTGTGCCAAAAAAACGCAACTAAGACGTGTTGCAGAATTGGTACGTTTTTGGTGCAAAAATGATGCAGAATTGTGCCTGTGGATTTCTTCATGCATTCTATGGGCAGGAAGGCTGGAAAAACGCTGAGTAGTCCACTGCAAGATATGGCTCGTTGCAGATATTTTTGTAGCAAATTCTGCACCTTTTCTACAGGTGAAAAAAACGCAGTATGGGCACAAGACTTTAGACTTTGCTGGGACTTTGCTAACTTGTGGATTTTACACAAATCTGCACCTTTTCGGCAGCAAAATCCGCGGCAAAAATGCTGCACAATCCGCAGCTTGGGCACAAGCCTTTACAAAGTAATTACCTTACAAGGTTTCTTAAGGATTTGGGGAATTTTTGGATATCAATAAAACACAGATTTTTTTTCCCTTCCTTGATTTTTTTCTGATCCATTCCAGCTTCTGTCCTCTCTAAGCTATTAATAATTGTGGCAAATGATATTTAGATTTATCCTAAATGGAGATTAAAAGTAACAAATTTCTGAAAATCCAAGCTTAAATGAATATAAAAGTTATATCTTATTTAGTTTTTTTTTTTTTTTTAAATTGTCTTTTTAGCACTTCGATCTATCAGGTGGGATAACGACCTATTTTTACATTTAAGTAGTATTATTGTTTTCTGTAGGATTGCAGCCTACTACTAGCCAGCGGAGAGTGTTATGTACAGCAGTATTACATTAGCTCTTCAGAAAATATCTTGCACATGATTTTGTTACTTTATTGTATGTATGCTAGCCTGTTAGCATATTACATTATGTGTTCCAGTCTTCCAGGTAGCCATATTTGAGAGGCGTGTGATGTAGATGCCAAAAATGCCCAAATACATGAGGCTTATACCATATTTCAAGCCATGAGTAGATAACATTTCTCTGATACTTCCCTAAAATGACTAAAGTAACAGTTAAAAGGGTTATTCAGGATTTAGGAAAAAAATGTGACCAAGCACTAACAGACAGGTAGCTGCCACCTAACTGCCTGTTGTTCCCAGCGTTGATCTCCGCCGACGCGGAGAGGTCTTAGGCTGGCTTCATGCCGCGTTTTTTGCTGTCAATGTGGATCCTGTTTTTTTGCAGGACAGGATGTGCACAAAGTGTGGCCAAATATGGCCTCAGATCCTGTTTTTTGCAGGATTCGTGCTGCTGTCCATGGTCCTGAAGTCTGCCTGTGTTTGCTCTGCCGCTGTCCAAGGTGCTGAATTCACAGCCTGTGCATGAACTACTGCTGTCCATGGTGCTGAAATTTGGACTGCAAGGATTTCTGAGCATGCTCGGTGCATTAAATCGGACCCGGGAAACAATCCGATTCTTTCACAGATCCAGTGCCCATACACTCCCAGGTTATGAGCACTGGATTGCCCCGGATCCGTTTCTGTTCAATTTTTACACCTAAGCCAAAAAATACTGCAGGCTCCGATTTTGGGGATGGTGAAAAACCAGACAAAAATGAATCCAGGACAGAATACACAAAACCGGATGGCCAAATAGGACCAATCTGGCACCATAGGGATACATGGGAGGCAAAACCGGATCAAGTTCTGTCCGGTTCAAACTGGACAGAACCTGATGCAAAAAAAATGTGGTGTGAAGCCAGCCTTAGACCACTTCAGTTGGCAAATTTTCAGCCGCCACTGGCATCATGTCGACAGAGAGGCAGCTTCTCTACTCTGCTGATGGGTGTCATAGCCGACATCATGCTAATTGACAGCCGACTCCCCTAATTAAGTAGCGAGGAGGACGGCTGTCAATCAACAGGAGGAAAGCTGTCCTGCCCCTTCCACAGAGCAGAGTTGAAAAGAAGCCGCTGCTCTGTATACACAGACATGTTGTCCCTGGCAGGGACGGTCTGTGATCGTTCTGTGCCAGGGATGAACAGAGGTGAACGGTGTCGGACACAACAGACAGGTAGGTGGCAACTACCGGTACAGTGGATCCCAACACTTCACGCCCGACCTCACTGATAATGGCATTCCATCGGAGGTTCTGTCATTTTCTAGAAAGGATAGCTAATAATGTACAAGAATTTTTTATCATATAGTCTGACTGAACATTAGTGACGAGAGAATCAATTTGTAACAAACTGAATTGTAACAGCTTTCATGGAATTTTTGGGTTTCTTGCAAATCTGAAATTTTTATTGATTGTCTGCCATTGATTCTTAGGAAGTCCACAAAGGGATTAAAATAAAGAAAAGCACATACCTATCATCCCCTATCATATGCATAGGTCTTCAATTGGTTTGACAGTTCAGAGCTGAGGCCCATCCAGTCATACTAATGACATCAGTGATGCCCCAACATCGCTCCCCCTACATGACCACATGGGCCTTAGCATTGGATTACCGGAAGAACCGAAAACCTTTACAGAGAACCAGGAGAACTGAAAGGTGGCAAAGGATACAGGTGAGAGCCTAGGACAGATGAGTAGAATTTATTTTGTTACCCCTTCTTTTCCCTTCATTAATTCTTCATTAATTTATTATAGTTTAGGGTCACAAAATATTTCAGAGCATAATAACAGCAATCGGGACAATTTAGACCAAGGATTATCACTTATCTTCAGAAACAAAAGTTCATCATGTTACATCTTATCACACCCAATCCTTGTTTGGCCCAATAATAGTTTAGGAATTGTCTGGCTGCCTTCATGCAAATTAAGGCTCTCGTGCATATTAGACTACTGTTGTTAGGTTTCAATGCTAACCCAATTCTTTCCCAATAGAGGATAGCCTTTTATGTATGTCTGGATAAAATAACTACTGCCAGGACGGAGACCAGATAGGGTGTGAAAAGTGAGTTCGGCAGCATCATGGCTTCATCGTGGCTTTGTAGTAGTTCCCTCTGGAATCCTGGGTTTGGGGGTTTCCGACAGAAACCCTAACATAATATGAAAGCACTGTATGAGTGTGAGCGTAGACTTACTTTGAGATTGTGTTGTGTGCTTGAAATTGCATAGAAAATGTAACGTGCCTGTTTACATCTCGAAAAATATCCCCAAATCCTATGTGCTTTTGTCCGGCAGTACAACTCAGTTACAATACGTTAATTAGTCCATGTATACTTACATTATCCTTTTTTCCCGTTTGCCAATAAAAGATGAAAAACTGAAAATTTGGGCTGTAGTCTTCAATGTAGGCTACCAGGTTTAGTTCACTGACTTGGAGGTCTACTATCGGGGGAATGAGATGAGCTGTAAAGAGATAAATTATAACTTAATTACTTTGCTACTCATATTGGAAAAATGTCCATTCAGATTGGACTGTTGTAATTAAATATATATTGTACTAGGATTGAAATATTACACCAGAGGGGCTCTAAAGAAACCTCCGCCTCTGCTTCTAAGAAGTTACCAGTGCTATAAATGGCATATGGAAGGTTGGGGCACTTGTTAGAGATTTTCTATTGAGGCTGAGGGGCTTAAAGTTCTGAAGTACAACTGACTCACGTTAACCCGGGGCCGTGGGGTACTTGGAATCGGGCTAACAGTTCTTCCGGGGGAGTCACAGGGGTCGAGACCCGGCTTCCGTGACTGCGGGAGAGTCAGTGCTCTGACAGGGTGAAATGGGTTTCAGGAGTGTTGGATGGGTATAGTGTTTGTAAGGTAAATGTTCGTGATGCCACCTACGGTTTTTGGTCAGTATGGACCAACACTGCGGGTCAGACCTCCGGGGTTGTTGGTATGGCAGCCTGATGTCGTTGCTCCGCGTAGGTGGAGCGGGAACCCTGTGGCAGATATGTTGTATAGCGATAGCTTTCACAGGCCGGATTCACACTGGGCTTCTTTACCTTGTCTGCGGTGGCAGTCGGCGGCTCCGCAGGTGGGGAATAACACAGTCTCACACAGTGTTGGAATTTTGCACCCGGTTTACTCCCTTCACTTGCAATTGGCCACCGGGCGCATCTTTCTACCAAATCCACTCTGGCCTGTCCGCAAGGAATTAGGATAGCTTGCCCTGGACCCCTTCGTGTGCCTCTCCGTACTCTTGTCTCTCTCCCAGCGCTACATCTTCGCCTCTCCTGTCAGTGCCTCCACATGCAGTGCCCCAAGCCAGCAGCCATGGATCCTGTCGAGCGACTGGTATCTGTCCCCTGACCCTAGTTCTGCTGCCATTTCAGCGGGTGTGTTGGGTTGCGGTCACCACTCCTGGAAATTGCGTGGCCTCTGGTTCGATGGTTCAGGCTTACAGTGTCCGTGCTGCATTCAGGGCCGGTTCCCTGGTTCTTGACCACCCATCCGTCTGACTATCTTAATCCTGGATCTGGGTGCCTAGCCTGTTCTCACTCCACCTGTGCCCCTGGGGTTCTCTCTGTTCTCGCCTGCACACTTTTCACTTCTCCACTACTAACTAACTCACCAACTAACTCCCTACTGTCTGTTTTTCCCTTGTCCCCTCTTTTGACTGGGCCCTCCACCCGGGTTCGCCCACGGTCCCCTGGGTCCTAGGGTGTGTGAGTGTGTTTGTGGAAGCCCCGGTTCACCAATGAGATACCACACCTGGTTTATGGAGTGCAGTACCCTTTTGTGGCTACCAGACTGGTGGCGTGCCACTCAACTTTAGTAAGCAATTCAATCATACTCATATAAAGTCCCTTACATTACACAATCTATACCTATTACGTGACATTGTAGGACAAAAGTATAAACATCTTTACATATGGCAATGTAGGACAAAAAGTATTAACATCTACAGATATGGTAATATGGAGAGGGACTGGATGTTGGTGGTCTTCGGGAATGTTCTAGACATCAGACTTCCTTTAATTAACATTGCACATTCATGAGATATAAATGAACAATGCAATAATTACAGGAAGCCATAGTCAAACATTGCTGGAACACAACTGTCTCTTCAGTGCACACAAGGACCAATCTGATAACAGTCTCCAAACTTGAATTGGAATAATATTATTCTAATCAAGGATAAAAGAGGCGGCTGACAAAAACGCTCCCTCAAATACACCAATAGAAGATTAAAAGAACACATATTTATTAAAACAACACATTTTGATTGTTCTAACAAACATATTTGTTCTTTTAATAAATACATTTGTTCTTTTAATCTGCTATTGGTGTACCTGAGGGCCACCTCTTTTATCCTTCATCTTTTTCGGTGTGGAGCCTATCAGGATCCCCCTCCAGAGGGTCTGAGATAGCAGCATACCGACGGTGTCCACCTTACTGCTTCTAACAAAAGCCATCACTGCTCAAGTAAGTATGCTGACTGTCCATGGAGCATCCGCCTTACGGCTCATGGACTGCCACAGGCATTAGGAATTCCCCCATGGTTTCCTCCTGCTGTGTCTGCAGGACCAGGCTTCACATCCTCTACTATTGGAATGCATTACAGGCTTGTTTTGCACCACCTAAAGATGACTGCATATACTATTGTAGATACTAATTTTATTCTCTACATCTGTTTTACTGCGTTTAGATCAGCGACACTTTGTCTTTTTTTCTTTGTGCCCTCGTCGCTCGCTATGATAGGATGCTTCCTCCTTCAGAGGGAGTTCCAATGCAGCAGAGCTGAAGTTGCGACGTGGGACCTGGTGATGGATTATCGTCTTAGGGTAAGTAATCGGGACTTTCAATAAATGGATAAATGAGGGCTGTCAGTGTGTTTTATTTCTAATAAAGACATTTTTTTCTGTGTTTTATTTCTAATAAAGGAATTTTGTCTGTCTGTGTTTATTAACTATTCACTTACCAGATTTCTGATACCCACCCATTAGCAGACGCCTGACATTGCTAATCCAGGGTTTAATGACAAGCTGTTAATGTTCAGCTGTCATTAATCCTTTCTATCACTGTGATGCCACAGCACCAGGCCATCAGGAAGAGCCTGGTAAAGCGCCAGGAATTGACACTTCTAATGAATGTGCCAATTTCTCGTGCAGCTGCGGGCTGCTATTCTATAGTGTGGGGGCCTATAACTATTGGCCCCACCATGCTGAGAATACCAGACACCAGCTGCCTTGTTTTACCTTGGCTGGCAATTAAACATAGGGGAAACCCACAGCCCACAGCTGTTCTCTTTATCTGTGCTGAGAATGAAAAATACAGCAAAGCCCCACACATTTTTTTCCCATTATCTATTTATGTTACACACTATGACAGCAGTTTGGTTGCCGTTCACTAATGTGTAGGACAACCAAGCACAGACACTGGTACAGATTTACACACTATGATGACAGGTTGGTTGCCATACACTAATGCCATACACCAAGCACAGACACCAGTACAAATTGTGGGCGTGCCATCTGAGTGCAACAGCCAATCACAGATACTCTCACAGAGAGTGAGCCTCTGTGATTGGCCATTGCCAGTCAGTGCAGTGAATATTCATGATGTTTAAAGGGGAGCCCTAGAAGCAAGCAACAGGAGAGCAGGAGACTGGTAAGCTCTTTTATGTCTGTCTATCTATCTGTCTGCGGTCATCCGTGACACAATTACCATGGTAACACGGTCAGCTGTGACCATGTCACCATGATAAATGTGTGAATCAGATCCGGCATAATGCCGGTGCAGTTGAATCCGGTTTCACAAAAAAAGTGGATGCAGTCAGACGCATTTTCTGCAATATCAAAACGGAACGCCTGTGTGAAACTAACCTTGCAGTAGGGAGAACATAGCACATTGATTATTTTGGCAAAGTCACTCCAATATTTCTATTAATGCAGTAAATTAACCCTTTACAGTGGATTTCACCCTCTGCTTTGCCACAAGTAAAAACCATAAAACTTCCAGAAAAATCTGTGTGCAATTTTTTTCTGCCTCCTGTACAAGGCTTTGGGAACATCATTCACATGTATGACAACAGTTGTGGATTGTCACATCAAGTATAGTAGAACTAGTCAAAAAGTGTTAAGTTCAATGTCCTCAGAACTATAACTCTATAAAATATATTAACTGTTAAAGGAGAAAGAGCTCACCACCTCCCAGGGTATTGGAGAGATCTTCACTGCTGCAAGGTCCAGGAGTGCGCTTGATCATCCAGCTGGTGTGCTCAGCTGAGCATTGTAATATCAGGAAAAAGAGATCTACAGCGCTTCAATCCGCTGATTTTAAACATAAAACCTTTCTTTATTCATTATCTATTAAAAGCCTTATAAATCAAGCGAAACGCTCCGACCTGGTCTCCTGCTACCTCCCCTCGCGCAACTTGCGCTCCTCTCAAGAACTCCTTCTCCCAACCCCCCGCATTTCCACCTCCCACAACCGCATACAAGACTTCTCTCATGCCTCTGCCATACTCTGAAACTCCCTCCCCCACCATATCAGACACTCCCCTACCCTGGGAACCTTCAAGAAAAATCTGAAGACCGACCTCTTCCTACAAGCCTATAACCCACACTAAGACCTAACCCCCGCTACACCATCTCACCTCTCCCCCTCCTACTGTCTCCCTCCCCACCCCCTCTAGACTGTGAGCCCTCGCGGTCAGGATCCTCTGCCTTTTTGTACCCGTATGATTGATTTGTCGATTTGTCGTCGTTCTACCACTTGTCTTTGTTTACTCTCTCACTTGTAAAGCGCCATGTAACTTAATGGCGCTATATAAATACTTAATAATAATAATAATAATCCTGTCTGACACGTTTCTGGCTTTTCTTAGTGACTAAGGGTGGTTGTATGCCAGAAACGCGTCAATAGGATAGAGTGTTTCGCTTGATATTATATGGCTTTTAATGGATATTGAATAAAGAAGTGTTTTATGTATAAAATCACCGGATTGAAGCGCTGTGGATCTCTTTTTCCTGGTTCTATAAAATATAGCATAGGACATTCTCTGAAAAAACAAGGCCACCCAGTCACTATGGTATAACCTTACATGCTCTGCGCTGGAGTGTCATATTTAAATGTACAAATATGTAAAAAATCCACCACTATGTTTGTTTAACATCCTTATTATCTAAAATACAAAACACGCACAGCATACAGGAGGCGCCAGTCCATCAACCAGCGCAATACTGATAAGATCTTCGCCACAACAAACCCATCAGATAACACAATTCTATTTCTCTACGGAGACATTAGGACTGGACACAACCAAACAAGAGTGGATGAAAGTAAATTATACAGGTTATATGACAATAATCATGATTTGTATTTTCATAACGCCAACATATTCCACAGTCAAAAGGTACTTGTACAAACCATGTCACAGTGCGTGGGAATATAGGATTGAATGTAGGATTGAAAGGAGCAGATTCTGGGGAACATACGAGAATGGAAAAATGGAACAGTTGGTTTTGTGAAGTGATGTGTTGGTTCTGCCTAAAGAGGTATGTTTATACAGTATGCATAAAACTGTGGATGCTGGAAAATAACTGGGTTATCTGGGGTAGAGCAATCCAAATATCGGCAGAAGCACAGGAGAATACTTAGTGATGGGAGTGGGAGGCTCTGATGATAGAGAATGTTAGTCTGAGATCATTAGACGAATGGAGAGAACAGGTAGAGTTGTAGTCAAAGATGAGGGAAGGGCTGTAGGGTGGTGTAGTACTGTGGAGGGATTTGTGGGTTGATTGGTAAGTTAATTTGTATTCTGTAGAGAATGGGCAACCAGTGCAATGACTGGCTATGTCGTAGCTGGACAGAAATGAGTCTGGTTTCTGCATTCATGATAGATTGCAGAGGGGAAAGTTTAGTGAGAGGAGGACTAAAGACGGAAGAGTTGAAGTAGTTAGGATAAGAATGAATCAGAGTGATGAAGAGACTTTATAAGTTAAAAGGTTAGATACTGGAGATGTTTTTGAGGTAAAGGAGACAGAGTGAGTGATAGCTGTTAGTACAGGGGATTTGGTGAGGAAATACCTGTCCAACTAGTTACCCATGTGACTTTGTCACCTTCTGGTTGCTAATATATGTTTCTCTCTGAAATATCAGAGCGTTTCAAAGTCAAACATACATTAGTGGAATCATACAGTCTGTGTCTGATATGTGCTGCCCATGGATCAGGTAACATGTATCAGCCATCAAGTTCCCTTTAAGGGCAATTGTGAGCATAGCGAGGAAGAGTTGGTGATCCACAGTGTTAAACACTGCATAGGGATCATGGGGAATTAGGATACAGTAGGGACCATTAGATTTAATTTTTAGTAGATTGTTAGATACTTTACTAAGTCAATTTTGGTAAAGTGTAAAGAACAGAAACCAGATTTAAGGATCAAGATGAGAGTTATGAGAAAGATAGCACATTAGAGGATGGTATACCAGGTGCTCCAGCAGTTTAGAGATGATTAGAGACAGACCTGCAGTTAGAAAAGCAGTTCTGGTAACGGGATGTTTTTTAGTAAAGGGGCTTTGAAGGTGTGTTTGAAAAAGTACAGAAAGTACTAGAATTAAGAGAGAGGTTAAATATTTTGGTTAGGCAGGTAATGTCATCTGAAAAGAGAGACTGGAGGAGATCTGAGGTAATAGGGTCACTAGTGCAGGTAATAGTGCGAGAAGGTGTGAGAAGCCTGGTCACTTCTTCTCCTTTGACTGGTTCAAAGGCAGAAAATGAACTTGATGAAAAGCAGGATGGAAGGTGATCCATGTGATTAGGGGATTTGGAGAAAGTTTCTTTAAAGTAAGTGACCAGATTATCAGCACGGAGATTGATGATAGGGGTCGATAATAAGGGAGTGAAATGTAAGGGTATGTGCAGACGATCTGGAGACACAGTGTGGTGCCCTCGCGGTCTGGTCGCCACTAAGGGGTACTGCACCCACACCCGGGGGTAGTATTCCCATCTGCGGAAACCAGGTTTGGTAAGTCCAGTCACCCGCAAACACACCCAAAACACCTGGTCCCAGGGATAGCGGGTGAACCCAGGAAGTGGGAAAGCTCAGGTATCCCGTGGGATGGCGGGGGGAGAAAGTTGGTGGGTGTACAGGGAGCAGGAAGTGGTCAGGTGAGAGGAAAGGAACAAAGAGAAAACACCACAGGAAGTGTCAGACAGTCGGAGGAGGTCAGCTGAGGAGAGGACAGAGAGAAAGGGCCCGGGGAATAAGAGCAGAGATGAGGCTCGTCCTGAGGCCAGAGACCATGAGGAGACAGAGTGAGCCCTAGGGGCACGGCAGTGAGCTGTCCACCCATGTGCCCGAATCTGAACTAAAGTGAAGGGGCAGGGCGAGAACCAGGGACCCGGCCCTAAAAGGTAGCAAGGAGACTCCACACTCCAACCACAGAACCAATGGCCACAAGATCTTAAGGAGCTGTGGCCAGCTCCTGGCACATCCGCTGATAAGGCAGCTGTACTAGGGCCAGGAGACACAGCAAGCTGCCCCACGAAGGCCCATGGCTACTGGATTGGGGCTCTGTGTGGGAGGCATATGCAGGAAGGAGGAGAACAGGCAGCACTGAGGAAGAGAGGCCCATGAGGGATAGCACACGAAGGGGGTTAACTGGACAAGCCATCCTGGTTGCCAAGGACTACCTGGGCCGCCACCATACTTGAGCTGTAACCGTGTTGCATGTGGAAGAGAGCTCAGTAAACTGTGTTTGGGACTCAGCAATGTGTCAAACTTTTTATTTCTCACCTGAGGAGCGGGAGACTGTAACACCATGCAGGCAGCAGGAGCCTGCCTAAGAGTTGCCCCACTCTCACCCTGCAGCCAGCTCATACCCGCTGGCTCTCCATGAAGTCCAATATCCCCTTACTCCAGATGCCCTGCCAATCCACCATCCCCAGAGGTCCTGCAACAGCGGCTACTAAAAGCCGCATACCACGGGGGGCATCACGACAACCACCTCCAAATCCCTTTACTCCAAAAACTCTTTGCCCCCCTCTTTATTGACCGCCCAATTAGGGTGGCCACGGACAGGGTCACGCGACCATGACAGCCCCCAGTCACTTGAGGACATCAAGAGAAGCCCAGCTCCGAGTACCCCACGGCCCCCACTGGGCAAGTCAACTGTGTCCCCGGACCCATGGGAAGCCAGCAAACTCTGCAGGTGAAAAAGCCGCCCTGTACCCACGGTCAGCATTTGGGGCAGGGCAGATTTTCTCTGCATTCACCCAAGATCTCCTACAACGCCACACTGTTAAGTTGTCTTGCAGTGGAGAAGCGGCGGCACGGAAAGCACCCCGCATATTAGGTAACGCTGCGGAGGAAAGAAGCTCAGTAGGCATGGTGTTTCTGGAAATCCCATCCACTCTGATTGTACTGTACAACACAGAGTTTTGGACACAGCAAAAACACTTAGTATTATTATTTCTGTGTCACTACACACAAAGAGACTGCAACCAATGAAACTTTTAAGAGGAGAAATGTTGACAATTAGTTAATGGCTACACAGAGACTGTATTCTCACAAAGTGGTTAGTGCAGGAATATTGTAATGCTCAAGTTTAACACCACAATAGTGCTGAATCCTTTATAATTACATACATGCTGTAGAGTAGATGTATACGAGACAGAAAAAACTGCTTATGATGGTTTCACACTGCAGTTTTTTCCCTGATCAGGTTCGATCAGGTTTGGGTGCCAAAACCAGGAGAGGAACATGCAGACAAAAAGTATAATTGAAATATTGACACCTGTTCTGGGTTTTGGAGACACTCCTGGTTTTGGCACACAAACCTGATCGAACCCAATCACGGAAAAGACCGCAGTGTGAAACCAGCCTTTGAGCTACAGTAAGTTCACAACTAGGGATGAGTGAGTATCGGAACCTTATCATTCGTGCTCGCTATGCTCGCAATGAGTAGGTAGCGGTACTCGCTACTTGTTGCGAGTATAGCGTGTACGAATACTTTTGCAGTGTATCTATAGATACTCTCCGAAAGTGGGCTAAAAGTGAATAAAAGATGTTAAAAAACAATAAACTTACATACTCACCTGTCCGACGCCTGCACCGGGACCGGAAAACCTCACCTCCGCTCGCTGGACAAGGACCTTTCACTACCAGCCAATCAGATGGCCGGTAGTGATCTGGCCAATCAGATGGCGCCACGTCACAACTACGTCATCGCTAGCGGCCACCTGATTGGCCAGTTTGCAAGGTCCTGATAGTGCATCTAGGACCTTGCAAATTGGCCAATCAGGTGGCCGCTAGCGATCACGTGGTGTGACGTGGCGCCATCTGATTGGTCAGATCACTACAGGCCATCTGATTGGCTGGTAGTGAAAGGTCCTTGTCCAGCGAGCGGAGGTGAGGTTTTCCGATCCCGGTGCAGGCGTCGGACAGGTGAGCAGGGCCGGGACGACCACTAGGCGAACCTAGGCGGTCGCCTAGGGCGCCATCTTGGGCAGGGCGCATTCCCGCCTGACCGGAGTCCGGTCACCGCCGCCCGGCCCTGGAGTTGCGGGGAGAAGCTGCGGCAGGGAGCGGTGGGCGCCGCCATGTTCTTTGTAGCTGACGCCCACTAACAGTACAGCCGGTCAATAGAGGTTGAGACCTCTACACAATGGCCGCGGTCTCCAATTAGCCGCGGCCATTTTGTTGAAGTCTCAGCTTCCACCGACCGGCTGTACTGTTAGTGGGCGCCGGCCACAAAGAACATGGCGGCGCCCACCGCTAGCTGCCGCAGGCCCGCAGCTATTCCTCGGCTCGCAGGCAGCGTCCTGCTGATGTGCGCCCTCCGGGCTCCGGCACCCCTGCTCCGCATCCACAGCTTCCCCCAATGGTAAGGTATGCTGGAGGCTGTGGGGGAGACAGGGGGGCTGTGGGGGAGACAGGGGGGCTGTGGGGGAGACAGGGGGCTGTGGGGGAGACAGGGGGCTGTGGGGGAGACAGTGAGGCTGTGGGTGAGACAGTGAGGCTGTGGGTGAGACAGGGGGGATGTGGGGGAGACAGGGGGGCTGTGGGGGAGACGGGGGGCTGTGGGGGAGACGGGGGCTGTGGGGGAGACAGGGATGCAGTCAGGATGGAGGGATGCAGTCAGGATGGAGGGAGGCTGTTGGTATGGAGTCAGGATGGAGGGATGCAGTCAGGATGGAGGGAGGCTGTTGGTATGGAGGAAGGATGGAGAGAGGCTGTCAGGATGGAATAGGCTATTGGGATAGAGGGAGGCTGTCAGGATGGAGGACCGCTGTTGGGATGGAGGAAGTATGGAGGGAGGCTGTCGGGATGGAAGGAGGGAGGCCGTCAGGATGGAGGGAGGCTGTCGGGATGGAGGAACGCTGTTGGGATGGAGGAAGTATGGAGGGAGGCGGTCAGGATGGAGGGACATTGTTGGGATGGAGAGAGGCTATCGCGATGAAGTGAGGCTGTTGGGATGGAGGAAGGATGAAGTGAGGCTGTCGGGATGGAGGGAGGCTGTCGGAATAAAGGGAAGCTGTTGGGATGTTGTCTATATGGCTGGCAGCCATCTCTATTGCGTACAGCCAGCAGTAGTCTCTATCGTGTATTCTCTATTGCGTACGGCCAGCAGTAGTCTCTATTGTGTATTCTCTATTGTGTATGGCCAGCAGCAGTTTCTATTGTGTATTCTCTATTGTATATATAGCCAGCAGCATTCTCCATTGTGTATACGGTCCGCAGCCATCTCTATTGTGTATACAGGTAGCAGCTGTCTCTATTCTGTATTCTCTATTGTATATACAGCTATTGTGTTTAGATTTATAGAAAAGAAGTTGCAACACACAATCAGCGGTGTTTATTCACTCTTTGTGGGGTGGCGCTTCAACAGGCATATAGTCAACAGGCATATGGTGGACTATATGCCTGTTGAAGCGCCACTTGCGGGTGTGAAACGGCCATCGCCTTTGAGAACCCCCCCCGTCCTCCCACCCGCACCATGTAAGACCACACGAAGAGGGAATAAACACCGTTGATCCTACGATGTTGCAACTTCATTTCTATAACGCTAACCGGAAGTGATGAACCGCTAACTGGAAGTGTGGACTGGGTTGTTTGAGTGCTCAGCAGGCTGAATGCCGGAGCGCTGGTGATCAGGAAAGGGGCACCCTGAAGCGATCTGCAAGCTGCAGCTCTCCAGAAACACCGTGGACAGATTGGTGCTGGCACCAAGAATCGTCAGAACCGTGACTGATACAGCTATTGTGTATTCAGCCCACAGCAGTCTCAAGTGTGTGTGTGTGTGTAATATATAATAGAGAGTGTAAAAAAAGGAAAAACAGCACAAAAAATAGAAAAAAGTGGACTTTATTGCCCAATGCGTGGCCACGGGGGGCGCCGTTTGCCTTACCTGCCTAGGGCACCAAAATGCCTTGTCCCGCCACTGCAGGTGTAGTATGTGAGTATGTAAGTTTATTGTTTTTTAACAACTTTTACTCACTTTTAGGCTACTTTCGCAGTGTATCTATAGATACACTGCAAAAGTATTAGGACTACTCGCTACTCCCGAGTACCCATAAGTACTCGGAGAGTAGCGAGTAGCCCGAATACCGCTACTATTCGGCGAATACCGAATAATAGCGAGTATACTCGCTCATCCCTATTCACAACTAAGATAATGCAATAGAGAAACACAATGAAGGGGATCTACAAGTGACACCTGCAACATACAGTAGAAAGAGGCATAGACCCAGTCTATGGGTGAAAGTGAAACATCAGACTGCATAAACAAGAAGAAAACAGAAGTATGTATAACCACAGTAATCATCTAAAAATTGATTTTATTGAACAATTACGAGCTTATATAAAGCCACAAAACAATTAAAAACATTTAAAAGCACACACAAGGTGTAAACAGATACATCCTGCCCTACATAAGGTGTGAGGGAAACCCAGAACCACAAATAAGAGGCCATAAAGATTGTTTTACAACATTCAAATATCTAGATCACTGCATATATTGGACCTACAAGCTATTGCCACCACAATAAATCCTAAAATATCCCAGTTTATTAGCATTACCAAAGATATAGCATTATATTCTGTCTCTACTCTTTCCTCACAAATTTGCTCACTGGCTTACTGCAATTGCAGGTCACGGAATCTAGTATTTGCTATCATTTGTGGATGTCTAAAGATCTATGTCGGTCAGACAACACAGGAGTTAAGACGGAGGACACAACAGCACGTTTCAACCATCTCTACTGCAAAAAAGATCAGAAAAAAGGTAAGAGCTTAATATCTATTGCTAAGCATTATTTGCTATTCCATAGGAGTAACCTGAAGGCCATGCGGATTATGGGTCTGGAAGGAATCCGTATCAACATCATAGGCGGTAATATTACTTTGGATTTATTATGCAAAGAATCAAAATGGATCTTTGAATTCCATGGCTTGGCTCCACACAGACAGAATGAGGAGTCACTTTATATCGGCTTTTTCAAACTGAGTGAATGATATTTTTCTATTTTACTTATAATTTCTTGTTTCTTTTTTCTTTATAGAAATCAGTCTCACAAGGTGCCCTCTGATATCTTGAATTAAATTTTTGGTTGCTCACGTAACTTTTTGTACACTTATTTTATTACTACAAGGGGACGGTGACATGATGGGGGCAGGCTCTGTGGCACAGGGAGGGCCGGCCATCTCTCCCCCCTGTCTGCTCTCTCTCCCCCCCCTGTGCTGTCTTCCTCCCTCTGTGCTCTCTCTATTTTGACCTGCCTCCTCCCGTGTACTGTCTTTCTCCCCCATACGCTCCCCCACTTGTATGCTGTCTTCTCCCCCTGTGCTCTCTCTATTGAGCTGTCTTCCCCCTTGTGCTCTCCCTCTGTGTGCAGTCTCTCTCCCACTATGCTGTGTTCTCCCTCGTGTGCTCTTTCCTTTAAGCTGTCTTCCCCTTGTGCTGTCTCTCCCACCGTGAACTGTCTTTGCCCCACTGTGCAAATTTCCCCCTGTGTGCTCTCTTCCCTGTCTCTACCCCCCTGTGCTGTCTCTCTCTCCTCGTATCCTCTCTCCTTTGAACTCTCAGCCCTGTGGGCTCTCTCTTCCACCTGTGCACTCTCTCTTCCTCTTCTGCTGTCTCTCACACTGTGCTCTGTCTTAGCCCCATGCGTGCTGTTCCCCCTGTGTGCTCTCTCTTCCCCCCTTGTGCACTGCCTCTGCCCCCTTGTGCGCTGCCTCTGCCCACTTGTGCACTGTCTCTTCCTCCCTTGTGCACTCTCTCTTCCCCCTACACAGTGTCTCTTCCCCTTGTGCTGTCTCTCCCACCATGTGTTCCCTCTGGCCCTATGCAGTCTCTGCCACCCCTGTGCTGTATCTGACCCCTGTGCTCTGTTTCTGCCCCCATGTTGCTCCCCCCCCATGCTGCCTGTGGCCCCCTGTTCTGTCTCTGCCCCCCTGTGCAGTGTCTGGCCCCATGCACTGTATCTGCCCCCCTGCGGTGTGCATTCCACTGTGGAATGTATGTAGGAGGAACAGTTCCTCACAGTGGACGCAAATAGGAGGAAGTAGTGAAGGCCGCGGTGAAGTGAGGATGGGGCTTACTCAATGCACTTGTGCAGGGTGGCGCAGTGGTGGTGGTGTAGACAACAGAGGCGACCAAAGAGAAAGAGGTGGCAAAGGACTGAGAATGTGGACCCGGAGGACAGCAGCATGTAGCCGGCATATTGGCACATCCTTCACTTGGATATACGCAAAGAGTGACAATGGAGGATGCAGAGAGATTAATTTCTCCCTCTTCTCCACAGTTGTGATCTGACTGCAGGATCAGATCATAGTAGATGATACTCGGTCACGCTCACAGCAGATCCTGAACTGAGAGTCATTAGCCTAATGCATCCAATGCTCTTTATCCCCTATATAATGATGTCAGGTGCTGCCTAATATAGATCTATGTGTTGTACTAATCACAAAGCTAAATCTCAAATGGGATGCCAAATACAACTATATAGAATTCTCATACATTCAAGTCAGGATATTTTAGGTGGTGATTGAGTCAAGTAATAGATAGACCTGTGAAAAATCTTAGGCGGCCGTCACACGCTACGATATCTTGAACGATATTGTAAGCGATCACGTGCACGCGCGATCGCTTACAATATCGCTCACATCGCTGGTGAGATGTCACACAGACAGACTCACCAGCGATGTGGACCAGCGAGATCGCTGGTAACTATGGTACACATCGGGTTACTAGACGCTGCGCGTCGCTTAGTAACCCGACGTGTACCATAGTTACCATCTCCCAGCATAGGCTCTGCCGCTGGGAGATCGTTCATCGTGGTGTCATACACCACGATGAAGTTGTTTGTAAAATCGTTCATCGCAAGATCTGAGGTCCGGAGCTCAGATCTCGATCTTGCGATTTTAACCATTCTCGTTCGTCGTATCTTGCCGTCACACGCAGAAACATCGTTCACGCGATGTTTAATCAGGCGCGTTCAAGCGATATCTTTCAAGATATCGTAGCGTGTGACGGCCGCTTTAAAGACATTACTTATTCACCACTCACACCGGCTTTCTTTTTTTTGTCTTTCAGACACAATTGAAGTTTGCCTTGAATAATAGGGTTCATTTACTCATATGTGTGGATACTGTGATATGTGCCCTTCATTGGCTATTATACCACGGGTCTCACAGGTATATACGTATCACTTGTGGATTTTTATGGGATATATAGTTATATGCTTATCTGTGTGCAGGTTATAGAGTGCAAGAGTATTATATCATTTTATAGACATGCACCTTTGATAAATATCGTGACTCTTATCTCAGTTGTGATTTCTTCATTTAATTTTTTTTATTTGTGTCCTCAAGATGAGAAAGCTGATATAACTATCCTCAATAGGAGTGTTTTATACAAGAGTCTGTGTGACTCCCTACAGGGCTACTCTACAATACACTTAGAATATCTGCTTATGTTACAGATGGATGCTTGTCTATGTCCATAATCCCTTATTCCTGTGAAATCCGTTTTGTTGCTTTAAAACTGGTACAAATACTGCGACTTTGACTTGTCTTTGGCATATTGATTTATGCGCCTGCGCATTCAGGACCCTAAGTCCGGCTCGGCCATCTTATTTAGGTGACCATACTGGTCATATAGCTGAGGCTCAGCACTTAGGACTTTGCGTCTGGCTCAGCCATCTTATTTAGGTGACCATACTGGTCATATAGCTAAGCTTGCACGCTTAGGACTTTGCGTCTGGCTCGGCCATCTTATTTAGGTGACCATACTGGTCATATAGCTGAGGCTCAGCACTTAGGACTTTGCGTCTGGCTCAGCCATCTTATTTAGGTGACCATACTGGTCATATAGCTAAGCTTGCACGCTTAGGACTTTGCGTCTGGCTCGGCCATCTTATTTAGGTGACCACACTGGTCATATAGCTGAGGCTCAGCATTTAGGACTTTGTGTCTGGCTCGGCCATCTTATTTAGGTGACCATACTGGTCATATAGCTGAGGCTCAGCACTTAGGACTTTGCGTCTGGCTCGGCCATCTTATTTAGGTGACCACACTGGTCATATAGCTGAGGCTCAGCACTTAGGACTTTGCGTCTGGCTCGGCCATCTTATTTAGGTGACCATACTGGTCATATACCTGTACCTGCGCACTTATAACCTTAGTCCAGCACCACCATTTTGCTTAGTTAAGCCCGATGTATGTACTAGAACCCCTTGATTTACTTTAGTTTCCTGGTCAGACAAGCTTCAGGCATGTACATCTATTGAGACATGGACACTTATGAATCCCAGATGGTGATTGCGCACCTTCGCCTTTAAGATGTTGAATCTGGTGCGGTCCTTGTATGTATGAGAGTCAGACATGTACTGTATATTGGAACTTCCTGATAAAACTAATGTCACTTCCGGATTAGATAAGCATGGTGTGATATTCTACATTCAGAATGCCGAGACCATTTTTTGCGCATTTGTTCAAGATATCAGTAATTATCATTTAATAGAAGCTAATTATGCCACTACTTACAGTTTACCCCTGAAGAAGTCACCAATTTGTGGCGATACGCCACATCATTAAATCGCGAGCTCTTGTATTTGCTATTTTGGGCTATCCTTCACTATGGTATTTAACCTGCTAATAATTCTTTGCTGTGCATAACTCTTATATCTTTAGTAATGCTAATAAGCTGGGATCATTTTATTGTGGTGGCAATAGCTTAGGCTGGCTTCACACTGCAGTTTTTCACTGATCAGTGTCCATCAGTGTTTGTGTGCCAAAACCCGGAGAGGAACCAGGAGAGGAACTTGCAGAGAAAAACTATAATTGAAAGATTGACACCTGCTCTCAGTTTTGGAAACGCTCCTGGTTTTGGCACACAAACACTGATGGACACTGATCAGTGAAAAACTGCAATGTAAAGCCAGCCTTATTTTTTGTGTAATAGGTCCAATTTATGCAGTGAGCTAAGTATTTGAATGTTGTTAAACCTTATCTTTATGGCCTCTCATTTGTGGATTGTGGTTGTGGGTTTCCCTGACGCCTTAAGTGGGTCAGGATGTATCTGTCTACACCTTGTGTGTGCTTTTTAATGTTTTTAATTGTATTGCGGCTTTATGTAACCTCGTAATTGTTTATTAAAATCAACTTTTAGGTGATCACTGGGGTTATTATTATTAGAGTATGTGCCCACAGGACGTTTTTTGAGCAGTCCTGAACACAGCAAAACCTGAGGATCCTAGAGTCCTTGACAGGAGATTAGTTATGATCTTGTCTGCGTTTTTTGCGCGTTTTTTGCGCGTTTTATGTGCGTTTTTACTGCGTTTTTGATGCTGCATTTTTCCTGTGTTTTTTCCATTGACTTTAGCAAAAACGCAGGAAAATAATTAACAAGTCAATTCTTTCCCATCTGCACCAAAAACGCAGATCTTGGACAGTTATTGACACTTGCAAAACCAATGTGTGAGCACAGCGTTTCTGTGAAATACATTGGTTTTGCTGGGAATCAAAACCGCAGGAACAAATTAGCATAAATTACCATAAAACCAATGGTTTTCTGCTGCAGAAACCGCAGGAAAAACTCAGCAAAAATGTCCTGTGGGCACATACCCTTATTATTTATTTATATAGCACTATTAATTCCATGGTGCTGTACATGAGAAGGGGTTACATACAAAATTATAGATCTGGTTTACAGTAAACAAATTAACAATGACAGACTGGTACAGAGGGGAGAGGACCCTGCCCTAGCGGGCTTACATTCTACAGGATAATGGGGAGGAAACAGTAGGTCGGGGAGCAGCAGATCAGGTGGTGTAGAGGCGGCAGCTCCGGTCGTGGTGGGGCAGCAGCTCCAGAGGCGGTGGGGCGGCAGCTCGGTCATTGCAGGCTGTAAGCTTTCCTGAAGAGATAGGTTTTCAAGTTCCGTCTGAAGGATCTAAGCGTGGTGGATAATCTGACGTGTTGGGGCGCAGAGTTCCAGAGGATCGGGAATATTTGGGAAAAATCTTGGAGGCGGTTGTGTGAGGAACGGATAAGTGTGTAGGAAAGGAGGAGATCTTGGGAGGATCGAAGGTTACGTGAGGGAAGATACTGTGAGATTAGTTCAGAGATATAGGGAGAAGACAGTTTATGGATGGCTTTGTAAGTCAGTGTTAGTAGCTTGAACTGGATTCGTTGGGGAATTGGGAGCCAGTGGAGGGATTTGCAGAGGGGAGATACAGGGAAGTAGCGTGAAGAGAGGTGGATTAGTCGGGCAGCAGAGGTGAGGACAGACTGGAGAGGTGCAAGAGTGTTAGCAGGGAGGCCACAGAAGAGAATGTTGCAGTAATCAAGGCAGGAGAAAGGGTGTAAACAGATGGTGCAAGATAGCATAAGGCTGCATTCACACTGGCGTTCCCCTCCGCAGCTTTCTGCGGAGGGGAAGCGCCATGTGAGCGCAGCCAGCACAAGCCCCTATCTTTATAATGGGAGCGCACAGTGCTGCGCTTGACTGCGTATGACCGTGCGCTCCCATTCACTGTCATATGTGATTTGCACACAGGCGGATGCCTGTGCACAAATCACACGCTCTCCTCCGCACCAGGGACACGACATGTTGCATTCCTGGTGCGGAGGAGAGTGTGTGATTCGTGCACAGGCGTCCGCCTGTGTACAAATCACATATGGCAGTGAATGGGAGTGCACGGTCATGCGCAGTCAAGCGCAGCACCGTGCGCTCCCATTATAAAGATAGGGGCTTACACTGGCTGCGCACACATGGCGGTTCCCCTCCGCAGAGCGCTGCGGAGGGGAACGCCAGTGTGAACCCAGCCTAAGAGACTTTGCTTTGAATCTCCAGGAAGTGATGAGGACAATAAAACAAACAGACAGACTCTGCTGTTGTACCAGAAGAGAACAAATTGCTAATAGAACAGTTTATTGAGGGGCTCTTGTCCCTGCTCACAGAGTCCAATTGGGTATGATGGCTGTCCAGAATCCTGATCTAGACTTTGCGCAATTTAAAGACTGAGCCATTCAGATGCTACAGGAGACGACTTTGTGAAGTGCTGCACTCGGCGGGTGCCCCGCTATGATTTACCACCCGGAGATGGCGCCTAGTTCCCCAGCACCTGTGGAGACTGACACACAGATCCTAGGAAATGGTCCCTCTGCATATCTATGGGTTCTGCTCTGGGAGCTTCATAAAGGTTTGTCTGCAGTAACCAGAACGATGAAGTCTCTGCAGGCTCCACCCCAAAAGACAAAGATTCAACCAGACTCCAGTCCGGAGACAGAAAAGAGATTCCCGGAGCAGGTGAAGAGACACAGATCATTTTGATGCAACTGGACAACCCATTTGTCGCTGCTGTGACAGGGCAGGACATCTAGCTAGGTATTGTCCCGTAGTTGACCGAATCCTGGGGTGGAGGGCCATCCCTCAGAAGTAAGATGGCCAGGTAGTGAAGGAATGTAAATATGTTGATTAAGTAAAAATGTTTGTTTGCTTCCTATGTAACTAAGTAACTAAAGTAACCACCAAGCGTACATACCTGCAGAACTTTACTGTATAAATTTTTGAGCATTCTTGAACTTTTAAATTAAATATGGACCATTAAGCCACTGGACTGATTGTGGTAAAGACTTTGTGTAAATATTCTTCATCAGCCAATGGTGAAAGGACTAATCACCAAAGTGACTGCTTTTTCAAATTTTCTTGGTTTTTGTATTTTTGAATTTTTGAGACTCTGTGCCTTTTATATTGTTCTTTATTACTGTTTATGTTTCCTTTACAAAAAGGTTTCTCAGTCCCGAAGTACTGAATTTCACTAGGGGGGAATGTGGCACCTCAGAGTTCGGATGCCACTATGTCATTATCTCCCTCAGGGGGTACTTCCATACCTAAGAGAAACAGAGGGTATTCATGTGGCGCCCCTGCGACCAGGGTGGCCACAGGCAGAAACTGCAGCCAGGCAGGAGGGTAGACAGTTTATTTAACAAACACCTCACAACACATATCCACTGATATGGGGACCTAACCCGGCGCCTGGGACTCTAGGCAGGCAAGGGGTAGTAGGGCTAGATATGAGTGGATGAGCGTAGTCATGGTAACGGATGAGTATATAAGGGGGAAAGAGGAAGTGGTTAGCCAGTAGGCCAGTGGGTGCTGAGCAGAACAGATGACGGAGTAGGAGTAGGCGAGTGCCAAGCAGCCAAGACCGGACTAGTACCATCAGGTCCAGGGAAGATGTGAGGCCCAGCAGACAATTGATAGAAGAGTCTCCCTGAATATACTGAGAAGTTACACGGGAAAGAAAGGACCCGGTGATCCCTTGTGAAACAGCGATACCTGAGGTTAGGCTAAAACCAGAGTGTCAGCTCTGAGGGGGACTGAAGATTAAAACCAGCGCTCCAGACAAACTGACGGGGGACATAGATTCCAGGTCTGTGTTCCCACCGGAGGATTGGGGGCACAGCAGCAACTGAGAGGACCCGGCTTACCGCCCATAGATTTAGGGGGAAGCTACTATTGGGTACCGAGCTGCCGCTCCGCAATTCACTTAAACGGGAAAGTTGGAGAATAAGCCTGACAGGACACATAGAAGGACTGAGGAGTCTAGGAAAGATAACCTGGCTGCAGTGGGTTCAAGTGTACTGGAGTCAACTGAGTGAAAATGTAAAGAACTGTATTGTACCGTGCACTGTAAGACAAGAAGAATAAGAGGAGTAAACCCGGGTGAACCCTGCTACAGCGTCTGTGTCTGATTTCAGGTATGAAGAACTGTCAGTCCAACATTTGACCCAGGCAGGAGCCATCTCCTCCTCATCCCCTTTCCCTGCAACACCTACCATAACCATCTCAGACGTTATCACCACTGTCCCAGGGAACCAGGCTCTACCTGCGGAGAGCCGTTCCAGCTAAGCTGCCAAAACATCATCCCCGGAGGTTCTGCAGCAGCGGTGGTCACCCTGACCACAACCCGTGGGTGGCGTCACGACAAACCTTATCCCCTGTAAATACCCCCCATTTACTTGTGCGAACCCGGGACACTGTCCGGACCAGGACCGCCGTGACATCCCCCAGCAGTACCCCGGTCCGGTACCGAGTACCCCGTCCCAGTGGGCTCCACATTCACACCAGGCAAAACCAAAGCACACAACACCTTTCTGCCTCCAGGCCTGAAGGGGGAGATTTAAAACCCGGGTTCAGGATAGCTCCCCTATAAATTCTGGTTTGGGGTGGAGTTAGTCAGTTCAGTACAGAGAACTACTGAGGAAGGCATCCTGTGGACATGAGCAGTGCTAAGCTCGTCCCAGGATAGCTAAGCCTAGCTGAGGGGCCTAAGGTAAGGGTCTGAGGAAGTTGAGGAGGGCCTGGGAAGCAGAGTAGTGTCGAGCTCACCCAAGAGGAGTAAGCGCCAAGAAATGGACACTGGAGTCCGAGGTTGTGCAGGGTCTAACGAACTGGCAGCCAATACCGGAGGGTGGGGAATTCCAAATACCCCATCCACACCAAGTTCCCGGAGGCAAAGCAGCGTCAAGAGCCCCGGAGTAGCTACCCATGAAGTGGGACTAATAATGCACTCGAGCTGCCTGTCATACTGGCACACGCAGGAGAGAGGGAGAGAGAGGGCCGCAGCTCAGCTTCAAGCAGTAGCAGGGACCCACAGGAGAAAGCGCAGCAGGGAGACCTCAGAACTTGCCGGGTGTGGAGAACCCTGAGTTTCTCCCAGGTTACATAAACTGACAGCAACATTACCTGTGGTTGAAACGGTATTGCCAGCAAAGGACTTGAGGAACAAACAACCCGTGAGTCTGTCTGTTAATGTGCACCCTCCATCCTGCACCCTACACCCTTCAACATCAACCTGTGGGGAACCAATCCATCCCAGCAGAACGTTCATCGTCCCCAGAAGTTCTGCAGCAGCGGTGGTCACTGATAGCCACAAACCACAGTTGGCGTAACTAATAATCTTTATAATCTTTAACACTGAACCCAGGCTCATGGAGCTGGGTCTCGACCCCTGTGACCCCCCAGAATCACGCATCCCGGTTCCAAGTACCCCACGGCCCTGGGGCGCATCACAAAGATTAAGCTGTGAATTGTCCTCCATGGTAGATGAAGGAAAAACATCTCTCAAAGCAACACTTAAAGCTTTTTTATTTCACGGCTGGAGTGGCGCTTTAAATCTAAGTCCTCTGCCTCCTATCATATATTCACCTATCAGCAGCTTTCTCTTCTATCACCACTGCTCCAAACAGTCTCTAGTGATTTGTGACCTGATAGCAGCTCCAGCGCTTTATGGAGTGTGCAGGAGGTCACATCTCAATATATCTCCATGAGAGCCTCATTCTGGCCTTGTTCTGGATCTCATAGAGAGGCATTAGGAGCCTGTGATGTATCCTCTGACTTCTGGCCAGTCAGAAGTTACAATCATAAAATTGTGCTACTGGACCGAAGCTGCATTGGTAAAAAATGGAGGAGACGGAGGATTCGTATATGGAAAGGGGTATGGGACCAAGATTATAGAGACGCTGGAGTGGTGCTTTAAGTGTACACTAATTGGAAAAATTTTATTTAGAAACTATTGATTACGAATAGTGAGCAACGAACATGCTTTGAGCATGACAGAGCAATTGAGGAGCTTCTTCCTCCCTAGCTAGATTCCCCTCCCAACACATGAAATCAGACAGTGAGCCATCAACCAGTTAAGTTCCCTCTTCACATCATGTTCTTTGTGATCCGTGTCTATTCGTTGCAAAACAGATCCAATTTGTCCTTCATGTATCCCTATGGACACGAATGTTCACAGATTGGTCCTTATTGGCATCCGATTATGTCAGTTTTGTGATGGATCCATAAGTGTCCACTTTTTCCCGTCCCCAAAATCAGACAGAAATGATTTCATTGCTGTCAGTTTCAAATAACATGGAGCTCTATGGTGATGGATCAAAATGGATCCAACAACAAATCGGATCCGGTAAACGGATCCGATTTGCTGTACTGCACATGCCCAGATGCAAGGTACAGCCCTATCTCTGCTAACTGATGACAGGTGCGTAGTAAACACGGATCCGTGGGCATCCGTGGCATCTATTGGCACAGATCCGTGCATGTCCGTGTGATCCTTGAAATTCAAGGTTCACCATGGATGAGCAAAAAATGTGATGTGAACGGGGCCTGAATAGTCTAATACTGAGCAAGGAATCAACATGGGTGTGACACTAAGGCTGCCTTCACACTGCATAGTTTTCACATCCGTGTGGATCCTTGAATTTCAAGGACCACACGGACAGGCACTGATCTGTGAGAGAGTCGAGTTGGGAAGTGAGGAGTGAAGGACGACGCAGAATGAATGTCACGACAGGAGGGAGACTCTAGGGGCACCAGGCGTTGCAGTGCCCCCGAATCTGGTCTTGGTACTACCGACCAGAGGGGTATGGTCCCGGGCAGAGCACTGACTCTGGACACGGTGCGGGTGTTTACACCTGAACCGTTAAACCGAAGGCACCGAGCTTCTCTAGGAAGCCGCAGCCTAAGACCAGGCGCATCCTTGAAAAGGCATACTGAACTGGGGCTAGGGGGACTTAAAGGGGAGTTCTCCACCGAAGATCCATGGGAGCTGGCTCGAGGTTCTACGCACGGAGGCGCTGCATGGTAGTGAGTAGAAAGTAGCGCAGTGAGGGATCAGCAAGGAACGGCAGGCACACAATCAACGGTCCTGAGTGAATCATCCCGGTTCCCTGGTGACTAGCCAGGCCAGAGATTGATCCGAGAGACTGTAACATCTGTGAATTTGCTTGAAATACTGCAAGAAAACCCGTTCAGAGTTAAAGACTGTCTGACGTACTTTATTTCCCTCACCTGAAGAGCCGAATACTTGCTGTGTGTAAAGGACAAGTGACTGTGCCATGTGGTAAGCTGCCTCCCCGTGTAAAAACAAATACTACAACGACCCGCTCTACCTATGAGAAGCGTAACCATCTGGCTGCCCAACCATCACCCCGGAGGTCTGACCCGCAGCAGCGGGAACCATACTGGAACCGTAGGTAGAGTCACAAACTACTTGTATTTTTATTATTTTTAAGCTGACTTTTCAGCGACCACCAGGGCCATGGAACCGGGAACAGTCCCCCGTGACCTCCCCCGTGAACCAACGCATGGAACCAAGTACTCCACAGCCTTGGGGCGGGACACATAGACATCCATGTTATTTGACACTGACAGTGTCTGACCGTTTGTGTCAGTGATCTTGAAGGCAGCCCAAAATCGCAACAGTGTCCGATTCTGAGTGCATGAAAAAAACACACACGGATGGCCATATAGGACCAATCCGTGCCCATAGAGATACATGGGAGGCCAAAAGTGATCCATGGCTATCTGTTTTAAAACGGATAGACACGGATCAAAAATCATGCAGTATGAAGGCAGCCTAATCACTACATGGACAAACCATGAGGCAGGGTAGTCAAACGTTCTGGGGTCAGATACCAGGAGAGTACGCAAGGACTAAGGAGATAGACAAAGGGGTAGTCAGGTTACATATGGTCCAGGGTCAGACTTCTAGGAGGATAGAGGATCACAGCAAAATTACAAGGCAACTAGATGACCCAAGGTCTGGCAGCAATCAAATCAAAACCCAAGCACAGGTAAGCGAGGCCAACATGCACCAATGAGCAAGAAGCTATGACTGGCAGCGATCTGGAACTAATGTCTCAGCTATTTAGCTGGTCAATCAAAGAGAACCTTGAGCACTTGATGAAGCCCCGCACATCTCAGTCTCAGATTGAACAGTTGAACTGTCAATCAAAACACTGACAGCTCAGCACACCTCAATGACTTAGCTGTCACTCAGCAAACAGACATCTCAGCATAGCCCAGTTTTCATAGATCAGCAAAACTGTCACTCATTGCGCCTGAGACACACTGGGGAGGTAGAGGCTGGAAAGAGAATTATGTTCAGAGCACTTAACTCTAATTTTGCATATAAATTAAAATGCCAATTGCTCTGAATTCCAGGGTTAGAAAATATGAAGCTATCGCTGGATTTGCAATTCAAAACCGTGCATGCCTATACATGTGGTTTGGGGGGTTGCACTTGTTGACATATTCCCTTAAATGTGTAATGGTAGTTTCACATGAACTGGCAGCAGAATATCTTTGTCTGCCTCTCGCTCCTCCTCCTCCTCTCCCTAGAGTCTTAAAAGCACCAGCTGTCATCTCCAAACTTAATTATGGGTCTTAAGGCAGATTTTACACATGACTTGAGAATATTGAGAATTAAAAATCAGTTCAGGAAAAGAAGGAGACAAATTTTTCTGATGAGATATTTTAGATAGTTTCTTAGTTTCATATTAACTATTAATTTGTGGGGGGGATGAAATAAATCAACTCATTATTTTATTTTATTTTTTTAAAATCCTTTTATACCCACTAAAGACTTTATTGCTTTTGGATTCATTTGGCTACTTTACTATGTGGCTTTAGTGCCTCAAAAAAAGCATCCCCACCTCCATAACACTTTGTCCTGTTGACTCTTGCAGAGCAGGGGTGCCACTGGTGGTTACAGCCCACACCCTCCTTTTTACATTATCCTTGAACTCTTGTGTCTACCTGAGACCCCCATAATGAAGCTGACAGAACTGTAGAAGGTGCAATGACTGCCCTCACATAAGGGCCCTGGAGGTCCCTTTGGCTAATTTGAGAAGACCAATACTATTACTATTGGTGCCAAAAGCTTCAAATTATGACACTGTGGCTGACTGTTGCAAATGCATGCATGTGTGTCTTCTAAATGTGTAGAAGTGAGCAGAAGACAAAAAACTCTTTCAGAAGGTGAACTTTCCCGAAAACAGGAAGACCGGAAGTTGACATAAAGCAGTCTCGATTCCATTTTTCTCCAATATACGGTAATCTGTTGAGACAGACAGTAGGTCTCCATAAATGAGTCAGATAGTCCCACTGAAATTAGTGGTTTGGCTGATATGAATTTAGGATGTATG
The DNA here is from genome assembly GCA_033576535.1 of Allobates femoralis. Lineage (NCBI taxonomy): Eukaryota > Metazoa > Chordata > Amphibia > Anura > Aromobatidae > Allobates > Allobates femoralis. The sequence goes on along the minus strand of JARQOC010000001.1, from coordinate 72,188,870 downwards.
GCCATCTTTTGTGTCAGACCTGGGACAACCAATAATATACACAAGTAACCCAAAAAGGCTGCATCTTGAGTAACCGTAGGCCACTCGAATACTGTCTGCAACCTCCTATTTCTATTTCCTCCAGATGTGAAACATATACATATTCATAGTTTGATGCCAAGCTAGGGAATCATTTGTTATGGTGGCATGTTAAATATTCTGCTTCTGTAAGGGTGGCATAGCAAGTTTGGGTGGAGTCAGTAAAGTAATATTGAGTTTGAACTTGTTAGTGGGTTGTAGAGGTTTATTAATACAACACAAAAAAACACATAGTTGACAATCATAATTTACTGCTGAGACTCTACATTAATAAGAATAAAGATATAAATATAAATATCAAGAGGAGAGCCAAACAAAAATGGTCACCTGACATGTCATAGGTATGTAAGGGGATGGTCGATGCCAGAAAGTTCCTACCCTGAAGGTGTCCTGATTTTTACATGTCTTTTATGTGTAATGTATATTTATGTATATAGTAGTAATATAGTGCTTAACCCCCTGGAAGAGGGTGCAGTGTACTCAGCCATTGCTAGATGTTGCCAGTGCCAGGATCCCTAGGTGTACAGGAGTCTGGGCTCAGGGACAGGGCTGAGGGAGTTAATTAGGAAGTCGGCCCCCAGTTAAGGAGATATAGGGTCAGGCGCCTCCTGATTTCAGGGAGAAAGTGAAGAAGAATGTAATTAGATGTGCCATGCTAAAGGGAGTTTGAAGGGACCAGACCCAAGCTGCAATGCAAGCTGAAGGAGGCAAAGTGATGGACAGGTGGGCAAACCCACATTTAGTAAGTGAACCTAATTGCAAGTAGAGTTGCAGATAGTTCTGCTTTAGTACTTGCCAGAGAGGGGCATCCCCTCCAGGCCTAAAGCCACATACTCCGAGCTGTTAAAGGTGCCCTTATAGCAATGCTACAACATAGACCCATGTAGTGTGTTATATGGGGACAGAGCAGCGCCTACCCTTCCTTTCCCCCGGATAGCTGATGTGATCTAGCTGCAGCACAGTGACAGGGTCAGCCTGTGTGAAGGTAAACTTTGTGAAGTGTACATTGAATCGCTGTTTGGAACATGTTACTGAGTCGGGCCAGCAGGGAAGGGGTTACTCGGATACCAGGACAGTGGCTTAAGTGGGGGTCACGGCTGGTCAGGTCCCCATTCCATGCCCTGGGCACTCAATGGCTGATGGGGGTGATGATGATATCAGAATGATACGGGACGCCACCTGTGGTACCTGGTAATATGGTTACCAGCACTGCATCCGGCCGCTGAGGTGATGGTGAAGCAGCAGTGATAGTACAGCTCCCCACAGGCGGAGCTTTACCTCAGGGCAGTGGGGTGGATGAGAGGAGTCGTATTCCTTGACTCTGTGATGCTGCAGAGGCCTACCAGGTGACGAATAATTGAAGCCAGAGACCAGATTAGCTTAAGCAGTTCTTAACTCGTACCAGATTATAAGGGTACACGGTACAATCGGGCTCACCAGGGTTGTAGCTGCGGAATTTGGAGGCTTTTCCAGAGTCTGTCAGAGGTGTCTCTACAATACCTTTCTTGGTCGGTGTTTGCTGTAGCTCTCTTGTCAACCACACTAAAGAGCCCAATCGCCGGTACCCAGGTCTGTTACTTAAAGGTACTTCTTACCCTTCTCCGGCCCTGACGGGAGCGGTGAGAAGACATTCCCTCCCGTCACCGGTATTTAGTCCTTTCCCTTGTTAGTGTCTTGGACCCACTTTGATACGGTTTGGGATGAACCGTTAACTAACCACCTTGGTTCCGGTTTACTGGTGTTGATCTAGACTCTCCAGCCAGCTCCAACCAGTCCTGGAGTGTCCCCCTTCTTTGTCTGGGTCACCTCTCTCCTTAGAGATGCCCTCCTGTCACAAACGCAGGGTCCCCTGCATTCATCCGTTTTCCTCTTCTGTCACCGTCTGACTGACTCCACCCCACCCCACCCGACTCTGTTATGCGTCACCTGTCATATCCACCAAAGCATAGAACACTGTTTTGCCTTTTTTTTCCTTTTCTCTTCTTTCCCTTTTTCTTTTTTTCTATTGCTTATGTATAAATATATGTGTCTTCCGAATTTGTGTCATTACTAGCCTGAAGAAGGGAACTCAGCATCCCGAAAGCTTGCTATGTTTACCATCTTTTCAGTTAGCCATTAAAAGGTATCAACCACTGAGGACTCTCAGATTGCAATATATTTTTCTGACTTCTGTCTGTAACTGTCACTTCACATCTCCCGCTCTTCTAAGCTCCACCCCCCTGGGACCTACTGAATACCAGTCCCCTGTACTAAGGTGTGTTATGAGCGTGCTCTGGGTTTCCTCCTCATCCACGACTACAGAGACATAACACCTTCTGTTTGGGGTGCAGTACCTCCCTGTTTACGTCCCGCCAGAGGGGCACCACATTACCAGTAAAGAATATGCTGTTTTGGACTGAGGACTGCTTTTTAGTGACTGCACAAGAAACTGCACAGTGTGATCCAGACCATGAAGAACTGGCTTACTGCTGCAGAGGACAGGTGCAGCAAGAGGTAACACAACGCCCATCACCTTGGTCTGTAGCAGGACAATGCAAGGGCACTGACCCTCTTGCCCACATCTACCGACCCTGGCCATGTTACAGGTACACAGAAGTTAATATTCGAAAAGTCTTTAAACAGACTGGTTATAGTACTCTATAGAGACACTGAGCGCCTTAGGAACCAAATAATTTGCTGGAAATCTCTTGAACAACATTATAAACAAGCTCCACTGATTTCAATAGCATTTTGTTCAGCATGTTATAAATGAAGTTAAATGCTCCATATTCTAGGAAGCCAGTGGATGATCTTCTAACAAATCTCAATGACCTGCCAGAAGATCTTGCTTACAAAAATATCACCAGTACATAATTATTTCAAGAAAATTATATATTTTTAGGAAAGCTGAGCAACCACCATTCTATCCACCATTACATATGGTAGATCTTCAGATACGCTTTCATAAATGTAGACCTCTTGACCCAGTATCTGCTGGAAATCTGGAAGGTTTGCATTCTTAAAGTACTGAAGACATTGTGTAATTGTAGAATGTAAAGTCGAGTATTGAAACTGACATAAATTTTGGTTCTCACAAGGTTTGGTGTTCCAGTGCTTTTAGATATTTTAAGTCAGATGTTGCTATATACTGAAGAATAATTATCAGCATTTCATAATATTTTGAACTTTTTTACAAAGACTTAATATTTACAGCGATGACTCTTATTTCTCAAGACTTCTACCCTTCTCCTTGACAAGCTGGATATCAACTTCTGGGTCAAATCCTAACTGATGACAACCAATTCTTGGCTAATCAATGTTTGAAGTTTATCACAATTTCTGTGGTTTGGTTTCTGTACCTTCTTTTTAAGGATTGACCACAGAATGTCAACATTCAGTTTTCTAGCAAGCGCAAAATGTTAGTGTTTAGTGTTTGTAGAAGTTACTCTTGGAGGATGTTTAGATCCCATTCTTCATTCGTGGCAGATATAAAATGATTGTTTGGAGAGGAAAATGTGAGCATTGCCACGAGTCATGTGTCATACAAACAGTAAAGCAACCTGAGACCATTCATGTATGGGGTTGTTTTCATCCATGGATGGCGCTCACTTACAATTTTGCCTAAAATCAAGGCCATGAATAAAGGATAGGATGTAAACATCATCCAAGAATAACTTCTCTCAAAGATCCAGGAGCAATTTGGTGATGATGATGCTTTTCCAGTATGATTAAGATTATATCACCAGGCAAAAACTAATAATTAAGTGGTTTGTGAACTAATATAAAAAAAATTGGGTCTATGGCAAGAAAACTCTTGAGATCTCAATCCCACTGAGAAACTGTGGTCAATCCTCAAAAAAACAGGTGGACAAACAAAATACTAACATGGTGATAAATTCCAAGCACTGATAAGGCGAGAATGGGTCATCAGTTAGGATGTGTCCCAGAAGCTGGTGTCTAACATATTAGGGCGAAGGGCAGATGTGGTGCTCCTGTGGTCTGGTCACCACAAAGGTACTGCACCTAAACCATAGGTGTGGTATCACACTCCTAGATAAGGAGGGGACACAACGGCATTCAACAAGTGAAAGAGGGCCCTGCTGGAGAAGGCAGCCCAGCCACTGAATGTGTCGCAGCCACCTTCCCCGCCTCCAGAGAGACCCGATACTGGAGCAGCGACCATAACTGCAGGTACCGCCACCGCCCTTGTACCCAAGAGCACCCTGGCCGGGCCCCTGAATCCCCCTACAGACACAAAACTTGGCCGGGCATCCAGAGACCTGGATTGGAATAGAAGTGTGGCCCCGGGAGACAGGTTGCCGGTCCCTCTGCAGCCAACAGAGAGACAACCCGGGCAGAGACAATCCACTTCCGCTGGGTGCGCTGGGGAGATGAGCTGATGGGGTTCCTCAGGGAGGCCCAGGCGGGGAGGCCCATGTAAGGAGATGTACTAGAGATCATCCCTGAGGAAGAGTATAGCCTGCAGTGACAGGCTGCAGAGGAAGCTAAGGAACGGCAGTACCAGGCAAGGTGACAGACCCACGAGTGTATGAACCTCAAAGTTAAAAGCCAGACCCGCAAGGCCCAGGCCACCGACTGACCTGAACAGAGATGAGGCACAGTGATAAACTTTAACCTCCACAAAGGGTGGGGCTTTATGCAAGAACCCAACATGATAAACAAAATTTTTGTTAACAGGAGGGATGTTAAGTCACATTTACCTAAAGGATCTCCCGGCCTAGACCTATACCCTGGAGAGTGGGTAGAATACACACGGCATGTAGGCCATCATGGGTGGTATTCCCTGAACGTCAAGAAAGTGTCGGTTGAGGTGCCATCCCTAAACCCTGTGGTCCCTGGATCCGCAGTACCATCTGCAGCTTCAGATCCAGCTGCAACATCATCCCCAGTCACGCTGCCCCTACTCCTAGACCTGGCCGACCGACTACATATGCTCAGGACCAATCCCCTCATCGGCAAAGCTGCAGCCGAGGTATACTCTGGTCCAGTGACTATGGAGGTGGTTTATAAGTACTCCCTGGCAGAGGAGTTTGCCAGGTGGCAAATGTGTTGACCTGGAAACAAAAGAAATAGAGGGTGTATGTTGTACTTGTAAATAGTTAGTTAACCTGATGACCCAGCCTTAAATATAAACCATCAGTGTGGCCGAAGAGTCAAACAAGGCCATACACTAGTGCCCTGTAGCCACGCCCAGGGACAAAACGAAGGTGGGTTGGGGTGGTTACCACCAGTTACACTTTAACCGGCAAGAAGACACTCCGTCTTGGTGCCCTTGCAAGACTGTGTTGAATATTGCATTTTTACATTTTTTTGTATTTTTATAATTACAAATATTGTGGAGTAATGCTTAAGAGGAAATGCCTCCTGTAAAGGTAAAATATATAGTTAATGTTGATGTACATCATAAAAAGAATTGCAGTTTCTTGTCAATTACTTAACACCTTTGTATTGTCTTTCCAGCCCGAGGACATGCTGTGTTTAATGGGGGAATATGTGACATCCCTGCGGTCTGGTCGCCACAGAGGTACTGCACCTAAGCCATAGGTAGGGTATCCCACTCCCATGTAAGCCCATTCTAACCCCAGGTCAGGGGATCTTGGGCGGACAATATTTAGGGAGGGCCCCATCTTCAGACTGGGGGAGGGAGTAGGTAGAGGGGGTGGGAGGGAAGGAGTGGACAGAAAGAAGGTAGCCACGAAACCCTGGCCAGAGAGACCCTGGAGGGCATTGCTGGTGGACCTAGGTTGCAAGAGGGGACCAGTCCCGATCTAGCAACATACTACAAGTTGGAGCTAGGAAATCAGAGGCTGCACCTTTATGGGCAGTGGCTACTGACCATGCATACTCTGTGAAAGAGTAGCTAGACAAAGGGTCAGGGGACGGATCACGCATCGCAGGACAAGGCCCGCAGCCGCCTGCTTGGGACACTGTGCATGAAGACACAGGGCAGGAGAGGTGAGTAGCCAGTGTGGAGAGTCAACCAGGAGAGGCTTACAACAAGCTGCCGCACCATCTGCCAGAGGCCCAAACCAGCAACGTCGGCCATCCCTGGCCGAATACCACAGGTGGCGTCACAAAATAGACTTCTAAATCCCCTGTAAATAACCCCTTCACGGCACGGCCAGGGCCACGGACCTGGGTCACCGCCACCGTGACCTCCCAAAGAATCAGCCGGCCCAGCTACCGAGTCCCCCCCCCTCCAGCCCTTATGGCCGTTGCACAGAAGTCTTGAAAAATCAGGGTCAACACTGTAATCATTCAATCGTTGCATAAGCTTAATGTATTTGTCAATAAAAGAGTAAAAAGTTATGAAATGCTTGAAACTTCAGTAACCATAGAAACATCTGACTAAAAGAACTAAAAACACTTTTAACAGCATGCAGGGTCGTAACTACAACAGGAGCAGGGATTGCAATCGCACTCTGGCCCTGGACCCCAGGGGGCCCCAAAAGTCCCTGTGGCGTATAGAAAAAGACTAATTCTATTAAAGTTTTGCAATAATTGGGGGCCCCGTTGGAGCTTTCGCAGTGGGACCCATGAGATTCAAGTTATGCCACTGGCAGCATGCTTTTGTGAAAATGTTATCAACGTCCATTTGGTAAAGACTATAAAATTAGCACAAATTAAAATGTCTGACACCATATGGTGGAATAAAAAAAGAAAGAAAACTTAGGACAGCAGTGAGAATAAAAGAAGAGCACTACTTAGTCACTTTTGATGTGATGTCACGTCCTCGGTAAATAAATGAAAAAAATAAATTCACATTAACTGACATCTCAAACTTTAGTGTCTGCGGTGAACTATGTTGAGCCACTGGAACAGGCAGCTGACATGTTGTGAGAGTAAACTGAACTAGGAGAACTTCCATGACAGCACAGTGACTTCAACCACTCACGGTGTACACCAAGGCGGCTCATCGTCATATGACATTTATAGTGCTGCTCCCTCTTCATGATGCACTGAGGATTCTGAACCCACCTAAGCTCAGGGGCCGGGTATAGTCACAACGTCTAGACCCCATTTAACTTCACCTGTTTCAACCTCTGATAATTTGGCTTTCAAATTAGCTAATAATTCATTTTAAAGGGTTTTTGTATAATCTTCAAGTGGCACAAGAATTATGTACAAACATTTCTACTTTTACATTTTCTTTATGAGATGATTTACTTTGCAGAAAGTCTACAAAGGTCTACATACTGAATACAACCTATAACAATGTAAAGCTAGACTACAAAACATATTTGTAGGTACTTAAGTGTGAATAAAATAATTAACAAGTAGAAATAGTACTTACTTCTGTTTCGGTGGAATGGCGGATAAAGTTCTGCCCAATCAGATAACTGGTTTCCTAATTCTGACCGAACGCGAAATTTATATTCGACACTGGTGGACACCTCAGAAGTCACATTGCACCGGTGAACTGAGATTTCCTGGCAGTTTTCAGCCTTATGCCAAACATGATTCATATACTGACTTTCAAATTCCCTAACAAAACAAAACCAGAACATATTACAACTCCATTAGTTCACACGAGGACTTACTTTGTACAGGGAAACAAAGCCATGGTCAATTAGCAATACTCTACCCATGGTCCAACTTGCATCCAAGTACTAAATGGCAGGATATGTGTTCATTAGGGTTAAACGGCTTTGGTCAACCTTTACTATATACAAATATCTGGCATATACTTGGTACATTCACCCACAAACTTAAAAGTAATTTATTGGGATTTTATGTGATACACGAATACTAAGTGTCAAGTATTTGTGAAGAGTAAAGGAAATGCATGGTGTCGGAAATCAGGGTGTTGAAGGTTAAATCGTAGCTCAGCGGGTATTGATTAGAATACACTGGCAGGGGTGGACATATCATTGGTGCAACCTGTGAGGTGGGACAGGGACCCAAGAGGTGAGGGGGCCCATGTGCACCTTAAAAGGAGATGGAATTGTGCGTTATGATGAGCTGTTCAGTTGCAAAGGGCCCATATTTTATTTGTGCACAGGGGCCCTCTCCAATCGGTATCCGCTAGTGGAACCAGGCATGTGTTCACTTTGTGTGAGGAGGCTCAGATAGATGGAGTCTCGTGTTCTATGAAAGGAGACTGCATGAATCAGCTGGGGAGCTGAGCAGTCTGTGGATGCAGAGAGAAAAAGGAACAGTTTAAGGCCCCGTTCACATGAGTGTTTTTCACTGATTGCAGCACATCCGGCAGATTTACCGCATCTGCCTCCTAACGGTCGCATGCATTGTCTATGGGGCTTGCAGAAGGTGCGGCAAGTACGGTATTGCCGTGATCCGTCACTTGCGGCAGTTGCGGCCGCGAAAAAAAACGTGGTCAGCAGCATTTTTTTTTACGGCTGCAACTGCCGCAAGTGCTGGAACCGTGGCCACATCTGCCACAAGCCTCATAGACAATGAATGGGGCTTGCTGCAAGTGTGTCACAAGTGCGACCGTTATGGTACCTTTACACGCCGCGACGGCAGGCTGGATACATCCCGCTACAGGCTACAAATGTAGCTTGTAGCGCCAATGTAGCCCGTCGTAGCGGCGTCTGAAGACGTGACGATACAGCCGGCAACAGATACATCTGTTTCCTAGCTCTGCTCGAAAACTGAAGGCTACAACGCCGATGGTAGCGAGCTGTATCGGCGTCTAAAGAAGCAACGGAAGGGAACTCGGGACAGCCTGCGATGTAGCTAAGGCGTGACCCTGGCTCCGTGTTACCGCGCCCCATGTGCGATCATTGGTGGAAGATGGTGCGTTGCGATTGGTTGTCGCCGCACAGGGCGGCATATTTAAGGAGCTGACGAGTCACACTACACAATTGCTCGAGCGTCATGTATTACTCAGCCTCCTGCGATGCCTGCCCAATCAGGATGTTATGGCTTTGTCCTATCAGCGTACGGACGGCTCGTAATCCACAATTGGAGCACGCCTATGTGCTGTCCCTGCTGCACCAGGTACGCCCATAGTAGCTGGTTGTAGCGGTTTGTAAATGAGCTACAGCTGGCTACTTGAGACACCCGGCGATGTAGCTAGCTATAGATGTAGCGTGGCGTAGCGCACCTTGTCGCGGCGTGTAAAGGTGATGCGTTGACCGTTTGTAACTGTTTGAGCGTGCTCGTGCACGTGAAGTAGCGGGATGTATCCAGCCTGCCGTCGCGGCGTGTAAAGGTACCTTTAGGAGGCAGATGCGGTAAATCTGTGGGATCTGTTGCAATTTGAAAAAAACGCTGATGTGGAAGGGGGTTACACATACAGATAATTGTGCAGAGATTGTTCGCAGATCTCTGGTTGCAGTGAAATCCGGACACATTGTTTCATTTTGTGGCCGTGTACAAATGGAACAATGTGTCCATGATTTCACTGCAACCAGAGATCTGCCAACAATCTCTGCACAATTGTCTGTGTGTGTGACTGTGCCTTTAGTGTGAGAGGTGTAAAGACCTCTTGGTGCTGGTTCATACTCGGACTAAATCTGAGAGAAAGCCAGATGTGTAACGGAGCAGGCGAACCTAGTCTATCACATGCACTTTGTTTTACCTTTGTTTGCCTATGTGCCAGAGAAAGATTGTATATTTTGCTTTATGCTGGAGGTGTCATAAACTTTAGTAAACCTTTCCTACGTCCCTTTTTGTGAGTGTACGTATTGCTGCCAGAAAGCAATGGTTTTAAGAATATTTAGAAAAAATATAAATCTGTAAATTGTGACTTACATTTGAATTCAGTCCCCCTCCTTAGGTCAACACTTTGTAGGGCCACCTTTCACTGCAACTACTGCTCTACTTTGTTCTCCTTTGACCAGAGCACCTTCTTCCAGATGTAAGCTGTATCCCCTTCATGGATGCATATGGAAGAAGCTGTTCTGGTCAGATGAGAACTAAGTAAAACTTTTGAGGCTAAATCCAAACTGCTATGTGTGGTGGAAAACTAACAGCACATCATCCTAAGAACACCATCTCCACCACCAAACATGGTGGTAGTAGATACATGATGTGGGAGGATTTTATTCAGCAGAGACAGGGAAGCTCGTAAGAGCTGAAGGGAAGATGGATGGAGCTATATACAGAGCAATCCTGTAGGAAAACTTTTTAGAGGCAGCAAAACACTTGAGATGGGGGCACAGTTTCACCTTCCAGCAAGACAACAACCCTAAACCTCCTGCCAGAGCTACGATGGATAGTTTAGATCAAAGCACATTCATTTGTGTTAACGGCCCAGTCATAGTCCAGACCAAAATCCCATTGAGAATCTGTGTTGAGACTTGAAAATTGCTGTTCATAGATGCCTTCATCCAATCTCACTGAGCAAGAGTTAGTTTGCAAAAGTTTCAGCCCTTTCAGATGTACAAAGCTGGTAGAGACATCCCCAAGAGACTTGCAGCAGTAATTGCAGCTAAAGGTGATCCTACAAAGAGCTGACGACTTATGGCCACTTTACACGTCCAAACATCATTTCGATGTTGGATACAACGGTGCGGGAGCGCGCATTTTTTGGGCAGAATTCCAAGATCGCATATGAGATGTTACACAGCGCGATATCGGCAGGTAACGCAACTGCGATGTGTACGCCTTGTACGGGCAACCCAGGAATGACCATTTAACATGGGAGAGAATAGGGAAAGTTGTACTGTAATGGATGCCCCCCACACCTTTCGGGTGAGGCTGTTATCTTAATTGTCTGCCGCCAAATTGGATGCTTTGTCTAAGTGTGTGCACTTAGAGCCACGCTGACACACAAGTCAATGTAGAGCTTAATGACAAAGACCTTTATTAAGGGAAGGGTTAGCAGTTTTATACTCTTATCATTAAAGGGGCATTTCTTAAGGGTGTTTCTAGGTAATTGCATCACATTATGCTGAATATACATTTTATTCTGAAAAAAACATTCAATTATATTCTGTGTGTTAGTTAGTTTAAACTAGCCTTGAAGTGTACATTCAGTCCGAAGACATTCTGATAAGAACTTCTATACGGCTACCTCTAAATCAAAACATTATATAAAATCTGAGCCAGAGAAAACCCAAAGGTGGGAGGGAAGAAGGAGAGAGGGCTATAGGGAAAAGAGCAAGGCCAAACAGGCCTCTAGCCGGTACTAACAGATTTCTGAATGACTTCTAAAACCTAATATAAATTATTAACTATTTATTGCCATAACAGTAATCCAAATCGTTGTTGGGCTGTCACACAGCACGATCCTGCCAGATCGTCCATCCAATATCGGGCAGTTGGAGAGCAGGCTCATTTCTCTCCGATATCGTTTGCCATCGTTCCTGCATCGAATTGGACATTTACACCGTACAACGCACGAACGATATCAGGGCCAACGCACGAACCACGTGACATTTTAACGGAGTTGGATGCCGATATCGGGACGTGTAAATTGGCCATTAGCGGGAGCTGAATACACAATCACAATTTTCAGATTTATGTTTTTAAAACATTTAAAAAGCCATGAATCATTTCCTTTATACTTCACAAATACTTGCTATTTAGTGTTAAAAAACACAATAAAATGCATTTACGTTTGTGGGTGTAACATGAAAAAATGTGGAAAAGTTCATGGGGTATGAATGCTTTGGATGTATAGATGGGCAGAAGGAGAAGTCAAGGGGAGTCATGATCATGACAGTAAAGGAGTTGCTAATGTCAGCAGCCTAACAAAACACAAACCTGCCTGCAAGCTCAGTATATTGAGTCAGAGTAAATAATGTAACTTATGGCTGCATTGAATTTTAAAATTTCTCATGTAAGTCATCTTTAAAGGGAATCTGTCAGCAGATTTCTTATTCCAGCGATGTTTCACTTACTGGACTACTTGGTGCAGTTTTGATAAAATACCTGATTTCTTTACTGCAGATGTAACAGTGCTGAGAATGCTGATCTGGGTATAACCCTGCACATACCACTGATTGACAGCTTCCTGTGTACACTGTATGTGGTCAGCAAGCTGGCAATCTGTGGTGTCGGCAGGGTTATACAGATTGGATAGTCTGTTTGACTTACTACAGTGATACTCTCCTGCTGATAAAACTCTGATTGTATTTAAATTACAGAAAACTGCAAAGAAAGTGACACATTGCTGCAATCAGGCTCTCTACCCCTATATTATGCTGCTCTCTTAATCCCTTAAGACCTAGAACGTATCAGTACATACTAGATTTCCTCCTTTCTTTTGATGTGAGCTCACATGCTAAACTTGCATCATTCACTGCACATTCAGGCTGATCTGATCATCTGACAGGAGCAGCTAACAGGTGCAGGTGGATTGGAGATCCACCCGTTCCTATTAACTCTATAGTTCACACTGTCAAACTCTGACAATGTAATCTAACACGGTAGCAGGTATCTCGTTATTCCCTGCTGACATCGGTGACCCGTGACGCGGTCACAGGATGTAAATGTGTTGCCATGACAGTGAGGGGTCAGATGATGACCCTTGTCACTGTCATGACTTACTTCCTGTGAGCACTGCCTGAGCACTGGCATTCATAGATCATCAGCGTTTCTGCTGTTCAGAAGGATGCTGAATCATCTTTTGAACAGCAGAAGCGATCGGACACTGCAGTGTTGAGGCGCCCTTAAGGAGCAAGTAAAATAAAGAAAAAGTGGAAAAAACAAAAAGTTTTTTAAAAATATGAAAATAATGAAAAAAAACTAAAAGTTCAAATCTTCCCTCTTTTGCCACATTGGAAATAAAAGTATTTAAAAAAATACACATATTTGGTATCGCCGTGTTCAGAAATGCCTGAATATATAAAATCAGTTAATCAGATCTGAGAACTACGTAATGGAAAAAGTAGTCAAAATGCCAAAATTACATTTTTGTGGTCACTGCAACATTGCAATAAAATGCAATTACAGGAGGTGAAAACATTCCATCTACCCAAAAATGGTATAATTAAAAACATCAGCTCAAGACGCAAGAAATAAGTCTCACACAGCCCCAGATCCCGAAAAATGAGAACGCTATGGGTCAAAAGTACAATTCTTTTTTTTTATAAACTTCTAAATTTTTTTTCACCACTTAGATAAAAGTAAAAGTATATATGTTTGGTATCTACAAACTCGTACCGACCCGAGGCATCATACTGACATAGTGAACATGGTGAAAAAACAAAATTGTGAAATTGCACTTGGACCTCTTTCCGTTTTCAAGTACGCTATATGGTAAAATTAATTATGTCATTCAAAAGTACAAAACAAGCCGTCATATGGCTATATTGACGGAAAAATAAAACAAGCTATGGCTCTTGGAAGAAAGGGAGGAAAAAACTAAAACGGAACATGGAAAATCATCAGGGGTTAAAGGGGTTAAATAAAAATAACCTGCTGACAGTTTCCCTTTAATTAGATTTAATTAGAATTTGCCATATAGGTATTTTACTATTAAGGCTATGTTCACACTGGACGTTTCTGATCTGTTTTTGGTGTGGCATTTTTTTTAAACTGCAAAAAAAAAGATCAGTCTCTGCATCTGCCAGCTGAGGCCTCCTTCACACCAAGATTTTTCATCTGTCAGGCAGTGTCCGGTGCTTTGCAGGAAGAACCGGACACAGCCTGACAGCTCCAGACAAATAGAACCAGAGGGTTAATATGCGCTCCAGTCCTGTTTGTAGCCGGATGTTGCAGAGCGCAGCTGAGGTATCTGTCCCCTGCTTAATTGGTGCTGAACCGCTTCACAGGGGACAGCTCCCTGGTGCTGAAGTTCAGCATAGCTCACGCTGAACTTCAGCCTCCGGTGTCCGGATCTTGGATCCTCCCAGATCCTCCTGGATCCTCCTGGATCTGGGCAATCTGGCGCCATAGACTCACACATTAGGAAGTGCCAGATTGCCCTGGATCTGGGAGGATCCAATTTGAGCAGATTTTTCGCCCTGTACACAAAAATGTTGCTTGCAAAGTTTTTGTGTCTGGGAGGAAAATCCGAATACACCCGGATCCTCCTGGACAGATGGAAACCGGATGGCAGATAGCTGCCATCCAGCTCCATCCAGCCCCATAGGGCAGCATTACAGCAAAATCGGGTGCAGGGTTCACCCCGGACAGCCCCGGACCTGATTGTACCGTGGTTTGAAGCCAGCCTTAGTGAATGGGATTTTCAGTTTTCTATGCAGACGTCAGTGTTTCTGACTGCTCCGTTAGTGGTGCAGAAAGGGCATCCAGGAAATAATGAGCGTCAATTATTGCTCCATTTTTTGGTTAGTTTTGTGCATCACTAACATTTGGGCGATACCACGGTGAGACCCGGTGATGTCTGATCCTGGGCATCGCAGGACCTGTGGGTAGTTGGGTATGGTATTTCCAGGACCTTGCACCATGTGACTCAGGCTGAGAGTCACATGATGCAAGGTCCTGTAAGTACTCATACAACACACAGTCAATTCCTGCCGGTGTCTGGAAGGAAGACATCACCGGGGATCACCGTGGGATCGCGGGGAGGGTAAGCAAGTTTGTGTGTCTGTCTGTGAGTCTCTGTCCCTCATAAATGGAGCAAAAAAAGCACCACAAACAGATGCTGTATGTGTGATGTTTTTTTTTTAGAAAAACAGGATGTGTTTTTGGTGCACTAAAAACAGATCAACAAAAGACGGACCACAAACGCTGTGTCTGAAATAAGCCTAAAAGAGAATATGTAAAAGGTCTGCTCTTGTCAATTCAGTGGTCGGGGTGCAGACACTTTTTCCATGCAGCTTGCAAATGTGAGACATCTTGCAGGATATGTGTTACTGCTCCGCCCTGGGTTTTCTTGTTACACTTGTGTTGATAGAATCGAGAACCTGTACAGATCTTGAAGCGCGTCTCCTGAAATGCACCAGTCCATTGCCACTCCATCTCATCATGACAAGTGGTCTGTTTCTTGCTGTGATACAGATAATGGAACTGCTGAATCTATTCGTCTACATAATTTACTCCATAGGGGAGCAGAGGTTTGTAATTTCTTGGCACAGCTTTAGTACAAATCCTGACCTGTTGTAAAATTTACATAGAAATCTTCCAGGATGAGAAAGTCTTCACTGAGCACATCTGGGCTAAAGCAACACGAAGGACGAAAGAACACGATAACCACAAAATTATCCGGAATTATTAACTCGAGGAGATGCAAAAATCTGAATGCTTTTAGAATTTGTAAGAGAAAATTCTGCAATGCAATTTGCGCTCAGCTTGATGGGTCCAAGAAACCACATTGATTCTTGTGCTAGGAAAGGCTTAGTTAATGATCATGTTGGATTCTACCACTTTAATAGTCTTAGATTTAGGTGTGACAAAGCATTCGGGAAGGGAGGGAATACAAGGTACAAGGAAGGTCACATTCCTATCTAGTTACTCTAGGACACGCGCACTACACAGACATTAGTTTTAATTCATTGGTAAAGGTGAATAAATCCCTTGAAATTCAAATTCATCAGTTTCGATGACTTTTTCCCGAAATATCAATTTGTGGTAAATAAATTGCCCTTCAGTCTCCTGACTCTGTACCAGCTCATTTCAAGTCCTTTGTGGCAAACAAAAACTTAGTAAAGTAAGGCTGGATTAGTGCGAACCTAAAGGGAGGACGACATACAATAATAGGGTTTGGGGGGGCAATAGAGTGTAAAAAAGGGTTCTTGGGTTTTTAGGCACGGGAAGGGTTAATGTTCGTGTGATGTGATGGGGAGGATTTAAGGGACTTATGGAAGGAGGAGTAACAGATAGGGGAATATATAATAGGGTCACTGTGGCGCCCCTGCGACCAGGGTGGCCACATAGGGAACTGCAGCCAGGCAGAAAGATAGACAGTTTGTACATGAAACACCCTCACGGACACACACACACCACTAGAGGCGGCACCCAACCCGGAGCCCGGGACTGTAGGCAGAGAGAACAGAAAGGGAGAGAACAGCCAGAAAGGACACTTAGGAGGAGTGAAGGGTCTCAGAGCGACAGCATGGCTGCAAAGGGTTAAGTATTCCCAGAGTTAACTGCACTGTGAACTGTGTTAAGAGCTGTGCCGTGACTTGTGTGACTTTGAAGAACTTGAAAGTTAACCCGGTGAACCCTGCTTCAGTGTCTGTGTCTGATTTCTGGTATGAAGAACTGTTCATCATACCATTTACCTTGCCAGGAGTAACCCGACCCGCGGCGGGCTCATCCATTTGGCTGCAAGCCCCATCATGACTGACTAATCCCTGTAATACCCCTTTACTTGTGTGAACCCGGAACACGGTCCAGACCAGAACCTCCGTGACATCCTCAGCAGTACCCTGGCCCGATATCGAGCACCCCATCCCAGTGGGCTCCACATCACCATCTTGAGGGTCAGCCAACTTAAGCACGACTAAGAAGTATTCTCCCTCCCACTCTCCCTGATTTAATCTTCCTGGAGAACTTGGGGTATTAAAATCTTAAGGGTTAGGATTTGGAGTTTATCAAAGTGCTTTCTTTATCGTCTGTACTCAATTTTTGTCACAGTAGTGGGGTGCAGGGAGGAAGGTCCTCGAAGTTGGTGGATATGGTCAAGTGTGGGTTAATGGGAGATGAACTCAGGAGGTTCTGGACCTCTTAGAAGAATTTGTTTATTTGGTGGCGGTAACTGGAACATCCAGAGTAAAGAAGGACAAGGGATAAGTGAAGGGCAGAATTGGGTGAGAGAATCAGGTTGGGTAACTGGTGTCTCTGAGTCGGCATTATTACAGCTAGAGATAAGATGTGGCCTGAGTTCTGGTGTTTTGAATTTCACCGATGGCACTTTTCTGGTGCTTCGATGACCATTCTCCCCCGGATAGTTATTGTTAATATGTTTATTTGTTGTTTGTAATAAAAAGGTGCTGTGGCCAATTCAATCCACCAACATGTCTTGACTTTTTTTCTGAAAAAGGGGGTGGAAAGAAAGGAGGGGATGACAAGTGGTGGAGATCACAATAGACTCATCAATACCCCTTGTCACATCATGCTGACCTCAACATATATGGCTTTGGGTAAATGGATGGTAACTGTTCTACACTTCTGTGCTGTCTCACACTAACTGTAGAGTTTCTTCAGTGTTGTATTGCAAAGGTGTGAGCTGTCACAATAATTCATTCAGATTGAACACAACTTTGCTGCTGCATTTCCTGCCTCAGCTTTTATACAGGCTATAATAGTCTGTAATTCTTGATTGGCTGTGTTATACCATGCAATGTGCCAATTCCAAGGTACTAAAACAAAGTCTTCCTAGCTGCTCCCAAAGTCATTCAGCCTTAGCTAGGTGATGTAAACATCAGAAATCTGTAAAATGATGATAGTCGCTTTTGCAAACCAATCACAATTTGTTCAAACTTGCAAGGTTCAGTGCATTTTTTTTTTTTTATTTGACATGAATTCAATATGCATCATGTCAATTTGCACTCTCTAGTTTCTGCTCCTCTTAGGCTAGGGTCACATTTACGTTATGTTTTTTTAAAAAACCTGATCCAGTTTTGAGCTTTTAAAAAGCTCAAAACCAGATCAGGAAACGCTCCTCATAGGAGCCTATTATAAACACCGGATTGCTTCACAAGCAATCCGGTTACTGCCTCCCGCTCTGCAGCCTGCGTGAAAAATCATGCAGGCTGCAGTTTTCGGAGCGGTTGTAACATCCGCAATGCGGGAATCGAATTGCTCAGGATGTGTAATCCTGAGCAATGCGGTTACTGCATATACTTTGCTTATCCCAGCTGCCACCGGGATAAGCAAAGTATTCTGTGTGTGTTAAAAGTTTTAATTTTATTATTAAATGTTGATATAATGTCTCTAGGGGTTGCCTACTACCCCTAGAGACCTTCCACCCACTCAGGTGGGCATATAATGCTGTAATCACTTATGTACAGCAGCCGGCTCCTGTCAGCTGCTATACACTTTTATCAATGAAGGCGCCGGGCTTCTCTGAGAGCAACGCGCATACTATAGCTATTGTAGCTATAGTATGTGCACTGTCCGAGGTTCTGAAGGCTTATACAGTAAGATCTATGGGCAGCGCTGCCCATAGATCTACTGTAAATGGCTTCAGACCCTCGGACAGCGCACATACAATAGCTACAATAGCTATAGTATGCGCGCTGCTCTCAGAGGAGCCCTGCACCTTCATTGATAAAAATGTACAGCTGACAGGAGCCGGCTGCTGTACATAAGTGATTACAGCATTATATGCCCACCTGAGTGGGTGGAAGGTCTCTAGGGGGAGTGGGCACCCCCTAGAGACATTATAGCAACATTTAATCATAAAATTAAAAGTTTTAATACACACAGAACACTTTGCTCATCCCAGCGGCAGCAGGGATGAGCAAACTATCCAGTAACCGGATTGCTCCAGGATTACACATCCTGAGTAATCCGGCTACCGGATTGCGGCTTCAGCAATCCGGTTCCCGGATTGCTGGTTGTCTGAAGCCAATTGGGTTCACTGCATCCGGATCTGGATGCGGTGAACACAATTCTACATTAAAGTGTGACCCTAGCCTTAGTCTGTTTGACATAAACTGTGTCAGAGAAGCTAGTAGAAGAGTATAAATGGATCAGACATAGAATAGTTTGTCCAAATGAGACTGGAAGATGCAGTAAGGAGTCTGTGATCATCCATCGGGACCTCTGACGTACCACAGGGTGCCACGCTCTCCCAGATATAGACACTGATTATAGCACATTTATTGTTTTTGTCTTGTTAGCTGTTGTTAATACTTGTTATATCTTCTACATCTTTTGATATGTTGTGTGTTTCTACCATTTAATTTAGGAAACTATATTAGTTAATTTAAACATTTGTGAATCTATTTAGTTTTACGTCTTCAAATCCGTTATATGGCAATACTTTACATTTAATAATTTTGTCCGCATGACTGAAGAAAACCAATGATTCTGCTGGTGATTGTTCAGATATCCTTGTTCTGTAGTAAGTCACCATGGACATTACATTTTACTAGCATGTGTGTGTGGTTAGTGTCTGACTAGTTCAGCCCTCAGCCTGCCGGATGCGCTTAAAATTTATAATCTGGCAGGTTTAGCACATAGCATTATCAGCATTTAATGCTACGCGCCGCCTGCCTATGAATTACTATTGCAACTCGATGCTTACCGCACCCGCCGGCTCCACAGAGAATCCCCGGATATGCGCTTTTGCAGAGCGCACTGGAAAATGCTGCAGACCGCGTTTCCTGTGCGCTCTTCAGTAGCGCATATCTGGGGCTGGTGTGTGGAGCTGCCGGTGGTGCAAAGCTTCAGGTTGCCATAGGGATCCATAGACAGGCGGCGCATAGCGTCACATGCTGGTAACGCTATGTGCTAAACCTGAGATTCCTCAGGCTCAGGGCAGACGCAGGTCTGACCCTAGCCTATGGCCGATTTTACTGGCTGCTCCAAAATTAAACAGTGTAAAGTCATATACAGTTATGTGAATTAGAAGATATTTGGTGGCAGGATGTCTCCTTCCTAATAACAAGAGCCTGACTCATAGAAGATCCTCAGAGACACTTCCTTACTGTACAAAGAAATCCAAACACTTAGTAAAAAACAATATGTAAATCAGTCCTTACCCTTGTGACTCAACAGAATAAGTAACATTTCCAGGGACTGTTACCGCACTCCAGTGCAGAAAATGCTTCAAGTTGGTGGAGTTCATAGAGATATTTTCTGGGGTTGGAAGTGAATGTTGGTCTAAAATGAAAAATTAGGAAAAAAGTGTTAAATTAAACTCAGACTCTCAGGATTACATTGATTCTTAAATTCATCGGTTGCTGAAGTCTTACACAAACATGGCAAAAAAACACTCTCAATTTTGCAACAAATTTAAACTAAAACCTGACTAATATTAGAAACAGTGAGGTGAGGGATCCAGCACTTCAACAAAATCCACTTGCTGTGTGCGGTGTTAAGTTTGTGAGTGGTGTACACAGTATTTGTTGCAGTCATAGGGCCGGGGTACTCCTCCACATGGGAGTTAACTGTTCAGGAAGTTCCAGTGACAGTCCCCAGATGTTGTGGCCCATGCCATGTTAAAGAGAACCTGTCACCCCCATGGTGCTTTCAAAAGTGAAAGCACCGCAGAATGCAGCGTGTGTGCTGCATTCAGGGAAGCTGTGTACTATGGCTCTACCTCCCCTGTACCCTGAAAAAAACAGTTTGCAAAGTTTACAGTTAAGAGGTCCCGAGGGTCGGATCTGATTAATAGGTCGTCTCTGCTGGCACAGTCCTCCCTGCCTTCTCCTTGTGTGTTCCGCCTCCTCTATGTGTCTGCCGCTGCCTCCTCTTCTTCTGGGTCTGCCCTCCTTTTCTGCTCCTGCTCCTTGTGATGTCACGCAGGCGCACAGCGCTTGGGTGAGCGGGGCCTGGCTGCTATATGAAGCATAAGCATTAGCAGGGCGGCCTCTGGTGTGAAGTCACGTTCATGCACCTTACAGATGCCGGGCCCTGCTCACCCAAGCATTGTGCGCCTGCGTGACATCACACGGAGCAGGAGTCGAAGAGAGCAGACCCAGAACAAGAGAAGGTGTCGGCAGACACATAGAGGGGGCGGAACACACAAGGAGGAGGCAAGGAGAACTGTGCCAGCAGCAAGGACCTCTTAATCAAACCCGATCCTTGGGACCTCTTAACTGTAAGGTTTGCAAAGTGTTTTTTTTGGGTACAGGGGGCTAGAGCCCTAGTACACAGCTTCCCTGAATGCAGCATACATACTGCATTCAGTGGTGCTTTCACTTTTGAAAGCACCAGGGGAGTGACAGGTTCTCTTTAAGGGGTTATTTACTGGGGAGAAAGTTTGTCATGACACCAACTAGAGTTCTGGCCTGTAGGTGGCCAGGGGCTGTTGTGTGGGCTTCCAAGGGAGGATGGTGTGGCAGCTAGATGTTAGGCCCTCTCCAGTCAGGGCAGAGGTCCCTTGGAAGGTGTAAAAGGTGAATTAGATGGGGAGGAGGATAAGGGTTGTAGTGCAGGGTGACAGCTTTGCAGGTGGGTGCAGGGAGGCGTAGGAAGGACCAGATGACAGACAGTTCCTGGCCAGCCCAGAGGTATTCAGAGTCCACCTTGCCAAGACACAGGGTATATTTGGCCTTCCAGCTGCCTTTGCCTTCTGACACTTGATACCCCTTGACCCCTCCTAAATGTCCTGTGGTTGCCAGTTACTACAGACAGGTAGATGCGAGTCCTGCAAGCAATAGTCTCTTTTTCCTCTGGCCCAATGTAGCCCATTGAACTGTACATGAATCCCAGTGACCTCCAGTTTCACGATTGGTCCTAAAGTATCCCAAATCGAATTGGGGCTGGTACACCTGTTGCAGCTAGCTCGTCTGCCCAAGTTCAACAGCTAGCAGCAGATTCATGTCCTCAGGCCCTGGGCCTAGCAGTTCACTCCACGCTTTGTGCTACCTCTCCAGCTGCCTGACCGGATCTCACTAGAGCTCTCCTTTTTCTGCCACCCACCCCAAACCTAACTCCTCCCTCCAGCCAGTAGGTGGGGACTGCCCTGAGTGTGGGTTTCTTCTGCTTCTGCTTTCTGCTTTCTTCTTCCGAAATGAGCGGATCATGGGCGAGCTGTACATAAGCTCCAGTCTAATGTGGAGAAAAGTTGCTCATTCCGCAGATTGGTGCAGATCCCAGCAGTCAGACCCCCACCAACCAATAACTTATCACTTATCCAAAAGCCACATGGACATTTTGAGTATTTATAGAAACAGGGGTATCACTTCTTCTTTTTATTGTTTTACCCACTCCTAGTTTTCACTACAAATTCTAAGGTAAAAATTTCTCCAAATACTGAACACATGTACAATTGCCTTAGAAAAGATGATTACTTGTTTTCACGGGCGAACCTCTGAAAGTGCATATTTGCCACTATTTAATAGTCACAGGACAGGGAAGTGGTTAAACTTCCAAGTATTTTTAATCTCTATTGGAAATAAAGAATCTTCCAACCACTATACCAAGACCAATAATACCACATACAAGGGAAAAATACCGCCACACCATGACCAGACCACTTATTACCATCACCTAGAGAGAAATACTGTCACATCATGAACAGACTACATATTAATTTACCCACCACAGTGGTCAGTGTTGTAGTATTCAGTCACTAGTAAAAACCACAAAACTAATATTACCATCAGTGACATTATACACAGGAGCTCTGTATATAGTGTAAGTGTAGAGTTGATACAGTGATCACTAGTGACATTACACACAGGACCTCTGTATATAGTGTTTACTGTACAGATAATACAGTGATCACCAGTGACATTATACACAGGGCCTCTATATATATTGTATAGTGTACATGTACAAATAATACAGTGATCACCCGTGATGTCTCTAGCTGAAGTCATTCATTTCCACTTTTCTTCTTCATACAGTCCAGACCATTATTATGTCTTCCTGCCAGGACTCACCTTTACAGAAAATAACACATAGACATTTATACCTAATTGCTTCTAGAGCATATTCCCCACTTTTTCCCTGATTTCTACATTACGACAGATGACGAAAAAAAGCGACATAGAGCCATCCTGCAGAGAAACAGGAGCTCCATCCCTCATTGAAAACAGTATACTTAAAAGTAAAATATATTAGAGCAGTAATAATGTCCCTTGTCCCCTAAAGTAACTAGGTTCCCCAATTGTCACTAAAAATGTATGTATCTTCCTAATTCTGGCTCCCATACAGTGAATATGTTCCCTATCCTGGCCCCTTGCCAAATACTCTCCGTTCCAGGTACCCCTCATAGACTGCTCCATCACTCCCCATTCCAACCTATATCTCCACTCCAAGCTGTCCCTTTACACTATGCTGCCCCGGAGGTCCAGCCCCACCTGTAGGGGACTTTACCAACTAGCCGCATTACCATCTACCTCTGGCAGACTGTGGCGGCGCTGGTGACCCATCACCAGAAACTACAGGTGGTATCACGAGAACTGTATATAAAATCCCCTGTAAATATAACCCCCTTTTTGAAGTGTCACCCAGGACATGCGATTAGGCGCGGCCACCACTTCCCTTGATACTGCAGACGCTACCCCTGAAGCCTAATACCCGAGTACCCCAAAGCCTGGGGCTCGACATTCAGCATGGGGAAATGGAGATGTAAAGAACTCTTCCCCCAACCCCCCTCCCCCATGCTCTATCTTCCAGTGCAATGTTCTCCACCATGTGGTCTCTTCTCACCAATGTGCTGCTCTCTTTCATTATGCCTGTGCAACAGTTCCTGGAGCCTGCACGACGGTCTGTGACTGCAGGGGATCAGCACCACCCTGCAGGTGACATCACGAGTCTCTGCTGCCAGCTTATGAATATTCATAAGCCTCAGCAGTCTGGGTGGAGGGGAGGAGAACATACACACAGGGAAGAGAGGAAGTCAGTAGATAGAGACAAGTTACTGTAGGCAGAACAGATAGACTCCCTGACAGAGACTGGGCCTTCTTATGGTGCTGACACTGGCCCTGCTCTGGGGCGGAGATCCTAGGGTCCTCTCTGTTCAGAAGGGGGGAGGGACAGGGCCATGAGGACCTGCGGCCTGCCGGGGGATTACCCAGTTACCCGGCAGGCTAGACCAACCCTGCTGTCAGGGATCAGTCTTCAAATATAGTTAAAAGAGAGTAGGTGATTATTACGCATTTTGGAGGTAATACTTGCTCTTTCTTCAGATAACATCACCTACTTTCTTTTAAATATATTTGGAGACTGATCCCTGACAGTGCGTCATACACACCATTTTCTACTACCGGTACATCTTATCTCCTCATGGTGGCTGCAGCAGTCATGGGTACACGCTGTTATAGTTGGTTGTGGCTCTCCAGGTGAGCCTCCAACTATATTTATTTATTTTATGCTAAGATAAGATCCTATATGCACCTTCATCTCTTCCAGATTTTCGCTCTTAAATCAGGAATTGAACAGACATTTCATAACTTTCTCAAATTCTTGAAAAAAATATTCAGCACATACTGCATCGAACCCAATTTATTATCGTATTTAAGGAGTCAGAGTCGGTCCATTTCCTACTGACTCTGACCCCACCAAAACATACACCGACTCCACAGCACTAGTATGTAGGCTCATTATACTGCATGGAGGGCTGAGTGGGGGTGACAGTTGAGGATCAAACAGTGTTGGGGGTCACCATTCATTGCCTGGATAGTTGATGGAGGGTACAGTAGGGTCATCATACTGTGTTCAATGTGGGGAAATCATACATTGTGTGGGGCACTTTTGAACATACTTTATGAGTGCAATGAAAGTGGAATCTTGGGGCTTCAATAGGAGGATAAGTACTTTGAAAGGGCTAAAATGCCTGGGCTGAATTTAAGTCCCAATCTAGCCCCGAATACAATATATTGAACAGCAGCTGGAAAATAATTTTTGAGATCTATGGGTTTTTCAAATTCCTAGAATTTTTTTTATGGATAGCTTAAATGATATTTAAGAACAAAAGGAGCAGTGTAAACAGGGCATCAGGAGAATTACTGTTTCTGCAGAACAGTGGTAGACATCTGTTCGCCTCGGACCCGGCGTCCAGTGAGGTTGGGCACGGGTACGCCTAGACCTGCTCTGGTTGCCCGTGTTCCGGTCTGGGTCACCACTTGTTGGTGCTCAGCTGGTAAGTTACTTGTTTAGGGCTGCACGGTCCCTGCTCCTTCTTCTCCTACCTTACTCCACAGACTACTCCTTTCACTCCTCCCACCAGGACCTGATTGGCCTTCTACCTCTAGTGCGTTGTGTGGTGTATGGAGCTCTGGGTTTAACCATGTTATCACTGAGATGGAAGATATTACATCTTCAGTTAGGGATGCAATACCTTCCTGTGACGCACTCGTTGCGGGGCGCCACACCCTGTTTTGTCCACCAACCCCTTTATTCCTCTGCCAGATACGGGCGTACAGGTGATCTTAGTCTGTCATCTTCATCCGCACTCCAAGGGCTCCTTCCCTCTTCTACACCTTAGGTCTTTCCCTACCCGGGCGAGCGTGACTATGCTCCAGCCCGCAGGGGCTAACACCTCCACCACCTCTCGACTCTCACTCCGACTTCCTTGCTGTCTTCCTGCCAACGCTACGTTCTACTCTGTGTCCCCCTCTCTGAGACTGGACAGAGCCCCCTGGTCCGTCCACCGTCCTGGGTCTGCCCACCATTCTTGCCCGGGGTCCTACGTGTGTGTTGCGGTTGTGGGGTCTCGATTTCACCATCCCAGTATCTGGAGAACAGGGGCACTACTATCCCGCTAAGGGAGGAGTGCAATACCCCTGGTGGTGGCCAAACCTGGCGGGAAGTGCCACACAAGATCTTTGTTATACATCTTGCAAGTGCTGCTCTGAAGCTGGCCACATCCTCGGATCTGACCAGATCGGTGGCACTGCGCTCCTCTGATGCTACAGGGGCAAAACAGCCTTTGATTGCATCATTGGTGAATGCACAGTTTTGGCGAACAACACAGCTTTGAACTGTCAGTCTCCAGAAGTGCACCGCCTACACTAAGCAGGAAGCCTGGAGGCTAGGGAGCGGTGCACTCCAGTGTGAACACCAAAATATCCTGTAGGACGGATACATACTGAAGATGTTTCATAAATCAGCAAACATCTTTGAAGATAAAACCATTATCATGGATTGTAGGAGATGATGTTCTTGTTTGCAGCATCTTGTACCTTTCAAGCTAACTATATCAGCCAGCTTCATTTAATACATCAAATTAAAAAAATGTAAAAATTTAAGAAACAAAACCCGACGTGTTTATTTGTGTGTTGCAAATTGTTCTCTGCGGAAGGTAAAATCTGATATAAAATCCATAATGAAATTAGTGGCAACATGGGTCTCAACCTGAAAAATTATAATTTTTGGTCATATTTTTCTTGAAAGGATTGTCTGGTCTAAACTGGTAATTCTGTAGACACTCTATGTGACTGCAGACTCATTAATCTTACCATTGCCTGAACTGTGCGCTGCAAGGATTTGCGCTTTCTAAACCAGCAATAGACTGTAGTTTTGCAGAATATACGTTCCTGACTAGTGGGTGCAGCCTCACTCAATACAAGTGTTTGAAGCACGGCCATGGCCAGTAGACGCCCGCGCCCACTAGTCAGACGCACTCGCTCCATACACTTATATTGAGTGAGTCCACGCCCACTAGTTGTGTTGTTGCTGGGAGCATGTATTTAAACTGGAGAATACTCGTAATGCTCAGTGCAGGCGCTGGGAGGATTTAAAAGTCTATAGTCACATTGAGTGACTGCAGAATTATCAGTTTTAGCCCAGACACCCCCTTTAGTCACTAGACTTGGCATGTATAGAATTTAGGGCTCTTGCACCCCTTTATATAGAGCCTGTATGGCAGAACAATGCTCCTAGGGGTGAATATTTCCATACCCGTTAAATCTAACGTGGCATGCCAACAACCTCGAGCCTGGAAAAACCCCTCCTGTATGCCTTAGATTTTAAACGGTATACAATTTACAGTAGATGGGTCATGTACATCTACGGCTGCCTGATTGTGCTTCTATATATACCACCGTGAGCAGGAACCATTGTATTATGGGATTTCCCTTTTTACTTTTACAAATATAAAAAGTTGATTCATAGGATTAGATTTTTTTTTCCTATTTCCTTCTATTGGAACAGACAACCGACCACAATACTACTTACTTTTCTTTTTTTTACCTCCATTTCAATGCTATTTCTTTTTTAAATTCAGATTTATGTGTGAAGCAACTCAGTAATGATAACAAGAGCTAAGGCTAGCTTCACACTAGCGTTTGAGTCAGCATGCATCCGTCATGCAGATGAAAAAATGCATGCGTTTATTACAAATGCGTGTCACACTTAAGTCCAGGATCCATTTTTAGCATCAGTTTTTGGACTTAGAAAAAAATGTGAAAAAATTGATGCCAAATATGGATCCTTGGGTTATGTGTGACCTTAGCCATAGGGACGCAGTCCGCATGCGTTTGGCTGCGTTCACAAACACTGCAGACCAAACGCCAATGTGAAGCCAGCCTAAGAATGTTGACCAAAGATTAAAAAAATACACCAAGATCATTACACAACAATAATAAAAGAGAAGGGTATTTAAGCTCACATTTTTATGAAGTTATGATTCCTGTTCTTCCCAATCTGAGCAGAAAAATAAACATTCATACTTTTATACCAGTTATGACCCATAGAGGTCACTAGTTACCCATTTATGTTGTTTAGATGTGATCTAGCAGAGCTCTTATGAGACTGCCCCCTTTAGGATGAGTCATTTTGATGGGACCACGCCCCTGCTTCTATGGATGAAGGAGAGGGCAGACATGTTCCTGAACCTCTGGGGGATCAGACTTATCCTGGCTCCTGACCCTTCTTCTCATAACCTTCCTCTTGTCAGATGATTCCAGTAATAGTAAAATGCAGTTACATGTTTATGCTGGGATCTGTGTAAGCAGTTGTAGGCTGCAGCCATTGTATAGTTATACTGTGATTCTCTACCTAAGTTAAAGAGGACCTGTCACTCCCCCTGCTGCATGGCAATCTAAATGCAGCACTGAATGCAGCATGTCTGCTGCATTCAGGGAAGGGGTCCCCCATGTGTCTGTGTGCTGTGTAACCCAAGATATAGCCTTTGTAAAACTTACAGTTAGAAGCCATGGAGGCAGTCACTGTGGCTGGAGGGAGCTTGATTGACGGTGGCCATTCCCTCCCCCACTGTCTCTGTGTGCCGCCTCCTACTGTGATGTTTATGCTTTGTCAGGACAGGAATCTGGAGCGGACGTCAGGACAAATGATTTGCATGCTGTGAGTGACAGAGAGTAGGAGGGCAGAGCCTGTACAGTAGAAGCAGCACAGAGAGGCTGGCCAGAGATGAATCTTATTACAACATCACGCCCATGAGGGCGTGATAAAGGATGCTGATGGCTGCAAACCAACACGCCCTATCGCATATAGCCCCCACTTCATTATCATCCTAATAAGTAAGTATAAAAACATTTTTTACAATATTGAAAACAAGCATTTAGCAGAGAGAGGGATAGTTATAATGGTAATAGGAAGGTGCAGGGACATGTATTGATAATTTAGGTGGCCTTTAGGTGGTGACAGGTTCCCTTTAAGCTGTATGCTAGATATCCACAGCACCACATGTGGAAGAAGTCAGAACAATTCCAAAAGGTAGAAAGTATGTGAAAATCATCTCCTCCAGTTGTTTCTCCTCCAGTCACGGAACCGCGCCCAGATCAAAAGGGGAAATGGCGGAACAGTAGGGGTGATTTGTCTTCGTGACGCCACCTGCGGGTGTTCGGGTAACTTTACCAGCGCTGTTCGGGTCTCCGGGGATGTTATACAGCGAGATGGGACGCTCCCCACAGGATGAGCGGGAGTCCCCGGAGCCGGGAGCTGCGCAAGATGTTGTGAGGCAGCGGCGGGATGCTGCGCGCCAAATCCAGGAGTAACGCACAACCACACAAAGTCTCTTTTAGGTACCTTTACTGGGTGGTAATCAGGTACACTCGGACCGGGATAGTGAAGTCGGCACTTCTGGAGGTTCACAGCAAGCAGTGTTAGGCTTCCTTCTCTCTCTCTCTCTACTGCTAGTGCAGTCGGGTGGATGTGGAATCCAGCCGGGTCGGGCAGTGTGTTCAATGGAACTTGCTTCACCTGGTTAACAGCACTGAGGGCACTGTAAAAGGGTCTGAGCAGGATCAGTACTCTTCCCTGGGCTCTCGTGGGTAGGTGCATCAGGTGGGAACAGGTGGCTAAACCTCCTGTTAGTAGTGCTGGTTCTCTGTGGTGGCTGGGTAGCTCTCACAGCTTCGGTTCCAGTAACCGGTTTGTAAGGAAAGAGTCAGAATAACTCTGTTTTCCTGAGAGGTGTTCTCCTTCTTCCTCTTATCCCAATTGCAGGGATTTCCTCACTTGCTAACTGGCTGTTGGGGCCTAGTGTGTCCCTCATAGGATGGAGGTTTCACACAGGCTGGCAGCTCTTGTAGTGTCTGCCATACTCCGAAGTTTCTCCCTCCAAGACCCTATTTATAGGGGGAACTGGCTCAAAGTGACCAGTGGAGCTCCCCCTAGAGGCTCGGGGTGAAACCAGGTGTTCTAAGGTGTTGTTGTGTTTGTGGGTTTGCTTTGCTGTTACTTACTCCATTTGTGCCCCAAGGGTTCTGTGGTGCCCAACAGGTGCCAGGGTGCCACATGACCATGACGCAGCTGCGTGAGGGCGGCACCCGGAACTAGACGTCAACAGAGGGATTTCCTCTTCCGGGTTGCCAGCCTGCGGCCGAGACATGTGTCACCGCTGATTGATAGGCGGAGACGCTGTATGCGCCGTGATTGGTGCAGCCACCATGAGGATACCTATAAATAGCTTAGACCCATGCACATGAGCACCACAGCCCCCTGAAGAACGAAGGGAAACATGTGTCGGGGTTCTCCTGACACGCAGCTTTGCCACTGATCATAATGGGTATGGATCTCTGAGTACATACTGGGAACTGCAGTTGGTACTAAGTGCTGTTAGACTGGACCTATGGTTATTTTGGGCCTTTTAAGTTGCTATGTATTGGATGTTTTGTAACTTTGCCCAGCCATATATATATATATATATATATATATATATATATATATATAAATGAGTCTGTGTTTACATCGCTCCATATACCCTGCCTGTTTACTGAGACAAACAATTTTACTATGTACCCTGTGATCTGATCAATGGCACTGTGTGTCTTTCACCTCTTCCTCTGTGCCTGATCTATCTGTGTGATGTTATCACAATGTCATGTAATGTTGTCCTCATGCACTGCGCTTTGTATTAAATTCTACTTTTAGCTGCATCTAGACTCTACTGTGACATTTTTTATGGGATGCATTTGTACATATATGTGTTCATTGTATTCATTATGCTGAGATGTAGCATCCATTTACCACTAAGATCTTGTTGGTCCTCTATTAAGTTAATAATTCCACTATAGGGTATGTTCACATGCTCCATTTTTGCTGCAGATTGTTCTGTATCAAAAACTAGAGTGTGGACAGGAAAAAGATATCTACAGTAATCACATTTTATAAGGAGTTTTATAAGCAGTTTTACTTTTGCTTATTTTCCATTAATTTGGATAGTGAAAAAAACGCTACACATATTGTGAAAGATTTGGCATGCTGCAGGTTAAAAGAAAAACACCCAGCAGCTCATGGAGGGGCTTCAGAAGCAGGGGGCTACCTTTGCGGATGTGGGCCCTGGGTAATTGCCCAGTTTACCCCTTTATACCGGCTCTATGCATTACCTACTGTACCTCTTAATGCCGTCCCTGGCAGTTCCCTGCTCAGCCTTGCTGGTCTCTTATCTGAAATGGAGGTGCCCGTTACTGATCCAGACATGCGCCAAATTATCAAGTCCACCAAGAGTCACTCATTTTATCAGTCCATAAATCCTTTAAACAATTTGTGCTCAGATATACAGTTAGGGCCAGAAATATTTGGACAGTGACACAATTTTCGCGAGTTGGGCTCTGCATGCCACCACATTGGATTTGAAATGAAACCTCTACAACAGAATTCAAGTGCAGATTGTAACGTTTAATTTGAAGGGTTGAACAAAAATATCTGATAGAAAATGTAGGAATTGTACAATTTCTTTACAAACACTCTACATTTTAGGAGGTCAAAAGTAATTGGACAAATAAACATAACCCAAACAAAATATTTTTATTTTCAATATTTTGTTGCGAATCCTTTGGAGGCAATCACTGCCTTAAGTCTGGAACCCATGGACATCACCAAACGCTGGGTTTCCTCCTTCTTAATGCTTTGCCAGGCCGCAGCCTTCAGGTCCTGCTTGTTTGTGGGTCTTTCTGTCTTGAGTCTGGATTTGAGCAAGTGAAATGCATGCTCAATTGGGTTAAGATCTGGTGATTGACTTGGCCATTGCAGAATGTTCCACTTTTTTGCACTCATG
Organism: Allobates femoralis; assembly: GCA_033576535.1. Lineage (NCBI taxonomy): Eukaryota > Metazoa > Chordata > Amphibia > Anura > Aromobatidae > Allobates > Allobates femoralis. Next base: position 72,157,891 of record JARQOC010000001.1, on the reverse strand, counting down.
AACTCCTGGGTAGCTTTGGCTGTATGCTTGGGGTCATTGTCCATCTGTACTATGAAGCGCCGTCCAATCAACTTTGCAGCATTTGGCTGAATCTGGCTGAAAGTATATCCGGTACACTTCAGAATTCATCCGGCTACTCTTGTCTGCTGTTATGTCATCAATAAACACAAGTGACCCAGTGCCATTGAAAGCCATGCATGCCCATGCCATCACGTTGCCTCCACCATGTTTTACAGAGGATGTGGTGAGCCTTGGATCATGTGCCGTTCCCTTTCTTCTCCAAACTTTTTTCTTCCCATCATTCTGGTACAGGTTGATCTTTGTCTCATCTGTCCATAGAATACTTTTCCAGAACTGAGCTGGCTTCTTGAGGTGTTTTTCAGCAAATTTAACTCTGGCCTGTCTATTTTTGGAATTGATGAATGGTTTGCATCTAGATGTGAACCCTTTGTATTTACTGTCATGGAGTCTTCTCTTTACTGTTGACTTAGAGACAGATACACCTACTTCACTGAGAGTGTTCTGGACTTCAGTTGATGTTGTGAACGGGTTCTTCTTCACCAAATAAAGTATGCGGCGATCATCCACCACTGTTGTCATCCGTGGACTCCCAGGCCTTTTAGAGTTCCCAAGCTCACCAGTCAATTCCTTTTTTCTCAGAATGTACCCAACTGTTGATTTTGCTACTCCAAGCATGTCTGCTATCTCTCTGATGGATTTTTTTTTTTTTTCAGCCTCAGGATGTTCTGTCTCACCTCAATTGAGAGTTCCTTTGACCGCATGTTGTCTGGTCACAGCAACAGCTTCCAAATGCAAAACCACACACCTGGAATCCACCCCTGACCTTTTAACTACTTCATTGATTACAGGTTAACGAGGGAGACGCCTTCAGAGTTAATTGCAGCCCTTAGAGTCCATTGTCCAATTACTTTTGGTCCCTTGAAAAAGAGGAGGCTATGAATTACAGAGCTATGATTCCTAAACCCTTTCTCCGATTTGGATGTGGAAACTCTCATATTGCAGCTGGGAGTGTGCATTTCAGCCCATATTATATATATAATTGTATTTCTGAACATGTTTTTGTAAACAGCTAAAATAACAAAACTTGTGTCACGTCCAAATATTTCTGGCCCTAACTGTATCTTGGCCCAGTCTTGAGGTTTCCACTTCTGTGTCTAGTCCAGTAGTAGTCTGGTTTCAGCCTTACTAATCTCAGTTCTGGAATATGACAGTACTGGACAGTACTGGAGAATAATGGCTAACGGGTCACTTCACAGTTGATTCTGCTCACATTTTTGAGAGGTAAGGTACGTCTTTTGTTCTCAACATATTTTCTATAATAAAACGTTTGATGATTATGTGATGACATCCCAATACCTTAGCAATTTCAAGAATGCTGCATCCCCTTATAAGATGTATGACACTTTTTTACTTTTCAGAATCAGTTAAATCTCTCTTTAACCCATTTTGATAGGAAAACAAGCTGCCTAATAATTCAGCACAACTTGATAAAGAAATAATAATAAATGAGCCAGATTATAAACTGGTATATATGCAACATACAAAGGCCAAGAGAAAAATACAAAATGACCATAGACCCTATAATAAGAAAATGAGGAAATAATAGTAGTACCGGTACATGTAAATAACATAAGGAATTGGTTAACACCTACGTCATAACTAAGGCTTGCACCTGAAGCCAAAATGCTTCAACATGTATCCCAGCTTGTTGAGCGTATAAAATGAGTATCATTACTTCAATAAAGAAGGAAGCATTTTTTGGAATCCATACGGTGCGAGGTCTACTTTTCTCTGGATGTTTAACCCCTTCATGACCCAGGAATTTTTCGTTTTTCATTTTCGTTTTTGCTCCCCTGCTTCCAAGAGCCATAACTTTTTTATTTTTCCGTCAATATAGACATATGACAGCTTGTTTTTTGCAGGACGAGTTGTACTTTCATATGCAATAATTTATTTTACCATATAATGTACAGAGAGATTGCAAAAAAAATCTAAATGCAGTGAAATTGCAAAAAAAGTGCAATGACACGTTTGTTTTTTGGGTATTTTATTCGCCATGTTCACTATATGGTAAAACCGATGTGACAGGGTGATGCCTCGGGTCGGTATGAATTCATAGACACCCAACATGTATACCTTTATTGGTATCTAGGTAGTGAAAAAAATTCAGAAGTTTGAAAAAAACAAAAACAGACTTTTTGCACCATGTTCTGCGACCCGTAGCGTTCTCATTTTTCAGGATCTGGGGCTGGGTGACGGTTTATTTTTTGCGTCTTGAGCTAACGTTTCTAATGACACCATTTTTGGGGGGATCCGCAGTTTTGGTCGAACATTATTGCATTTTATAGCAATGTTGCGGGACCAAAAAAACTGAATTTTGGCGGTTGGACCATTTTTTTCCATTGCGGAGTTCACGGCTCTCATTAACGGATTTAATAGGATGATAGATCGGCGATTCTGAATGCGGCGTTGCCAAACATGTGTATTTGGTTTTTTTTTTTATACTTTTATTGTGATTGGGGGAAAAGGGGGGTGATTTAACTTTTATATATATATTTTTTTTTACAGGTTTTTAAAAACTTTATTTTTTCATTGATTCTTATTTTTACACTGCCTCTTTAAGAGGCACCTTGCTGCACAGTCCGATCGCTTCTGGGAGATACAGATGAGCTGCAGCTCATCTATATCTCCCAGAATCGCAGACCTGTTGTGGTTGGCATTGCCTGCCAACCACAACAGGAAACTGCGCTCCGATAGCATCCGGGGTCTAGCCAGGACTCCGGGCTGTCACGTGAGCGCCGGAGATTCCGCAATACTATCGTGGGATCTCCGGAGCAGGCAGGGAACAGCGCGTTCCCCGCCGCGGCTGCCTTGGATCCCGCTGTCAGTGATTGACAGCGGGATCCAAGAGATTAACAGCGCCGATCGGATCCTGGATCCAATCTGAGCTGTTAGCCCGACATCTCAGCTGATGAGATCAGCTGGGATGTCGGGGCTTTGATGTGAGCTCCGCGCCAGAGCTCACATCAAACACCCCTTACCGGCCCATGACGTTGTACAACGTCATAGGTCGGGAAAGGGTTAATCAAAAAGCATAAAAGCCATCTGACCCTGATAAGGTGTACCTATCGGGACGGTTCTACTCTAATATTAAAACCTTACCTTGCATCAGTGACATCAATGTGAATAAGTGCAGGAAGGTCCAAATTACAGCCACCTGTCCTTGGGAAGCTATACAGATTAAATGCTTAGCTCACAAAGAGTTTTTTTCTTTATTTTTTGTACGCTGTACATATGGGGCATGGTCCTTCTTTCGAAGCTAGACACTTTATCTACTATAGATAGCTTCCCATGGACAGGTGGCTGCAGTTGGGCCCTATCCTTTAATGCCCTTATTTACATTGATGATACTGAGGCAAAGTAAGGTTTTGAAACTAGAGTAGAATTGTCCCAATGGGTGCACCTTATCAGGGTGGGATGGCGTTTATGCTTTTTAAACCAAGAACCTTATGTACATGTACTACTACTGTTTACTTATTATAGGTTACATGCTTATTTTGTGTTTTTCTCTTGGGTTTACACTTTGATCAAGGGTGGTGATCTCCTTAGGCCTCATCCTCCCTCATTACACAAATGCATATCACCTGATCTGCCTCACCTCATCCAATAAACAATGATATGGGCAAAATACTCACTTGCCAAATAATTGTGCACACAGTGTAGACTAGTAGGCCGAACCTGCTGATATTAATGGGTTTGGCAGATACTCAAATGTGTATGGGAGCCATGGACAAGTTATTGTCTCGAGAGAGATATTGATCAAGAGTGACCAAATTTTTGGACTGCTAATCTTTTTGTCCTCCCAGAGATAAGGCACTGCTAAACATGTATATTTTTTACTGTTTTTCTACCCTTTAAATTTTTTACCAGATTTCCAGTACACTGCATGGTATAATGAATGGTCGTCCTCCAACAATTCGTCCTCCAAGCAGGGGCGGACTGGCCCAGGTGGCAGGGAGGCATTTACCCCCCAGGCCGGTGGTTTAGTCCGAGGCAGCATCCATATGCTCCTCAATTGGCCTCTGTAGTGGTAGCACCCCCCCCCGCTCGTCAGTTGGCCGCCGGCTAGAAAAAGTCGACTGCCCCCAGGGCAAGACCTACCGGCCAGCTCCTGCCTCCAAGGTAGGTAAAATCCACACTGATCAAAGTGAACTTCTCTTATTGAAGAGGTTATGAGTAAGAGGCATGTAGCTTCGAAATGTGTCAACCCTTCTATGATCCCATGTTTGATTGCATGATATTATAAGCTTGTTGACCAGTTTCTCTTCAATAAAAGAACTTCACTTTTATCAGTTCGGGACTTTTCTTGCCTTGGATTTTCTATGTGGACTTTTGGGCTACCAGAACGGGTGCAAAACCTGTCCATCTATAATGACAACGGGCAAGATCCTGGGACAGATCAGGACTACAAGATCCCAGGTAACTTCAGTTGCATCACAAGCAACGTGGTGTATTTAATTATATTTACCAAATGTCCAACAGGTGGCATGTACGTAGGGGAGACCGGGCTAAAATTCAGGACAAGAATGAATTCTCGTCGCCACACAATAAAAGAAAAGCGTATGGACCTACCTGTAGCAAAACATTTTTCCAGCCCTGACCACAGTGAATCCGATATTGAGGCTGCTCATTTTAAAAAGCAACTTCAAATCACAGAGAGAGAGAAGAATTTGGGAATACAAATTGATAATGACCTCTGACACATTCAAAACAGGATTAAATGCATCACATGGATTCATGTGTTTTTTATATAAAATGAATGGACATTTGGGGATATCACAACTCCAACAGACTCCATTTAGAGGACAATAAACTTTTGACACTCCTTATGTGAACTCTCTCACTTCGATTTATGGCTTTCTACAACTCACTGAAGTATTTTCAGGTCTCCACAGGCCACTAATCACATAACAATAATATAATAATAATATTTATTAATTTATATAGCGCTATTAATTCCATAGCACCTTACATACATAAGTAATGCTGTCCCTATTGAGGCTCACAACCTAAACATCCTATCAGTATGTCTTTACAATGTGGGAGGAAACCAGAGTGCCTGGAGGAAACCCACGCAAACAAGGGGAGAACATACAAACTCCTTGCAGATATTGTCCTTGGTGGGAATTGAACCCAAGACCTTGGGACCTCAGTGCTGCAAAGGCTGCAGTGCTAACCACTTGAGCCACGTAATATAATCTGTTCCTCTTATCTTAGAATTTTGACTCTACCTCCCAGCTCAGCTCTCCCCATCCCTAACCTGACTCTGCTTTACGTCACCTGTCGTATTTACTACAGCATCTAACACTGTTTTTTTTCTTTTTTCTTTTGCTTTTGGATACATGGTGTGTGTCTTCAGAATTTGTGTAATTATCAGCCTGACGAAAGGGCATAGTGTCCCGAAAGCTTGCTATGTTTACCAACTTTTCAGTTACCATTAAAAGGTATCAACCACTGAAGGACTCTCAGCTTCCAATTTTTTCTATCTACTGGCTAACACGGTACAAGCAATTTTTTTACCAATAATTAAGCACCTTTAGCCTGTTTGTTGCAACATCAAAAAAGGAAGGTGTTACAGTAAGTAGTTTGGCCAATGCAATGGTGGTGACTGATGGACATCACATTGTTTCTACTCAATACCCAGGATTCTCACCAGTTCTTGTAACTAAATGGCTGTATAGATGGCTTCCATCCCTTATTTCCTAATCTGTATTACTTTTTCACATACAACAGACCACAAGCTATATCAGCAAACCATGTGCATTTTGCAACAAGTTCACCTTTAGGTTATTTTGCAGGGTGACATACCTATTACCAGTATAGCAACATGCCAACACTTTATGCTCCACAAAGTTGATGTTATTTTTTCCAAATTCCTTGTCATTCTTTGCTTAGTGTTATCTTTAGGCAAATCTGCCACCTAAACAATTGGTAGTCTATCAACAGGCTGGATAATTGTCAAATACAGATTGTAAGTGAGGGATCAAAAAATATGATGATTAAGTTTTAGACCTTCTAATGGATATTAGTAGGTCTAATATTATCCTGTGTAGGTATCTACATTTTACCCCCTGATACCATATAACTTGAATTGTTTAAGCATTTGTTAAATCCACAATTAAAAAAAAATAATCAATTGTTTAAAAGGTGAATAAAAGTTAATTCAATTTCAATCTCTAAAACATTGATCCCCATATACTTTGCACTTCTAGATTATGATACCTTCAGTGCTCACTGAAATCTTCAGTAGTTTAGACATTTTTTTGTAACCAATGCCATCAATATGTTTTGCAACAGTAAGGTTGCAAAGGTCTTAAGACAGTTCACTGGTTTTACCCATCATGAGATGTTTCTTTTGTGGCACTTTGGTAGTGAGGCGTCTTTTTATAGGCCTTCAGTAGAATCAGCTGATGTTTTTCTAATTACTGATAGATTTTAGCTGGTGTCATGAATTTCCATGACGTTCTGCACCTCCCTTTCTTCATGTCTGCAATACTGTTCCCTGTGTCATTTATCATTACTACACATAAAGGGGCACTGTCACCAGGTTTTTGCCATCTCATCTGACAGCAGCATAATGTAGAGACAGAGGCCCTGATTCCAGCGATGTGTCGCTTACAGGGCTGCTCTGTGTAGTTTCCATAAAATCCCTGTTCAATCAGTTGGACATTAACATTGTAGGACTAATAAAATAGTCCAGCATAGTCATTTACTGCTAAATCTGAAGCAGAGAAAACAGTAATTTTATCAAAGTGACAGAAAGCAGCTAAATAAGTGACACATCGCTGGAATCAGGGTCTCTGTCTCTACATTATGCTGCTGTCAGATGGTATGGCAAAAACCTCGTGACAGTGTCCCTTTAATTTATGGACATCTCTGGATTGATTTCTTTGCCTGTGTGGACTGCATGAGTTGTTACCTGTCACGATCTCCACACTGCCCTTTTCTGCTATGTTATTATATGTGGAAGCTGTCAGTCTGTTTTGGTTGTGATAGGTCGGTGCTGCAATAATCTGTTCACTTCCCTTGATTATGCCTCTACTTAAGCATGCTAGCTCCTCCATCCAGTGTCAATTGTATACTTGCTGCTACCTGTGTAAGACTGTTCTCTCTGCTCTGTGCCTGACGCAGCCTAATGTTATTCCCTTACCTGGACTTTGACCATTTGCCTGTGACCTCACTACTCTTTTGCCTGCTCCTTGTAAACTGTCTTGTGTTTCTGGTTTCCCTGACCCTGGCTCGTGACTTGGATTTCATCTCTGACTACCCCTTGTTGCCCTGTGCCATTTCCAGGACCTGACCTAGGCTCATTCGACCTCAATTTTGTTATCTAGTAAGTAGTATTATTATTATAATTACTATCTGTAATTGTAGTATTTCTTTTCACTTCGGGGACTAGTTATTGCTACAGTAACTCACATCACATTACTGACATCAGGTGAGAAATTCATGTCAATAGCACCTTTAGAAGTATAACTACTAGTGATGAGCGAGCATGCTCGCCACTACTCGGTACTTGCACGAGTATCACTGTACTCGGGCGACTCGCCGAGCACCGAATAATCTCGCGATACTCGTGCTGTGCTCGTGGTCGTCATCTCTGCATGTTGGCGCTCTTTTGAGAGCCAGCCCACAAGCAGGGATTGGCTGGCAGACCACTGCAATGCCACAGCCCTGTTAGTTGTGGCATAGCAGTGATTGGCCGGCCTGCACAGCGTCACCGAGCCTTTATAACTCCCGGCTCGCTGTGCTCGGCACACAGCCTTCCAGACAGTGAGTGTAGGGAGAGTGTCTGCTGCTGCTTAGGGACAGATTTGCAGCCCTTACAGGTAGATCCGGAGCAGGGCTGCAAACTCCTGCTGCTGACCACAACAGTCCTTCTCAGGACTAATCTAGGAGGATATAGGCAGGGTGATCCAGATCGGAGTCCAAGCTTTCCAGTGACCAGAACAGTCCTTCTCAGGACTAATCTAGGAGGATATAGGCAGGGTGATACAGATTGGAATCCAAGCTTTTCTGTGACCATTAGAGTCACCACACTCTTGTACTTACTACCTTAATACAGGTTAGGGACTAAAATCGTCTCCTGAAACCATTACAGTCACCAGACAGGTGTACGTACTACCTTAATACAGGTTAGGGAACTAAAATCCTAACTCTTGTCATCTCAACAGTCACCAGACAGGTGTACGTACTACCTTAATACAGGTTAGGGACTAAAATCGTCTCCTGAAACCATTACAGTCACCAGACAGGTGTACGTACTACCTTAATACAGGTTAGGGAACTAAAATCCTAACTCTTGTCATCTCAACAGTCACCAGACAGGTGTACATACTACCTTAATACAGGTTAGGGACTAAAATCGTCTCCTGAAACCATTACAGTCACCAGACAGGTGTACGTACTACCTTAATACAGGCTAGGGACTAAAATCGTCTCCTGAAACCATTACAGCCACCAGACAGGTGTACGTACTACCTTAATAGAGGTTAGGGACTAAAATCGTCTCCTGAAACCATTACGGTCACCAGACAGGTGTACGTACTACCTTAATACAGGTTAGGGACTAAAATCGTCTCCTGAAACCATTACAGTCACCAGACAGGTGTACGTACTACCTTAATACAGGTTAGGGAGTAAAATCCTAACTCTTGTCATCAAAACAGTCACCAGACAGGTGTACGTACTACCTTAATACAGGTTAGGGACTAAAATCCTAACTCTTGTCATCAAAACAGTCACCAGACAGGTGTACGTACTACCTTAATACAGGTTAGGGACTAAAATCGTCTCCTGAAACCATTACAGTCACCAGACAGGTGTACGTACTACCTTAATACAGGTTAGGGAACTAAAATCCTAACTCTTGTCATCTCAACAGTCACCAGACAGGTGTACGTACTACCTTAATACAGGTTAGGGACTAAAATCGTCTCCTGAAACCATTACAGTCACCAGACAGGTGTACGTACTACCTTAATACAGGTTAGGGAACTAAAATCCTAACTCTTGTCATCTCAACAGTCACCAGACAGGTGTACGTACTACCTTAATACAGGTTAGGGACTAAAATCGTCTCCTGAAACCATTACAGTCACCAGACAGGTGTACGTACTACCTTAATACAGGTTAGGGAACTAAAATCCTAACTCTTGTCATCTCAACAGTCACCAGACAGGTGTACGTACTACCTTAATACAGGTTAGGGACTAAAATCGTCTCCTGAAACCATTACAGTCACCAGACAGGTGTACGTACTACCTTAATACAGGTTAGGGACTAAAATCGTCTCCTGAAACCATTACAGTCACCAGACAGGTGTACGTACTACCTTAATACAGGTTAGGGACTAAAATCGTCTCCTGAAACCATTACAGTCACCAGACAGGTGTACGTACTACCTTAATACAGGTTAGGGACTAAAATCGTCTCCTGAAACCATTACAGTCACCAGACAGGTGTACGTACTACCTTAATACAGGTTAGGGAGTAAAATCCTAACTCTTGTCATCAAAACAGTCACCAGACAGGTGTACGTACTACCTTAATACAGGTTAGGGACTAAAATCGTCTCCTGAAACCATTACAGTCACCAGACAGGTGTACGTACTACCTTAATACAGGTTAGGGAACTAAAATCCTAACTCTTGTCATCTCAACAGTCACCAGACAGGTGTACGTACTACCTTAATACAGGTTAGGGACTAAAATCGTCTCCTGAAACCATTACAGTCACCAGACAGGTGTACGTACTACCTTAATACAGGTTAGGGACTAAAATCGTCTCCTGAAACCATTACAGCCACCAGACAGGTGTACGTACTACCTTAATAGAGGTTAGGGACTAAAATCGTCTCCTGAAACCATTACAGTCACCAGACAGGTGTACGTACTACCTTAATACAGGTTAGGGACTAAAATCGTCTCCTGAAACCATTACAGTCACCAGACAGGTGTACGTACTATCTTAATACAGGTTAGGGAGTAAAATCCTAATTCTTGTCATCAAAACAGTCACCAGACAGGTGTACGTACTACCTTAATACAGGTTAGGGACTAAAATCCTAACTCTTGTCATCAAAACAGTCACCAGACAGGTGTACGTACTACCTTAATACAGGTTAGGGACTAAAATCGTCTCCTGAAACCATTACAGTCACCAGACAGGTGTACGTACTACCTTAATACAGGTTAGGGACTAAAATCCTAACTCTTGTCATCAAAACAGTCACCACACTGTTGTACGTCATACCTTTATTCAGGTTAGGGAACTAAAATCCTAACTCTTGTCATCTCAACAGTCACCACACTATTGTACGTCATACCCTTTCTACAGGTTAGGGAACTAAAATCCTAACTCTTGTCATCTCAACAGTCACCACACTGTTGTACGTCATACCCTTTCTACAGGTTAGGGAACTAAAATCCTAACTCTTGTCATCTCAACAGTCACCACACTGTTGTACGTCATACCTTTAGTCAGGTTAGGGAACTAAAATCCTAACTCTTGGCATCTCAACAGTCACCACACTGTTGTACGTCATACCTTTATTCAGGTTAGGGAACTAAAATCCTAACTCTTGTCATCTCAACAGTCACCACACTGTTGTACGTCATACCTTTATTCAGGTTAGGGAACTAAAATCCTAACTCTTGGCATCTCAACAGTCACCACACTGTTGTACGTCATACCTTTATTCAGGTTAGGGAACAAAAATCCTAACTCTTGGCATCTCAACAGTCACCACACTGTTGTACGTCATACCTTTATTCAGGTTAGGGAACTGAAATCCTAACTCTTGTCATCTCAACAGTCACCACACTGTTGTACGTCATACCCTTTCTACAGGTTAGGGAACTAAAATCCTAACTCTTGTCATCTCAACAGTCACCACACTGTTGTACGTCATACCTTTATTCAGGTTAGGGAACTAAAATCCTAATCTCCTGTGACCTCCACAGTCACCAGACAGTTGTCGCTCTATACAGGCAAAATGCGCAAAGGCGTTGGCAAGGAACAAGGAAGTGGACGTGATGGTGGTGCAGGCAGAGGCCGAGGTCGTGTGCAAGCACTAATTGCGCAACAACAAAGGGCCACATCTCCTCGCTCGCACGTCCTGTCCCAAATTCTTGGGGCCCGCAGCAGTACACCACTGTTGAACCAAGACCAGTGTCAACAGGTTGTTACTTGGATAGCGGATAATGCTTCAAGTCAGATGGGCACCTCCACAAACACCCTGTCTTCCGCACGGTCAACTGTCAGTAGCCGTGATACTGCACCGCACATTTCCCAACCTGATCCTCCTTCCTACCACCTGGCCGAGTACACGTCCACGGACATTACTGATCCCACACTAGGACACTCGGAAGAGCTGTTCACGTATCCATTCGCAGAATCTGGCCTGTCGCCACCTCCTCTTGAAGTGGCTCATGAGGAGATGGTATGAACAGATGCACAAATATTTGAGCAGCCGCGTTATGACGAACGGAACGTTGTCAAAGTGTCTCAACAAGGGGTGGACGATGATGAGACATAATTGCCAGGAAGTCAGGAGGAGGATCAGGGTGCGGAAGAGGAAGACGACGTTGTGGATGATCCAGTAGCTGACCCTACATGGCAGGAGGATATGCAGAGCGAGGACAGCAGTGCACAGGGGGAGGGAGGCGTAGCATCCCAACAGCCAGTACGAAGCAGGGTTGCGTCCGCAGGCAGAAGGCAGGCAACCGTTCTGCGGAACAACAACACGACTCAAGGTGCCTGTGCAAATGTTCGGTCTTCCCGAGTCTGGGAGTTTTTTAAGTTGGCTCCAGAAGACTCTAAAAAGGCCATTTGCCACACCTGCCATGCCACTATCAGCAGGGGTACGAAAACTAGCAGCCTGACCACCACCAGCATGATCAGGCACATGTCAGCCAAGCACCCGACTTTGTGGGAAGTACCACAGAGTCGAGGAGCGGTGCGTGCTGATGTCACTGCTACGTCTTCGCCTGTTGTGCATGCAAGCCAATCCCCTGTCCATGCTGGACGCGAACAAGCCTCCGTTCCTGCACCTGAAGTTGCCGACGCACAAATTCCACCACCATCAAGCACGTCCTTGTCCCAGCGCAGCGTTCAATTATCCATTCAGCAAACATTTGAACGCAGGCGCAAATACGCTGCCAATGCCCCACATGCCACAGTCCTGAATGCTCACATTTCGCGACTCATAGCGCTAGAAATGTTGCCTTTCCGTCTGGTGGAGACGGACGCATTCCGCGACCTGATGGCGGCTGCTGTCCCACGTTACTCGGTCCCCAGCCGACACTATTTCTCCAGATGTGCCGTCCCCGCATTGCATAACCACGTGTCCAACAGCATCACACGTGCCCTGAACAATGCTGTTTCAGCCAAAGTCCACCTAACCACAGACACGTGGACAAGTGCTTGTGGGCAAGGCCGCTACATCTCCTTGACGGCACACTGGATTAATATTGTGGAGGCTGGGACCCAGTCTGAGCGAGGGACGGAACACGTCCTTCCCACCAAGGATAGCAGGCCCTACCTCTGTCAGGGTTTCACCGACACTCTACAGCTCCGGAATGTCATGCTCTTCAGCCTCCTCCTCCTGCGCATCCTCATCCACTGTACCCTCCACACCTGTACCAAGCTGGAAGCACTGCAGCACTGCCTCTGCAAAGCGGCAACAGGCTGTGCTGAAGCTAGTCTGCATAGGTGACAAACCCCACAATGCAGAAGAGGTGTGGACAGCTCTGAAACAACAGGCAGATCACTGGCTCACACCTCTGAACCTAAAGCCAGGAAAGGTCGTGTGTGACAATGGCCGGAACCTGGTGGCAGCTTTGAGATGAGGGCAGCTGACGCATGTTCCATGCGTGGCCCATGTGCTCAACCTGGTGGTTCAGAGGTTTGTGAAGTCATACCCGGAGGTGTCTGACCTGCTGGTAAAAGTTCGGCGTCTGTCTGCACATTTTCGCAAGTCACCTGCTGCTTCAGCCGGCCTTGCCAGCTTTCAGCGCCGTTTGCGTCTTCCGGCCCACAGACTGGTGTGTGATGTCCCCACGCGTTGGAATTCAACGCTGCACATGTTGGTCAGGATATGTGAGCAGAAGAGGGCAGTTGTGGACTACCTGCATCACCTAAGCCGTCGGGAAATGGGTCAAACTCCACACATAACACCTGAGGAGTGGAGATGGATGTCGGACCTATGCACCGTCCTCCAAAACTTTGAGGACTCCACCAAGATGGTGAGCAGCGATGACGCCATTATTAGCGTCACCATGCCACTACTCTGCCTTCTAAAACGGTCTCTGCTGAAAATAAAAGAGGATGCATTGCAGGCCGAGCGCGATGACTTAGAGCAAGAAACTGTAGTGGGTGTGGGTGAAAACACACAGCCCAGCCTCATGTCATCACAACGTGTAGTGGAGGACTATGACGAGGAGGAGGAGGATGAAGACATGGAGCAACTCTCAGGCCAAATTGGGGATATGACATGCACACCAGTCATACCCTCGATTCAGCGTGGCTGGCCAGAGGACAGGGGAGATGAGGAGGAGGATGAGGAGGAGGAGGAGGAGGACAGCATGTTCAGTCATCGTGTTGGTCTGGATACTGAAGTGATGGCTGTTAAGAGTCTGGCGCACATGGCTGACTTTATGGTAAGCTGCCTGTCTCGTGACCCTCGCGTTCAGAACATCTTGGCCGACAATCAGTACTGGTTGGCAACACTCTTAGACCCACGCTACAAGAAGAACTTTATGTCTCTCATTCCTGAGGCGGAGAGGTCGGCCAAAATGCTGCAGTTCCACAGGGCCATAGTCACGGAAGTTGTGAAATCATTTCCGTCACAAAATGCTAGCGCCATAGGTCAGGATTCGATGGACAACCAAGGCGTACGGCCGAGAGGGGCACAAGTCCAATCCGGCAGAGGCAGGGGAACTGTCTTTACGATGTGGGACAGTTTTCTCAGCCCCTCACGTACCACAGCCCCTGAGGTGCGGGGTAGTGCCACCAGAAATGCTAAGTTCGGGCAGATGCTGAAGGAGTACCTTGCAGATCGAACAACTGTACTGCGAGATTCCTCGGTGCCTTTCAATTATTGAGTCTCCAAGCTCGACACGTGGCATGAATTGGCTCTCTACGCCTTGGAAGTCCTGGCCTGCCCTGCCGCTAGCGTTTAATCAGAGCGTGTTTTCAGTGCTGCAGGTGGAATCATCACTGATAAACGCACCCGCCTGTCAACTGAAAATGCGGACAGGCTCACTCTGATCAAGATGAACAAGGGTTGGATTGGGCCAGACTTCACCACACCACCAGCTAATGACAACTGAATTTAATTTTGTTTTTTGCATTTGACATGTACCTCCACTCACCCATGGGTACACACTTCCGGACTTTGGCTAATCGCTGGACTGCTCCTTCTTCTCCTCATGTGACACCATGATGATAGTTAGAATATTTAGGTTCTTATTAGAGGTATACCCGCAGTGGTAAATTTTTTAGCCCATTCTGTTAGAATGGGCATAACAACGACAGGAGACCCGATCCTTTTCAATGGGAAAAATGTTTTTAGGCACTCCTACACGTCTCTATCCAGGGACAAAGAGGAGCCTCCCAATTTTTGGCTGCCCTGACAAAAGGGCTATACTACAATACACCCAGTTCTTGTTTATAGGCCCTCCTGCACGTCTGTATCCAGGGACAAAGAGGAGCCTCCCAATTTTTGTCTGCCCTGACAAAAGGGCTATACTACAATACACCCAGTTCTTGTTTACAGGCCCTCCTGCACGTCTCTATCCAGGGACAAAGAGGAGCCTCCCAATTTTTGGCTGCCCTGACAAAAGGGCTATACTACAATACACCCACTTGAGGATTACAGGCCCTCCTGCACGTATCTATCCAGGGACAAAGAGGAGCCTCCCAATTTTTGGCTGCCCTGACCAAAGGGCTATACTAGAATACACCCACTTGAGGGTTACAGGCCCTACTACATGTCTGTAAGCATGGGTCATTGTTGAACCTTCCAATTTTTGGCTGCCCTGACAAAAGGGCTATACTACAATACACCCACTTGAGGGTTACAGGCCCTACTACATGTCTGTAAGCATGGGTCAATGTTGAACCTCCCAATTTTTGTCTGCCCTGACAAAAGGGCTATACTACAATACACCCACTTGAGGGTTACAGGCCCTACTACATGTCTGTAAGCATGGGTCATTGTTTAACCTCCCAATTTTTGTCTGCCCTGACAAAAGGGCTATATTACAATACACCCAGTTCTTGTTTACAGGCCCTCCTGCACGTCTCTATCCAGGTACAAAGAGGAGCCTCCCAATTTTTGGCTGCCCTGACCAAAGGTCTATACTACAATACACCCACTTGAGGGTTACAGGCCCTACTACATGTCTGTAAGCATGGGTCATTGTTGAACCTCCCAATTTTTGTCTGCCCTGACAAAAGGGCTATACTACAATACACCCAGTTCTTGTTTACAGGCCATCCTGCATGTCTGTATCCAGGGGCATTGGTGAACCTCACAATTTTGGACTGCCCTTGCAATGGAAGATACTATAATAGACCCAGTTCCTCAAAATGGGCACTTTATTTCTAGACAGGGCTTCATGTACGTCTCTTGTCAGGGTCATCGGAGTGTCGCACAATGTTTTCACGTCAAATCTTTTATGTAATCACAAAAAGTGACATACACCAGCTGTATCTCACTATTGGGTATGTGCCCTTAACATTTCCACCCTAAATATTCATTTTTCTGTCATTTTGGAAGGTTTTCTGGACACTCCGTAAAATTGGCGTGAAACTCGGACAACATTGTTCACAGCTGTGACTTTTGAGTGAGAAATGCTTCCAGGGGTCTTCCCCATGGTGTTGCCATGTCATTTCAGCACTCTTCTGAGACTTTTGTGACATTTTTAGGGTTTTTCCATGCAGCCGGCAGTCATTTCATAAAAATACTCGTGTCTCCCATAGGATAACATTGGGCTCGTTACTCGGGCCGAGTACACGAGTATCTCGGGATGCTCGGCCCGAGCTTCGAGCACCCGAGCATTTTAGTACTCGCTCATCACTAATAACTACTAGAAAATTGGTGACATGTTCAATATTTTTTTCACCCACTCTATTTCTCTAAGGCTATGATCACATTTACAACGTGATGTGTAAAGTATACCCCAAAAGTGCACCTTGACAGGGTTCATTGCAACGCTACCATGATTTCTGTCATCCTGATAGCAGAACTATTGGTAAATGCTAAAGAGAGCCTGCAACACCTATGTAGAGAAAATAAAACCAAGGGTCAGTTTTACACCACCTTACTTGTTGGCTGATCATCAGTTATTTATTTAGACAGGCAGACTGCATTTCCTACTTGCACAGAACGATTAGTATTTGATTGTTCTGTGTGCATTGGCTGTCATTATTCTAGACAGCACGTATCCTGTTTACACAGGACAATGTGCCCTACCGAGAATGATGAGTTTTTTTAAACCAGCTTAAAAATCATTTAACCTGATGGACCAGCATTTTGCTTGCTAATCTGGTGATTTTCAGCCTGTTTACACTGCCCAACGATAGGAAGGCAACAAGGAATACTCATTCTTTATAATCTGCTGGTGCAAATGCATCTTAAAGAGTACCCGTCACCAATCTGAGGCTGATATTTTTATGTCAGTGGGCAGCTCAGACTGATGATGTTTCTAAATATTATCTATTGGCAAAAGTGCTCAGGAGTAACCCTAATGACCCCCAGCCACCAAAAAAGACCAGTTTATTTTAGCAAAAGTCAGGCTCAAACTAACGGATTGTGGAATGCAGAGCTGAATCCCACAATGTTCTGTGGCCCCCCTAAGGGTGGAAACACACTATCCTACTTACAAGTGAGTCTCTTGGACGCGACTCGGATTAGTGACCCTGAATGGCCTGTCCCTCTCTAGACAGGAGTGTGATGCTGCTTAGAAACAGAAGCAGCTGATGCTCGCGTCCAGAGAAGGGGAGAGCCATTCCAATTTATTCATCCGTGACATGTCCGATATCAAGGACAGTGTGATTCCACCCTAACAGTAAAAGAGCAAGATCTCGATCTTTGTACTAACCCATCACATTGTGTACTTTACTGCTAGTGAATAGTTGCCGCTCCAATTATGGGGTTATTTCTGAGCACTTTAGTTAGTTGATGAAATTTTGAATAATCACCAACCTGGGGGGCACCTTTTTATTAACTAAAAAGTGCAGCATCAGACTGACAATAGATACTCTTTAAAGAGGTCTAAAATTACAAGTCTTCAGTCACTCTATGGAAATCTCAATCGCTTGCAATGAACCCTTGTCGCCTCTTTCTTGGCCCATCTGTAGTAAGGGGCCGAAGCACGCCCCTGGGCCTGCACATAGTCTTTTTACATTTTTAGGCCCACCCACCACGAGAATCCTGTAGGCAAGTCCTTCGGGCCTTTCCGGAGCCCGCCACTACACTTCGTCACTCCTCGGCAGAGCGGAGGGGTGGAGCTTATCTTCACGCTCTTTTCTCCTGCTTTGGTGATGCAGTTGAAATTCTGAGGCGATGTAATGGCGGCCCGTTTTATAATATATAGACAGTCAATAAAGTCTTTTTAGGCACACTTTACCTGGTATTACCAGGCTGGTTCAATCCTGTTCATGACGCCAGAAAATGGTGAGCACAGGGAGAGGGGTACTCGGACACCGGGATGGGTTGATGGCTGTGACAGGGAATCACGGGTGGTCGGGTTCCCGGTTCCGTGCCCTGGCTGTCATTTGTTTGGTGGGGGATATATTTACAAGGATTAATAGTCCGTGACGCCACCTGTGGAACCTGATAACGATGATACCAGCACTGCAGGCCGGCCGCTGAGGTGATGGGATGCAGCTTAGTGTAGTACAGCTCCGCGCATATGGAGCTTACCCCAGGGCAGCGAGGATGGATGAGGGGAGTAGTTGTTCTTACCCCTCCGAGGATGCTGAGGCCCTCTGGGCACCAACGGGAAGGAAGACAGATACCGTTTCAGGTTCAACGTCCTTTTACTGGTACCGGCAGATATTACACAGAACACGGTACAGTCTGGAAAAACGGGGACGCAGATGTGGGTTCAGGGAGCCCCTATGGAGTCTGAAGATGTTCATCTCTTTATATATTTCGGGACCTAAGTTTTATCTTCCTCTCTGTCCTTAACCACCTTTGCAGAGCTCTCTCGTCAGTCCCCAGGTCTTGTACAGTTAGGTACGGATTTTCCATGACCAGTACGGACGGGAGCAGCAGGAACGCGCACACTCCCGCCACCGGAATCCTGGCCATTACCTTTGTAGTCTTGGACCGATTATGGGCCTCAGGAGTGAGGTACCGTCTTGTGGTGCCAACGGTTACCCAGTTTCAAGGGCCCGCGGCTCGTCGGTTTACGTTCAGGGATGAACCACTGACCGTCTCGCCTTCCGTGTTGCTGGTGTTTCCCCAGACTTAACCAGCCAGCTCCAACCGGTGCTGGATCATCCCCTTCTGTCCCGGGTCACCCTCCTGGAGATGGGTGATCCCTCTGTCATTCAGCTGTCAGGCGTGTCCTAACTGACTGCCTTCCCAGAACTGTTTGACTAAAACTCTCTACTTCCTGGTTTTCCCACTCTAACCTAGGTGTGGCGCCCCTGCGTCTAGGAGGCCACAAGAGGGAACTGCAGCCAGGCAGGTAGGACATGGTAAACACTACACCCTCACAGCCCACATACCCACGCATAGAAGGGGTTACATCCAGCCCTGAGGTTAGACACTATATGAGACCAGAGGGGTCGTGGATGAGGAGTGGGTTGGGCACACCAGAAGGTCAGGTGACTGACAGTATATAGAGAGGGGGAGGAGTGAAGGAGTTCAGTAGGCCCAGGGTGCCGAGCCGAAAAGACAGAGAGAGATTACACGTCCTGGAAGAGCCTAAGCCGAGGAGTGCAGACCCGTACTGAGCCAGTGTGAGCCAGATGGGGGGGAAAGCCCGTCCGACGCTGAAACCACTGGGAGTGTAAAGGAAAGAGTTGGGACGGTGCAACCCGTGCCCTAGACCGCAGCTGAAGCTACTGACGGCAGGTGGAGAAGCCCTCCTAGTATACAGAAGGAACACAGAGGAAGGAGCCTGGCAGAGCCTCGTGCTAGAGGACTGTTGGAGGCTGGGCTAGAGCAGAGTGTCGGCTCTGAAGGGGACCGACGATTCACCCGGTATCCCCAGATTCACCGACGGGGAGCTCCAGTTTCAGGCTGGAGTTCCTAACCCAAAGGACAGGCAGCTAAGTGACGCACTAGGACTCACAGAAGCCCGAGTCACCGCCATACTGTCCAGCGTTCACACACACCCGTGTAAGACGGAGAGAGTAATAGCCCGGAAAGGACACTTAGAGACTGTGTGAGGGGTCACAGGAGGAAGGAGCCTGGCTGCAGGAGAGAAGGGAACCCGGAAAGGGAGTAGAAAGCAACCGTGTTGAGAACTGTGTAACAACTGCCAATAACTTGTAAGCTGACTAAAAGAACTTGAGTAAAGCTTTGGAGAACCCTGAACTGCCTCTTGCCTGCTTCCATCTGCAGACCATTTCTCCCATACAGGCTTGCACCAAGAAGACCACAACCTGCAGAGCCACAGCTCCAGCTTGTCAGCACCAGCACTGGAGAGAGATCCCTGCAGCCTGCAAAGTAAGTGTGTTACAACCTGCACCAGAGACTTAACTCCTTACTGCCCCGGGGGGATACAGTTCTGCCCACTAGAACTATACCATCCCCGCTGCCATTCCATTACCCCCGGAGGTTCTGCAGCAGCGGCGACCCCATCACTGGCCGCACCAAGTGGGTGGCGTCACCCGTGACAATCTCCCTTGTAAATAATCCCCTTTTATTGTGAGGGCCCAGGGACACGGTCCGGGCCAGGCCACCAGTGACATCCCCAGCAGCAGATCGGTCCGGTACCGAGTAGCCTAGTCCCGCCTGGGGCTCCACACTAGGCTCCACCCCCTGGGACTTACTGTATATCAGTCCCCCCTATTCTAAGGTGGCCTAGTGTTGGGTGCTAATACAGACTCTATAAGCACAATCCCAAACCCTTAGCTACAGAGGCACTACACCTTCTATTTGGGGTGCAGTACCTCCCTGTGGCGCCTAGCCATAGGGGCGCCACAAATATACTAATTTTTATTTTGTCACCAGGTGCACGGACTCGGGAATCGACCACCCTTGACATCCCCGCACCAGTACGCCCGAGATCCGAGTACACCAAGCCCTTGGTGTGAGACATTAAAGATTTGCAATAATTGGGGGTCCCGATGGAGTGTTCGCATTGGGAACCATTAGCTTTAAGTTACACCACTAATTGCAAGTATTCTATATGCATTCTCCCAGCTAGAATCTGATAAGAAGGGCACTGCCCCACTCAATGCAAGAGTATTGCGCGAAGCCAGAAATAGTCTAGTTTGATTTTGGCCAGGAATATGCATCTCACAAACTTGCGATCACACGGCCGCCATTCATGACACTGACACCAGAGAATATGCACAGCTCACAGTGCACATGATGTGAGGATGTGCAAGTCTACAGTCACGAAGAGTCACGCTATGTGACTGCAGACTTGCTGTTTTAGTAGTATTGTAGAAAGGCGTGCACACTGAGTCTTATTTCATTACTGAGAGGTGCCAATTGAGGGGTCTGGTAAACCCACGATATAGACTCTAGGAAATGACAATTGCACACTTTCTGTTTTTTTGTTTGCAAAAAAAGGTTTATTTATTTCTATAGCAACAGGGAACCAATGTTTCGGTCCAAACCTAGGACCTTGATCACGGTAGTTGCCTCCATATTCTGCTGTTCGTTATACATGGGGGCTCAGCCACCCAATAGGTTTATTTCAGTTTTCCTGTATGCTATATCTAACTATGGGATCCTTGGATCCTGGTTAAAGGATGCCTTATTTCATATGGTTATGAGCCTCAGTCAGGCGCCCTGACTGAGGCTCATAACCATATGAAATAAGGCATCCTTTAGCCAGGATCCAAGGATCCCATGGTTAAGGGTATGTCTCACATACCGAGATCGCTAACAAGATCGTTACTTTTGTGACGCAATAGCGATCTCAGCAACGACATCGCTACGTGCGACAGGGTGTAACGATCTGGTCCCCTGCTGCGAGATCGGCAATCGTTACACAGCCTCCTGGTTCATTTTTTGGTCGTTGCGCTCCCGCTGGGAACGCTGTATCGCTGTGTTTGACACCTTACCGACGATATCGTTTGATGACGTAATATAGTCCTGTGGAGGTAAATCGTCATGTGAGAAGGAAATACAACGACTGAACAATATCGTTGAAGAAATCGCTAGGGTGGACATATCGTTGTATAGATCGGCATGTTTGAATACCAAGTAGCGATACCGATAATGACTCATCAGCGATCCCGGGAGCCATGTCGTTATCGGGATCGCTACTGCGGTCGTTACGTCTGACCGGGCCTTTAGATATAGCATACAGGAAAACTGAAACAAAAAACAGAGAGTGTGCGATTGTCATTTCCTAGAGACTTGCTGTTTTAGACCAGACAACTCCTATAAAGCTCTGTATTGTACTGAAAAATGCTTCTATTAGCATTCCTAATTTTTTTTTTCTTTCTAATATGCAAATGTCATAATTTGTCTTCAGTAAGCCTTCATTTCATCTGGTACCTGCTGCTTTAAGGCAAAAAGCAGTTCTCAGTTCTGTTTTTCTATTAGGTAAAATAAACCTGACTGATCTCTCCTGGAAACATTGTGGTGTCAGATCTCTGGGAGATATGTGAATGGGACAGCAACTTGCAGAAAGTTTAGCACTAGACCAGGGGTCTCAAACTCGGCTGGGTTGGTGGGCCGCACATACAAAAACATTTATAGCGGGGGGCCGCATCTCTTGTAGGACCAAGTGATATTTTTAGAAATACCAGAATTTTTTGCTCAATGTAGTAAAGTACAAATCCTGATCCCTTTCTTGTAGTAATGTCCCCATCCTGTAGTAATGTCCTTTTCTACTGATATCCCCCATCCTGATCCCCTTTTCTAGTGATGTCCCCCATTCTGATTCCTTTTTCTAGTGATGTCCACCATCCTGATCCCTTTTTCTAGTGATGTCCCCCATTGATCATGGTCCCCTTTTGTAGTGATGTCTCCATACTGATCTCCTTTTGTAGTGATGTCCACCATCCTGATCCCTTTTTTTAGTAATGTCCCCCATCGATCATGGTCCCCTTTTGTAGTGATGTCCCCAAACTGATCTCCTTTTGTAGTGATGTCCACCATCCTGATCCCTTTTCTAGTGATGTCCACCATCGATCATGGTCCCCTTTTGTAGTGATGTCCCCATACTAATCTCCTTTTCTAGTGATGTCCCCCATTCTGATCCCCTTTTGTAGTGATGTCCACCTTCCTGATCTCCTTTTCTAGTGATGTCCCCCATCCCATTCCCCTTTAGTAGTGATGTCCCCATCCCGATCCCCTTTTATAGTGATGTCCCCCATCCTGATCTACTTTGATAGTGATGACCCCCCATCCTGTTTTACCTTCTTTTTACACACTCAAATACACACCATCACACTCACACACAACCCCCCCCACACACACACACTCTCACACATCCTCATACACACTCTTACACTCATACACACACTGAAACTCGCACACACTTTCTTATACACACATCTTCTCACACTCACACTCACACTTTTCTCACTTTAATGATGCATTGCTCCAGTGGAGGGGGCCGCTGCGGTCCCCGCTGTACTGACTTCCGGCCTCCGCTGTGCTATGACTTCCTCCAGCTGCCGCTCAGACAAGCTCTGTTGCTCATCAAGATCAATGCAATCTGCCAGCCAGAGGCCCACAGGTGACACCATATTCTGCCATCAGCTGCGGGCCTCTCATTGGCTGGCAGCTTGCATTGATCTTGCTAAGTGGCAGAGCTTGTTAGTGCCACGGACGGAAGTCATCACACAGCAGGGACTTCAAGGGCCCCCTGCACTGGGGTGATGCATTATTAAGTTGTCCAAGGTGCCGCGGGCCGCATAGTGTAGCCCCAGGGGCCGCATGCGGCCCTCGGGCCGTGAGTTTGAGACCCCTGCACTAGACAATGAGTAAACTACAATGAAAGTATTTGTGAATTATTGGAGAAAAGTTTCAGACAGTAGAAAATAAGAAAGACAAATTTAATAAGCAAATTGTGCTGTTACGGTGGAGAAAAATATAGTTCAGTAAAGTATGATAGAAAGACGCAAGCTGGTAGCATGGGCAAGAGCATGGCAGATGAAGCTAAGTGCTCATTAATGTAGAGCTGGGGTTCCCAACCTGTGGCTCGAAGGCCACATTAGGCTCATGAGCATATGATGTGTGGCTCATGGCTGTCTGCCAGGTTGGTGCATTAACCCCAGGTGTAGTAAACAGCTGGTAGAGCAGGTCTACAGATGGTGAATTCTGTGAATAGCCCTACATAGAAGAGAAGATCTGAATGGGGGTAAGGTAGGAACCCCTGGATCTTGGTATACTGCCTCTGTGTGATTTCTGTGGAAAAGCTTTAATTGTCATTACACCAGTAAAGAGGCCTCTTTGTGACACTACTGAGAGGGGGCGGTGGCTGGATGTGACCCTCTCACAGAGTTCGATGTGGCTGGTGGCCCTTGCTCAGAGCTGAATGTGGCTCTGAAGGTCAGAAAGGTTGGAGATTTCTGATGTGGAGTAATGCAACCACCAAAGTAATCATCTTGCTGAGTATACAATAGACAGAAATATACTCGGGACTGCAGAACAGAAGGGTTTGGATATTCTGATTACAACTAAGCTTAGCTACAGAACACAATGTGAGGCAGCAGCTGCTAAAGTAAAACTGTAAAGATAGAGATAAAGTCCTGTGATATCAGTGTGATATCATCTTTCAGAAATCACATCTCAAATATGACATACAGTCTTAAGGCCCTGTCACACTGAACAACCGCTCCAGCAATCCCGACAGCGATAACGACCTGCCGGGATCACTAGAGCGTCGTTACCTGATCGCTGGGGAGCTGTCAAACAGGCAGATCTCCCCAGCGATCAGACCATGGGAGCCACCTCCCACATTGCTGAACGCGATGTCAGCGTCCTTCTTGCTTAGCGCTGCCTTATAGGCTTAAATAAACCAAGTTTTGAATTTGTACCAACGTCGGGGTCCTACCTTTTGGTCTACTGAACTGAGTCTGCGCAGGTCCTGTCTGCTCCTCATTCTGGATACAGAGGTAAGAGCATCTTACAGCACTCATCAGTTAGCCATACCTGTAATTGCCTTGTGAGGGAACAGAACAATTGCAAAAAGTCACATAGGACAGCCACATCAAAAAATTGGAGCTGTTGCTGGATACATGTGCAGCTCTGTGTGCTTGTCCTTATCTCAGGCAAGTACATTATCTGCCTGCTATTGAAACTAGCACTCTCTCATACACTAAATGGACTAGACTGGTGTATTTACCATTCTTTCCTCAGGGATCTCAAGTCCATGTCGAAAATTGCTCATATTCCCTTGCATATTGATTATCATTGGTCAGTGTGCTGTCCATTCTGGCACAGACTGATATATGTGCATTTCATCATGGCCTTATCATAAAAGGACTCCTTGTTCAGCTTGGAAAAAATAACTGATCTCATGTATATGTACTAATATATATGTGATACAAAGAACTGGCAAGGGAAAAGTAATTTAGACATATAGAAATGGTTCTTTAGAGGTAGAGTAGTCAAGCTGTGGAATACTCGACTGTAAGCAATAGTAAGGGCAGATACTATTTTAGCAAAAGGGTTATCTAATGGCAAATGTAGATTATAATTGGTCAAGTGTGGCGCACTTACGGACCGGTCACCACTAGAAGGCGCAGCAACCGTGATCAGTAGTCCAGTCACCCCAAACACACATCCAACACACTCCCGATCCCAAGACTAGGGACTCTATGCTCAGCAACGGGATGGCGGGGGGAGACAAGTGGAGGGTTGAAAGTTAGACAGGACACAGTTAGGGGAGGAAACAAAAGTAGAAAACACCTTAGTTAGTTAGTCAGTTGGAAAAGTCAAATCCAGGAGTCAAGTTCAGTCAGCAGGAGAGGTGAGAACACTATCACTACACGAGACTGAAAGTACACGGACCCGGCGGCCTGTACCACGATTGGGCTTGTCCGGGTCCCAGACTATAGAGAGAGACAGAAGAAGTCCTAGGGACATAGATAGTGATCAATCCATCTGTGTACCCCAATTGGCTGGAAAACCTGAAGGGATGGGGCAGAAACCAGAGTGCTGGCTCTGCTGAGGTGGCCAAAACGCTCATCGCTCCAACCACAAAACCCGACCAGGTGCAGGGTCTTTATGTCTCACGACCCAACCTCCGGTGCAGCGAAGAGAAGGCTGCCGTAACAGGGTTAGGGGACCAGGCAGATCGCCCGCCAAAAGCCTGTGGCGGCTGAATTGTAGCTCGTGTGTGGAAGAGACAGACAGAGAGGCCCATGAAAGGAACACGAAAGGAGTTGATATGGACGAGCCATCCCGGTTGCTATGAAACTACTGGAGCCGCCACTGCACTGTTTGTAAACTGAACATCTGCCAAGAAAGCAAGTAAACCAGGTTGAAGCTCAGCACTGTGTGGGACTGTCATTTCTGTGCCTGAGGAGAGGTAGACTGATTCACCGAACCAGCAGCAGGAGCCTGCCTGAGAGTATCCCTGAACCCTGCCAGCAGTCACTACAGCCCCGCTGGCCATCTATCCCCTGCATCACATCCATAGACTAATCGGTTGCCCTAGGGACCCGCTCTACCCATGGTGAGCTGAACTATCCTTGCTGCTACTCCCATCATCCCCAGAGGTCCCGACTGCAGCAGCAGCTATACCGGCCGCGTCCCACGGGTGGCATCACGACAAAAACTTTTAGTTTTGCTTTTTATTTTATTATCATCCATTTTTCAATTCCCCTTTTTTAACTAATCACCTGATGAGGGGATCACGGACCGGTTCACGCCACTGTAACATCCCGAAGCCCCAGACGATGATGAGAGGGCCCGGTTCCGAGCACCAAACGGTCACCGCCAGGGGCGAGTTACAAGCTTTGGATTTTAGGTGGGTTTCATATATTCAATTTTTTAACTCTGAGCATGGACCTCTATGCCCAGACCAGTTGCTGGCCACCTGATCTGAACTCCACATTAATCCTTAGTCTGGATTAATATATCTGAGTACAGACCATAATTCATGGATCAACCATTGGTATCCTGACCTTAATTATATAAGGCTGTCAATTTCTAGTCCGGATATCTGATAGATGATTCTGCTGAGTTTGGGTAGGAGATCCAAGGCCAGTCCAGACATCAGTCTATATTCGGACCGTGAATGTGGCACATATGAAATCAGCCCTTGAATCTTTCTAATACTACCTTGACTTGATAGAAAAACTTTAAAATAATTGATTTATAGCAGTGTGCTCATTTTATTAAAGATATGAACCCTTGCATCATAAAAAATATTGGTACACCACAAAAACTTACCATCGATGCCAAAAACAACATTGGCATCGATGGTAAGTTTTTCTGATGCTGCTTTTTCTTAGTAGTTTTTATACAACTGTACACCAGCCATGCAGTATACAGGAAGAAGTGTGTATAACACACCTGGCAACCATGGGAGTCATGTACTCACTTCCCTGCACGTGACTTGGGGTTGTGCCTGTGTGGCGCCCCGTACCGAGTGCGTCACAGGAGGGTATTGCAGCCACAAATGCAGCAGCAATATTCTCTGACCCAGCGATCACACAGTTAACTCAGAGATCCATACCTTGCATGCATCACCTAGCATAGAGGGCCAATCAGGTCCTGGTGGGCGGAGTGTAAGGGTAGTGTGTAGTGGAAGTTTAGAGCAGTTGGAGTTAGTAGTCGGGGATTGTAAGAGCAACGTAGAATCCCAGCTCTGCAACCTAGGAGAGGGGGTTGCACAGTTCCGTGCGGCCCCCTGGCCACCTTCTACCGGCCATCTCCCTACCGTCACCTCGGTTGAGCACCATTACTCCCGATGCATTACCAACCGAACTACGGGCATTATTATGCGGGTCCAAAATCATCCCGTGCCCATCTACAGCCGGTTTGCTGGTACCGAAGCTAGCAGTAGTCCAGCTCTGCTATGCGAACCAGAGGAGTGGAGGGATCGCTTTACAGGAGCACCCCACCATCGCCAAATCCAGTCGTCTAACCAGTGGTGTACCCACCAAGGGACCCAAGGCTCCCCAAAGCATCTGGAACGTATACACCGGATAGGGCATTCAAGCAGCCTCCCTGTACCCGATCTGGTATTCCTGGGCGACAACGGTACAGTACTTAGTTAGAATGGAGGAACACCGCTGATCTCTGAGAACACACTGGTCATTGCAGAGTCCACCCGGTCCACTACCTACAACCTGTATACCATGTACTGCCTACTGGTTACAGTAAAGACTTACAGTGTCCGTGCATTCTTATGAACTGCTTATCCGCGCACTAAGGTAACCGCAGCTGCCTCACAACCTCTTGTGCAGCTTCTGGCTCCGGAAATCACCGCTCAGCCTGTGGGGAGCATTCCATCTTGCTGCATTCCATCCCCCGGAGGCCCCGCAGTGTCGGTGCAGTTACCGAAACTCTCATAGGTGGCGTCACAAAACAATTAACCTCTTAATCTGTTCCCACAAGATGTCTCTTCTTTTTGATCTGTACCACCGGGCCCCACTACCGGCAGGCGCGGTCCATTCGTGACAAGGAGGAAGAAGCAAACGCCTGTCTAAACCGGAGTCCCGGCCATGGTGAGTCACCTGCAAGGGTTAATATATCTCCTCTCACTCAATCCAGCACTCGACCCCTGTCCTATGCTGAAAGGGAGCATCAATCACACCCCTACTCAGACCGTGCACCCCGCTTCACACACGCTGCCACTACCCATCAGATTTTGGGGGCCGATGAGGTCCCATAAACTAAGACTCATCAGACAATCAACAAAAATCACACCTTCCTAGGGCTGTGAATTCTTTAGAGTATACAAAGTCCAGAATTATTAAAGTTTAAAGCTTTAATATAAAAGATACAGTGCTTACAATAAAAGATATAAAAAATGGAAAGAAAAAGTGACATACAAATATGCAAACAATGACATAAAAAGGAGAAACTTATAGAAACCTAAACTTGACTTCTCTTGCCCGATGGGTAGAGCGGAAATATATGGAATGTTGTTCACAACAGCTCGGCTGACCCATCTCTGTGACACCTTGTCTTGGCTGAGAGCATCCAGTTATAGAGTCAGACTAGGGGGTCAGATTCCTAGACCGGCCTTCCATTTTAATAATCTAATTCTGGGTCTATGATTGGACACTCACTAATTTAGCCATGCATACATTATGTTTTAAATGTTCTTTGTCTTCTGACTAGGTCTCCTGATTCCCCTTC
Source organism: Allobates femoralis (assembly GCA_033576535.1). Lineage (NCBI taxonomy): Eukaryota > Metazoa > Chordata > Amphibia > Anura > Aromobatidae > Allobates > Allobates femoralis. The sequence goes on along the minus strand of JARQOC010000001.1, from coordinate 72,129,338 downwards.
CCATTTGTGGGTCTCTTTGAAGCTCACTATTTGAGATGGCTTCTCTCTTATGAATTCTCTTCCTCTTTGAGGCTCCCAATATGTGTGAATTTATTGCCCTGCTGGCAGGATGTCCCCTGGGGGGACTAGAGTCAGTGTGACTGGGAACCTAGCTTGTGCTTAAAAAAAACAGGTTGTAACCTCTTGTGTACGGACATGGAATTTTAACCCCTTAACGGTTCTGGTGTCCAGTCCCTGAGATACATATTTCACTACAATGGGTATTTGCAAAATTTGTGCCCTTTTTCAACATGTGTTCCCTCTAACACTTGATATGTCCCTTTCACTGGCTTTGGTCATAAATATATGTAAGAGTAGGATCCCAGAGCTGAGCAGAAAGACATTAGGCTTAGAATATTTCTATGGACTGCACAGTCTAATACTGCACAAAATAATCTAGATAGGCAACTCTCTGCCACATGTTGTAATGAGTGAGTCACTAATAAAATTTAAGAATGACCTGGATGCCTTTCTTGAAAAGTATAATATTTCCGGTTGTATATACTAGATTCCTTGATAGGGTGTTGATCCAGGTAATTAGTCTGATTGCTTTATGTGGAGTCAGGAAGGATTTTTTTTTTCTTCAATGTGGAGCTTAGTGTTGCCACATGGTTTTTTTTTTTTCCTTCCTCTGCATCAACATGTTAGGCTATGGGGTGAACTAGATGGACTTAAAGTCTTCCTTCAACCTTAAAAACTATGAAACAGGCAAATTAGAAATACACTGAAAAAATGATCAGCATGTTTGTTTGATAAAGATCCAATCCTTCCTCTTCCATTTTATTTGCATCTTCATACATACAGTCAGTCATGACATAGATATGTGAGAAAAAAAATAAACAGAAGACATCGGCCACCAGCACCATGGAGAGTCCTGACCATGACTTGTAGGTAACGAGGACTTGTCTATCTGCACCACTGCAAATGCTGAGGATGAAACAAGTGTGGCACGCCACGTAGTCCGGCGTCACAGAGGGTTATTGCACCTGTAAAAGAGGTGTAGTTGCCCCAGCTGCAGGTGGACCCTGGGATGGTGGGTGGGACCCATTCTCAGCACTCCCACATTAGTTGAGCGTGGGAGGTTACCCGGGAGGAGATATATTCACCTCTAGGGCGTTCAAGGAGGTCTTTGGCTAAAGTGGAACAAGGCGGAAGGTTTACCCAGTCGGTTTCACGCCGAACCGGAGGGAAGAAGGGATCTTGAGGAGATCCTGGAAAAGGGCGCCCAACGCGAGAAGTCTGGGCCCTAGGAAGAAAGGAAGATCCTCAGAGTGGAGCGACCATACTCCAGGGGATTCTCCAATCCACCACGGGAATGCCGGGCCAGAGGATCCGGCCAGAGTTCAGCTTTGCAGCCGGCAACTGTCTGCTGTGGTTCGTTTATCAGCCGCAGCACCCTGCCAGACAGAGCGGTCAGCCTGCTTCCTCACCACGAGGGAGAGGACCCCCAATACTACCTACACGGAGCCATTGGGTATTGGCCCATCCTAGGTGGGGAAGAAAGGACATGGGTTAGTCAAATAAGGTACACCACGGGTTCCACCATACCACCTGGGATCCACTTGCAGCCACCCATAGAGCTACCTGTTATTATAACATCTTGCTGAACTGTGAACTGTGTCTGATGCTGTTACAAGTTGACAGTAAAGTACCCGGGAGAAAGTGACTTTGCCTGTGTTTGTTTTCATACATCAACTTGTTCCCTTCTAGGAACGCTGCCCCGGAGGAACAGCCCTACCTGTAGGGAGCTTTGCCAACTCAGCCGCACTACCACCCACCTCCGGCGGACTGTGGCGGCGCTGGTGACCCATCACCAGATACTACAAGTGGTGTCACATGACAAAAACTCTTATTCCCTGTAAATACATCCCCTTTTTGAAGTGTCACCCAGGCCACGGGATCAGGCGATGCCACCCGTGACATCCCTGAAACAACCACCGAGCCTGGTACCCGAGACCCCCAGGGCCTGGGGCTCGACACAAGCACAATAAGGTCTTACCCAACATGAAAGAAAATATTGTGAGGATAGGTCGCTCACCTTGTGGGGTTGTATGACATACAACTAGTAGTAAGAACAGTACATAGCTGCCACACAGTCTACAAGCGCTTAGGCAGAAGAAAGTATATAGGAACCAGAAAAGATGTGGATCGGTCAGTGCTGCTGTAGGTAGATAAAAAACCCGGTGCCTTTCCTAAAGATGAATTGGGGTTTGACTTTGAACCACGTTAAATAAAGCACCCATCATCTTCTATTCTTCATATTGGAGTATTTTATCTACCGACAGCACCACAGACCAATCCACATCATTTCTGGTTCCTATACACTTCCTATCTGCACCACGACTATTACAAAGACATTATATGTAAGAATTTACTCATCCTGTAAATATTCCTACCTGCAAAGGAGCGTGAAATAAGGACTATCAGTGTCACTCCAAGTACGTATCCTTGGAGCATGCCCATTGTCCGTTCTCATTACTAATGTCCCATATTGTTACAGTCCAAGTTGTAAGATCGAGTTCTGTATCCATACTCTGATCAGTGGAGACTCCGCACAGAGACACTTATCTCACTCATATCTGACGCCACACCGAGACCTGGAAATCCTGTTCTTCATCTACTAATTTCTCTCCGGAGGTGTGGCAGCCAACAACTGCAGGTACAATCACAAAGAATATCATACTGCTCTCGTCAGACCAATCATGTACTTTGTAGCCTTCCTGTGTAGGGTGGAAATGAGTGTAGTGTAAAACCCTAAAGAAAGCAGAGAGCTCACACGTCTGATCATTGTACACTTGAGTTGTGAAACACAGCCGAGAGCTTATTCTGGTGTCTTACAAGGATAGGAGAAAGATTTAAGGTTCAATCAGATGTCAGTTTTTTTCATATGAGTGTTGTCCATGTTTCTCATGTACCACATTCCCATAGACTTACATAGGTACGAAGCAAGGATTGGTAAGCAAAAATGTCTGATTTTTTGTGATTGGCACAAAGGTACGGAGACTTGTCCAATATTGTTCTGGGTGTCGGATCAGACTCCCCAATGGATGTTTATGGATCTGTGAAAAATCGGACAGCACTTGGATGGCTGTTAGCAAATGATTGAAAATCTGCACTATTCTTATTTTTTACATGTGAGAAAAACTGATGAAACTGACCAAATTCTGATGGTAAAAACTAATTCTGACCAATCTCTGCTGACACTCTGATAAGGAACACTGATGAAACTCGAATCTATTTTAATGATGTGTGAATGCACCCATAGAATTGTGTAGTACTATTCAAAAGCATCGCTATAAAGTATGCAACTACTCTCCATGTCGTATTCAGGGGCTGGCTGGCCCAGGGAGCAGCGGGGCAAATGTCCCCCCAGGCCAATGGTCAAGCAGCAGTTTTAGGGCTGCCCGGCCATCTGTCATGTTAGGAGGCCGCTCTGCCCCTGAAGCTCACTGCTCATGTACCACTGCTGTGTGCTTGACCCCCAGGTTGAAATTTGCAAGCAAGCCCCTGGTCGTATTGCAAAGTGATACATCTCATAACTCAGCCATATCCTCCTTCACCTCTCGCTTCCTAAAACTCAATGTAAACAAAACCAAACTCATCATCTTTCCTCCATCTCATGCACCTTCCTTACCCGATCTATCTATTATGGTAAACGGCATCATGCACTCTCCCACACCTGAAATCCGCTGCTTTGGAGTAACTCTAGACTCTGCCCTGTACTTCAAACTGCACATCCAAACGCCCACCACCTCCAGCTCAAAAATATTTCCAGAATCCGTTCTTTCCTCAGCCCTCAATGTACTAAAATGCTTGTGCATGCCCTCATCATCTCCCACCTTGATTACTGCAACATCCTCCTTTGTGGCCTCCCTGCTAACACTCTTGCACCTCTCCAGTCTGTCTTCAACTTTGCAGCCCGATTAATCCAACTCCCTCCTCGCCACTTCCCTGTTTCTTCCCTCTGCAAATCCCTCTACTGCCTCCCCATTCCCCAACGAATCCAGTTCAAACTATTAACAATGACTTACAACCTATCCCCTCCCTATATCTCTGAACTGATCTTCCAATATATTCCCTCACCTAATCTTTGATCCTCCCAAGACCTACTCCTCTCCTCCACACTTATTCGTTCCTCACACAACCGCCTCCAAGACTTCTCCCGAATATCCCCCATCCTCTGGAATTCTGTGCCTCAAAATGTCCGATTATCCACCACGCTCGAATTCTTCAGATGGAACCTGAAAACTCATCTCTTCAGGAAATCTTACAGCCTTGCAATGACCATGCTGCCGCCCCACCGCCACTGGAGTTGCCGCCTTCCCGCCACCAGATTTACCGCCTCACCACTACCAGAGCTGCCTCAACACCCCCACTGGAGCTGCCGCACCCCCGAACTTCTGTCTCCTCCCCATTATCCCATAGAATGTAAGTCCACAAGGTCAGGGTCCTCTCCCCTCTGTACCAGTCTGTCATTGTAAACTTGTTTACTGTAAACTATATGTATAATTTTGTATGTAAACCCTTCTCATGTACAGCACCATGGAATAAATGGTGCTATATAAATAAATAATAATAATAATAACTTCACATGCCAATATGTAAAAAAGACAAGTAAGAGCTCATTTATACATCAGAGATGTTTCTCATGTGTAAAAACAGTCTGAGTTTTGTCCGTGTTCGGTCCTTGTAGCAGATTGTACCATCAGTGTTTGGTCCGAGTTTCACAGATGGTAAAAAAAAAAAAAAAAAACTAATGGATTTTCTCCACCTTCTTCTATCAGACAGTCTGGGATAAATGTAAGTACCGTGTTTTCCCCGAAAATAGGGCGCCCCCCGAAAGTAAGGCATGCTTGGGGGCGCCCTACCTCCTAACATAAGGCACCCCCCGATTATAAGGCGTACCTCCGGTGGCCCCCGCTCTCCGGTGGCCCCCTGCTCTCCGGCAGGCCCCCGCTCTCTGGATTCCCGCTGTAGATGCCGATCTCCGCCCAGGTCAGGAGCCCTGCGCCAATCACAGCCCAGGAACCGCAAGCCAATCCGCGGCCAGCTGACGTTGTGCATGGCCTCTGATTGGCTCCCGGTTCCTGTACTGTAATTGGCGCAGGGCTCCTGACCTGGGTAGAGATCAGCAGCTACAGCGGGAATCCGGAGAGCGGGAGCCACCGGAGAGTGGGGCCACCGGAGAGCGGGGACACTGGACCAGTAAAAATCGGTTTGTGGGTATGGGTATGTGTGTATGGGTGTGTGGTGTGTATGTGTGTGTGTGTGTATGGGTGTGTGTGTATTGTGTGTGTATGGGAGGCTGCAGTGGGATGTACATTATATAAGACACCCCTCCCCCCCCCTCCCGAAAATAAGACATGGTCCATCTTTGGGACCAAAAAAAATATAAGACAGTGTCTTATTTTCGGGGAAACACGGTACATGGGTGGCTTTCAGGTGTTCCAACTTTTTCATGGACCCACAGATTTGTCTTGGTGAGTTTGGTCTGAGACCCATATGGAAATCGGACATATCTACATGACTTTTTATCTACCATTCAGTCTGGAAAAAATGACCGGACATGTGAAGAGTTCAATAGTCTTTATGAGATCCCAGTTCTATTGGTGAAAACCACAGACGTAATATAACGTCTGAATGAGGCCTTATATGCGCAACATAGTAAGATAATATTAGGTAATAGATCAACTAGGATTCCATATTATCACAACATTACAATACTTTCTTACTGAGTGTTCACACGACAGATTTTATTTTTATTTTTTTGTACTTATTATTTGTTTAGAATGTTTCATAACAACCCAAAAAAACTTTATCTGAACAATGATAGTGTATAAACATTCATTACAATCAATAGAAAAAGGGGGAGATCTAACTAAGGTATAGAATAAACAGGGGGAGGTGAGATGAAAGGATAGAGGGGGTGGGTTTGGATGGGAAAACTGGTTTGGGAGATAAGGCGCATGGGTAGAGGGGGTCCTGATCTGTGGTCTAAAAATATCTGTGTAGGGCAAACCATTGCTTGGTATTTAAAAAGGTACAAACACGGGCAATGTGCCATGATGTTCACAATACAGTATAATACTTGCAGATTGTGATCATTATTTTTCATTTTTATTTACCAATTCCAGACACTAAAACAACAAAACCAAAGAAACAAAAATAATCAGAAACCCTAAAATAAGTAAATTGCAATAGTGCATGAAAATAAAAATAAAAAAGGGTACTTGGTAACATTATTTTGATCAAAGAAATGTGAAAGCCGTCCCACCACGTCAAGGTGACTCCATCAGGATGGTCTTGTCAAGTGATGTAACTGTAATAAGGACTGAGCCCTGGAGCCTCAACACAGAACACCCAGAAATGAGAAGATAGATTATATATATATGTATGTAATCTGTCATCAACGCTGTGGAATAGGTTGGAGCTACAGGAGTGTTAACAGCAAACAAACAAGAACTTTGAGCTCAGAGACGAGCCGCCCTGCTAAAATCCTTATCCAGGAGGTTCCCTATAATTTGGCTTGAAAATTTGATTTGCATTGAAAACATTTGGGGAAAATGTAAGAAAGGGTTAAAGAAGATATTATTCTTATCCCCGGGCTGCACCTTTTCCTCTCTTGCTGCAGCTTGTTGTGTTTTCTTGTTCTGGGCTCACTGATGTTACTTACAAGTCAAAGATGAGCGATCGGGGGACAGGAATGGGGAAAGGTGAGTAAAACAGTTTACTATATTAATTTAATTTTTTTTTTACTTCCTCCGTCCCTTAGGAATTGTGCAGAACAAATACCCAAATGTATGGATTAATTAAAATACAAATTTTGGATAAAATTTATAGGGAATTCGATTTGTTTGGAATTGATCTTCTAATCTTTACTCAAGGCACGTCTGATATATATCCAGGGGATATGCACGCTCTCTGTTTTTTAAATCGTGTCCCGTCCATCATCTACTTCCGCTGTCAGGGTGTCCACCTATCCTCTGATTGGCCAGAGTACAGAACAAGTTCCGATCGGCATATTTGAACACCCAAGTGATGAGTGTTCGATATGACCATTACTGGCGGCAAAAGCAACAAACGAAACGACAATGTATAAGCCACCCCCCACCCGTTGCCCGCCACCACTCCCTTGCACACCTCTAACCTCTGCGCCTTACTTTGCATACAAGACCTGTGGTGATGTCACAGTCATGTGATCAGGTGCATGTGACTGATCACATGACTGTGACATCATCACAGGTCCTGCAGTGAGAGGTACAGACAGTAGCCAGGTACTGCAGCACACTCACACCAGTCCACGTTCCCACCACCACCCAGTTCACACTCCCACCCCCTCCTAATCCACATTCCCACCTCCCAGCAGTCTGCAAACCCTGGTTCACATGTTCACCACCACCCAGTCCACCCACCCAGCAGCCCGCACACCCTGGTCCACCCTCTCAGCAGACCGCACACTCCAGTCCACACTCCCACCACCACCCTGTCCACACTCCCAGCAGCCCACACACCCTGGACCACACTCCCACCCCCAACTGATCCATGCTCCCACACCCACATGGTCCATGCACCCTTCCAGCAGCAGGCCACACACCCCTGTCCACCCTCCCAGCAGCCTGCACCCCCTCATCCACACGCCCACACTCCCAGCATCCTGCACAAACCGGTCCACACTCCTACCCCCACCTGGTCCACCCTCCCAGCAGCCAGCACACCCCAATCCACACTCCTACCCCCACCCAGTCCACCCTTTCAGCAGTCTGCACACCATGGTCCACACTCCAATCCAGTCCACCCTCCCAGTAGACTGCACACACTCTGGTCTGTACTCTCACCACTACCCAGTCCACAATGCTACCTCCACCCGGTTCATGCTCCCACCCCCACCTGGTTCACAATCCCAATACCACCCAGTCCATGCTCCCACCACCACCCAAGCCATGCTCCCACCTTGCTCTCACCCCCACCCAGTCCACACTCCCACCATTCCAGCAGCCCACACACCCTGGTCCACACTCCCACCCCTACCTGGTCCACCCTCCTAGCAGCCCACACAGCCCGGTCCATACTCCCACCCGGGCCACCCTCCCAGTAGACCCCACACTTCCACCACAACTCAGTCCACGCTCCCACCACCACCTGGTCCATACTCTCACCCCCACTTAGCAACACTCCCACCAGCACCTGGTCCACACTCCCATCCCGTCTATGCACCCTTCCAGTAGCCCACACACCCTGGTCCATGCTCCCCCACCCACCAGGTCCACACTCACACTACCACCCAGTCCACACTCCCACCCCCCACCTGATCCAAGTTCCCACCCCCACCCAGTCCACACTTCCACCCCTAACCAGCCCACACACCCCTGTGCACACTCACACCTCTACCCGATCCACGCTCCAACCCCCACCTGGTCCACACTCCCACCCATTCCACGCATGCTTCCAGCAGCCCTCACAACTCGGTGCACAGTCCCATGCCCACCCGGTCCACAGTCTCAACAGCCTGCACACCATTGTCCAAATTTCCTCCCAGTCTACCCAGCAGCCCGCACACCCTGGTCCACTACCCATCCCCTCCTTCACCTGGTCCACCCTCCCAGTATCCCGCGCACCCTGGTCCACACTCCCACCTTCAACAGGTCCACCCTGCCAGCAGCCCGCACACCCTGGTCCACTCTCCCAGCAGCTCACCCGCCCAGTCTGAACCCCACCCATTCCATGATCCCACTACCCCCCGGTCCACACACCCTTCCGGCAGTCCACACCCCGGTCCACACTCCCACCCCCACTCGCTCCACCATCCCAGCAGCCCACAAACGCAGTCTAAACTCCCACCTAGTCCACCATCCCCGCAGCCCACATACCCTGGTCCACACTCCCACCCCCACCCGATCCACGCTCCCCGTACCTGGTCCACGCTCCACATACCAGGTCCATACTCCCACCCAGTCCACACTCCCACCCAGTCCATACACCCTTCCTGCAGCCCACACACCCCGGTCCACACTTCCACCCCCACCTGCTCCACCATCCCAGCAGCCTGCACACCCTGGTGCACGCTCCAAACCCACCGTGTCCACACTCCCATCCCCACCTGGTCCACACCCCACCACCACCTGGTCCACCCCTCCAGCAACCTACACACCCCAGTTCACCCTCCCACCCCCACCTGGTCCACCCTCCTAGCAGCCCGCACCCCCTGGTTGACACTCACACCCAGTGCACCCTCCCAGTAGTCTTCACACTAAAGTCCACACTCCCACCCCTACTTGGTCCACATTCCCAGCAGCACCTGTTCCACACTCCCTCCCGCTGCACGCACCCTTCAGCAGCCCACACATCCTGGTCCACACTCCCACCCCTACACAGTCCACACTCTCACTACCACCCAGTCCACATTCTCCCCCCCTCCCAATCCACACTCCTTCCCCCACCTGATCCACACTCCCACAATCACCCGATCCACACTACCCCCTTACCCGATCCACTCTCCCACCACCCTCTCACCCCCACCTGGTCCACACACTCCCACCACCCAGTCCATACTCCCACCCCATACCCTGTCCACACTCCCACCCAGTCCACGCACCCTTCCAGCAGCCCGCACACCTTGGTCCACACTCCCACCCCATCCGATCCACCCTCCCAGCAGCCCGCACACCCCGGTCCATCTTCCCAGCAGCACTCTCACCCCCACCCTCACCTGGTCCACCCTCCCAGTATCCCACACACCCTGGTCCACACTCCCACCCCCACCAGGTCCACCCTGCCAGCAGCCCGAACATCCTGGTCCACTCTCCCAGAAGTCCGCACACCCGGTTTGCACCCCCACCCATTCCACGCTCCCAACCCCACCCGTTCCACGCACCCTTCCAGCAGCCCGCACACCCTGGTCCAAACTCTCACTCGGTCCATCTCCCCAGCAGCGCACACACCCTGGTCCACACTCCCACCCCCCACTCCCAGTATCCCGCACACCCTGGTCCACATTCCCACCCCCACCTAGTCCACTCTCCCAGTATCCTGCACACCCTGATCCAAACTCCCACCCCTATCTGGTCCACCCTCCTAGCAGCCAGCACAGCCCGGTCCACCTTTTCAGGAGCCTGCACACCCCAATCTGCACTCCCAATCGGTCCACCCCCCGAGAAGAATAAATTAGAAAATACCACACACCTATCTGTCACATCATAGATATATGGAATTCCACCACTACTATAAGGAATTTACATTTTCCAAATAGGTGATCTATGTGTGTGACCAATGCAGGGACTATATATCTCCAAGGACAAGTCGCCAAAATACCATTAGAAATACCTCTGCTACTCTCCCATCTTTCGAAGCCCACTCTGTCCGCTTCTTCTCCCCCTGTAACCTCCAGCTATCAGTCATCTACCGCCCCCCTGGATCCATCCCCACCTTCCTCGACCACTTCACCACCTGGCTACTTAATTTCCTCTCTACTGACATCCCCACCATCATTATGGGCGATTTCAATATCCTCATTGACACTGCTCACTCAACCGCCTCTCAACTTCTTTCCCTGACCTCCTCCTTTGGGCTCTCTCAATAGTCCTCCTCTACAACCCACAAAGATGGCCACATGCTGGATCTCATCTTTATCTGTCTTTGCTCCCTTACCCCAGGCCTTGAGGTACTCTGGTATCAGGCTCGGTGGGTGTTTCACGGGGATGACACGGGTGGCAGCGCCTGAGCCCGTAGCCTGGGTGACACTTCAATAAGGGGTTATGTACAGGGGTACAGGGAGTTTGTTGTTGTCACGTGACGCCACCTGAGGGATTATCAGCACCACCATCGCCCTCCGGAGGACTGTGGCATCGCGGCAAGGATGGCAAAGCTCCCTACCAGAGATGAGCGATGTCCGACTCGAATTGTTCGCCACATGACCGGAGTTCCCGCAATAACATGACGTCACCACAGGTCCTATCAGCAAGAGGACCTTGCCGGAAAGGTTAAAATAGACATTTTTATGTTTTGGACACTTTAAGTAAAAGAAAGCGTCCAAAATATAAAAATGTCTATTTTAACCTTTCCGGCAAGGTCCTCTTGCTGATAGGACCTGTGGTGACGTCATGTTATCGCGGGAACTCCGGTCACATGACCCGGAGTTCAAACCGGAGTTCAAACCGGATTCTCCCGGATTGCCCCGGTCCGGTGCAATCCGGCACCAAAGAGTCCCATGTTATGGGGCGCCGGATTGCACCAGACCGATACAATCCGGGAGAATCCGGTTTGAAAACTGGATTCTCCCGGATTGTACCGGTCTGGTGCAATCCGGTGCCCCATAACATAGGGCTCTATGCTGCCGGATTGCACCGGACCGGTACAATCCGGGAGAATCCTGTTTTCAAACCAGTTTTCTCTTTTGGACGCCTTCCTGCCAGTATTTTCAAATGAACAGCTGACTCAGGTCAGCTGTTCATTTGAAGTAGCAGTGCTGTGAGGTTCATGTGAGTTCATGCTTGCCTGCATGAACTCACATGAACTTTCCCACGCCAGGGTGCACAGCTCTGTTACATCTCTGGTGGAGGTTCACTACTAGAGATGTAGCAGAGCTATAGATGAACCCTGGATTGGACTACGTCGGACGGAAGAGGATTTTTTAAAAATAAAGATGGAGTCCCTAAGTGTGTTTTTGTTTTTTTTTCAAATAAAAATAATTTTTCTTGGTGTTGTGTTTTTATTTAAACAACTTAATAGAAATTCATGGCGGTCGTGTCTAATATTGGCGTGACCTCACGAATTTCGGGCTTAGGGCCAGCTGATAACAAAAAGCTGGTGTTTAGTTCAAGGCTACGGCGCCATCTTGGGTCCTCCTGCAGTGATGGCGGAAACCCATTTTTGGCGCCAAGCAAAGGCGGGAAAAGTTTGTTTCAAAAGTCCAAGTCACACAGTACCCGGTAATGCCGGGCACGAGATCCTGCTCGTGAACACTAGAAAGATATGTCGAGCCCCAGACCCTGGGGTTCTCGGGTATCAGGCTCGGTGGATGTTTCACGGGGATGTCACGGGTGGCAGTGCCTGAGCCTGTGGCCTGGGTGACACTTCAATAAGGGGTTATGTACAGGGGATAAGAGTTTGTTGTTGTCACGTGACGCCACCTGTAGTACCTGGTGAGGGATCACCAGCGCCGTCACAGTCCTTCGGGGGAGCTGATTCTCCTGGGCAGCGTTGCTGTAAGCAAACAGGTTGATGAAGATAAAGACAAGGAGGAAAGTTCACTGTCTCCCGGGTACTTTACTGTAAATAGTCATCAGCAGACAAGTCCACAGTTCAGTAAGATGATCAACAAACAGGTAGCTCTGCGGGTGGCTGCAAGTGGATGCCAGGTGGTATGGTGGTACCCGTGGTATACCTTAGTTGACGAACCCGTGTCCTTTCTTCCCCGCCTAGGATGAGTCTATAACCAATGGCTCCTTAAAGGTAGACTTGGGGCTCCCCTCCCTCGTGGTGAGGAAGCAGGCAGACCGCTCCATCTGGCAGGGTGCTGCTGCCGGTGAACAGACCGCAGCAGCTGGTTGACGACTTCAGAGGTGGACTCTGGCCGTTTCCTTGGGTCCAGTTTGGCGGCAGTGAGTGTGGTCTTGAAGGACAGTTTGAACAACGTGAAGTGCTCAGTGGAGCGAGATTTCTTTCCATCTCCTCTCAGCGACCCTGTAAGCCCATCTCAGGTCTTTAGTGAGGATGGTGTGCCAGGGTTGCCTGTTTGTTTGAGGAGCGTTATATGTGAGGGGGGCAGCTAAGTCGAGGGCCATAATTATAATGGTGTTATATAGGGTAGTAGCAGCGTCTGTGTCGCATATGGAAGCTATGTAGGCGAGAAGGAGAAGGGATTCTGAGAATGAGTGTAGATCGATATGTTTTAGGTTTCTGCGAGGGTGATGGAGTTTGAGGAGTGGGGGTAGTGTAGTAGGGGAGGAGAGGGAGGAGAAAGTCAATAGATTGTGGTCAGACAGGGGAAAAGGTGAGTTTGTGAGGTTAGGGAGCAAAGGCGGGTGAAGATTAGGTCCAACTGTAATGGATGCCCTCCACACCTTTCGGGTGGGCTGTCATCTTAATTGTCTGCCGCCAAATTGGATGCTTTGCCTGAGTATGTGCACGCCACCGAAAGAACCACGCTAACACCCATGTCAAAGTAGAGCTTAATGACAAAGACCTTTATTTTAGGAGGGGTTAACAGTTTTATACGACTCTTTAAAGGGATGTTAAAAGGGGTATTACTAGAGATGATTGCATCATATTATGCTGAATCTACATTTTATTCTGAAAAAACATTCAATTATATTCTGTGAGTTAGTATTCCAATTCAGCCTTGAATTCGTACATTCAGTTCATGCTGATAAGAACGGCGTCAGCGCTGCTACATAGTCTTGAGACAGAAGAATTTCCTAGGAGGGAGGAAGGAGGGGGAAGACTAGGAGCAAAGGTTTAAACATAACATGCTTGTTAATACACTGGAAGATTTCTGAATGACTTCTATAAGACTTATATAAGTTATTAACTATTTATTGCCATAACACAGCATGTGGCCATCTTTGTGTGTGGCAGAGAAGGGCCATTGGGAGAGCCCAAAGGAGTAGTCAGTGAAAGAAGTTTAGAGACGGTTGGGTGGGAAGTGTCAATGGGGATATTGAAATCGCCCATAATGATAGTGGGGATGTCTACAGAAAAGAAGTGAAGTAGCCAGGTGGTGAAATGGTCAAGGAAGGAGGCGATGGATCCAGGGGGGCAGTAGATGATGGCCAGCTGAAGATTACAGGGAGAGAAGATGTGGACGGAGTGGGCTTCGAAAGAGGGGAGAGTAGAGTAGGGAGGCAGTGGAATAGGGTTGAAGAAGCAGGTATTAGACAGGAGTACGCCGACACCTCCGCCATGTTTGTCATAGGGGCGGGGGGTGTGGGAAAGACAGAGTCCGCCATAGGAGAGTGCAGCAGGGAAGGCCATGTTGGAGGGGGTGAGCCTGGTCTCCATGATGCCAAGTAATAAGAGTTTGTTAGACATAAAGATGTCGTGGATGAATGGGAGCTTGTTGCAGACTAAGCGGGCGTTCCAGAGTGCGCCAGGTAGAGGGACTGGGGGAGTAGGGGCTGGTGAAATGGGTCTAAGAATGTTAAGGTTATACACCACCCACCATCAACTTTATGTCCCAGGATATGGTGTTCCTCAATTCACATCTGTCAGCATATAAATAGTTTTTAAAGATACAAAAATTATATCTTGCACCATTAGGGGTTAAACTTGCAGATCCACAAATACAATGGAACTAACAGCCATCCACTTATCAGCTGACCATATACCCATTATCCAATGATATGCTGCTCAAAGTTATAGCTGGAAATATATAGTGGGAACATATAGCCCTCAGTGATGTGTCCCCTCTCCTAGGCTAGGAGGGAATCCAGTACAAAAACTACTAGAAAAAAAGCAGCATCAAAAAACCTTACCATCCATGCCAAAAACAGAAAACATCCAGGGTGCAGTTGAGCCCATAGGGGCGCCATTCATCTAGCGGTGCAGAAGCATCATACTGTGCGGCCCAATGCTCAGGCAGCGGAGCGATTGGGTAGCTTTCAGACACTCTGCATCATATGTATCAGTGTGAATGGTGTCCTATGCAGGCCCAGTATATGCATGGCAGGTCGCCTCCCACATCTTGCTGGTAGAGGTGATTTATCAGCCTGCAGCTGGGCTTGCTTCACATTTGGGCTCTGACTGCGTCCTGTAAGTGCACTTGGTTTCTGTTTTTGGCATGGATGGTAAGGTTTTTTGATGCTGCTTTTTTTCTAGTTGTTTTTGTACAGTTTTATTAGGACTGATGAGCATGGAATTCCGTGACGTGGATCATCAGCTTAAATGTCTTGGGCCAATACATGAACCAAAATCCCATCTATAAAGGTTTTTTATTTATCATATAAAAAACTTTTGCACTTTTTTATCCATCCAGGGTGCAGTTAGGCCCCATGGGGCGCCATTCATCTAGTGGTGCAGAAGCATCGTACTGGGTGGCCCAATGCTCAGGCAGCGGAGCGGTTGGGTAGCTTTCAGACACTCTGCATCATATGTATCAGTGTGAATGGTGCTCTAGGCAGGCCCAGTATATGCATGGCAGGTCGCCTCCCACATCTTGCTGGTAGAGGTGATTTATCAGCCTGCAGCTGGGCTTGCTTCACATTTGGGCTCTGACTGCGTCCTGTAAGTGCACTTGGTTTCTGTTTTTGGCATGGATGGTTAGGAGGGAATCCACCAACAATTAAACAATTTCAGCTTGGGGGAGAAAAAGTTGTATAAATACCTCCTCAATGTACTAGTGCCTGTCCAGCGTCCTCAGTATCTGTAAGCAGTGCGCCCTAGGCGCACTTTGGCCAATCCTTTGTCAGGGGGAGCGTCCGAGTAGAATGCACACTCTGGTCCACACTCCCACCCCTACCCAATCCACGATCCCTTCCCCACCCAATCCACACTCCCAATAGCACCCAGTCCACACTGCCACCCCCACCTGATCCATGCTCCCAGCACATTCACAACTCCCCCGGTCCACACTCTCACCTGGTCCACACACCCTCACAACAGCCCACACACCCCAGTCCACACTCCCACCCCCACCGAGTCCACCCTCTCAGCAGCCTGCACACCCTTGTCCACACGCCCACCACCACCCAGTCCACACTCCCATCCCCACCCGGTCCACCCTCAAAGCAACCCGCACACCCATGTCCACCCTCCCACTAGATAGCACACCCCAGTCCACACTCCCACTCCACCCGGTCCACCCTTCCTGCAGCCCGCAAAACCCCAGTTCATACTTCCACCCCTACCCAGTCCACTCTCCGAGCAGCCCGCTCATCCTGGTCCACACTCCTATCCTTGTTGGTCCATGCTCCCAACCAACCCGGGCCAAACTCCTAGCAGCCCACTCACCCCCAGCCGGTCAACACTCCCAGCAGCCCTCTCACCCCCGCTCAGACGATGCTCCCCACAGCCTACTCACCCCAACCCAGTCCATGCTCAATGCAGCCCAGTCCACGCTCACAGGGGGGAGCCAGAGAGACAGCCTTGGTGGGCCAGAGGAACAGCACAGTGAGGGCCAGAGAGGCAGTTCAGGAGGGGGGCAGAGAGATAGCACAGGAGGGGGACCGAGAGACAGCATAGGAGGGGGCAGAGAGACAGCACAGTAGGGGAACAGAGACGCAGCACAGTAGGGGAGCAGAGATGCAGCTGTGGGAGCCAGCTATTCTCTCTGCTCCCGTTATCAGCTGACAGCAGGAGCAGAGAAAGTGCCGCGAGCCGGCTCCTGCAATCCATCATACAGAGTGGCTACGTACGAGCTGCTCTGTATGATGGAATAGCTCCCTGATATTCGGCATTTCCGGGACAGGCGGACATCAGTAACATGATCAGGTCACCTGATCATGTTACTGAGGTCACTCGGCGGCCCTGCGGTGCAGGAGCAGCAGGATGGGGAAAAGTGCTCAATACAGGAGCTGAAGACCCAAAGATGCATGTAATTAGGGGAAGGGGGACAGGGTGGAAGGGGGGAGAATAACAGACAAACTGGGGGCAGCATATGAGTCAAACTGAGGGAGAGAGGGGAAAATAAGTGAGCCAAACTGGGGGGGGGGAGAGGTGGGGGAGAACAAGGGCCAAACTAGGGGGGAGAATAAGTGAGCCAAACTGGGGATAGAGGGTGGGGGAGTATATGTGAGCCAAGGTGGGGGGGAGAATATGTGAGCCAAACCGGGCAGGGGGGGAGAGGGTGGGGGAAGTATATGTGATCCAAACTGGGGATAGAGGATGGAGTATATTTGAACCAAACCTTGGGGAAGAGAGTGGGGTGAGTATATGTTAACCAAGGGTGGATATTTGAGGATCCAGTGTATAAAATTGTGGACACAGTATAAGGCGTGAGGAAGATGGCTGCAGCACAGTTTGGTGAGGGGAGATGGCTGCGGCACAGTATGGTGAGTGGAGATGGCTGTGGCACAGTATGGTGAGTGAGGGGGATGGCTGCAGCACAGTATGGTGAGGGGGGATGACTGCGGCACAGTATATGGAGAGAGAGAGGGGAAATGGCTGCGGTACGGTATGTGGAATAAGGGGGAACAGTGTGGACACAATACGAGGAGTGAGGAGGATATCTGCCAACACAGTATGTTGAGTGAGGAGGAGATCGAGTTTGAGGGAGAACAGTATAAACAGTGGGCAGTATAGGGGGACACAGTGTGAGAGGACAGAGTGAACAGGGAGCCCAGTATGGAAATGAGAGAGCAGTGTGATGAGCGGGCAGTGTGATGAGAGGGCAGTGTGGTGAGGGGGCAGTGTGGAGGGCATGCGTCGGAAGAGGACCAAAAGTATGTAAATCATATTTTGTGCAGGGAATACTGAGGAGGAGCAATTATTTATTATGGGACACAGTGTAGAGCAGATATTTTTACTCATGAGAATTGTGATCATTTTGCTATTTTTAAGGATATTGGGCTGAGATCTGCTGAAGAAGACCGGAGAAGATGGACATCTCCAGAGAAGAGCTGTGGATGTGAAAAGTCATTATGGTGTCTGGACAAGATGAAGAAAAGAAAAAGACAACCCCAATCAGAGACAAGGTCATCTATAAGGTACCTGGATATAAATGATTAAAGTATTTGTGATATTGACTAATTCTCATCAGTGCTGTGGTTCCTGTATGATCTGATGGTGACTGGTAACACCAACTCCCAGTTTCTCCTTATCATGGTTAAGGATGTAGTAGGAGTTGTAGGTTCATGTAGCACAAATGTGTACGGGTCTGACCTGACATTACAATTGTTTTACCATGTACTGATGGTGGTTCTTATGATGAATTTCTGTACTGATGAGGATTGTGATGCTGTGTTTCTATAGTGATGGAGGTTACATGGATGTATACGTGTACTGATGGGGGTTCTTGTTATGTATTTCTGCACCTCTAGTGGTTCTGATGATGAATTTTGTTATTGATGAGAGTTTTGGTGATGTATTTCTGTACCTCTGATGGGTCTGGTGTTGTATTTCTGCACAGATGAGGGTTTTGACATTGTGTTTCTGTACTGGTTGGGGCTATATGGATGCATTTTTGTACCTCTGGTGGGTCTGGTGATGTATTTATGTACTGATGAGGGTTGTGATGCTGTGTTTCTGTACTGATGGAGGTTATATGGATGTATTTCTGTACCTCTGGTGGGTCTGGTGATGCAATTTTATGCTGTTATTGGTTCTGATCCTGTACACATGTAACAATCTATAACCTGTAAGATTATGTGATGCATGGCTACGTTCATAAAGTGTTGTGCCGCCTGACAATTTAAGGGTTCTATGTTTTTGTTAGAAGCATTAAAGAGGTTGTCCCACATTTGTGATAAGTCTCCAGTCTCTCTATTTGAGTGCAGACCTCTGAATTCTCACAGAGCGCACACTCCACACTGTCAGGATTCTCTGCTGCTGGCGGTGAGAGTGGTAGGTCATGAAACTGTAAAGGTACCTTTACACGCCGCTACAACAGGATGGATACAATCCGCTACTTCACGTGCACGAGCACGCACAAACGGTTACAAACGGTCAATGCACCCTCTTCACACGCCGCCACAAGGTGCGCTACACTACGCTACATCTGTAACTAGCTACATCGCCGGGTGTCTCAAGTAGCCATCTGTAGCTCATCGTACCTCATTTACACACCGCTACAACAAGCTAATATGGGCGGACCTGGTGCAGCAGGGACAGCACATAGGCGTGCCACAATTGTGGATTACGAGACGTCCGTACGCTGATAGGACAACGCAAGAACATCATGATTGGGCAGGCATCGCAGGAGGCTGATTAATACATGACGCTCGAGCGATTGTGTAGTGTGACTGGTCAGCTCCTTAAATATGCCACCCTATGCAGCGACTACCAATCGTAACGCAGCATCTTTTCCACCAATGATCGCAGATGGGGCGCGGTAACACGGAGCCTGGGTCACGCCTTAGCTACATTGCAGCTACATCGCCGGGTGTCCAGAGTTCCCTTCTGTAGCTTCTTTACACGCCGATACAGCTCGCTGCAATCGGCTTTGTAGCCATCTGTTTTCGAGCAGTGCTCGGAAACAGATTTATCTGTTGCCGGCCGTCACGTCCCGTCTTCACACGCCGCTACTACGGGCTATATTGGCGCTACAAGCTACATTTGTAGCCTGTAGCAGGTTGTATCCATCCTGTTGTAGCGGCGTGTAAAGGTACCTTAAGTATGCGATTTACATGCATGCAGTCACGTACTGACTAGACATGTGAGATATCGATTAATGAAAATGAACTGAACGAAGAATGAAGAATTGCATTCTTGTGCTCAGATGACTGTCCAATCTTGCTTTTAACACAGGAGAATACTGACAGTGTGCAGACCACGTGCTGTGAGAATTCCGAGGCCCTCAGTCACCTAGAGGACTACAGACTCACCTCACACCTGGATGAGCCCTTTAATTCAAACACTAAGCCCTGTAGCCCAATCCTAACAGCGTGTAATAAACTTTATTTTTCATTGAACATTGAGAGAATTAGTTACAGTCATGTGCCGATGAGCTGCAAATCGAATATGAATGATCGGTCATACAACGACTACTCAGACCCCCAGCGGGTGGAGGGAAGGCGCCAAACTGAAGTCTTGCCCAGGGTGCCAGAACACATAGATACTCCTCTGCCAAAGGATCAGGTTTTGCCTAAAGAAAAACTGCAAAAGTGCAAAGTGTAAACCCGGCCTTAGCATATGTCTCATGTTATGTGCTTCGAAGAAAGTTTTCTGCAGCACAAACCAGAGTGTTGACAGGAAAACAGCAACTTAAAATAAGACCTTTTATCATATGTTTTTCCCCCATTTATTTGAATGGGTGAAAAACACTATTCAGATTCAATAAAACGCTTTGATAGTTCAAATCTGCACGGAAAAAAATAAGCAATAAGCAGCATGAGCAGAAATCTCACTTTGCTGGAATTGTAAAAAATGCCAAAAAGAACACATAGAAAATGGAGCATGTGAACAAGCCCTTAAGGATAACCATCATCTGGAAATGAACATTTAAGGCTTATAGACAGAAGGAAATCAATAGCCACAATAATATTTTTTAGTCACTCATTGTAAATTTTTGCACCATTTTTGCTTCCTTTGTCAGTGTGGAGCCCACCGGACCGGGGTATCACGGCGGTCTTGGTCTGGACCGTGTCCCGTGCCCATAAGTAAAGAGTTTGGGCAGGGGCGGGCTGGTGCACCTGGCTCAGGGAGGCATTGACTTACTTCATGTCATCCCTAGGTGAGGACCAGGGGGGAAGGCGGTGCTAGTGGAGTCGGGCGAGGTGAGGAGTGGGGGGTGGGGTGGATGAAGCCAGCCTATCACCCCTGCCACCTGGGCCAGTCCGCCCCTAGGTTGGGTTATTTACAGGGATAGTCGTGACGCCACCCACAGGTTGTGGTCAATGGGGGACCACCCGCTGATGCTTGCTTCTGCCAGGAGGATGGATGGTGCTGCAGCCGGATGGATGAGCCCGCCGTGGGTCGAGCTGCTCATGACAGGGTAAATAACAGTTTAACATGCAAGGAAGCAAACACAGGAGACTCTGGCAGGGCTCATCAGGTTTTACTTGACTTCTTCACAACATTCTCAGTACAGTTCACAGTTCACACACAGTTTACTCTTTGCTGGTACCACTCCTGCAGTCAAGCCTTCCTTCCAGTCATATCCCCTCTTTCTGACTCCTTTCCGGCCCTTCTTTCTCTAGTTCCTGAGTGCCATATGACAGGCTGCACGGGTTCTTTCACTGTGACCCTATCACTGGGATTAGTGTTTTTGAGCCCTTGTACGCTGCTGTGTCTCATAGCACTGAGTTAGGAAATCAGACATGGAATCTCCATCTCCCCGCTGGGATGTCTGTGATCTGGGCTTGAAACTCCACTCACCTCAGAGCCAGCGCTCTGGTATTGGCCTAGCCTCCAGTGTCCCTGATGTACTAGGGAACCACCAGGCTCTCTCCTACCCGTGTGACTTCTGCACCAAAAGGGATTCTCCACTTCAAAGTCTCTCCTGGCAATGCTGCCGCTTTCCTCTCTGGCCCAGCTGTACTGGTCTAGTCGTGGTCTTTACTGCTCGGCCCCTCTGGCCTACTACTTCTACTTCCTGGATTTTCCCTTTTATCCCAGTGCTGTCACCTTGACTACGTCCCACCCTTTTCCCTCTAAACCCTACCACCCCTTGCCCGCGTAGAGGCCCGGGCTCCAGGTTGGGTATTGCATTCTGTGGGTGTGTTTTGGGGTGCTTTTTGTATAAGCTGACTACCCTCTGCTTGACTGCAGTTCCTTCTTATAGCTACCCTGTACACAGGGGCGCCACATCAGGAAAAAAGCAAAGTTAAAAATGTGCATTTTTGCAGCATTTTTAATGCATTTTCAATGTGTGCATTTTTGGTGCAGATTTTACATATTCATTGAATGGGTGAAAAACACTGCAAAAATATTTCAAGAATTGAAATGCTGCAGATTTATTTCTGCATCAAGTCTGCAAGAAGAAAATTCTCAACGTGTGCAGGAAACGTCAGGATTCTCATACACTTTGTTGCATCAGGAAACCCTACAGATTTGTGACTAATCTGCACTCCAAAAACGCAATAAAAACGCATCATGTAAATTCAGCCTAAGGCTGGAGACACACTATGCGAGATGTATGCGAGATACTTGCATGAGTCTCACATGACTCACCCGGCCCAGCTGTCATCTCTCGGGACAGGAGCATGGAGCTGCACAGAAACACAAGCAGGTGACATGCTCCTGTCCAGAGAGATGACTCTGTGTCTGCCGCCGCCTCCTCTGCTCCTTATGACGTCAGGAGCAGAGGAGGAGGACAGACCCAGAAGACGAGGAGGAGGGCAGACACATAGAGGGGGCAGAACACACAAGGAGGAGGCAGGGAGGATTGTGCCAGCAGTGAGGACCTCTTCATAGGATCCCACCCAGGCGACCTCTAAAGGTATCGTCACACGCGGCAATATTGCTGGGCAATTTCACTGGCAATTTGCTGGTTGCAGTGAAATCATGGACACATTGTTCCATTTGTACACAGCAACAATGTGTCCATGGTTTCACTGCAACCAGCAAATTGCCAATGAAATTGCCCAGCAATATTGCCGCGTGTGACGGTACCTATAACTGTAAGGTTTCTAAAGTATTTTTTAAAGCTTATGGAGGGGCTAGAGCCATGGGGGACCCCTTCCCTGAATGCAGCAGACACACTGCATTCAGTTTGCCATGCACCATGGGGATGACAGGTCCTCTTTAAAGGATAGTAGTTATAAGGCCAAGTGCACACGCTGAGTATTTGATGAGTTTTTTACCTCAGGATTTGTAGCCAAAACCAGGAGTGGAGCAATCAGAGGAAAAGTCTAAAGGCCACTTCACACACACAGATATCTGAGTCCAATATCTGAACAGATCTCTGGTTGCAGTGAAATCATGGATACATTGCTCCATATTGTGGCTGTGTACAACATGGAGCAATGTATCCATGATTTCACTGCAACCAGAGATCTGTTCAGATATTGGACTCAGATATCTGTGTGTGTGAAGTGGCCTTAATAGAAACACCAGCACCACTTGTGTATTTAATTATCCACTCCTGGTTTCGGCTACAAATCCTGAGGTAAAAAACTCATCAAATAGTCAGCGTGTGCACGTGGCCTTAGTCCCAGAGTCAGCATTCATCGGTCAAGTTTTTGTGTTTTCATTGTTAGGCCAATGTCTCCACCTAGTGTTGACCGGGTGTATTGACAGACGGAGATGACTAGTCTGTAGAGTAGTGAACTATTAAAACGAATATTGATATTTCTTTCTGACACAGATGATCAGTAACAGTAGAGTGTAAATATTCTAATGGGATAGTACAATATGCAAATAATGAGCGGGCCAAGATTTTTTCTTGGAAGCAGCCAATTTCTGTTTTATGTATTTTAACCGATGATTTAAGATATTATTACAAAACTAATTGTATAGTGGACTAACAAAAATCCCTGAGGTGACATTCAGTCCATAGTGGTGTACTGCCACTGAATTAGCTTCATCCTTTACAAATGAAGTATGATATACCGGCTCCCTGATTTTGATGAGGGTCGTAAGCTGATCTACATCTTTCCCGGCAGATCATCGGCTCCATCCATCTCTTAACCAGTTAAATGCTGCTGTTAGTCTGTGACATTTACAGCGTGCCAGCAGGAGTCACATCTTACCATGAGCCAATCAGCACCTATGACCTCCTCGCCTGTCATGACAGTTCACACCTGTGAAAGCTTTTTTTTTCTTTTTGCACGCGCTTTTTTTCGCGTTTTGCGGCAGCGCTTTTTAGCGCCATACAATAACACTGTGCATTCACTCGCCGCGTTTTTACGCCTGCACTTCTCCCCCAAAAGCAGAGGGGAGAAGTGATGTCACACAGGGGAGGAAGAATCCTGTGTTCCTCCCCTGTGTGACATCTGTGACAGCCCCTTTTTGGGTTTTGCAGTGCATTAATATACGCTGCAAAACCTAAATAAGGGCCCTTTCACATCAGCGTTTTTTGAAATTCGCGGCAGATGCGGTGAAGAAAATGCATCTGCCGCGTTTAACGCATAACCGCGACACTTGCGGCACACTTGCGGCAAGCCCCATGCAATGTCTATGGGGCTTGCGGTAAGGGTGCGGCAGGTGCGGCAAGTGCAGTTTGCCAAAACCGCACTTGCCGCACCTACCACAAGTACGCCTATACCTTGTATGACGTTTACCGCAACCGTGCCGCAAGTGCAGCCGGTATGCGGTAATCGCGGCAGATGCGTTTTTTTCACCGCATCTGCCGCGATTTGAAAAAAACGCTGATGTGAAAGGGCCCTTAGTCATCCAAATGGTATTAAAAATAATACAAAATTGAATACTTACCATCCGCCGACTGTCTGGGTCACCGGGACCGAGACATCCACATCTACTGTTTTTCCAGGACCTTGCAAGATCTGTGATTGGCCGCTCACGATCATGTGATATGTGATGTGCTTATCAATGATCGCGAGCGGCCAATCAGAGTTCACAGGTCTTGGAAGCACAGTAGATGTGGATGTGTTTGTTGCTGGTAACCGTGAACAGCCGACGGAGGGTAAGTATTCAATTTTTATTATTTTTAATACAATTTGGATGACTTATTGAGCTGTCGCAGCGTATATTAATACACTGCAAAACCCAAAAAGGGGCTGTCACAGATGTCACACAGGGGAGGAACACATTCTTCCTCCCCCGTGTGACATCACTTCCTGCCTCGCCGGCGTATTCCCGTTGGAATTGTGCATTGTCTGAACGGCGATGCCTAATTCCAGCGGGAATAATGGGCTCCTATGGGAGAAAGCGCGAGTCCACTTGTATAAAGAATTGACATGGTCATTGTTTTTACACCCGCGCTTTCTCCCATAAAAGCGCGGCGTATATTTACACAGCGTCTGCACAGCAAAAGAGAAAGTCCATTCACCTTGCCGGCAGACACAGGTGCGCTTTAGGAGAGAAGGCGCAAAAAAGCACAATGTGTGAACATAGCCTCAGGCTCCCGGAAAATGGCAACAAGATATGTTTTTCCTCCAAATCTCAGATTTCTTTTTTACTACTTAAATAAAACAAAAACTGCAATGTTTTGATATCTGCTTAATGCATACTGACCTGGAGAATCATATTGGTCATTTTTACAGTAAAATTGATACTGTAAATGCGCTCTGGCATTAATGGTGCTATATAAGTGAATAAATATTATTTCTGTATTTCTCCCATTTTATGTTATGACTTTTTTGCCTATCTGCGTGCCCTTTTTATTTTTTTTTATCTTTTTTCTGTAAGCACTGTAACTGTTATATTAAAGTTAAATCTTTAATAAGTTGATTCTAAAGGCCCCGTCTCACACAATATCGCTAACAATATTGTTGCAACGTCACTGTTTTTGTGACGTTGCAGCAAATGTTGAAACGACAACGTTGTGTGTGACACGTATCAACGATGAGTCGTTGATCGCAGATTTATGAACCGGTTCATAAATCTGTCGTTTCGTGTCTCACTGGATGCGCAGCATCGCTGCGTGTGACAGCGGGAGACCAACGATCAGCGATCTTGCTGTGAGGCGCTGTGAGCTTGTATCTAAGGTAAACAGCGGGTAACTAAGCAGAGCGCGGCGCTTAGTTACCCACTGTTTACCTTGGATACCAGCGTGCTTGCTGATCCTGATCGCTGGTGAGTCTGTCTGTCTGATCAGTCCCCATCGTTGGTCCGATTGCTGCCACATTGAAGCGTGGAACAGGGCCTTTACAGAGAGTGTGAGACACTATTGTCAGACAGTAGTATATTAACTAACCTGTGTGTTGGTGAGTGGTGGTTGCATGTGATGAGCGAGTATTGAAATATTCGTAATCTCTATACTCGTAATGAGTAGTTTTCAATACTCGCGTACTCATCTTAATAGCAGGTCTAATTTTAGTCAATTAGTGATAGACACATCTGGCCATAAAACGAGTATTTCCGGGACAGGGCGGGAGGTGGGCTTTTTTTTTTGCATCTTCACTGCATAAAACACCTTGCTGTGCTTCCCCCCCCAGAGAGCCTAACATTCAATCTGCTCTCACTGAGGTGCCAGCTCCCATTGTTTACTGAAGGGAGGTGTCATTTTGTGTCAGATCGATAATGATGGACACATCACTCACGAGCACCAGCAATACTCGCTGAGTAATGAGTATCGCGAATACCGTACTATCCATGCGAATAGTAACGATTACACTGACTCTTCATTAGTGGCAGCGTGGTGTGTAGCTGGGGTGTGATTTATGTTCCCTTTACAGCCTAGAACAGAGGATGAGTATTGGACTAAGTGAGAGGAGATAAATTAACCCTTGCAGGCACACCCCCTAGTCATGTGCTGAGAAGTGGGTACGTGACAAATTTATAAAATAAATATTTTTATTATTATTCATTAAATTGTGCTGTAACACCTAATGGCATTCAAAACGAAACCTCATCCTGCATAAAGACATATCCTTGAACTGCCATGAAAAATTAATTAAAGGGAAGGCTCTTGGAAGAAAGGAAAAAGCAAAAGTGTAACGAAGAATCGTGCAGCCTAAAATGTAAGAATTTTAGGAATCAAGTTCAGATATCTACACCTGGGACACACATCTGCTGTTCTGCTCGGATTCAGTTAGAAGCCTTTCTTTGTCCTCTAGACCCTTACAGAATCTGTCGTTCTCGGGACATTGTACACTGTATCCCTGCCTGAGTTTTTCAAGAAACATAATTTTACTTAAACCGTATTGTACATTGAGCTGCATTATGTACCAAGAACAAAGACACCGGTCCCAGCCTGCAGGGCTGACAAGTCGACGTAGCCACTCCTCTATACAAATCAACTGTTATGTAGGTTGTATTGCCTAAGCTGCATATATACAAAAGAGCAACTCTGCACGATAGGACTTTGTCCTAGATTTGCTTGAATGTGAAAAGATACTATAGCGGGAAAAAAAAATACTGACTGCATTGGCCGGAATCGAACCCGGGCCTCCCGCGTGGCAGGCGAGAATTCTACCACTGAACCACCAATGCTTGTCTGTCTTTACTCCTTCTTTCGTGAAGTTTGTAGCAGGCACCCCCTTCTGCTCACGCTCCGATCCTCCTCCACATCACAGGATGTTGTGACAGCTGAAGCACTCAGCAGCCCGGCTAGCTCAGTCGGTAGAGCATGAGACTCTTAATCTCAGGGTCGTGGGTTCGAGCCCCACGTTGGGCGTGAGATTTTTTTTTCATATATATTTGTTCTATATTGTGTTCTTAGGATAAAGAGTTCTTTTTGCCCAATTAACCCCCGAGACTCAAAGAGTAGCACACAATGAAGCAGCATTTCTTGATTACAATTGCCCAATCCAAAGTAAAACCATAAGAGAAACAGTCTAGGATCATGCATCAAGCAAGAGAAAGAAAAGCAGGATCCTATGAAGTATAACGAAACAAAAAATTGCAACCCACTAGGTGGCACAGACAGATTGTCTATGAGCAGAAGGTTTCAGAATTGTAATAAAAAAAAAAAGGCGAAAGGACAAATAGAAAGTTACCATAGATGTACATGAACAGGGGAGGGGGACGTCACATTGGTGTTATTTCTGCAGCCGAAACTGCTTTCTTGGCAGTAAAAAAAAAAAACAACAAGTTTTGCTATTTTTTTGGATGTGCTTTTGCTGTGTCCGTTGTCTACAGAACATGATTAATAAAGTTAGTTTCATTCAGCGGCTGTTTATTTCAACTCTCATTGCTTTCAAAGATGAAAATTAAAGGGGACATATGGCTTACAATAAGTAGGACAAATGATAATTTCTTGTGGCCAGAATACCCCATTAACAGCCAAGCATTGTAAACTTATGGCGCTTGTTCCTAGGGCTTAATCCTGCTCTATTGCTCATTTGCAGATTAAAGTTAAAGTTCCTGTAATCTAGCAGGAGTAATACCAGTCCCTGCCTTGCAGATAAAGCTGGAGATTCTGGGAAGAAGACAGAAACAGTTTATTACCGTGTCTGTCTTCTATTTAACTAGCTACAGTTGTGGCCAAAAGTGTTGACACCCCTGCAATTCTGTCAGATAATACTCAGTTTCTTCCTGAAAATGATTGCAATCACAAATTCTTTGGTATTATCATCTTCATTTAATTTGTCTTCAATGAAAACACACAAAAAGAATTGTCCTAAAGCCAAATTGGATATAATTCCACACCAAGCATAAAAAAGGGGGTGGACAAAAGTATTGACACTGTTAGAAAAATCATGTGATGCTTCTCTAATTTGTGTAATTAACAGCACCTGTAACTTACTTGTGGCACCTAACAGGTGTTGGCAATAGCTAAATCACACTTGCAGCCAGTTGACATGGATTAAAGTTGACTTAACCTCTGTCCTGTGTCCATGTGTGTACCACATTGAGCATGGAGGAAAGAAAAAAGACCAAAGAACTGTCTGAGGACTTGAGAAAAAAAATTGTGAGGACGCATGAGCAGTCTCAAGGCTACAAGTCCATCTCCAAAGACCTAAATGTTCCTGTGTCTACCGTGCACAGTGTCATCAAGAGGTTTAAAGCCCATGGCACTGTGGATAACCTCCCTAGATGTGGACGGAAAAGAAAAATTGACGAGAGATTTCAACGCAAGATTGTGCGGATGGTGGATAAAGAACCTCGACTAACATCCAAACAAGTTCAAACTGCCCTGCAGTCTGAGGGTATGACAGTGTCAACCTGTACTATCCGTCGGCGTCTGAATGAAAAGGGACTGTATGGTAGGATACCCAGGAAGACCCCACTTCTTACCCCGAGACATAATAAAGCCAGGCTGGAGTTTGCCAAAACTTACCTGAGAAAGCCTAAAACATTTTGGAAGAATGTTCTCTGGTCAGATGAGACAAAAGTAGAGCTTTTTGGGCAAAGGCATCAACATAGAGTTTACAGAAGAAAAAAAGAGGCATTCAAAGAAAAGAACACGGTACCTACAGTCAAACATGGTGGATGTTCCCTGATGTTTTGGGGTTGCTTTGCTGACTCTGGCACTGGACTGCTTGACCGTGTGCATGGTATTATGAAGTCTGAAGACTACCAACAAATTTTGCAGCATAATGTAGGGCCCAGTGTGAGAAAGCTGGGTCTCCCTCAGAGGTCATGGGTCTTCCAGCAGGACAATGACCCAAAACACACTTCAAAAAGCACTAGAAAATGGTTTGAGAGAAAGCACTGGAGACTTCTAAGGTGGCCAGCAATGAGTCCAGACCTGAATATCATAGAACTCCTGTGGAGAGATCTAAAAATGGCAGTTTGGAGAAGGCACCCTTCAAATATCAGGGACCTGGAGCAGTTGGCCAAAGAAGAATGGTCTAAAATTCCAGCAGAGCATTGTAAGAAACTCATTGATGGTTACCGGAAGCGGTTGATCGCAGTTATTTTGGCTAAAGGTTGTGCAACCAAGTGTTAGCTGAGGGTGCCAATACTTTTGTCTGGCCCATTTTTGGAGTTTTGTGTGAAATTATCAATGTTTTGCTTTTTGCTTCATTCTCTTTTGTGTTTTTTTCATTGAAGACAAATTAAATGAAGATAATAATACCAAAGAATTTGTGATTGCAATCATTTTCAGGAAGAAACAGTATTATCTGACAGAATTGCAGGGGTGTCACTTTTGGCCACAACTGTACATAACATTCAGTGGAAAGAAGCATTGCCTGGTGCCTTCTGGGTCCTAGCAGAACCAGATCAGCTGTGCCAGTGGTGTGTGGCAAAAGTAGGAGACAGTTTTCCCTTGTAAAAAAACAAAAAAAAAACAAATGAAAAACCAAAAATTGTTTCTGCATTTGCTTAACAAAGTAATTTAAATTTATGTGGAGGCTCCTTGAAGTGGGTGCCAGGCTTGATCCTTAGTGGCTACTAATGAGACTAAGACCTCTGATTTTCATCTTTAGCACAGAGCAGTTTCTGCATTACACATTTGCACAATTCAGTCGGATCTTCTTTTCTCTAGTGCCATCATTAATTTACATTTCTTATATATACAGTAGTGTCGTGGCAGATATCCTATTCTTGCTAAAAAACGAGGAGAGGCAAAAATAAACATATTGGCTAGCCATCACAGCTGCATTACAGCACTACTATAGCGGGGTTGTTTGTTATCTTTCATTGCACTGCTGGAGTACTACTTTAAATCTAAGTCCCCGACCCATGTCTGATGTCTACGTTCCAACGCCTTCATCCTTTTCCAGTGTTTCTCCGGTCAGTCTCCGGCAATCTGTGACCTGCCGACAGCTCCAGTGTTTCATGGAGTGCCTGAGGTCACCACTTAATACATCTCTATGGGAGGCTCATCACTTAGGGACTTTCAGTAATTCACATAGGCTGTAAAACAGGGGTGGGCAACTCCAGTCCTCAAGAGCCGCACAGAGTGCAGGTTTTCAGGATTTCCTTAGCATTTGACAGTTGGAATCATCACCTGTGCAGATTAAATTACCAACTGTCAAATACTAAGAAAATCTTGAAAACCTGCAGTGGGTGCGGCTCTCGAGGTCTGGAGTTGCTCACCCCTGCTGTAGAAGGATATCATGACCATGTGACTAATGGGTAGAGCCAAGCAGCCCTGCCTTAAAGGAAATGTAGGCTTAGCTCCGCCCACTACAGTCATGACATCACAGGTCCTACTACAGCATTAGTGAGTGTCTTCAGGTCCTTACCTTGATGGTAATATATTACAATTCAGGAGGGTGACTACATTTAAAAAACATTTTGACTGAATGTGGATTGATGTGACTGATACCAGCTAAAGTATCCACCCTGATGACTGTTTGTGCAGGTACCGAATGCAAACATATAAGCAACTTAAGTGCTTTTTACTATAAATACATGGATTTTTTCCCATTAAAGGGATCCTGTCACCACCAAAACACCTCAAAACCTATTAAAAGCTGTCCCTACAGCATAGTAACACTTACCCTACACTCCTATTAGCTCCTAAATGCAGCAAGTGACATTGAAGAAAAATGTTATTATAGTACCTCATTATGGATGATAATGAGTGACTATGCTATTCATAGCCACCCTGGCAGGCGCTCCCTCTTCATGTTATCACGCCTCCATAGGCGTGATCTTGTAATCATATTAAAATGCGCGCCTCCCCGCCGCTCTGTGGTGTCTCTGCCGGCCTGTAGTGGGGCTGAGTGACGCGATCCGCGTCATTTCCTTCCGGCGCCGGGTGACGTATACACCAGAGCCGCTGTTAGCTTCAAAACGCGCACTGCGCATGCGCATGCGCAGTGCGGATCTTGAAGCCAACAGCGGCGCAGGTGTAAATACGTCACCCGGCGCCGGAAATGACGCGAATCGCGTCACCCAGCCCCACTACAGGCCCAGAACAGAACTGTAGATAATCAGTGAGGTCAACGGCTTGTGCTGTCTACACGGGCAGAGCCACTTGGCTCATCGATGGTCAGCAGTATGGTCCACTTGACATCACCACTGCAAACAACCTGCGGCAGAGACTGTCTTAGATCTGAGGAAAACTGAATTAGTCCTTACCGGTAATTCCTTTTCTTGGAGCCTTCCACGACAGCATTAGAGGATATCGGCCACGCCCTATTGGGGGACAGGAACACAGAGAGGTTAAAAGCCCCTCCCCTTCCTCCGCACTCCAGTGTATTACCAAGATCACCTGAAGACATGGATTACCTGATACAACCGAATCCAAATACCGACAATAAGGGGGGGAACTGATTCTGTCGTGGAAGGCTCCAAGAAAAGGAATTACCGGTAAGGACTAATTCAGTTTTCTCCCATCGCCTTCCACGACAGCATTGGAGGAATACCACCGATACTCCTCAGGGTGGGACAATTGCCTGTAGGACTTTCCTACCAAAGGACAGATCCCGACTAGAGGACAGATCTAACCTATAGTGATGAGAAAAGGCGTGGAGGGACGACCACGTAGCCGCTCTGCATATCTGCTCAGATGAAGCTCCAGCCCGCTCTGCCCAGGATGTAGCAGCAGCCCAAGTGGAATGAGCCTTCAACCCCACCGAGGAGCAAGGTCTTGAGCAACGTAGGCCGAACAGTTCGCCTTCTTGATCCAGGAAGCGATGGTAGCCTTGGAAGCTTTCTTCCCTTTGTTTTTCCCAAAATGCTGAACAAACAGGTTCTGATCCAACCTCCAGGAAGCGGTCACTTGGAGATAGTGGAGGACAAATCGACGCACATCCAAGGTGTGAAACACGGCCTCAGCTGCATTAGCAGAATGACAAAATGACGGGAGAACCACTTCCTGGGACCGATGGAAATCCGACACAACTTTAGGAAGAAAGGACGGATCCAACCAAAGCGTAATGCGATCATCAGAAACCACGAGGTAAGGCGCCCGGACCGAGAGCGCCTGAGCTCCCCAACTCGCCTGGCCGAAGTAATGGCCACCAAAAACGCCGTCTTGTGAGAGAGAGATGGAAGGGAAGCAGCAGACAAGGGCTCAAAGGGATACTGAGAAAGCCCCTGAAGAACAATGTTCAAATCCCAAGTAGCAACGGAAGTCCGAAGCCTGGGAAGCAGTCTACAAGCAGAGGTAAAAAATCGCTTGATCCATCGATGGGCAGCAAGATCCGGATCAAACACGGCACTGAGAGCTGAAACCTGGACCTAAGGAGTGCTCGGCTGAAGGCCCAAATCCAAGCCTCACTGCAAAAAATCCAAAATGAGAGCCACATTAGGATGATGTACATCCGGAACGGAAGGAGCACACCAGGACAGAAAGCGTTTCCAAACCTTCCCGTAAATGGCGTTCGTCACGGGCTTATCGTCCTGCACTGAACAAGGGGATTCCACCTCCTCAACTCCCATGGTGCTACGGACAGCGTCCAGCAATTCCCCCATGGACTCAGAGGAAAAATAGTAGTGGCCAGAATCTCGTGCCTGTGCAGAGGCAACAGAGGCAACATCCTCGCCGTCCTCAGACGCAGAGCTCTGGACAGCCTCCATGAGATCCACCGAATCATAGTCCTGGAGCTTCCTCTTTTTTGGAGGGGAGGGCCTGGATGCTGCAGCAAAAACCGGCAAGGCTGAGATAGAAGCCTGCACCTCCTGTCTAACTGCTTGAACTTCTTGTCTAACCATGGACTGGAGTTCCTCAAGCAGGGACGGGGATTCTTCCCTGACCACACCGTCAGTACACAGCTGACACAACTTCTTTTTGCAGGAAGAAGGCAGTTTCATGCCGCAGATGCCACATTTTCTGGATGGGGTTTTGCTGCCTTTAACAGAGGGGCCCTTGTCTCCCTATAGAAAAAGGGGACCCAGAGTGAGTAAAGGGATCTAATGCCCCTTACCGCAGTGACCACCCCCAAGACACTTACAGGAGCTGGGGGAATTCTGGGCTCTGCAGAGGCTTTGCAGAGGCAGAGGAGGAAGATCTAACACCCTCCATCTTCAGGGATCGTCCTTACCTGGGTGTAGTCTTCCGGCGGGTACTTATCCATAAGCACCGTGCCCCCAGCGAGGAACAGCTGTTCCCTCCCTCCTCCTGGTCACTTGCCGCAGGCAGACGCGTGCGATAGGCCTGCCGGGTCCCTGGAGCCGAGCCCAAGCCGCCGCCGCGTGCACAGGAGCCACCGCCCGAAAACCGTAAGTGGCGTCACCCAAAACCGGAAGTGATGTCGCAGCACTTTCGGTGCACGTTCCCGGGACCGCAGCTGGAGGAGGGAGACGCTGGAGAGGGGAGACAGGCCTCTGGCGCTCCGAAAACAGCCTGCTTTGCCCCGGAGGACGCAGGAAGGCCGCAAGGTCCCACCATGGGAGCCCCGAGAAGGAGGAGGAGGTCGCCCTGACGCCCATCTCTGGCCCGGCTGTAAGTCTACCCAAATGCTGCCCCTGCCGGCCTGACAGCACTGGAAACTCTCCATGCCCCAAGGGGGACAGGAAGACACTGGAGTGCGGAGGAAGGGGAGGGGCTTTTAACCTCTCTGTGTTCCTGTCCCCCAATAGGGCGTGGACGACATCCTCCAATGCTGTCCTGGAAGGCGATGGGAGAAAACAAGTAATAATTTATCTTTTTTTTAGAATGAACACTGCCTACGAAAGAAAGATGGAGACAACCTCTGAAAATGGAAAATAGCCTTGTCATGAAGGTGTTTGCTTTCATCCTTCCCTTCTTCAAAGAGTCAGCTCTCTTATTTTTCTGCCAACATAACCATGTTTGTTTTGCAGGACCAGTTGTACTTTGGAATGACACCATTACAGAGGACCTGTCACCCCCCCTGCTGCATTGCAATCTAAATGCAGCACTGAATACAGCATGTCTGCTGCATTCAGGGAAATGGTCCCCCATGTGTCTGCGTGCGGTGTACCCCGAGATATAGCCTTTGTAAAACTTAGTTAGAAGCCATGGAGGCAGTCACCGTGGCTGGAGGGAGCTCGATTGACTGTGGCCATTCCATCTCCCACTGCTTCTGTGTGCCACCTCCTGCTGTGATGTTTATGCCCTCCTCCTCTCGGTCACTCACAGCATGCAAATCATTTTTACAAAACCTATATCTTGGAGTACACAGCACACAGACACATGCTGCACTTAGATTGCCATGCAGCAGGGGGGTGACAGGTCCTCTTTAATTTCATCCTATAGGGCACTAAAAAGCGGGAAAAAATTCCAAGTGTATTAAAATGGAAATTGAAGAAGAAGAAAAAAAAAATCCCACAATTGTTTTTTTTTACAATGTTGCTATATGGCAAAGCTGACCTGGCAATATGATTCTACAGGTCAGTACGATTATGTAGATACCACAAAAGTATCGTTTTTTGTATTTACGTGGTAAGAAAATGTCAGAAATCAGGAAAAAAAATAATCTTGTGTCACTCTTTTCCAAGACCCATAACGTTTTCTATTTGCAGAATATGGGGCCGTGTGGGATTTTTGTACCCTGTGATGATGTTTTTATTGATACCATTTTGGCATCTATTCCCTGTTTTGATTGCCTCCTGATTGCATTTTATTGTAATGTTGCAGAGACCAAAAAAAGAAAGGAACTCGGTGTTATTTTTTTTCTTGTTACATAGTTTACAGATTGTATTATTTTAGATTGACTGATCTGATGTTTACGAATGCAGCAATACCAATTATGTGCATGTTTTTCACTGGTTTAATTTTAATGGGGCAAAAGGGGGTGACTTGAAATTTTATGTATTTTTATTTCTATTTTCACATTTCTAAAAACCATTTTTTTTAGTTCCTACTTGAACCTGCGATCATCCGATCACTTCTATGTATAGCAGTGCATCAGCACTACTATGGAAAGCAAAAATCAAGATCTCCTATGAACTAAACACTGGCTTTTACAGGAGAACCGTCTTGACAAGCACAGGGTCCTTCAGCTGACCACCAGCTGCCATTGAAACTCAATGGCACGCCCGTGAAGATGCACCCCCTTCCGGTTTGCATTAAATGCTACAGTCAAAGATCGACAGCAGTTCTTAACAGGTTACAGCTGCAGATGGAGCAGCCGCTAGAGGGAGGTGATGGCTGAAAAATATAGCCATCATCTACCAGGGAAGATGTGTGCTTGGTGTGTGAGCTCACATCAAAGGCAGGGACTCGACATATGTTGTAAAGGGGGTAAAAGGATTAGGAGAGTTTGAAATACGTTACTTTAGAATGAAATTATAACATCAGCTAAACAAGATGAAGTAGACAATCATTTAATTGTGCAGTGTAATCACACCAACCGGAGATAAAAAAAAAAAGAAGTTTGACTAGGTCCATAACTTAATAGCAGATTTCACCGCACGCAATGACATCAAGCTATGAGGACTATGAGATATTTGCAGACTCGGTAGAAATGGATGCGCTTTATAACAATTACATCATGAATATTAAGCTTCCCTGCTGCTTGGCAGAATAGTCGCATGATGTCAACACAAAACTGTCAGCCCAGCAATCACGCCTGAGTTGAAAGTAGCTTGACAAAAGCTGCGCCCTTTGTCAGCACTTCAATCAGCATAAATGGGTGAGTGGAAACACCAGGAATGGAGTCTGGCCTTCTTTCCTGTAGCTCAAAGCTTCTTTAGTAAGGTGGGGGAGTGGGACACCGCACAATCACAAACATGTCTGTTACAACTCAGATTGTAGATTTAGTGACATTTTCATATCTTATAAACCATGTATACCCCTTGATTGCAGGTGGTATGCAAAAAAAGCCTAAACTACTGGCCTAAGCATGTTTAGGAAAGCCGTCATGCTCCGATAGCCGACCTTTCCTGACTACATATACAGGGCGCTCTGGTGATCCTCTTTGAACCAGCTGCTCCCAGGCTCTTCTGGTGGTGGCTAATCTCACCAAGAACAAAACAATTGGCAGTATGGAATCTGACATGTCAGATCTTTCTCCTGACATCTTCTCTTGGATTAAAGTCAAGAGGAAATCCATACAATATTGGTGGACTTTGCTAACATTAGGCTAAGGCTGCGGTCCGCAACCTGTGGGGCTCTTGGGTCAGTGATGTGCGGCTCACAGCTGATGGCCAGCTTGGTGCATCAGGTTGAGCAAACAGCCATGAAGAGCAGGTCTCCAGATGGTGACTTTTGTAAGAAGAGCTGATCTGGATGAGGGTAAGGTAGGAACATCTTGATCTCGGTATACCGCCTCAGTGTGATTAAAGTGGAAAAGCTGGCTGTCATTGCACTGTTAATGGGTGTCACTGGTGTGAGGAAAGGGAGCTGAATGTGGCTTGCAACTATCAGGGATTTGTGGTTCTCAAAGTAAGAAAGATTGGGGACCTCTGGTCTAAGAGTACCATTGCAAGCGGCAACTTTTCTAGGAATTTCACTGGCAACTTACTGGTTGCAGTGAAATCATGGACACATTGTTCTATCTTGTTGCTGTGTACAAATGGAACAATGTGTCCATGATTTCACTGAAACCAGTAAGTTGCCAGTGAAATTCCTAGAAAAGTTGCCACGTGTAAAGGTACCTTAATGTATAAGGGTTCCCTTCTGAATTGCATCCAAGAGATGATGTCAGGGCAGAGAAAGATCCAGCATGTCAGATTTCACATTGCCAATTCTTTTGTTCTTGGTGAGATAAGCCACCGCCAGAAGAGTTTGGCAGTCACTCATTGGACAGCGCAGGAGTCAATAATTAAGCTTAGCTACTCATGCCAGGAGAAGCAGGAGAGGCCCAACGCTGCCTTCAATGACAAGAAAGTAAAGCACAATTTAGAAAGAAAAAAAAAAACCTGCAGCAGAAGGACTGGGGTTTTCCGAAAACAGAGAACTCCTTTGAGATTGGATTCCATCCAATATACAACCTCTGAAGAGAGCCATTGTGTAACACATATGTACAGAGACTTAAAAGAACTCTCCGGTTCTCTTCAAGTGTTTAATTTAGTTAACATTGTATTTGTCAAAAAAAGATCATTTTGGACCTTCCTCTGTAAGGCTGCCTTCACACTTGCAGATGCATCTGCAGCGTTTTGCAGATGCATCTGCAAGTATCAGCATGCAGACCGCGGTCCCTATGTTTATAATAGGGCGCACCGCGGTCTGAATGCTCTCATTGATTCCTATATGTGAGCCGTAAGCAGGCGTATGCCTGCTGACAGATCACACACTCCCGCCCCGCACCTTGGACGCAACATCTCGCGTCCATAGTGCGGGCGGGAGAGTGTGATCTGTAAGCAGGCATACGCCTGCTTACGGCTCACATATAGGAATCAATGAGAGCATTCACACCACGGCCGTGGTCTGCATGCTGATACTTGCAGATGCATCTGCAAAACGCTGCAGATGCATCTGCAAGTGTGAAGCCAGCGTAATCACCTGGCCCTCATTTACTATTCTTGAAATATGGCTTAAAAAGGACAGGTCTCCAGGTCAAAAGTGGCAAGTTTTTCCATTTAATTCCTGCAGCTCCATTTTTTTAGTCAAATCTGCCATACGGTTCCAGCGATATGAGCCTTATTTGATGTATATTTGTATGGTCTTTACAAGGGGGTGTGGCACACAGGATTTTCCGGGGGCTTGTTTTAAGGCAGCTCTGCATTGGTGTCCTATGAAGTATGACTCCATAGAAAATGAAGTATGACTCCATAGAAAAGACCATAACAGTTAACATATTGTGCGCAGTATATAAAAGACCCAGATCTCTGAAATTGTATGGCAAATTTAAAAAACAAAAACGGAATATCCTGGAGCCACAGGAACAAAATTAGATCAAAGGCTGGCAATTTTTGGTTGTACCTTGCATTACTTACATCAGAATTGCACTGAGAAATATTTCAAAAAGATCAAGAAAAGTAGCACAGAACGGTAGAAAATATATATTCACAGCATAGAGGAAGAGTTTTGATAAAATTATAAACAGGTTTATTGTGTCGGAAAATTTGCTATGACAATCTCACAATTTTCGGGTTTCCAATAAATGCCTTTTCTTTAATCCCAGTGGTACATCTACAACAGTCATTACATGATGAAAATTAGCCAAGATTAATTTAATTTTCAGTTGTGCTGTTGGAACGTCCTTTCTCAGATTTGTAGACTTTATGGTTCTTCATAGACGTTGAGGAAATAAAATTGACTTCCTAAAACCAGGAGACAACAGAACAGCGAGGTCAGTATCAAAGCCGTAGAGTAATTTACTGGGGATCTTCAGTAGAGGATGAACAATGGATGTCACATCTGGTGACTACACCTCAAAGTGAAGGTGTGTAGGCAAGAGGTGGTGGTTGGAGTTTGACTTGAATTCTCAGTTTTACTGTATATGGTCCATTCAAACTGAACACTTTTCTATTGACGGTTTTGCTTGTTTGTTTTGCTTTTTCACGTACAAAGTTCATAAAAGTCACAAATTACACAGACAACAATACATTATCATTTTATACATACATATGTTTAAAAACAACACACAATCTCTGGTTCTCCATATCTTTCAAAGTATTTTTCTCCAATATTACAGGCCTCATGCAAATCACTATAATGTCCAGAATAAAATAAAGAACAAAATAGGGCATGAAGTGAAACTACTTTTGCCTTAAATGTTATTTTTGGTGTCTTCACCCTTCCATTACATTTTCATCTGCCATATTGTAGATGATGATCTACAAAATAAATGGATCTGATTTATTTCATGCAAAAATTGACCTCAATGAAAAGCATTGATTGGATCATGCTGTATACAGAGATAGACCATGTGCACACGCTGAGAATCTGTTGAGTTTTTTAGCTCAGTATTTGTAAGCCAAAACCAGGAGTGGGTGATACATACAGAAGTGGTGTCCATGCTTCTATTATACTTTTCCTCTGCTTGTACTGATGTTAAATAATGGTGTCCTTACACAATATTTGTATGGAAATAGACATAAAAACCTATGGCCCCCATACTAGAAAACGAAAAAAATAAAAACAAGTGGGTGACACAGTTGGGTGCATGAGGTCATATTCTGCAACCTTACAAAACTGCATGGTGAGATTTCACGGATTACTCCCACATAGAAAAGGCAGCGATCACTTAAGATAAAAGCTTGCGTGAAACTCTCAATATACTGAATGTTTATCGAGGAATATTTAATAAAGTGATGGCCAAGTTCAATCAATGGGAAGTAGTGCATGTGCTGTACGACGTACAATAATATCCATTATCCAGAAGACAACCAATTTAAGGGCAAGTGTACACAATGTTATTGATGTGCGCTTTTAGAATTATGGCAGGTGTCAAAAAGACATAAGAAGCACATAGCGGTTAGGGTATGTGCACACGATCCGGAGGCACTACATGTCGGACACAGTGCCTCCGGACTTGAAGGAAGCTGCGGGTGACCGCAGGGTGAGGACAGTCGCCCTGTGCTCACAATCTCCGTTTGGTGCAGGGCGGCTTTTCCCTGCATTCACAAGTTGAGATAATTTCATGCTGCGGAGTCTGAAGCAATCATGCTGCGGAGATGAAGAAGCACAAACACCCATCCCGCAGGTGAAAAACACGCTGCGGTGGGGAGAAGCACAGTGAGCATGACATTTCTGAAATCCATCCACGGCGCTGGTGTTGTACAACGCAGTGGTGAAATGCTGCTATTCCAGCTCATGTGCATGCACCCTAACACGCAGTGCACATTCCTCTTGGCTTCAAAGAGAATCCAATTAAAAGTTTAAAATAATAATTATGAACTCATGCCACATGGATTCATAATAAAGTGAATGAGGCCTAAATATTTTTTACCCACCCAAATTATGCTTCTGTAACAGAAGAGACAACATGTTGACATGCATTGACTGTCAGATTGGCATGGTCCTACCACCAGGTCCTGCACTGTATTTTATTTGCTTAACATCTAGTACATCATACAAAGTAACAAGGGTAAAAAGAACAATTCATTTACAGAACAGAATACGGTACTTGTTAAAGTGAAGTTAATCCTTAACACTCTGAAGCCTGCAGAGGAAATTAGGTGTCTATGATGAAGCCCGAAGTCTGTTCTTAAAGGGAATCTGTCAGCAGGTTTATTTCTATGTAATCTGACAGCAGCATGGGGTAGGGACAGAGATCCCAATTCCAGCGATGATCACTTAAATTACTGGGTGCAGCAGATGTGATTGTCACAGTTTTCTCTAGGGCAGTTCTGGCAAAGCTTGGAATGCTGAGCACTGTATCACCGATTAACAGTTTTCTTCTATAGATAAAGCTGCCATTTAGCTCTGGGGGCATGGTTGGACTAGGAGGTACAAGGCAGGTTGTCAAGCAGTGTTAATCACCTTCTGATAAAATACTGATTGCACTGCGACTGCAAAAACACAGTTTAGTAAGTAGCATCACTGTAATCTGGTTCTATGCTGTTACATTATTGTGTTCTCAGATTACATAGCAAAAACCTGACAAATTCTCTTTAAAGAAGATGTCCCATGAAAATTGTTATTCTGTAATCCTTCCTAATCATGTAAGTAATGGTGTAAGTGCATTAAAATACTTACAAATCTCTAATATCCCCAGTTTCCAGGGTCACCCAGTCTTCTGGCCCACAAGAACTGAAAACAGACAAACGGGCTTACACAAGGGTTTGTGTATGACCCAGAAGTCACTTTCACAATTCAAGCTCGTTCTGAACTCCTAAAGGCTTACATTGATGGGGGTATTTGGTCCAACACAACATACCCTGTGTTAGTAATAGCAGGAGTGCTTACGTGGGACAGGATCGGCGCTGTAGGCCAATGATTGGTATTTTAATGCACTTGCATATCAATACATACACAATTAGATGTAATTTGGTAATAAAAATTTTGATGGGATGTTTCAAATGGTTATTTCAGAAACCTATCTTCTGAAGCACAACATTCCCCAGCCTCCCATGGCATGAATCACACCTGATGATTAACAGTTTGACCCGGTGGCATGGTTGAGCTTCTGGCCCAAACTGTGTACTTTACCCCTACAGCATAGAAAAATCCTAAGAACACAGCAGTTGGCCGGATCCGCTGAGCTTCTGAGAAGCGATTGCAAGTTCTATCAAATCAAAGAGCTTGCTAGTGCGCGCTCAGTGCCTAGGGAACCAGTCACCTATGATAAACTGCAAAGATGAGTGGTAATCTCAGCAACAAGCAATAAACTACAGATTTAACAATCCCCCAATTCTTGAGAATGGAGAGGATATTTACCACTACA
Source organism: Allobates femoralis (assembly GCA_033576535.1). NCBI lineage: Eukaryota > Metazoa > Chordata > Amphibia > Anura > Aromobatidae > Allobates > Allobates femoralis. The sequence continues at coordinate 72,088,071 of JARQOC010000001.1, read as the reverse complement.
GTTGGCCAAACCTACTGACCATCTAATGTGGACGGGACCACCTGAATCTGCCCCAGCAACTGTAAGGGGAGAGAAGAAATGAACAGCAAGCATTCAAAAGCCTGGCCATTGTGTTACCCAGATAGACAAGGCGCTGTAAGGGCCCTTTCACATCAGCGTTTTTTGAAATTCGCGGCAGATGCGGTGAAAAAACCGCATCTGCAGCGAATACCGCATACCGGCTGCACTTGCGGCGCGGTTGCGGTAAACGCCATGCAAAGTATAGGCGTACTTGCGGCAAGTGCGGTTTTGCACTTGCGGCAGGTGCGGCCGCGGAAAAAAAAACGCGTCTGACTGCGTTTTTTTTCGCGGCCGCACCTGCCGCAAGTGCAAAACCGCACTTGCCGCAAGTACGCCTATACTTTGCATGGCGTTTACCGCATACGCGCTGCAAGTGCAGCCGGTATGCGGTAATCGCAGCAGATGCGTTTTTTTCACCGCATCTGCCGCGAATTTCAAAAAACGCTGATGTGAAAGGGCCCTAAGACATTTACGGCAAAAAGGTAGCCATCGCTCCTCAAAGACCAAATGCATGTAGGGGAGTCGGGAGAGATAGCTGTTGGTTATCTAAGATGCTTGGGCACCTGCAGACAGTCTTTTCTTGGGTGAATGCTCATATAGTCAGGCACAAACTCCAGACCGCCAGTTACTCTTCATGTGTTCAGCAGCAGTTGACTACTTAACAGTGATATTTAGAAGACCAATTGCTGCCTCTTTGGTTCAAGAAGTCCTCCCTTTAAGTTTTTTCCCCGTTAAATCTGTGTATATATGCATATAGTACAGTGTGTGTGAACTTATATACTCACCTATCACCGTCTTCTCTGGTTTCCAGCGTCATTCTGCTTCTCTTCTCAGGGACATCACTGCTCTTCAGTGTCTCCAGGTCACTCTATGCTCTAGGTTTGTGCCAGGTGTCTATAGAGCTTTGTTCTGACACTCCATAGACTTACATTGTAAAAAAACACTCCTGGGTCATGCAGAGTGCAGTGTGACATGGAGAGTCTGCAGAGCGGTGACATGACTGAGAAGAAAAGCAGAACGGCGGTGGATACTATAGAAGATGGCATTAGGGGAGTATATTAAAGGGAGATAACTTTTTGTGCTGGGTGGCACGGTGGCTCGGGGTTTAGCACTGAGGTCCTTGGGTTCGATTTTCACAGGAAGGACAAGGACAACATCTGCAAGGAGTTTGTATGTTCTCCCCATGTTTGTGTGGGTTTCATCCAGGCACTCCGGTTCCATCCTATATTTCAAAGACCTATACTGATCAGATATTTAGATTGTGAGCCCCAAGAGGGACAGTGTTGCAATGTATGTAAAGCACTATGGAATTAATAGCACTATATCAATGAATAAATATTATTACTGTCCCTGCCCTCACACACTATGAAACTGAGCTATCTACTACAGTTCTAGGATATTTAGATCATTTATAAATCCATAACATAGTATGCGCTCCTCAGCCCTCACCCCTCCAGTATGGGACAATTTGTCACAGAGCAGTTTCAGCTTCCGGCTACAGCTGAGAACAGGGGGGTATGGTGGGTGCATGGCTGCCGGCTCCATGCTCATCCCCACATGCCAGCACCCACTCTATGTCACCCACACTCTATACCGGTTGTCTGTTCTACCTAATCCTGCCCACTGCTATGGATCTTGCAAGGGTTCCTGCACTGTATGACTACTGCATTAATTACCGTTACTGCCAGTGCGGGGATCACATCGCATCCTGAGCGGAGAGTGACAGCATGTTTGTATATGCAGCAGCTACTCTCAGCTCAGGAGAGATGGAGGACTGTGATACAATCATCTCACAGTAATCCAGGAGGCATACAGCACAGGCACCCCTTGCAGGATGCAGAGCGTTGGGAGGGGTTAGGCGGAATATTTATGCATACAATATTCATAGTGTGGGTGGCATAGAGTGGGTCCTGGTAGGTAGGATGAGCACTGGAGACGGCGGCTATGCCCCCACCACACCCCCTGTTCTCTGCAGCAGGCTGAAGCTATCCAGAAGCTGAAATTGCTGACGTTTGGTCCCATACGGGAGAGGTGAGGGCTAAGGAGCAGATCCTAAAAGGATTTATAAATGATCTCAAAGTTCTCGAACCGTAGTGGACAGCCCAGCTTCATAGTGTAGGAGGGCAGGGACAATATAATGTGTTTCCCCAGAGTTCCCCTTTAACAGACTTACACTACATGGTCAGATTTCATGAAAAAGAAACTTCATGGGAGATCTTCTTTAAGAGGGATTGGAGTATAGGAAGATTTGGTCGATGCATAAGAAAAGCACCATCAAAAGCAATCATTTTAGCCACCGTAGTGCAATCAGATGCTTTTGACTTGTGCCAGTACTTCATAGTTCAGAATTGGCACAACAGACATGCTCACTTCTTAAAATGACATTGACAACCTATAAAGTCATTGGGCATTTCATAGTCATTTTTGCTGAGATTAGCTACACATGGTGCACACAGTAAATCTGTAGCTTCATAACTGTGCAAAAAAACACGGCTAAGAACACAAATCTTTGGTGTCGCAGGTGATGACATAAGAATGTGCAGTGCCCTGTGCCCCATAATACTTATAACATGGCTACATCTGATAAGCATCGTGCCTAATCATATCCATAGATCCACTAGGATCAGTAACACAACCCTTTTTTTTGGATAACGAATGAGAACAAAAAATCATTTTACTGCATTGTTGATACAAACAGTGTGTATAAATAATATTCTGGGTATACGTAGTCACATATACACACAGTATATAGTCATGTGGATTTAGTATTATAGCAGTATCCTCTCTCTACACGTGCTACCTAGATCTAATAGTATCTTCCACTATCGGAAAGATCTTTTGGAATACATTACATTTTGATTGACTAAAGGCTTTGGTGCAAATTGATTAAAATATACAATATTGCAGGGAAAACAAAGAAATTAACATAAAGAACAGCTACACAGCTTATAACAAATAGGTAACACATAGTTAACACATATGCAATTTGGCACAATAATCTAATTTGTTCAGTCGTTTCTTTAATAAAATAAATGATTACAAGTCCCCTCGATACAATATCACATTCGCAGCACTCCTTTGCCCAACGAATAGGGAGCGGAAGGCCGATACTGGAGTATTTACCATGCAGAACCCGGCTATCAGGAAGGTTTGTGATGTCTGCAGTGTTTTGGAAGGGGCCTGGCTCATGTGGGAAGCAGCGCCAGCGTGCCGTTACCGTGGCCTTCAGTGCCGCTTGAGTGTAGGGATCTACAGAGCTCTGGCGCTAACGCTACCACAACCAACACGTAAAAGGACTTCACATGTAGCTTAAAAAATAGGCGGTTCAGAAACATTTGGATGATAACAAACAAAATAAAAAAAAAAAAAATAAGATAGCATTGAGCGAAAAAAAGATTTGCGCTCCTAGGTCCGCCATACGGTGCTTCAGTCCTGCAACCAAAATCCACAGCTCGGCATCCTTTGTGCCTCTGGCATTTACCGGGCCTGTGATACTTGTCACAACATTGCATTCAAGTCAAGACCCAGCTGGGCTTTAAGGGGTTGTGCCATGACAATGGTACATTTTAATAGATCTTACAATAAAAAAAAGTTCCACAATTGGGTGTTTAAAAAAATAAATAAAATGTTCCTGTCCCAAGACATCCTTTTTAATGTGCCCCTGTAATGTATGTGTGAGACCATGCAGGAACAGGTCAGATATACCCACAGCTCCTTGAGGCAGGGGAGGAGGAAGTAGGAGTATACAGGCATTACAGCCAGGGATCGCAGCTGATTCTTTCTGTGATGTTAAACAAGCTTAACAGGTAATGAAATGTTTAATATCATAAAAAGAATCAGCTGCGATCCCCGGCTGTAATGTCTTATACAGTGTTTCCCCGACAATAAGTCACCCCCGATTATAAGACAGGGCAGGGCTGGGGGCAATTTTTTTAATAGAAAACATACCCCGATAATAAGACAGGGTGACTTATTTTCGGGGAAAATTTGGTGGGGGGGCCAGGGGAATATCTCATACTCACCGCTGCTGCTGCCGCTGCTGTCTCCGGTGCCCCCGCTGTGTTCCAGGTGCCTGGGTGAGCAGGGCGGGTAATTTAAATCCCCCGCCGCTGTCCCGGCCAATCACAGGCCAGGAACTGCCCAGAGGCCAATCACAAGCCAGTCGCGCTGCATGACGTCAGTCTGGCCTATCATTGGCTCCCCAGGCAGTTCCTGGCCTGTGATTGGCCGGGACAGTGGCACGTGTGCAGGCCGGGCTGTCTGTGCGACGATGCCCAGCCTGCCTGCTGCTGTGCCTGTCGGAGGTGCCCGGGCTGTCGGAGGTGCCCGGGATGTGCTGCGGTCCTCAGGCATGTGGATGCCTGGGATGTGCTGCGGTCCCCGGTGGTCGGAGGAGCCCAGGTCAGTGTGTCCCTGTATGTGTGAGTGTGCCCCTGTATGTGTGAGTGTGCCCCTGTATGTGTATGCCCCTGGGTTAGGGCTAGGGTTAGGGCTAGGGCGGGAAATATAAGACATACCCCGAAAATAAGTCAGGGTGGGATTTTTGGGGGTAAAATTAATATAAGACACTGTCTTATATTCGCGGAAACACGGTATCCTGTGATCCCCAGCTGTAATGTCTGTATACCCTTATATCCTGTGATCCCCGGCTGTAATGCCTGTATACTCTTATATCCTGTGATCTCCGGCTAGAATGTCTGTATACTCTTATATCCTGTGATCCCAGCTGTATTGTCTGTATACTCTTATATTCTGTGATACCCAGCTGTAATGTCTGTATAATCTCTTACTTCCTCCCCTACCCAGGAGCTGTGGTATATCCGACCTGTTCCTGCGTGGTCAGACACATACATTACACAGAGGCACATATTTAAGAATATCTCGGGTACAGGAACATTTCCTTTTAACACTTTCAACTGTGGAACCTATACATTTTAATTACTAGATCTTAAATAAAAATAAATGTTTGTGGCACAAACCCTTGTGATGCAGAGGATGCTGGCCACAAAAGTAAAGTCTGTCCTTGCCCTGTCCCATAAAAAACTGAATGCTGGACCGATGCAGCACAAATCTTGTTTTTAACAAGCTCAACAAAAATAGATGATGAAATTACCGAAGAATAAAAAAGCACCAAAATAATCTTAAAAAAAAAAAAAAAAAAAAAAAAAAACATGAATTTTGCCAGTAAAGCTAGCAAAGTAGATGATTGACAGCACAGTGAATTGTACAATACTTGCTGGATCAGAACAGAAATACATATGAAGACCTTGCACAGTATGTGGGTACATTAAATATACAAGCAAGTAACTAACGTGAAAGGCACCCTATGCGTCTTAAATAAATATGAAATGTCTTGGAGAAGAAGTACAAATGACCAGACAATGCTGAAAGGTGGTGCCAGTCAGATACGATGCGAGCAGGACAATAGACGAGAGCATATCCACAGTGAAAACAGCATTCGATCCATGCCGGTGATCATGTCCAAAGCATAGATAAGAGAAAATGGAAAAAAAAAAAAAAAAAAAAAGCAGCATGTAGATGTGATATGTGGAGTTATAGCAGGTGAGGTCCTCGACGGGACCAACCACAATCACATTGCTTGGAACCTCCAAGTGCAGAGACGGCCATGTAATTACATCTCAGGTATATTATAAGGCAGAATATAAAAAGATAGGGGAATGCTCATAGCAAGGAGCTTAGACACTGAACGGAACAGAAAGGTTACAGCGTAGATTGATGGAGAACGTCACTCTCATGGGGCTGGAGACGCCTTTGGTTCTATTCTGGGGTGTTCAGTTTCCGTCTTTCAGTGACTTAACCTCAGCTGGAGTCCAATCTCCGAGTCTCCTCACAGTAGTCTCAGGACAAAGGTTTGATTAGATAGAGTTTCTCGCCTTGCTCGCTGGTAAAAATAGGGGCCTTTTTGTAATGTTCTACCAACTCCTCCATGGTGGTAAACCTGCGCTGGCCAATGCAGTATACACTGTCTTTCATCTGAACTTTGAAATGTTTGTTCTTGCCTTGGGCCTTCAGTGACACTGAGAAATCATTCGGCTAAGGGGACAAAAAAAAAAAAAGAAATCGATTAATAAACTGAGAAAGCAAATTCATGATGTGGCAATTACAACTACAATAAATAGTGACGCAAAAAGGAAATAGCTGTGACCTCAGTATTACAAATGATGTTGGGCAAGAGTTGCAGAAACCAGACATGAATAGGAGATGACATTCATCACATACTGGATTAGCTTCACATTACTTAAATGTAGTGAAAAAGTGTTAAGTGCTGGAGTGCGTGCTGTGATCTGATGAGCAAGAAACATTTCATTAATATTTATATATTTTATTACTATGCTACTATAGTACTGTTATAATTTATATCTTTGTTGTAAGCCTCATTCAAACATCACAAGGTCCAAGTACAGAGCAACCCTGGGCCTCCTGATTCGACCAGGTCAGTCTCATGCATGCATGGCTGTGCCAATGGTAGAATTTGGTTGCAATTTTTCATTCGGATTTTGCAGCTTTTTTTTAAGCAATTTTTCACTGTTGTGACTGTACAAAGCTAGGTTAGGCTGGGAAAAAAAAAAGGTTTCAAGATGTCATAATGTGACGTGGGGCTCTGCTGTATTTTTGGTCACCAGCCAAGGTGCAGCAGGCAGGTATGGGCTGCCACCACACCCCACCTCCCTAGTTTTACCTGATGGTAACCAAAAAATACATTTTTTTGTAATTATTTCTGTATTACAATTTTAAAGAAAAACGACGTGGGGCTTCACTGTATTTTGGATGCCAGCCAGCTACAGCAGGTAGGTATAGGCTGCCCCCTACCCCAACTGTCTAATTTTACCTGGCTGGAACCCAAAAATATAGGGAAGCTGTGCCCGGCTCTTCCAGCAGCCCTGTGGCGGTGGTAGACTGACTAATAAGGGATTAAAGCCAACTGAATATTGCCAGCTGGCACTAACCTCAAGATTCATAATGTTGGGCCAATGTTAGACCCAAACATTAGGAATCTCTAGTACTTAGTAAAGACACAACACCAAGAAAAATCTTTATCACAACAAAAAACGTTAAACATATATTTAGACTCCATCATTATTACCCCCAATACCCATCTACGATCCTGTACAACGTCTGTTCCTGCAAAGTCCAAAACTGAATGAGTTTCAGCTCGCACAGTTGTCCAAATATCTTTATTGAAATTTCAAGGGAGGGGGGAGGGGAGGGAATTAGATACATAAATAAAGAGGGAGAGGAGGGGGGAGGGGAAGGGTAATAAACGTAACAAGTAAACAAACCAACAAATAACATGAACGGTACAAGTCGTAAGTACATATGCAAATTCAAATACAGCGCTCGTACAAAAAGAGAGAAAATTGGAAAGGTACAAATGAATATCCGAATACTGAATAGTCCAAACACACTCTGTGCATTTTGTCGCAAATCGTAATGCAAGCTTGAAAGCATTGTGGGGAAGAAACAGTCAAATCATCAATTTTTACGAAAAAATTGTCAACCATGTCTCCCAACGCCCTATGAATTTTGGGAACCTGTTTGCGCGTATAGCGAAGTTGTACTCGAAAGTACAGTGAGTCGACACTCTTTCAATCAGGTCATCCACTGTGGGGGGTTCTGGTTTGTTCCACCTCGAGGCTATCAGGACTCTAGCAGTCAAAATAATGTGGGATGTTAAGAAGCGTATGTGGTGAGGGAGGTCCTCTGTGCCAATCAGTAGTAATATTAATTCTGGGGTGAAGTTTATTTGAATCCCAGTGACGTTTGTAATTAGAGATTTGACATCTCTCCAATAATTGGTCAGGACAGGACAGTACCAGAAAATATGTGAGAGGGTTCCCAGGTTTCCACAGCCTCTCCAGCAAGATGGGTCGTGATTGGGGTTCATATGATATAGTTTGATAGGGGTATAGTACCATCGTGAGAGGACCTTATAGTAAGACTCGTGGAGGGTGGCACAAGATGAGCTGGAATACACTGTCTTAATAGTTTTAGCCATTTTCCCCAGGTCCACGTGGATACCCAACTCCTCCTCCCAAGCTCCAAAGAATGAGAGGTTTATTAATTCGACTTCTTCGTTGAAGATTCTATAGAGAGAGCTCGTTTCCCAAAGGGAGGCTTTCCGTGGGGAGTTTATAAGTTCGTCAATTACTTGCGGAGCTGTGAGTTTGAGATTGTGAGTGCTGAGGTAATTGGCTATGACTCTCCAGTTAGTTCGGTCATCCCTAGTGAGGGGGAATTTGTCTTGGAGGATGTGGAAGGGGATGATAGAGTTTCCTGAAAGCAGATCATTAACATAAAGAATCTCCTTATCCCTCCAGAGAGAGAGGTCCAGGTTCGGCATCAGAATTTCAAGAGTTTCTAGAGGGATTTTGTTGAGAATGGAAGAAGTATAGTATTTGGCTGCCTTTTTGACAAGATCTCTCCAGGCTAGAATAGTTGCTCTAGTAATTGGGTGAGTAGGAGGAGGTTTGGAGGGATTTACTAAATAAGCCATGATTAGAGCTTTTTGATTATTGTTTATTGATCGTTCCTTCTAAAGAGATCCAGGGCGAATCGTTCGGGCCTATAAGCCATTTTTGTGAGAGTTTGGCGATGGATGCCAAGTAGTAGTTGTGCAAGTTGGGAACTCCTAGGCCTGCTACTCTCTTGTGCCTCTCGAGGGATAGTCTGGCCACTCTTGGGCGCTTATTGAGCCAAATGAACGCACGGAGTTGTGATTGGAGTTTAATGAACCATCTCTTCGGGATGAACAAAGGGATGGATCTAATTATGTACAAGAATTTCGGGAGCAGTGTCATTTTGAAAGCTTCAATCCTGCTCAGCCAGGACAGTTCAACTTTTGAAAGACGTAAGTAGGCCTGATGGAACGAGTTAAATAGGTTTGTTAGGTTCGTCTGTACCGTGGCTGAACAGGGTTTGGTCAAAGTAATCCCTAAATAAGAAATCTCCTTTTCCGTCCATGTATAGTTAAACTCTTCTTTGAGGTACTTGAGTAGTGTTTCCTCTACATTAAAGTCCAGGATCTGGGATTTTGTTTCGTTTATTTTGTAGAAGGAGAGCTGGGAGAATCTCTCAATGACCCTTGACAGGTGTCTGAGAGATTTGAGGGGATTGGTAATTGAAAGGAGGATGTCATCTGCAAACAGAGATATTTTGTGTTGGCGTTGATTTAACGGGATTCCTCTAATATTGTCATTGTCTCTGATGCTAGATGCAAGTGGCTCAATGAATAGGGCAAAGAGGATAGGGGAGAGTGGGCACCCCTGCCTCGTGCCATTTGTCAAGGGGAATTTTTGAGACAGGAAATTGTTAGAGTATACTCTTGCTGTGGGATTGGCATACATTGATGATATGAAACGAAGGATATTGCCTTGGAACCCAAACCTTCGCAGGGTGCGAAATAAGAAGTTCCACTGGACCCTATCAAAGGCCTTCTCGGCATCTAAGGCCAAGAAGGCTGAGGGTTGTTTTGAATTCTCTATAGAGGTGATTAGATCCAGGGCTCTCTAGTGGCGTCAGCCGTATTACGGCCTGGGATGAACCCTGCCTGATCAGGGTGGATTAATTTGGTGATGTAATTTTTGATTCTATTAGCTGCTATTTTAGCTAAGAATTTCGTGTCCGAATTCAGGAGGGAGATCGGCCTATAGTTCTTGGTATCTGCCGGGTCTCCCTTTCCTTTGGGTATCACCGTAATAACAGCTTCGAGCATTTCAGGTGGTAGGTGTCCGTGGGTAGCAGAGTAATTGGCCAATCTGGTAACATACGGGGACAATAAATCTGTGAAGATTTTGTAGAGCTCATTTTGGAATCCGTCAGGACCGGGTGATTTGCCCACTTTCGATTGTCCTATGACTTCTGAAATCTCAGATGTCGTGAACGGTAAGTTGAGGTCCAATAAGTCACGATCTGTAAGTGAGGGCAGGTCAAGGTTGGTTAGGTAGTCAGTGATATCTTGATCGAGGGTTCCAAAGTGGAGGGGTTATTTTTCAAATTGTAGAGGGAGGTGTAGAAGTGAGCAAAGGTATCGGCTATATCCTTCGGGTGTTTAAGAGTTTGGCCAAGTGGGTTCCTAATCTCTTTAATTCTGGATTTCAGCTTCTGGTGTTTAATTTTTGCTGCTAGGAGTTTGGAGGGTCTATCATCAGAAAAGTAATGGTTGGTTTTGAGAATTTGGGAGATCCTGTCATATTCGGAGGATAAGAGGGATTTTAATTCTGACCTGAGTTTCAAAATGTCCAAGGAGAGATCGGGACTAGGACTAGATGTTTGCTTTTGTTCCAGATTGTGTATCTGGTTCACCAAGGTTTGTGTTTTTTCTCTGTTTTTCCTGTTATGCTGTGCGTTCAGTTGTATCATTTTGCCTCTAAGAACAGCTTTGAAAGCGGACCAGAGTATAGGGGTTGAAACATCCTCCGTATCATTTACCTTGAAGTAGTCTACTATGGTTTTTTCAATTTCCTTTTTATATGCTGGGTGAGTGTATAGTAGACTGTTGTTTCTCCAAAGTCTTTGAGAGGTTACTATCGGGCCAATCTTGAGTTCGAAAGTAACAGGTGAATGGTCGGACCAAGTTCTAGTACCAATTGAGACCTTGAGAAACTTGGAAAGGGTGAAAATGTTGGTGAGGATAAGGTCAATTCTAGAGTAAGATTGGTGGCGTTTGGAAAAATATGTGAATTCTAAAGACGTGGAATTGAGACATCGAAAGGTGTCGTATAGATCGTTCTTAATCAGCCATGGATCCAGTGACTCCAAATGCTGTCTGGATTTGGTAGAGGAGTCAAGTGATCCATTGGGAACTATGTTGAAGTCCCCGAAGATCACCAGCTCTCCCTTTTGGTTAGTGTTGACAATCCTCATAAGCTTGTTTAGGAATGTTACTTGCCCTTTGTTTGGGGCGTAGACATTGACTAGGGTAAAAATATGGTCATTTAGTTTGCATATTAGAATCAAATATCTGCCGTTCGGGTCCTCAAATGTGGAGATTTCCTCGAAGGAGATAGTGTTCTTGATCATTAGAGCTACTCCCCATTTCTTTTTCGAGTTGTTTACACAACGAATGTTTTGGAAGTTTTTGTTGCTGAATTTCGGTGGCTTAAGGGAAGAGAACTTAGTCTCCTGCAGACCTACTACATCTGCCCCGGTCTCTCTAAGAAGTTTCCACAGAAAATATCTCCTCTGGGGAGAATTAAGGCCGTTAACGTTCTGTGACAAGAATTTAAGTGACATACCCTACAATTGTCGTGACGAAGAAAGGGCTCAGAGTGTGAGAGCGACTAGATAAGGGGATCCTTTCCATTGTTAGCGCAAACAATACATTGGTGGTAGAACTGAAAACTTTCTCTAAATCTATTTAGTGCCAGGTGAAAAGTGTAAACTTGTGACCACAACTTGACCATAACGGAGGGAATCTAATTAAGATTACGCTGAACTACCTCCTTGGGTGGCTAAAGTTATGGCTATTCTCTTCAGCCTTTCTGTTATGGATATGATCCAATTAAGATATGATGATTCCTAGATCCCTAAGAACCCTCATTCCTCTTCTACTTCAAGTATAGTTGTGGATTTCCCCTGATGGTGGAGAATAACTTTGGTGGGATTGAATCCCCATCTGTATTGGACACGGTTGTTTTGGAGCAGGTTAGTGATTGGGTAAGTCTCCTCCTCTGGAGCATGGTTTCTCTGGAGAGGTCCGCAAAGACCTTGATATTGTCGTAGGGTCCAGGGAGAGTTTTTTTTAATCGAAGATAGTCCAGAAGTTGTTCTTTGACATGGAAGAAATGAAATTTCATTATGACGTCCCTGGGGGTCTCAGGTTTCAGGGATTTAGGCTTGGGTAGGCGGTGGATCCTGACCACCGTTGTGTCGAGATCCGTCAGGGTAGGGATCGTGCGTTTTAGGAGATCCTTAATGTACGGTCCCAGTTGGTCGCTTTTTACAGACTCTGGGATTCCCCTAAACTTAAGGTTCTGTCTCCTGTCCCTATCCTCCAGGTCCGTCATTTTATTTTTCACCGTTCTAAGTTCTTCTTTGAGGAGATGGTGCTCTTTTTCCAGTTTGTCATGTTTATTCTTCAAGTCAAAGATGTCTGACTCGTTTTTGTCAGTCCTGTGGGAGACCGAATCTAGAGAAATCTGGAGTTGATCGAATCTGGAGTCTAACTTCTGACTGAATGCGGAGAAAATACCTTTGAAGAAATTCTGGTCGATGGGTTGGGTCCAGTCGAATGTGTCCAACGGATTGGATCCCGATATGGGTGGGCCTTCCTTCCTCATACGCTGCTTAGCAGGACTTGCGCTGGGAGAAGCCTCAGCCTCCTCATCTGAGCCGTCCAGAACTGCCAGTTTCTGCAAGGAGGTCTTCTTTGTGGCCATTTCCTTCCTTTTTTGTTTCAGAGTTTGCGGGTCGTCGGATTTACAATCGTCCATTTGTTCCTGTACCTGTGGCCAAGGGTCCTTTTGTTGTGGCCTGGGGGACCTTGATCGGTGTTTCTGCGTCGAGCGCATTACCTTGGATTCTGAGAGAATGGGTTTGGATTTTCCAGTGTTTGTTTTAGGAGTGGTCGTATTAAAGTAGGTAAGCTTAAGAGGAGGAGCGGGCACCCACGTGTACTAGATTGCTTACTGACTGGTATAAGGTCAGTCAGGGGTTTGAGAGTTCAAAATGGAGGTGTTATAATGGTTAAAGGGGGTGGTTCAGTTCTGGGTAAGAATGTTTAAGCTAGATACAAGTGAGAACAGGTAATTGGACTGCTAGAATCCCGAGCCTAGGGGTGTAGGGTTGTATGTGTATCCTTAATCCCCTGTTGTCCAAAGTGGTGTCCCTGTGCTCAGAGTGAAGTCAGAGTACTTCGAGTGAGAGGGAGTATCAGGGGTTACCTAGTCAGCCGAAAGGCTGAGTCAAAGGGTCTGATAATCTTGTAGGTTCACTGACAATGGAGGTTATATGATGGTGTTGTAGAGGTTGGGGTTAAGGCAGGTTGACCAGTGGACACTAGCTGGCTATAATCTCAACTATTAATCCAAATTCCCCAGGTGATTGAACAGGTGGAATATCGCCTTTCCCAAATGCAATAGGGAGCCCACAATCTATCCCCACGTATTACGGAGCGATTAATTATACACCACTATAGCTCTGCACACGGCAGAAAATCAGGTTGAGAAATTCTGTAATGCTAGTATTTCAATAAATTTGTTAAGACAATAGTTTCATCAGGGGAAAAGGGCTGTCATATATTATGCTTACAAATTGTAGATTGGTTCAAGTAACAGCGAGCCAGAGGTAGGTAGTGGTATCTTAGTACAGAGTATGTTTCAGACTTATAAAGGCTGTTTCTCACTAGTTAACAGAGGTATAATTAATGATTTGAATGGTTAAGGTGTGACAGTGGGCACTCCATATACTAAGTGTGAGAGGGCAGAATGTTCCTAAGGAAACAGAGGCACACTGTCCTTTGTAGGGGAAGGACCCTCGTTGGAGTATGACGTGTTTCTATGTGAGAAGTGACCAAGAAGTAGGCAAATAAGATATAACTTATCTATTACAATACCAGTGCAGACAAAGATGTACCTCAGCCGTTTCAGTAGTGGAGAAAAGTAGTATATAACAAAGAGGTTAGCCAATAGTCGTGCAGTTAGAAGCAATTAAAGGGTAGATTAAAGTAGAAGTAGTGAAACAATCCAGTCTGCTGAAGTATGAAGTGAGCCAGTAAAAGTAAAGGAGGGGGGGGTAGTAGTGTGGAGAAGCAAGATAAGATAAGAAGAGAGAAAGCAATAGTCGTGGGGTTGGGGATATGGGGTTTAAAGATGTGTTAGGAGTGAGTTAAAATAGTACTAGTGTAGTACTTCGTCTCCAGGTAAGAGGTGAAGCACAGAAGTGAGGAATCAAGGAGAATTAGTGCTGAGTTAGAATGAGGGGAGAAAGGGAGGAGAGAAGACGTTTGCAGAAAGTAATAAGGTAGAGAGGTCTAAAACATTCAGGAGAACCACAAATTAGAAACCAGTCTTACATGTACGAACTTATACCATAAGAGGAGACGGTGAGGAAGAATGATCCCAAATGAGGACCTCACAAAGGTCCCCTTCTAGAGGTGTACAGAGAGTAGGTCCCGACGTCGTCCAGTGATCTTTGCAGTGAGTAACAGTCTCAAAAGCAGGGTGGAAGTAGATCCAGATGTGTCCAGGTGTACTTCAAGGGTCTCCACCAATTAACCCAAGTCGCAGAAGGTGATGCTGGGGTTCAGATGAAGAGGGGTCTCAGGGAAGTGTCTCACTGGTTGAACCCCATCGACCGTGATGTCAAATGGACAGACTCCAGATGTCGTCCAGTTAGGTGTACAGTACTAGGTAGGCTCCAGAGCTTAAACTAGGTGAGTCGTGGTGGGAGCAGTGGGTCTTCTCGAGCTGTTCTGTGGTACAGAAAGGAGGGGGCTGGGTGCAGATGGGAGGTAGGTATCCCTGTCACAATGTGCTGCACTGTGAATGATGAGCCGCTGTCACATTGAAAGTCGCAGCAGTGCTGCAGATGGGGGGGGGGGGGCTCCAGAGGCACAGAGATCCTCGGAACAATTCAGCTCAGGGCACTCACCGCAACCCGCGCCGCCAATAGTCAGAGTCTCAAATGCAGGGAACAGGCATCGGGTGCTCAGGTATAGCCCACCCACGGCACCAGTCTCTGAGGGTGCAGGGTCCACAGCTGAGGCAAGGGGGAATATACCACCTCCTCTGCTGCAATTAAGGGTTATGATGGAGGTGAACAGCTTTGCAGGGGAGCCTCGAAACAGACATGTGCAGTTACAGACCAGAGACGGTTACCATGACAACCCTCAGGCCAGGCCTCTGGGAGCAGCAGTAATGGAGGGAAAACCGAGATTGCTTGCTTACCAGCTCCTTGGGCCCCGGAGGTCCAATCCAGTTGTAAAATAGGAATCAAACAGTTTCAATAAAGAGTCAGGTCCTGAAGATCCCTACATGATCACACACAGAAGTGGGATCCAGCGTTGTATTCCACATGGGGGGTTCCAAACTCGGTAATCCAGAGAGAAATGAAGCTGGAAATAATCCAAAGGGATCCAGAAGGGTTCAGAGGTGTAATCCAAGTGGATCTAGTTGATTTAATGAGAATTCTGGCCCAGGATCAGGCCAGATTCCTGTAGATTTAGGCTGGAGAGCAGGAGCCTCACCTAAGTGTGTCTGCTCAGCATGAGGTCCCAAGCCACGCCCTTCAGCTCGCACAGTGAGGTGGTGATGTCACAGCCTGGGTCACTTAAGGTCAGATAGAGCGAAGTTGCTTTCTGACCAGTGGTGAAACTGGAAAGTTCACATGAAGGTTTGAACTACAATGAGAGTTGCTGTTTTATGCAGTAAAACCATTTAGCTGGATAGATAGGGAATACACCTTGCCTAAGGTAAGTTAATGCTGATGCTAGGTCTGTTCTACACAGATAACGCACGTCGTGGCCACTATAAAAGTTGGGACTAGTCCTGGACAATACAAAATATGAATATGTTATTACTATTCACCATTACATTGTGTCTAAAGTGTACATATAGGACGACCGATCCCCACAATATATGGGGTGGCCAGTGTCAGTGGAGGTCCTCCAACAGCACTGGAAGCTGATTGACCATCTTTACAGACAATTTGCTTTTTTTCTTCAATGTATGTCTTTTTGAATAAAAAAAAAAAAAAAAAAAAAAAAATATTTTTGCAATTGTGTTTCACTAAAATCTTTGCTCAGTTTGCCTTGTATAGTCTTTGTGTTACCCTCCATCGCTGGCTGCAGAATGGGTTAACCGAGAGTCCATCAGCGAGCTCATTCTGAGGGTCCAATGGAACAGTTTGTAACACTTTGTGAGCTCTTTTTACCCAATTTATAACCACAGACATCAATAGTTGTATGTCCCATTGAAACAAAAAGCTTATGAGCGCCAAATGGTGCACGATTTATAAGAGAACCAAATGACAAACAAATGCAAGTATTAAAGAAAAAAATATGTCTGCAGAGGTGTACAACCCCTTTAAGTCTCTAGTAATCAGGGAGTTGGACCTTCTTAAACTATGCATTACACCCACATCTTGCTGGCTTTCACTATGGGGTAAATCTATAATTATTGAGACTCTGACAGATAAAATTAAAGAATGACTGCACTCAAAACCCTATAAATGCGGCGGTCATATTCAGCTAGTGACAACACCTGACCATACACTTAGGAATACAATTAACGGCCGATCAATTGCCCAACAATGTGATGGATCTGACAATTTATATGCCAGTCTACACTTGTTGATGTGATGATTGTTTTAAAGAGACAGTCAGTACAGCACTGAGAGCAGAGGGAGGAGAGAGTTGCTGAGAGGGAGTGCATAATTACATGCCAGTTTATACAGCACAGGACTATTCCTATTTGCTTATAATGGAGAGGACTGATCCAGGAGCTCCCTGCAGGGTGTGAAGATGCTGATAACATGGAAACTACAAAGGGTAGAATAATGATTTTACATGTTCTTAAAAGGTCTGCCCAGGCACTATTCAAGGATAATATTAGTATCATACTAAACCTGACAGTGTCCTTTTAAGTGCTCCTTCTCAGCTATATCCAACCTCCTATCCCTCTATAAAGGCAGAGCTGTCAATCAATACAGAGGGGTGGGTGTGTGATAAAAAAAAAAGGAAAAAAACAAGCAGGTGGGAAAGTGCAATTAAATGTTTTGCTATGCCAAGGGCTCACCAAGTGCATGTACTTGCTGTGAAATGACATTCTGCACTGACAGTTAAACAACACAGTGGGCTACGTGCAGGTTCAAAAGTTAACAAAGCACATGGACAGAAGAAATACTCTGATATCGCATATCACAACTAATCATTAGTGTACACTATGCAACCAACCTTCCGCTAAACTATTACAAACTGACCATTTTGGCTTACTTTATGCTGTTAATGGCTGCAAGACCAGAGCCGATCACACCATTGTCATGTGACCAGAAAGTCCTTGGGGGTGAGACTTGTAGTCCAGATGTACATGGCTGTGGCCGAGATGGCAGCAGCAGAGCACAGTCACAGGAGGTAGGGGACAGTGCTGGGGTGAGAGCGTGTATCATTAGAGAAAATTAATATTCATTGCACCCCACGCCCATAATAATGGCACTGAAGCTGGTGCAAAGAATTGGGCAGGATTATTTATGTGGGGGATCAGTAAATATTCAAGCTCTTTAATAGCGGGCACACGTGATAACCCAGCTGCTGGCTTACTGTAACTGGGGGCACATGGCAGTGATATCATGTGTTGCCCGCTTACACACTGAAGTTTACCAGTATCAGAAGGGCCGAGGAAAGGGGAGTAGAACGGTTTTTTATTTTTTTTTCTGGAGTGTGGTGTGATGGAAGGCATATTTACCAAGATGGGTCTATAATGGGGATCATATACCCAGGTTGAGGGACACACCCATACACCCCAGGATGAGGGACACACATCTACACACCCCAGGATGAGGGACACACATCTACACACCCCAGGATGAGGGACACACATCTACACACCCCAGGATGAGGGACACACATCTACACACCCCAGGATGAGGGACACACATCTACACACCCCAGGATGAGGGGACACACATCTACACACCCAGGATGAGGGACACACATCTACACACCCCAGGATGAGGGACACACATCTAACACCCCAAGATGAGGGACACACATCTACACACTCCAAGATGAGGGACACACATCTATACACCCCAGGATGAGGGAACACATCTACACACCCCAAGATGAGGGACACACATCTACACACCCAAGATGAGGGACACACATCTACACACCCAAGATGAGGGACACACATCTACACACCCCAGGATGAGGGACACACATATACACACACCAGGATGAAGGACACACATACATACACACACACCAGGATGAAGGACACACATACATACACACACACACACACACACCAGGATGAAGGACACACATACATACACACACACACACACACACACACCAGGATGAAGGACACACATACATACACACACACACACACACACACACACCAGGATGAAGGACACATACACACACTCCACGATGAGGCACACACACACACACACACACAACACCAGGATGAAAGAGACACACATACACACACACACCAGGATGAGAGACACACATACACACCAGGATGAGTGACACAAATACATACCACCAGGACAAAAGGCAGACAAACACTCAAGGATGAGGGACACACATAAAACACATACACACACCAGGATGAGGAGCACACATACACACACCAGGATGAGGAAACACACACACACACACACACACACACACCAGGATGAGGGACACACATACATACCAGTATGAGGGGCACACATATACACACACCAGGATGAGGGAAACACACATATACACACCCCAGGATGAGTGACACAAATACATACACACCAGGACAACAGGCAGACAAACACTCAAGGATGAGGGACACATACACACCAGTATGAGGGGCACACATACACACTAGGAGGAGGTACACACACACACACACACACACACACACACACACACACACACACACACACACTAGGAGGAGGGACATACATACACCTTAGATGAGGGACACACACATACACCAGGATGAGGGATACAGGTCTTATATGGTAGATACTTTTCTTAGATTCCAGTTAAAAAGTGCATTCACTTACCGAAGACTCACTGTCTCTAATTAGAAAGTCTCCCTCGTTTCCCCTCTCGTTGAGCGCCATTTCCGCTTGGTGTCGTGTTACTTTTCCATAATACCATTGGTTGCCCGCAAAACGTCCAGTCACAGAGGGCCCAATGTAATCACATCGTGGTGGTAAAGGCTCATAACTCGAACTGGTCTCAAAGACCTGCATAATAGTGACATAGTTCTTTGGCACCAGCCCTACAAGACCATTGTTCTTCCGGCATTTCCACCACTCTGGGTCATTTTCTGGTTTCTCAATAACATCCATCATTTCACCCTTCTCAAAATTGAGCTCTTCCTCATTTGACGAGCTAAATGGATACAGAGCCTGGACAACATGTAGTGAGCGACCATTATTGAGATTGTTGACAACGGCTGCTAGTTTTTCAGACAATGTGCCCACTTGGTCTCCAGAAGGACTGTCTCCCTCTTCAGTTACATAGTTAGATGGAAACCACCCTACGCGTCCGTTGTAACTTCCACGCCACCATCCATCACTGCACTTCTCCATTACTATCACCTTTGTGCCTTTCACCAAGGACAATTCATCATCTCTCTCGGCTGCGTATGTGAACTTCACGTATGCCGGCATGTTCAGATCATATAAGCGCTCCGTGTCCGATAAGCTTTCATCTGCGGTAGAAGAAGAATCTGCCAGGTTGGTTTTCCGTTTTACTTTTCCAATACCTAAAAATAAAAGCACAGAGTCAGAATATTTTCACTTCCCAAATTAGCCTCAATCTCACAGTTTTGCCAGTCTCAAAAAGATTTCTGAAATGCAAGGAGCGTAAAGGTTTAAAGGAATTTGTTACATTGAGCGGCGAGCGCTGCACGTTATGGGGCAGGAGAAGCAGAACAGATATGCAAATTGGTTATAAAAAAAAAAAAAGGTTGGTTTCGTATAACTTATTATCCTTCTTCATTGTGGGTTTAGGAGTCCAGTAGGCGGTCCTACTCACTGATTGACGCAAGATGAATTACAAGTTACAGTATACTGAATCTTCCCATGAAACCATAATCTGCTAAACTCTTCCGCAGTTCAATGTCTGAAGTTATTCATTTCTAAGTAAAAGCATTATTGCTACCAAGTACTATCCAAAATATCCTTAAGTACAAAATATAAATAACATCCCTAAAACCCTGGTATAAAGAACGGCTGAATACAGAGGATCCAATCACAAAATGCACCCCTCTCACTTCACAACAATCTTTAGAAGGGATGGATGAGAAAATGAGTTTTGTTCTGCGCCAACCAAGTAGAGATAATCCGAGTAACTGTAGAGACTGTAACCCAATGGCCCTGATGAAGTAGCTGTTCAGCTACGAAACGCGCCAGCACGATTAAAGCTTTTGAAAGTTACTCGGATTGTCTCTCTTTGGTTGGTGCGGAATGAAACCCAGTTTTTCATATAACCCTTCCGAACTTATACTTCGCGGGGATCCGTAGTGGCCATTTTCATTAATGCGTCTTCAGCTGGCTGTGGCTCACACAACCAGATAAGGCGAGTCGTACCACGTACAGATGCACTCCTATCATCACAGATAAAGCCCTATGTGCACTCCCCACTTCATTTTAGTTCACAACAATCTTGGCACAGGTTCATCAGATGCTTCATTACAGAAGAAACGGTCAGAGTCTGTCATTGTGGCCATGCACATGTGTTGTTTCCTGAAAAAGGAAGTTAGTGTCTAAAAGAAAAAAAACCCAGTTGCCACATAGAGAATTGAAAAAATAGGATTTTATACAGATTCTAAAGGAAAAACCATATCTGCAAGATGAAAAAGAAAACATTTAACACAAAAAGTGGTTAAAACAAATGGTTATTTTCTACTGTTTCCTTTTAAACATATCAGGAATCCTGGTATTGAAGGAAAATGGTGACTTGTCTTGGACAGAGTACTCGAAATGTAACCATTCTGTTTGTGAACCAGTAGAACGGTCAAGTGAATCTTCCTTATGTGTGTAAATAATTCCCGGCAGATATCGCCGCATCTGCCGCGTAACTGCTGATGTGCGGCACCGATCCTGCAAGCATTATTCATTCTCCATGAGGCTCGTGACTGGTACGGCAAGTGCGGTATTGCTGAATCCGGCACTTGTGTTACCGCAAAAACTGCTGTTAGTGCATTTTTTTTTTTTTTGCGCAGCCACAAATGCTGGATCCGACAATACTGCACCCGACCACGAGCCCCATAGAGAATGAACGGGGTTTGCGGGATCAGTGCCGCACATCAGCAGTTATGCAGCAGATCCGGCTTTCACCTTACGGATACAATTTCCAGCCTGTCCCTGGGACTTATCTTTCAAACTAGAAGCGCCATAGGCCTATATGATGCCATTACTACGAGACACGAGAACACAGGTGGCAAAAGAACTATGGCAGAAATAAAGACAAGAAAATAAGACTGCAAAGTGAAAAGGGCCATCAAGACCCGCCCCTTCAATCACAGGCCACACCTCTATTACGGCAGAACTGAAACCGAGAGAAAGACGTCCCGGATATACAGGGTGGTGGTGTGTGTATCTTTAACAATGCTGAACACATCTTTCTGCCTGAATCCGAGATCGAATCGTTTGATTGGCCAAAGGACCTATTTAATTTTTTTAAAGGTTAGCCTCTGCAGAAATAACTCATGAGAATCGCCTCACAGTAAGATGGTTCTGTCGCCCATAGCAACCACAGTGCAACTTTCAGAACTAAAGTGGCTGAGGTAAAGGGAAAGCTGTGCTCTGATTGGTTGCTATGGACAACTACACCCTTATTAAGCATAACCAATATCTATAATCTAATGGTGAACGCTCTTCACCTGATGAAGGCGGAGTATCTGCTGAAACATGTTGTGATATGCTTGAATAAAAGTAAGATATACTAAAAAACATTTGTGC
The DNA here is from genome assembly GCA_033576535.1 of Allobates femoralis. NCBI lineage: Eukaryota > Metazoa > Chordata > Amphibia > Anura > Aromobatidae > Allobates > Allobates femoralis. The sequence continues at coordinate 72,066,372 of JARQOC010000001.1, read as the reverse complement.
TCCTCCATCCTTTTGTAGCGCCCTCCTAAACCGCTAATGACCGCTTATTCTATAATGCTGAACGCGTCCTTTTGTCCAAAGCGGGGATGGCCGGTGTGTGTGCACTGCTATGTTCACCTAGTTGACTTCTTCAATAAAATGGCGCCGGAGTCAGCGGGTGCGCATACCACAAACTACAGCGCCATTTTATTGAAGACTCCGTCTATGCTAATATCCCCAGTCACCAGGTGGTTTCAGACAAAACTCAGACACAGTCTTAAGAAAATGGTGCAGTACGCATGGGCTGAGCTGACTTTGGTGACGTTTTATTGAAAGATTCCACTACAATGTGACCATAGTACAGTGCACATGGCAGCCATAGGGATTATGGCGGTGGCCGTGGTGTGATATTTAAACAAAGGGGAAGAAAGTAGCCAGGGGATGAAGAGATAAAGAAGACCCAACCCACAAAGTCCCAACCAACAAGGCAACTCAAAGGCTACAGGGTTGGGTGTACACTAAAAATGGGGCTTAAGGCTACTTTCACATTACGATTTTGCTAAATCCAATGCTGTCCGATGAAAATCGTACAGCATCGGATCCAAACTGATCCCTGCAATTCCGACATTTTGCAGGATCAGTTTGGCCCGTCACTTAGCTCCCCCTCCTCTCTGCCTCCTGTCATCTTGCGGTCTCCCTGTTGTCCCCTGCTGTCCCCCTGTTTTGCCCTGGTGTCCCCCTGCCGTTCCCCTCTCCTGTCCTCTCCTCCTGTCATTTCAACATAACAAATCTTTATTCTCACCTTCCAGTGCTCCCTCGGCGTCTCCATCAACTTCCGATCGGATGTACAGGACCTGTGATGACGTCAGAAGCGTCATCGGGTCACATGAGCGGTTACCGCGGTAACCGCTCATGTGACCCGATCAGCTGATCGGGTTGTGACATCATCACAGGTCCTGTTACCGAGCGGCTGCAGATGGAGACGCCGAGGGAGCGCTGGAAGGTGAGAATAAAGATTTATTTTAAACACTTGATTTGACTTATATTTATGTACAGTATATACATACATTGCGGAAGTTAAATTAGGCGGCACACAATAGGTTTAGTGTACTGAGCATGTACTGAGCATGCTCAGTACACTAAAATTGGGTCAGAGGAGACATCAGATGTTTCCTTGGACCCTGCGCCATAGGGCCCCATGTTACAGGAATCGGATCGGATGTGCACTAATTGCCATCCGATTTGTCAGATCCGATTCAATCCGGTTTTTGATTCGGATGCAAAAATCGGAGCAGTCTGCGATTTTTGCACGGAAAGAAATCGGACAAAATCGGATCGGACCCAAATCGGATAGCAATTAGTGCACATCTGATTCGGTCTGATCCCCATAGGGTGACATGGGGCCAAATTCGGATCCGATGCTGTCCGATTTATACAGCATCGGATTTCACAAAATCGTAGTGTGAAACCACCCTAATCGCCCAGTTCCACACACAGATAATTGTGCAGAGATTGCTCGCAGATCTCTGGTTGCAGTGAAATCATGGACACATTGTTACATTTGTACACGGCCACAGAATGTAACAATGTGTCCATGATTTCACTGCAACCAGAGATCTGCCAACAATCTCTGCACAATTATCTGTGTGTGGAACTGGGCTTTTACAGATAAGTTTTTGCACAATAAATTAATTAATTTTCAGATAATCTAATATATAAAGCTGAATGTGTGTATGTATGTATGTGTGTGTATGTGTGAATGTGTGTATATCCGGGATTGGCATCTACACCGTCGCAGCTACAGCCGCAAAATTTTGCAGAGTCACACGTCTCGACCCCGGGAGCGTCATAGGCTATGTTGTGAGGCGAAATTTTAACCCTGCGCGTTCCAGTTCACCAAACAATTTTGCCCCTATCTACATACTGGGAAAAAAGGGAAACGAAACGTGTGGGAGGAAAATCGACAGCTGCAGCTATAGAGACAATATTTTGCACAGTCACACGTCTGGACTCCGGGAGCGTCATAGGCTATGTTGTGAGGCGAAATTTTAGCCCCGCGCATTCCAATTCACCAAACAATTTTGCCCCATCTACATAATGGGGAAAAAGTGACAGTTACCAGTTGACAGTTGTGAATGAGAGGGACTTAATGATAGCGCCAAAGACTAACAGCACATACCAGCATATAGTCACTAAGGTGGGGCCCCAACATGAGATATTCACCACACACAGGGACATGTATACACACCACACGCACACAAAGAGTAACAGCAAGTGTATAGTCGCTAAGGTGCAGCCCCAACATTGGATACTCACCACGCACCCGAACAAAACACACACCACAAAGACACACCCCCAAGGGGACACACACACACTCTATAGCGACACATGCACTCACCACACAGGGACACACACCACAAAGAGACACACACACCACACAGACCCCCCCCACAGGGACACACACACATAGCCACCCTATAGGGACACATGCACTCACCCCACAGGGACACACACACCACAAAGAGAGACACACACACACCACACAGACCCCCCCCACAGGGACACACACACACATGCACACCCTATAGGGACACACGCACTCACCCCACAGGGACACACACACCACAAAGAGGCACACACAACAGAGACACACACCACACAAACCCCATCCCACAGGGACACACACACACACCCCAGGGACACACACACCACACAGACAGACACAGATGTGCACAAATCACCTCACACAACTCGCCTCATACGTGTGCTATCTTTATTTTCCAAACATAAACATCTGATTAAAAACAGCCAATGTGCAACACATGTGCCTTATAGGGAATTAAGGCAGATGTCAGTCACATGAGCAGTCTATTATGAGTATGTGTGAGGTAACATACACTGCCCGGCCGGGGGGAGGGTTTACTGTTGGCTGGAGATTTATTAGGCTGCCTATAGCAATCAATCACAGCTCAGCTTCTATTTTCCTACAGGTCATTAATATGACATATTCAAATTCTATTTTGTTATAGCTAACATCAGTTATTTATTAACCCGGGCGTGGCCGGGTACTACAGCTAGTACTTCAATAAAATTAAATATCAGACAAGAAAAATGCCGTCACGCAGGCGTAGAACGGGTTCAGCAGCTAGTAAATATATAAATTCATACAGTACTATTAGTAATAAACACTCAAACCTTGAAAATTCCAACATCACCACAATACCAGCCAAGATATCATGCTTAGGCTGCACTCACGCGCCACGCTTTTGCAGCGGGTGTTTTTTGCCCCGCATTTTACCGCCGTGTTCTTTACGTCCAGTAAAAAAAAAAAAGCATTGCGTTCAGACGCCGCATTTTTCCCTCAAAAGCCCAGGAGGAAGTGATGTCGCACAGCGGGCAGGAATAATCCTGTCCCCGTGTGCCATGTGTGTACATACACTGCTAAAGCGAAATAAAAGAAAACAATGGTTTAAAAAAATGAAATACTCACCTCTCCACCGACTTTCCCGGGAAGGCGTCAAATCACTGCAAGGACCTGAATCAGCTGACCGGGCGGCAAACCGACCAGCAGATGTGTCACCTCACAGCATCAGCTGAGCTGTTTAAACCACTCGTCAACACCGAGCTTTTGGCGGACAGTTTAAACGATCAGCTGATGCACCAGCCTGGTCAGACATGTCACACGGGAACAGGATTATTCCTGCCCACTGTGCAACATCACTTCTCCTGCACCCGAGCTTATAGGTGCTGGAGCACTGCATTGTCTGAACAATGCGTATTCCAGTGCCTTATAATGGGGCCTATGGAGGAAAGCGTGCACATTTTTGCGTAAACAATTGAAAAGTTCATTCTTTTTACGGACGTGTTTTCGGTCCCAAAAGCGCATCGGTAAATTATGTGTCTTTTGAATGGCAAGAGTGAAAGCCCATTCACTTTGCCGAGAACACTGACAGATACGCTTTTGGGGGAAAGGCGCGGCATAAAACAAATGCGGCAAAAGCGCGGTGTGTGAACGTAGCCTTAGAAATGAACAGTGATAAAAAGAGATTTCCTTGGAAGAATTCATTGTGCCCCTGTCTTCTTCCTTCTAACTTCTGAGATTAGAAAATGTGAACAATAGGTTTAGGAAAAGGTGTGGGGCTCGGACAGCTAGGATTTTGGCAGGGACCCAGTCTTCTCTCAGTAATAACGACCAGGCATAGCTAAACACAATTTTTTGCACATAAAAAGAACAAAATCACTACCAACCAAACCCTAAAACACAAGTGTCCATCTTTTACAACCCACCCAAATATATACACACACGTAGAAGCCGGGATGGTTACTTTAAAGGAAATCTGTCAGCAGGTTTTTCCTATGTAATCTGAGAGCAGCATAAATTAGGGATTAAAAAAACAAAACAACTTTGCCTCTCATCGGTGTGTCTGCTACTGTTTACTTAAACTAATGCCTTTATTACCCTGTGATTAACATTACAGGACTACTTTGACACTCACACTGTAGTCCCACACATCTGCTATCACTGACAACACTATCAATACACAATTTCTATAGACAGCCTGGTAATGGCAGCTCAATGCAAAGCATAAAAAGAGGAGGGGCGCTCCTGGGATGATACCCAGTGGTCCAGTGGGGATAAATGTTGCAGGTCAAAGCGCAGGGGAGGTACGGCCCAGACTAAGGGTCCATTCACATTGATCAATCAGCCGCATGATTGGGACCACAGCCCGGTAAATTTTAGCGGACAGCAGAGGATTGCTCCACAGCCCTGGAGCAGTCGGTAAGCCAAACCTTTGAATCAGACTCCTCAATTTTCCTGAATCCGATTCCAACAAAATGTACATCGACAGCAGAAATCAGAAAGTCAGTGGTCAATCTTTGTTCACATATATCTTGCAGTGTAAATCCATCTTTCCCGCTGCGCTGCGGTGGCCATCCTGTAAACAGGTGAACCAGAAGGTCGGTCTTTTAGCAGAGGGCACCAGGTAGAATAGCTTTACATGAGAAATGTATAGTCTCAGTGCCAGGGTAGAAGGTGCATCTTTTCTTTGCACAAGATTTGATGCATCTCCTCCAATGAATTAGAGGAATGCTCAAGTTTCCAGACAGCATGGCTCTAGTATTTTCACACTGCAAAGCCTAAGGCTACAAATCACCAATAAAAGGGAAGGTGTGCCCGCTCCATAAGGTAGGTGATAAGCTCGCCCTTCCTTGGCTGCAGGAGGTCAGTATGTGGTTAGACATATAGTCCACCTCTACAGGACTAGGAGTGATCACAGACAGTGTGGCCTGGACCATCCACCAGCCACTCCCTGGTGTTGACAGGCTGCTCAGCGGTGCTGGTAATGTTGGGGTCACACACTGCAGATCCTGCCTCGGTGTTTCTGATGCCGGATGCTTTTCAGCCGATGAACATTTGGCTGTTGGACTCATTTCAAACATTCCATCCGGAGACTTTAATGTCTTCTTCCTGTTGTGCACAGTGGCATCCGGATCCATCCTGCTCCAATCCTCAATACATCAGGAGTTACAAAACAGTGGATTATTAGCCAGTTTAATTACAACCTTAATCTTGTTCTGCCCAGGGGTGATGAGAAATACGGATCATTTTCACCCTAATTACTGCTCATAAACTGATCGATGTCCCAAAATCACTGCAGCCATACAAAAGGAAAGTCCATGAGCACGTTTTGCATGCAGTAACATTTTTCTATGAACCCTTAATGAGAATCTTAAAGAGACTGTCTACAGATTTTTGCTATGTTATCTGAAGAACAGAATGCTGTAGGGGCTCACAGAGTCTCAGTTCAACGATGTGTCACTTATTAACCTGTGTGCTGTTTACTTATAGTGAAGATTTTATCACTTGGGATTATTAACACCCTAACTACACTTATCTGACCACACCTTCTCCCCTCTGATAAGCAGCTTGCTGTTTATAGACATTACACATACAGAGCCTGGTGTGGCCGGCAGCAGCTTTATCAGCTCTGCTGTATTGCTTAATCTAAAATCTCTGATTGTGTCATAACCGCTGCAGCCAGTAATCTAAGTGACACATTGTTGGTTTCAGGGTCTCTTGCATACATTATGCTGCTCTCAGATGAGGCAGCAAAATCCTTCTGACAGATAACTTTTAAAAGCAATATGACCCAACAAAAAGTATCCCTTGTTTAAATAAGGTTATGTTTTTGTCACCCCAATTTTCCTTATCATCGTTCCCCCACACCTCTTTAAATAAGAGGTCTAGCAATTCTCACACTGGTTACCAGGCCTCCTGCTATCCAGGGCTATGGAGTCGGATTCAGGAACATGGAGGAGTTGGAGGTTTGGTTTACTGACTGACTTCCCATCAGGGCAGTGGGGTCTGTGTCCTGCTTGGTGGAGTCGGATTCAGGGAAATTGAGGAGTTGGAGGTTTGTTTACTGACTTCACAGCCCTGCTGCTATCAGACTCCTGCTTACAGATCTGTACAAATGACCTTTCAATAGTCTCATTAATCAACAAAATATGACGATTCATTTGGCGTTCTCCTAGCAATGACCTTTGTAAAGTTCTTTAAATTACAAAATGTATTGGAAGAAATGTAAATTTGATGTTGTAAATAGCTAAAAATGCTAAAGAGGTATCCACAGAAAATGCACTTTTTGACCCTGGAAGAGGAGCTTCATCAAGTTCATCAGGCATAATGAAGATTCCCATCAAGGATCGAAAACGTGTTCGTCATTGACACATCTCAGGATTTAGTAACCAAGCTTAGCTTTATTTATAAGAAAATTGTTTTTATCCTGATACATTTTGGAATTGGAAGAATCTTTTCTACCAGAACAGCACTAGGAAAACTTGGGTATCATCAAAGTCATCCAGGGGATCTAGAAAAGAGTCAGCTGGAGTCTGTATACTGCTATGCCTATACGAGTCGCTCGCTAGGTGAGAGCATAATAATCGTTCTTACAGTGGATACCAACTGAAGCCAACTATAGTATTGAAAGGAACAGCATTTTTATACATACAGTGCCTACAAGTAGTATTCAAGGCCCTGCAGATTTAGCTGGTTGACACATGTGGAATTAACTTGGCCTTGTGACATTTGGACTGTAGATCAGCCTGGAAGTGGGAAATGCACTGCAGCCACAAAACATTTTTTCTTTGATTTTTTTTTTTTTAAAGCGTTAAAAGTTAATTCAGAGGGTCATTTATTATTCAACCCCTCAAACCACCAGAATTCTGTTTGGTCTCCCTAAAGTATTAAGAAGTAGTTCAGGCACAAAGAACAATGAGCTTCACATGTGTGGATTAATTATCTCTTTTGCCAGCCTTTTCTGACTATTTAAGACCCTCCCCAAACTTGTGAACAGCACTCATACATGGTCAACATGGGAAAGACAAAGGAGCATTCCAAGGCCATCAGAGACAAGATCGTGGAGGGTCACAAGGCTGGCAAGGGGTACAAAACCCTTTCCAAGGAGTTGGGCCTACTTTTCTCCACTGTTGGGAGCATCATCCGGAAGTGGAAGGCTTATGGAACTACTGTTAGCCTTCCACGGCCTGGACAGCCTTTGAAAGTTTCCTCCCGTGCTGAGGCCAGGCTTGTCCGAAGAGTCAAGGCTAACCCAAGGACAACAAGGAAGGAGCTCCGGGAAGATCTCATGGCAGTGGGGACATTGGTTTCAGTCATTACCATAAGTAACGTACTCCACCGCAATGGTCTCCGTTCCAGACGAGCCCGTAAGGTACCTTTACTTTCAAAGCGTCATGTCAAGGCTCGTCTACAGTTTGCTCATGATCACTTGGAGGACTCTGAGACAGACTGGTTCAAGGTTCTATGGTCTGATGAGACCAAGATCGAGATCTTTGGTGCCAACCACACACGTGACGTTTGGAGACTGGATGGCACTGCATACGACCCCAAGAATACCATCCCTACAGTCAAGCATGGTGGTGGCAGCATCATGCTGTGGGGCTGTTTCTCAGCCAAGGGGCCTGGCCATCTGGTCTGCATCAATGGGAAGATGGATAGCACGGCCTACCTGGAGATTTTGGCCAAGAACCTCCGCTCCTCCATCAAGGATCTTAAGATGGGTCGTAATTTCATCTTCCAACAAGACAACGACCCAAAGCACACAGCCAAGAAAACCAAGGCCTGGTTCAAGAGGGAAAAAATCAAGGTGTTGGAGTGGCCTAGTCAGTCTCCTGACCTTAACCCAATTGAAAATTTGTGGAAGGAGCTCAAGATTAAAGTCCACATGAGACACCCAAAGAACCTAGATAACTTGGAGAAGATCTGCATGGAGGAGTGGGCCAAGACAACTCCAGAGACCTGTGCCGGCCTGATCAGGTCTTATAAAAGACGATTATTAGCTGTAATTGCAAACAAGGGTTATTCCACAAAATATTAAACCTAGGGGTTGAATAATAATTGACCCACACTTTTACGTTTAAAATTTATAAAAATTCAACTGAGCAACATAACTGTTTGGTTTGTAAAATTTATGCTTCTGTTAATAAATCCTACTCTCGTTTGCAGTTTGAAGGCTCTAACTTATTTGCATCTTATCAAACCAGCTAAATCTGCAGGGGGTTGAATACTACTTGTAGGCACTGTATGTGTATATATTTATATGCATACACACACACATATATATATAAATATATACAAAACAGAAAATACAGAACAGCACAGGTATACGTAGCAGATTTGTTATAATTAACTTAGGCGGCCGTCACACGGTGCAATATCTAGAACGATATCGTTTAAGTGATCTGCTTTTTGATCGCTTAAGCTATATCGTTTGTGCATCGCTGCGTGCAATCAAGCGATTTTACAATGTAAAATCGCTTGATCGTGACATCGCGCCATCGCAGATATGGGAGCCGGAGCTCATATCAAGCGATAAACGCTTGTTCAATCTGCTTCATCGTGGTGTGTGACACCACGATGAACGATCTCCCAGCGGCAGAGCCTATGCTGGGAGATGGTATCTATGGTAAACGTCGGGTTACTAAGCGTCGCGCGGCGCCTAGTAACCCGATGTGTACCATAGTTACCAGCGATCTCGCTTTTCCACATCGCTGGTGAGTCTGTCTGTGTGACATCTCACCAGCGATGTGAACGATATTGTTAGCGATTGCGCGTGCACGTGATCGCTTACAATATCGTTCAAGATATTGCACCGTGTGACGGCCGACTAAGCCCAATCACACACCTCTAATGGGGATGTCACACACATCAATATCGCGAGCAATATTGCTGCTGCACATGACGTTGCAGCGATATTGACGATAAATCACTGGTTGATGGTCACCAGGTTTTAGAACCTGCTCTAAAACCCGACGATTGTCGCCCAGCGGACACTCAGCATCGCTGTGTGTGACACCGGGGGAAGCCAGCTCCCAGCGCCTTTTAGCAAGCGATGGGTACTGGTATCCATGGTAAACAGCGGGTAACTAAGTGCCGCAAGGCGCTTAGTTACCCGCTTGTTTACATGGTTAACAGCGATCTCGCTGGTACTGATCGCTGGTGAGTCTGCCTGTGTGACAGCTCACCAGCGATCAGCCTTCAATGTCGCCAGCGATGAGATATATCATATCATATATCATATTAATTATATTATATTTTATATATTATTTATTATCCCCTGCAATGCTCCTTCTCGCCATCACCTTTGACCTGATCAGAAAAGGTTCATTAAATGCTCAATAGGCTCAGGGCCTGTATATTGCCACTTAAAGAGGATGGTCATCACATTTTTTACAGTTGAACTGAGTTCATTCTTCAATTGTTGCTTTTCTACTAATTCTGGAACAGTTTTTATTTTTCTTCTGTGCCCTTTCTCTCCAAAGTTATGCCCTATGGTAACAAAGATGCAAATTCTCCCTTGAACCAACCAGCCATATATAACAAACCTTCTGCCATAAAGGAAAAAATGCAAAATGCCCAAAGAGAAGGTTTATGTTACACGCCCAGTTAGTTCAAAAGAAAATGTGCATCTTTATTACCAGGGAGCATAACTTTGGGATCTGGGGGCACAGGAGAAAGAAAAACCTCAGAATCAGTGGAGTAACTATTTAAATTAAAATAAAGTCCAGTGAATGGGTTCTCCAAGTCCATGAGAAAAGACAGGAAGTAGTGGTCCAAAATTACACCTAGTGGTCAGTGTGGAAATTGCAAGACTCTGTGGTATGTAAAATAAAACATTAAAAATGAAAAAAAAAAAAACTAAACCAAATCCATTTTGTGATTACACATTATGTCTAATGACACATTCCCTTTTTATAGAACACAGCAGGATCACTTCATCAAGATTGCAGATATTCTCACCAGTCAGACGGGTGTGTAGGCGCCAGATGTGCCGGATTTATGAAGAGCTCCGCACCTCTTAATGAATCAGGAGTATCTGATGTGGCGGGCACCTCACCACAGAGCATACTCCAGTCATGCACCAAAATAAGATTGCTGATGTAAGAAATGCCAACGCTTAGCATGAATCAGACGTGCTGTGTCATCACACCCCAGTCCTGATCATGTTGGTGGATGAGGATGAAACGGTAAAAAAAAAATGCCAAAAGTCGCTTAATTATTGCACAATTATTGTGCAACTTTTCAAAGCAATTATCGTATGAGAGAAACGTCTTACCCCAAAATTTTGGAGGAAGGTTGGGGATATATCTTACAGTCCAAATGTACCTGGCTCTGGCAGGGAGGGGGTGAGGGGCAGTGCGGAGGTCAAAGGAGACAAGACCAAGGCTGAAGGAGGTAATACTTGGGCAAACATGTATGCCCAATCTGTAAGGAATTACAAATTTACTGCTCCCCACACTCACCTCTCTGCACTGAAGCTGGCATCGATAGGTGGCAGAGCTGCGGAGTCCGGGTCCATTTTGGGTCGAGTCAGACGTTTGGCTTACAGACTCCACAGCCCTGGTAGGAGAGCAGGATTATGGGCAGGGGAAGCAATGATTTATGCATTTTGCTTCTCCGGTTCAATTGTCATTGATAAAATGGTGCAAAGGCAGCGCATGTGCAGACCGCGATCACCGGCACCATTATATTAAAGGTGGTCTGTAGAATCCTCAGGTCTCTAAGAAAGTAGTGCCGGCATCAGCGCATGTGCAGACTGCGATCACCGGCACCATTATATTAAAGGTGGTCTGTAGAATCCTCAGGTCTCTAAGAAAGTAGTGCCGGCATCAGCGCATGTGCAGACTGCGATCTCCGGCACCATTATATTAAAGGTGGTCTGTAGAATCCTCAGGTCTCTAAGAAAGTAGTGCCGGCGTCAGGGCATGTGCAGTCACATTATAGACTTAAAGTCAGACCGCAGAAGCACAATGCATATTCACTACTCCTCACATCCATAATCCCGAGCAGGGTGCAGTGAATGTCCCAGCAGCTGACGTCGCTTACATGTTGTAGCCAGTTGCCGGCACGAAGGAGGACATGGTGCACAGAAGAGGCGCTGTTAAGTAAGTAGAATCTTTTTTTTTTTATGTCGGCAGCGTGATAAGAGGTGTATACATCAGGATGGGGCCATATATACCAGGATGTGGGCCATATATACCAGCATGGGCCCAGGAAGAGGGCATATGTACCAGGATGAGCCAAGAATGAGGGCTATATAAACCTGGGTGGGGATCATATATACCAGGATGGGACAAGAAAGAGGAACATATATATACCAGGATGGAGGATATATACACCAGGAAGGGGGATATTAGTACCGGATTAAGGGACATTACCCCGCTAACGGAGTTAAACTGCAGATCCCCCCCAATAAGTGTGTCATGACCACATTTTTTGCTGAAATTACTTTGGTCCTGCTATAAAACATTTGTCTTAAAGTCTGAAAACTATGTTAACACTAGAATTGTCAACATTGCTTTGATGAATTGGGGCTTACATTTCACAATATTTGGGCACCAAGAATAAACCCTAATCTGATACACCAGCACCAATGCAGATCTATCTGTAAATACAAATGACTAGCATTCAAGACTCGGCGAGGTACATCAAGGCCCCAATACACACTTTGTTGAGATTTAAAGAGAATCTGTCAGCAGGTTTTTGCTACCTCCACTGAGAGCAGAATAACATGGGCAAAGAGATCCTTAATCCAACGATGTTTAGTTTAGATTACTGAGTGCAGTGGTTCTGACACAATCAAAGGTTTTCATTTTAGCCATGTAGCAGAGCTGGGAGAGCTGCACCACCCCACCATTCTCTGTATGTACATAGTCTATAGACAATGAGCTGCCAATCACAGCAGAGGGTAGAGTCTGACTTTGAGGGCTCCTCAGTCCACCTAATGATAAAGGTACTGAAGCTTAAACCAACATAGCAAGAAAACATCAACCCATTGATAAGAGATTACACAGCAAAAACCTGCTGACAGATTCCCTTTAACTTGTTTTATATTTGATTTACTTGTATGTTATTGGTCATCCAAGCCAAAACCCTGTGCAATTTCAATAAAAGTGGGAATAGAAATCTTTCCATTCTTTGGGCTGTGTATCCACTCCTGGTTTCATATTTAGTAATTGGAGCCATGTAGAAAAGTGTTGGGGCTTTAGGAAATAAAACCTGAGGACGTACAGAAGTCGTAAACCCTCAGTCCTGACCCGGTAAATTATTTCTAGATGGGCGTGTCCAGGTTATCCTTCTTATGTTTGTCCAGGACTTCTATTAACCCCTCTGCAGCATTCATATAGAGTATTGGAAAAACTTGCAATGTATAGCGGGGGATGGGAAGGGTTTACAGAAATACAGTAATTACTCTGCTTTTTTGTCTTTTATAGTTTCATACACATACAACAGTAAACTTCATTCTGCAACCAATGTCGTTACAGATCTAACATTTATATACCGTAGTTTATTTTTCTTTCCAGGAAAGTTGCGGTTTTCATTAGCTCTAATTTATACAACATGTCACCAGTCTTTGATCTCCACTTCTTGGAGGGCAGACTATCTGCTGGGATAAACAGTGAAAGTTTTATAGTTGAGGTCAGTGATGGCTAATCTATGACACACGTGTCAGCAGTGAAAGCCTAGGCGTTTTTGCTGACACGCGTGTCATGGCTCAGTTTCCCCCTCCGCTGATAACATAATTAGCTCTGCTGCATTGCCATCCCGCCTTCGGATGTTGAGCTGCAGGGGATTGCATGCAGTCATGTCACACGTGTCAGCATCCGGAGGCGACAAGGCGCCATTTATTGAAGCTGACGATCAAAGTTCATCGCAAACCACCTCAGGATGCCACGCTTGATTGACACTGACTGCTTGCAATCACAGTGTCAGGCTCAGCATCCGAAGGCAGGACAAGGCAGAGTAATGTCAGCCAGAGCTAATTATGATTATTAGCGGCGGCGCTGCTCACACCTTGCAGTTAAAGGATGGAGGCCATATCAAGGATGACGGAAGTTAAAGTACCAGGGTGGGGCGGAGTGCTATATCCCAGCTATATCTAGGCTAAGGGGCTACATACCGGGAGGGGGGTTAATTTACCAGGATGGGGAAGGGTGCTATATCCCAGCATGGGGGCTATATCCAGGACAAGGGGCTATATACTAGAATGGGTGCCATATTCTGGATGGAGGGTAATGTACCAGGATGGGGGCTATATCCAGCATAAGGGACTATATAACAGAGTGGGGGGCCATATACAGGATAACTCTTATTACAGCTACAAATATCAGAAAATTATGTTGTTTTTTCTTGAAATGACACACCACGCGAGTTTATGCTTGGTATTTCAGCGAATTTTGACACACCGAGCTCAAAAGGTTGACCATCAGTGGTTTAGGTCATTATGCTTGTGTCGATACTAATTACCGTATATACTCGTGTATAAGCCGATTTTTTCAACCCAAAAATTGGGCTGAAAAGTCCCCCCCCTCGGCTTATACACGGGTCAATATGGTAGGGCTGTGGTGGGGGCTGTGTCTGGGGCTGGGGAGGCTGGAGGCGGTGGGGGGAGGCTGCTGTATGAGCGCCCAGTCACGTGGGGCCGCTCATTATATATGCACTGCTTCCCCCTGTCAATAAGCGGCAGGGGGAAGCAGTGCATATCTGGCCCCCAAATGCTGGCACTCGCCCCCCTCCGTTGTAAGGCACCCCCCGGCTGCTTAACTTACCATCCCTGGTCTTCTGCACCGCGCCGGTCCTCCGTGTTCCCGTTCTCGGCAGCATCCGGGGTCATGTGATCGGCCGGTCGCATGACGTCATCACTACGCGACCGCCGGGGACCCCGGATGCAGCCGACGACAGGAGCACGGAGCATGGAGGACCGGCACGGTGCAGAAGACCAGGGATGGCAAGTTAAGCAGCCGGGGGGGGGGGGGGGCCTTACAACGGAGGGGGGCGAGTGCCAGCATTTGGGGGCCATATGGGGCCTGTACACTACCACTGGGGAGGCTGCTGTACATACCACTGGGGGGGCTGCTATATACTACACCACTGGGGGGCTGCTATATACTACACCACTGGGGGGCTGCTGTATACCACCACTTGGGAGGCTGCTGTATACCACCACTGGGGAGGCTGCTGTATACCACCACTGGGGAGCTGCTGTATACCACCACTGGGGAGGCTGCTGTATACCACCACTGGGGAGGCTGCTGTATACCACCACTGGGGAGGCTGCTGTATACCACCACTGGGGAGGCTGCTGTATACCACCACTGGGGAGGCTGCTGTATACCACCACTGGGGAGGCTGCTGTATACCACCACTGGGGAGGCTGCTGTATACCACCACTGGGGAGGCTGCTGTATACCACCACTGGGGAGGCTGCTGTATACCACCACTGGGGAGGCTGCTGTATACTACCACTGGGGAGGCTGCTGTATACTACCACTGGGGAGGCTGCTGTATACTACCACTGGGGAGGCTGCTGTATACTACCACTGGGGAGGCTGCTGTATACTACCACTGGGGAGGCTGCTGTATACTACCACTGGGGAGGCTGCTGTATACCACACTGCTGGGGGCTGTATACCTGTGCTGGGGTCCATCCTCGGCTTATACACGAGTCAATAGGTTTTCCCAGGTTTTGGGGGCAAAAGTAGGGGGGGGTCGGCTTATACACGAGTATATACGGTATGTCTCTTTTATGGAGGATTTTAAATATTCTACCCTGCAATCTTCTAACAGGGTCTAAAACGAGATGGAAGAACTGGGGAGCTCATCACAGCCCCTGATGCCAATGAGATCCATCACCACCCAGTAATTATACAGTGAGGTCATTGAAGGATTTAAAGAAAAAGCCCCCTCCACGTGCCTAAATACTTCTCTACCCAATAATAAAGACCCTGTCATGGCCTTTTTTGTTTTCAAACCGCCCCCAATGTTATTTGGATCATCCACTGTGCATGAATCAAAAGAAACAAAAAAAAATAAATAATTTATCCTAAAAAAGCACTTTAGATGATTATATGTTTGCATCATTTACCTTCACAAACATAATCCGGGAGGTCCTTCAGCTGGTATCAGTCACATCAATCCACCTCAGTAATGTGATAATTAAGATGTGCAGGAATACACATACCATGGAAGGACCTGTCTGTGGTGATGTCACGACCATGTGAACGTTATGGGTGGAGCCAAGTAGCCCTCAAGTCAAAGACCTTTTAGGCTTAGCTCCACCCTTTATGGTTACATGGCCGTGACATCACCCACAGACAGGTCCTTCCACATCATATGTATTTCTGCACATAGTGATGTGAATAGATTACTGTGCAGGGGGGCATGACAGAAGTGGAAGTGGATTGATGTGACTGGTAACAGCTGAAGATCCTCCCCGATGACTGTTCTGTGAGTTTC
Source organism: Allobates femoralis (assembly GCA_033576535.1). Lineage (NCBI taxonomy): Eukaryota > Metazoa > Chordata > Amphibia > Anura > Aromobatidae > Allobates > Allobates femoralis. Next base: position 72,050,576 of record JARQOC010000001.1, on the reverse strand, counting down.
ATCTATCTAAATGCCCAGTTACACGCTTTAAGGTCGTTTAGATATCACCAACGATCTCGGTCGTTAGGACATAGTTTTGACATCGTTGGTGAGATGTCAGACGTCTACATATCGTGAACGACGCACCATCGATGTGGCGAGCAGCTATCGTTCGCACAACCCAGCAAACGATACTTGCTCACTGCTGTGAATAGGAGAAGTCGTGAATGACATTGTTATCGCGGTGTCACACACAATGATGCAGCAGGTTGGCTGATCAAGGATCGGTTGATTTCAGAACATGTTCTCAAATCTGCGGTCAACGATCCAACGATTTATCGTAGTCGTATCACGGTGTTGCACACTACAACGTCCTTACGATGTCGTTTCAACGACTCCAAACCCGTGACGTTTGAGCGATATCGTTCACGAACTCGTACCGTGTAACTGAGCCTTAAGCATCAAAGTTGCTTTTTTTTTTATAAATACATGGATTTATTTTTTTTAAAACCAGGTTAATGATGCACAGTAGATTATCTAAATAAGCCTACCTTCACACTGCATAATTTGTGATCCATGTCTATCAGTTTTAAAACGTATAACCGCAGATCAGTTTTGGTCTCCCATATATCCCTACGGGCTTGGATTGGTCCTATATGGCCATCAGTGTGTGTCAGTTTTGTCACGGATCCGTTTGTGTCGGTGTTTTTCATGCGCCCAGAATCAGAGTATGTTGCGATTTTGGGCAGTCTTGAAAAAAATGGACACACACGGATCCGTAGCTGTCCGTGTGAAATAACACGGATGTCAATTAAGCGTGGATTCGTATGGATCCATGAAAAAAATGGATCTGTGAAACAGATCTGTTTTGCTGTACTTAGCATGCTCAGAAAGCAAGGTACAGCTCCTTCCAAGCCTCTCTCTGCAAACTGACGATGGCCCGTGGACATTAGTTGCCATCCGTTTGAAGAGTTCTGTGCCGGTCCGTATTGTCCTTGAAATTGAAGGATCCATACAGATTTTAAAGTTATGCAGTGTGAAGGCAGCCTAACATTGGGGGCGGTTTAAAGACGAAAAAAAAAGGTAATCACAGGTTCCCTTTTGCAACAAGATTGAAAGATATCCATAGGATAAAGAAAAAGTCCTGCCCACTGGGGTGCGACTACTGAGCAACTATTAAAGAAGAATTTTAGAAGTAGTAAAGCTTAATCATTTTAATTACACTGGCAGCAGACTGCAAAGTTGACGGCTGTAAGGAAGCCACTGCATTTAGGAAGCCGGTGACATTCCCCAGAAGATATTACCATGTCGTGTCTACATCTGAATTTGACATTAGGAGGTTTTCCGAAATCAAGATGTGATCATGGGAATCTTCAATGTTCCATTTGCGCTGTAGGCTGAGAAGACGTGACCTCAGGCATCCAGCTTTAAGGATTAAAGGGCAGAAATATCTCATGTCCTTCTGTCAGTATGCTGACACTGGGGTGAACACACTGTAGAAAGCCAAAGGAAAAACTTTGTGGAGGGGTTATGATTTTCAAGTATGTAAAAATCTGGACAGCTCAAGAACAAAACATTAGATTGATAAAATACCTAAAAAAGAATTACTGCCATGTACGTGGAATAAACTTTGTAAATGGCAGTGCTGGCATTCTTCATTGAATATACAGAGATTTTATAAAAATATCCATCAATCTATACGGTAGAAAGGGGACCGACCGGCGGCAGAGGGGGGGGGGGGGGGGGGGAGTGGGGGGGGGGGGGGGGGGGGGACCGACCGGCGGCAGAGGGGGAGGGGGACCGACCGGCGGCGGAGGGGAGGGGACCGACCGGCGGCAGAGGGGGGGGGTCGACTGACCGCGGCAGAGGGGGGGACCGACCGGCGGCTGAGGGGGGACCGACGGCAGCTGAGGGGGGGACCGACCGGCAGCTGAGGGGGGGGACCGACCGGCAGCTGAGGGGGGGACCGACCGGCAGCTGAGGGGGGGACCGACCGGCAGCTGAGGGGGGGGACCGACCGGCAGCTGAGGGGGGGACCGACCGGCAGCTGAGGGGGGGGACCGACCGGCGGCTGAGGGGGGGACAGACATGGCTAAGAAAAATAGATTGATCTATAGTCCAACGTATGACCTTTGGCTGTGAGCCTATGTTTCAAGGGTTAAATTTAATGCTGAATGAAAGTAATCCTGGGAAAAATGTGATTTTTGGGGGGGGGTTCTTGTGCTTTTAGAAAACCCTTCTGTACATGGAAGTGTAATATCACACACAGCCCTTTTTCAAATGAATGGAACAAAGCCAAAAGCTGGAAGCGGCTGATGAATGCCGCAGCTTCTGTAATATATAAAAGGATCCATTATCCTAGTCTCAGAAACCGGGACCGGTCATTAAAAATGTCATTACTTACCACAATGCTGCCAACAAGCTCTAGGGAGCAAAAATGCCTTTCATCCTATGTAAAAATCAAAGAAGAAATTGCAGGAGAAAGTAAATGTCTAAAATGATTGTGTGCGGCTCCCAGTGTCATGTGGCCAGCGCTGTAGTAGTGTAGTGCTGACTGGTACCGGTCTCACCGTTGGAACACTCATTGCAACTTAGTTGGCATTCCAAGTCAGGCAGCCCTAGCCATGTCACCATGTGCCAAATGGCAATTCTCAAGTTTATATTCTCCACCTATAATCCAAAAAACTTATTCATAAGCCACATAGCATTCTAGGAGTGACGTGGGTTGTGTACGCGTTCCCATTGGGATGCACTATAGTGCTGGAGTCCTGTCTAATCTAATAGTATAGGAGTCACCAACGGGCTGGTAGCCAGACACTGTGCTCCTACATCTGTGTGACCAGTGCCTTATATTTGTGCAATCACCTCCTCCATGAATTGGCAGGGCGAGTGGTTGCCTCATCAGTATTTTGCCCTATGTTGCCTCTATCCTGCAGGACATTACTTTATGTGACCTGGGCAGGTGAATACTTTTGCCTTTTCTGCTATTTGTTTTGGGGTGGGGTGGGGGTAATTTTGTGGCTTTGCTATTCATTCTAAATTTTACAAAGCCAAGAGGAACTTGTGCGGCTGAGGTGCTAGCTTGCAGATCGTGAGGCCGGTCATACCACTGGTCTGTGTTTTGCTATCCTCCTCTAACGATCTATACCTTCTGTTCTGCCTCAATGTCAAGCCCGTCCAGTGTACAGATCATCACAGGTGGAGTCATGTACATTGTAAGCAGGGCTGTGGAGTCAGTGCCCATTTTGGATGGAGTTGCAGTTGGATTCAGGGAAATTGTGAAGAGCCGGAGTCTGATGCCTGGCTTACCAACTCCACAGCCCTGATTGTAAGCCATGTGCATTATCCATAACCCACTGAGCATATAAGGAGGTAAAACTGAACTGAGTCCCAAGGAATGGCGCTAGCAGTATCGGAGCAGCCCTTGCACGTTGTATAGCAAGTAGCTTGTGTCTTACGCTCTTTGCCCAGGAAAACCACCGCTCCTCAGGTAGCCAGTAAGAGGATACGAGCTGTAATTTATGCAATTAAAAATCCCTCTGTTCTTGAGAAGAGAGTGTGTTTTTAATCTGAAGCAAACTGCAGAAATTGCCTGGTTTTACAGGCACTTTGCAATTTTAATAATTCACGAACAAGACAGCCCCCTAACTGGGAGTCCCAGATGATGTGCTTTTCTCACTTTCCTGCTGATAAAACTTTAATTACTCTTTTTATTCACTTAAAAACACAATACCAGGAGAAAATCCATCAAAGGCAGGAAAGAGAAGAGCAAAAACACACGGTAAGTATATAGGTGTCCCCATGTATTCGAGCCCAGGTAACCGGCAATTCCTGAGCCACCAAACTAGAGGTGGCTTAGAGTTTACAAATTGTGCTCCTTCATCCTTACTCTCAATGGCCGCCCCTGTTTTCCTCATCTTGACTCCATACTACGCTCCGAACGTCAGGGAGGAAATCTACTATGTCATAATGGAGTCCTATCTCAATCAGGGGCCATTCATTGTCCCAGCTGGGAGATGCCACATTGTAACTCCTTTCCTGCTGCCAACAGATGTTTCCTGTTACCAAGATAACCTCTCATCTGTTACTTGCAACTTATTTATTTCCATTCTTTGCTACTGGTTATAGTTTGTGCTCATTACAAGGCAATAGTAAGAGAAAATGGTAGAGTCACAGACAAACATCATGAGGAATGATGACCAAAGGCTTTATAGTGGTGCAGTGCTATAGGTATTTGTCCGTCACCCACCCTCTGAAAGGAAAAACCTGAAATCTAAATTAAAGGACCAAATACAAACATTAGCGTTAGACAAACCCTCCACCAACCAAGTGTGGCCTGCCATGCCTCTCCCAACAGATGTATGTGGGGGGCTGCAGTCAGTGCCAGAGACATCTGTCAGAGGCTTTTCTGCATTCATTGTATCTCTCAAATAAGAGCACCAGGACAGGGGCAGAGGAGCGCTCATCAGATCATCATCAGTCTGCTGTCAACCCAATTGTAGATGGAGTGTGTTATTGAAAGCACAGTATGGGGAGGCAGTGTGCAGATGGGGGAAAGTGTGAGTGGGTGCAATATAGAGGTAGGAGCATAAGGGGGTGGGGGAACAGCATGGAGAAGTGGGAGCTTGGGTAGGGGTAACAGCATGGAGAGGCGAGAGCTTAGGAAGGAGGTTGACAACATGAAGAAGTAGGAGGGGGACAGCATGGAGAGGGGAGAGCTTAGGAAGGAGGGTGACAGCATGAAGAGTAGGAGCTTGGGTAGGGGCAACAGCATGGAGAGGCGAGATCTTACCAAGGAGGGGAACAGCATGGAGAAGTACAAGGGGACAGCATGGACAAGTAGGAGGGGACAGCATGAAGAAGTAGGAGGGGACAGCATGAAGAAGTAGGAGGGGGACAGCATGAAGAAGTAGGAGGGGGACAGCATGAAGAAGTAGGAGGGGGACAGCATGGAGAGGCAAGAGCTTAGGAAGGAGGGTGACAGCATGGAGAAGTATGAGGGGGAAGCATGGAGAGTGGAGAGCTTAGGAAAGAGGGCAACAGCATGGAGAAGTAGGAAGGGGACAGCATGGAGAGTGGAGAGCTTAGGAAAGAGGGCAACAGCATGGAGAAGTATGAGGGGGACAGCATGGAGAGTGGAGAGCTTAGGAAAGAGGGCAACAGCATGGAGAAGTAGGAGGGGGACAGCATGGAGAGGCGAGAGCTTAGGAAAGAGGGCAACAGCATGGAGAAGTAGGAAGGGGACAGCATGGAGAGTGGAGAGCTTAGGAAAGAGGGCAACAGCATGGAGAAGTAGGAGAGGGACAGCATGGAGAGTGGAGAGCTTAGGAAAGAGGGCAACAGCATGGAGAAGTAGGAGGGGGACAGCATGGAGAGGCGAGAGCTTAGGAAGGAGGGAGACAGCATGGAGAAGTATGAGGGGGACAGCACTGAGAGTGGAGAGCTTAGGAAAGAGGGCAACAGCATGGAGAAGTAGGAAGGGGACAGCATGGAGAGTGTAGAGCTTAGGAAAGAGGGCAACAGCATGGAGAAGTATGAGGGGGACAGCATGGAGAGTGGAGAGCTTAGGAAAGAGGGCAACAGCATGGAGAAGTAGGAAGGGGACAGCATGGAGAGTGGAGAGCTTAGGAAAGAGGGCAACAGCATGGAGAAGTAGGAAGGGGACAGCATGGAGAGTGGAGAGCTTAGGAAAGAGGGCAACAGCATGGAGAAGTAGGAGGGGGACAGCATGGAGAGGCGAGAGCTTAGGAAAGAGGGCAACAGCATGGAGAAGTAGGAAGGGGACAGCATGGAGAGTGGAGAGCTTAGGAAAGAGGGCAACAGCATGGAGAAGTAGGAGAGGGACAGCATGGAGAGTGGAGGTTAGGAAAGAGGGCAACAGCATGGAGAAGTAGGAGGGGGACAGCATGGAGAGGCGAGAGCTTAGGAAGGAGGGTGACAGCATGGAGAAGTATGAGGGGGACAGCACTGAGAGTGGAGAGCTTAGGAAAGAGGCAACAGCATGGAGAAGTAGGAAGGGGACAGCATGGAGAGTGTAGAGCTTAGGAAAGAGGGCAACAGCATGGAGAAGTATGAGGGGGACAGCATGGAGGTGGAGAGCTTAGGAAATGGGCAACAGCATGGAGAAGTAGGAAGGGGACAGCATGGAGAGTGGAGAGCTTAGGAAAGAGGGCAACAGCATGGAGAAGTAGGAGGGACAGCATGGAGAGTGGAGAGCTTAGGAAAGAGGGCAACAGCATGGAGAAGTAGGAGGGGGACAGCATGAGAGTGGAGAGCTTAGGAAAGAGGGCAACAGCATGGAGAAGTAGGAAGGTGACAGCATGGAGAGGAGAGCGTTAGGAAAGAGGGCAATACCATGGAGAAGTAGGAGGAGGACAGCCTGGAGAGGGAGAGCTTGGTAAAGGGGGACAAGCATGGAGAAGTAGGAGCTTAGGTAGGAGGGGGACATCATGGAGAGGGGAGAGCTTGGGTAAAAGCAGGACAAGCATGGAAAAGTAGGAGCTTAGGTAAGAGGGGAACAGCATGGAGAAGGAGCTTGGGTGAGCGGGCAGCATGGAGAAGTAGGACTTTAGGTAAAGAGGGAACAACATGGAGACATGGGAGCTTGGGTATGGGGGGGAAGGAGCATGGACTATTGGGAGCTTGGGTAAGGAGGGGACAGCATGGAGAGGTGGATGCTTGGGGGGTAAGAGCATGGAGTATTGGGAGCTCGGGTTTGGGGGGATGTGGGGATGTAGGAGCTTAGAGGTATAGTGGGAGTGTAGATTTTTATTGTAGAAAGGGGGCGTTTGCGCTAGGTCACAGTGCAGTAGAGTCAGTGTGCAGATGGAGAAAAGTGCAAGAGAACAGTATAGAGAGGTAGGAGCATAGGGGGAACAGCATAGAGAAGTGGAAGCTTGGATGGGGAAGGTGGAGATCATTTGGAGAAGTAGAAGCATGGTTGGGACAGTATGAAGAAGTGGGAGTGGATTTTTACTGTAGATGAGGGTGAAAATGTGATGGCACAGTATGGTGGAGGCTGTAAGCAGATGGGCAAGAGTTAAAAAGTACAGTAAAAAGCGGACAGCGGACAGTATGCAGAGGTGAATGACAGTGCACAGAACTTTCTCAGCAGGGTTGGGTAACATTCACACAGGAGATTCCGGGCCAGTACAGGCTGTAGTCTGAATGCAGACAAGGTATTTTGATTCACTGACCGCAAACAAACCTTGGAAAATGGTAAGGAATTGATCAAAATATGTTAAAAACTGGTAGAACGTTTTATTTATATAGTGATTTACATATATTGATAGGAAACATAAAACCGGTAAACCCTGGATTAATTGTTCTGCGTCAAGAAAGGAGTGCCAATAATTCCTGGTCACCGGCTGCCCGTGTAATCTGGATAACACAGACTCGGCTTCATCACTGTTTTGTTCCATTTTCTTTACAGGATACAAAACTAAACACAGCCCCCATTAATGCCAGATATTAATTCCAGTCTGCTTCCCTCCCCAGCCGGTCTCGGACCCGGCACGTCCACAGCTCCCAGTTATGACAACTTGTTAGTGACTATGAAATTCTCGGAAGCGGCTCAGAAGTTGGGCGTATTCATTATACGGTAAATCTTATCAACTGGTGCGAAATGTGTAGATGGGGAACGCCGAACAATACTAATTTGGGGACAACTTCCCGCTAGCAGCTCTGTGCTACTGTGACCTGTAGTAGCAGAAAGCTCTTAATCCCAAAAGAGAAAGACATAAAATGAGTTTAACCCCTTCCCTGTGCCTCTTAATCCTGGCAGGAGGTTTGACTTCACATCCATTTCCTGTGAACAACTAGTTGCCAAAGTCTTGGGAGCCTTGTGACCCAGCATTGTCCTAAGAGTCGCCGGTCAGACTAGCTGTACCTGAGTGCATCTGTATTAATGCTTTGTGCTGCAGAGGAGTATAAGGTAACCTGGGAGGAGGCGCCGCACCTTGTATGACGGCAGATCATGCAGATTTGTGCATGGCAGATGTAGCAGAGCCGGGTATGTTTGACTGTCATATCACAACTGCAGGCTTGTGCCTAAGGAGTGTTTGATCATCACCATCTTAGGACCCAATTAAAAGATGGTCCAATGTCCTTATCTCTACCATGGTGAGAATTACTGAAGCAGATGAAAAGGGAAAGTGCTGCCCACAGCAGTGCCACAAAAGTCACCCGCCCAGCTGCCCTCAAAAGGTGCTACAGAGGCAGCCCACCTGATCGGTAGCCCACAACAGTTCCAGAGAAGCCGACGGCTTGATTTGTAGCCTACTGTAGTGCCACAGAAGCCACCCGCCCAGCTGCCCCAAAAGGTGCTACAGAGACAGCCCACCTGACTGGTAGCCCACAACAGTTCCAGAGAAGCCAACGGCCTGCCTTGTAGCATACTACAGTGCCACAGAAACTGCCTGTCTGACTGATAGCCTACTGCAGTGTCATAGAAGCCACCGGCCTGACTGGTAGTCTACTGCAGTGTCACAAAAGCCAGGCACCTGCCTGGTAGCCACTGCAAGTGCCACAGAAGCCGCCTACCTGACTAGTAGCCTACTGCTGTGCCACAGCAGACGCCTGCCTGACTGGTAGCCACTGCAAGTGCCACAGAAGCCGCCTACCTGACTGGTAGCCTACTACAGTGCCACAGAAGCCACCTACCTGACTAGTAGCCTACTGCTCTGCCACAGCAGACGCCTGCCTGACTGGTAGCCTACTGCAGTGCCACAGAAGCCGAATGCCTGGTGGCCTACTGCTGTGCGACAGAAGCCATCTGTCTAACTGGTAGCCTACTGCTGTGCCATAGAAGTTGCCTACCTGACTAGTAGTCTACTGCAGTGCCACAGCAACCACCTGTCTGTCTAATAGCCTACTGCATTGTGACAGAACTCACCTACCTAGTAGCCTACTGCTGTGCGACAGAAGCCATCTGTCTAACTGGTAGCCTACTGCTGTGCCACAGAAGTTGCCTACCTGACTAGTAGTCTACTGCAGTGCCACAGCAGCCACCTGTCTAATAGCCTACTGCATTGTGACAGAACTCACCTACCTAGTAGCCTACTGCTGTGCCACAGAAGCCACCTGCCTGACTAGTACCCTACTGCAATGCCACAAAAGCCACCTACCTAATTAGTAGCTTAATGCAGTGCCACAGAAGCCACCTACCTGACTAGTAGCTTACTGCAGTGCCACAGAAGCCGCCTGCCTGACTGAATGGCCGCAGCGGTGCCACAGAAGATGGCGAACTAATCAGTTGCTAACAGTATGCCAGACCGGCTGCCCACAGTGGCACGAGAAAAGCTGACAGACTGGTATGGGTATAAATCCCTCATGGTGTGAAGACCACCATTACCACTGTGCCAGGGGCCTATGACCATCTGATCCTAGCTGTACAGATGCCGAAAAAGAAGAATGGGTCAAACCTGAGCTTTCTGGATGAAGGGAGCTGTAAAATGGATCCACAAGGATAGAAGGATTCCAACAGAGGAGAGGTCCTTGTGGGTCAGCAGCCTTTGTGGTTGTGTGACACCACCATGACCAGGGGAGCAACTCCTTTTCTAGACATTTACTCAGAAAAAAACCCTACTGCGCTATCATCTCTCCAGTCTTCTTCTCACTAGGTTTGGAATCCGGATTATTGACAGCACTTCAATGCGAATAACACTAACTTTTGTAGAAATGGCTTCTCGGCGTGCCCGACAGCAAGCTGGGAGTTGTAGTTCTACAACAGCTGCATTGCTGCAATACGATGCTACGTCCGGATACATGAGAAGACAATGGGCTAAAAAAACAAACATATGGACTGGTTTCTGGCTGAACGCCTTTAACTCTTTAGTTGCTGTACAGAACAATGGTGATAGGCTGACATTGTACCCAGAGCATTTCGCCTGCACAAAGGACACGGGCTCACTACAAAGGCTCTAGAAGAAGGGACCACAGGGATGGAGGCTTTACACTGGGGTACAAGTGTCCAGAAATATCAACATCTACTTACTGAACCAGTGCTTGAAGAAGTTTGGCAGATCCATGGTGTCCAGGCGCCTGTCCTCTGAATGCTCTCTCTTCTCTGAAGGAGCACAGCCTAAAACTTCCTGGCCCTGGGGTGGGGGAGAACAGTCACATGACCTGGCCCTTCCTACAGAAAATCCTCTGGCCTCTCCTACTAAGGACACCAGCCCATCACAGTGAGCCTGCCCTGCTCCGGGGATTTGGTGCAAAAGATCTAGCAAATCATGGAGAATCCTGAAAGGAATCCGCTAAAAAATACAAGTACGTTATGTAACCCATGAAATCCACAGCAGCAATGATGAGATCTGTAGTCCGGGTATTGCTTGGATGTGAAAAATGCACAGTAATGAAACGATCTGAGCCGACTCTTTGTAACATTCCTTCATTTTTTTGTCTAGTTTTTTTCACGTTTTTCTTTTGCATCTTAGGCTCCATTCACACTGTGCATTTTTGCTCTGTTTTTGCTCATCAGTTTTTGTAGCCAAAACCAGGAGTGGAACAATCAGAAGTAAAGTCTGGATTTATCACCCAATCCTGGTTTTGGCTACAAAAACTGATGAGCAAAAATGGAGCAAAAATGCACAGTGTGAATGTAGCCTTAGACCTTCAGGCTGTGTGCACACGTTGCGGTATTTAATCACTTTTAGGCCGGTATCACTTTTCCGAATGTAAACGCAGCGTTCTGAACGCAGCCAAACGCATGCGCACTGTGTTCCTATGTTTAACATGGGAGCGCATGGTGTCTGTGTTTGGTTGCGCTCGTATGCGCAGAATTTGTGCGTCCTCCTCCACCCTCCGAACACAGCCTGTTGCATTTATTGTGCGGTCGCAGGAGCTTGTTTTATCAGCAAGCGCACAAACAATGCATGAATCTCAATGGATCCGCAGTGTCCGCAGCATGACAGCGCAGGAGAACGCTGTGGATCACAATGAAATCACTCCTGGGAGATCAGCATCGGCCACCGGGCGATCAGCTGGAGCAGCCTCTGATTGTCCCAGGCACGGGCGCTGCTAATCTCCAGATGGTGTCAGCGCGGAAGATTTGAAGAAACAGCTGATCTGACAGCTGTTTAAATCACCTATTCGGTGTTGGCGCGGGAGATTTAAACAGCTGTCAGATCAGCTGTTTCTTCAAATCTCCCGCGCCGACACCATTGGGAGATCAGTGGTGATCGGGAGGAGGAGATCTCTGCCGCTGATCTCCGCCTCCCAGCCACTGCTGAGATCGCTGATTGGCTGGCCGGGCACCATACGGATGTGAACACATACGGAGATTCTCCGCTGCACTCACATCAGTATGGCTGCGTTTGCCCTCCGCATGCAAACACAAACGCACATGTGAAGGTAGCCTTAATGCATTATTCAGTGCAGATTTGTCACAGAACTGCAAGCAAATCCTAACGTCTCCAGCACACATTGTGCATTTTCTCCGTGCAAAAATATATCTGAAGCTTGTCAATTCTTGCAGCTTTCCACCAATTGTATGAAAAAAACATGTTATTGTTTGTGCTTTTCCTGCCTGGAGATGCAGAATGGGTGCAGAAATTTCTGCACCATAACACTCAACAAGTGCACCTGAGTTCACAGTGTGCATTTTTGTGCTGAGTTATTGATGAATTTTCAGCAGCAAAACTGGACTTTTTTTTTTTTTGCAAAAAAAAGGCATCATCTGTTTTGATCCATTTTTTATGTGATGCGTTTTTTTCCCATTAATTGTGTCAAGGCAATAAAGGATCAATAATTGTCATGCTTATTCTTTTTTTGAAGAATTTTCTACCCCAAAAACGGACCAGTAAAAAACGCAGCGACAGGACAGCGTTTCTGAAGACTCGTTGTCTTTGCTGGACATCACAGAAAGTGATCCAATTCCTAGGAATAACAGATCGCAAAAAATGGAGATAATATCAGTGTGAACACAGCCTTAGTTTGCACTTTTTTCAGTCTATTTTATGTGTTCATCTGGTTTTTTGCCTGTTCTCATTTGGGGGGTGCAGTCTGGGGGTTCCTGAATATTTTCAGCTAATTCATCATTTTTTGCCTTTTTTAAGGTTGCATGTTTTGGAGCAAACATACTCTGATCCCTCCGCTTACACCTGAAGACTTGGTTCAAACGATTTGTTGTTTTAGAGAATCATGTGATTTTACAAAAAAAAAAAAAAAAAAAAATGTTCATGAAATAATTTAAAAACAAAAACAAGGAGCATGTTCTATGAGAAAAATTGGTGACCGCCTGGGCCATTCTGAAGAATTTGGCGCAGGAAAAAAAAAAAACAACAAAAGCAAAGAAAGAAATTAATGACATGTCGGGCCGAATATCTCCAATGTATATACTTGTAACCAAGGACGTGGCCAAGAAGAAGTTAAAAGGAAAACCTGCTAAACAGCCCAGCAGCTATAATAGATGACAAGTGTTCAGAGAAACCTAACTTGAGAAGGGGGTAAGACAAGGTGACAGGATCTGACCTCTGACCTCTAGGAGGAGGGAGCACAGGCTGCAGGGTGACTTGTGTAAACTTGCATAGCAGCCCGGCTTCACATGGCCCAGGGGAAGCCGCAGATCAGACATCTCTGCTTCCACATTGCCTGAATCCTGCATTAATGCTGAATTAATGCTATTTACATGAAGTCAACCAAGTGCACAGCTGGCATGTGCTGGGACAGACTGATCCGATAACACTTCAGTGATTCACTACTATAATACAATCTGTGTCTAGCTAGAACCGATGACTAATTGTGTACGGCCCAGAAAAGGTTAGGGGCCCTTTTATTCAGACGTTTGGTTGGGTTGCCTTTGTTCTGAATGAATCACATCCATCCTTCTCTTGTCCATCAATCCCACATGTAAACCTTTAAGTCATGTGACTGACAGTACACGTGGAGGGTCTTGTAAGATACATCTACACGTGACTGATCGATCCTCTGTGAGCGCTCCCAGAAAAAGCAAAATCCACAGCGAAACCTGTGCTGGCAAAAACTTTTTTTCCACGTTCACTGAAGTGTTATCGGATCCGTCTGTCCTAGCACATGGCAGCTGTGCACTGTTGACTTCATGAAATACACCATGTAAATTAGCATTAGTGTAGGCTCCTGGCAATGCGGAAGCAGAGAGGACTTCGTCTGATCTGCGCTCCCCCTGGGTCATGTGGAAAGCAAACATCTGGCCAGCCTAAATGAGTAACAGTGAGTGCTGCCCATTTTCTTCTTGGACAGCAGTCTGACCAAAATTACTGTCATGTGAACTGGGCCTTAGCCGGGGATCAGAGTAGCATATGGTATCTGATGCGAGAGCATCGAATGTGATACACTAATGATACTCCGCATAGGCTCTGCTGCGAGCGTGCTCCGATCCTGCACTCAGACCACCACCCTCGACTTATATAGATTGTATCACACTCGGATGTGTTTGAGGTTCACTCACATCCATACACTTACATGGGCGTAAGTGATCTAAGATCCAGCCAATCGCAGGTCTGAGCTGCCTGATGTGAGACTTTCTCACATTGCACCCGTGCAAGGCGCACACCAGTGTGTCTCTACCCTTAGGACTTGTGTCCACGCTGAAAATTGGTGCAGAAAATGCTGCTGGTCTATCCTGAAGCCATCAAAGGCTATGAGAACTGTGAAGTGCGGTGCCCATACTGTGTCTTTTTCCCATGTCTACTTGGTGCATGATACAGATCCAGAAAAATCTGCAGTGCGTCAATTCCAGAGGTCCCCAACTCCAGTCCTCAAGGCCACCACCAACAGGCCATGCTTTCAGGATTTCCTTAGCATTGCACAGATGGTAATTTAACCACCTGCACAAGTAATGATTCCAACCCCTGTGCAATACTAAGGTAATCCTAAAAACATGCACTGTTGGTGGGCCATAAGGACTGGAGTTGGGGACGTCTGAATTAGGCAGACGCTGAGTATTTGATGCAGACATTTTCTGCAGCATAAACTGCAGCTTGTGCCAGAAAAACACAACTAATATGCAATGCAATTTTGATGCATTTATGGTGCAGATGTTGGTCTTGCGTTGTTCACTGTTGTCAATGGCAGGGAAGACTGAAAATACATCAAGAATTGACATAATCATTTTTATTTCTCTGGACAAAAAAAAGACACGTGGTGAAAAAAGCATCATTGTCACAACAATCCAGCATTCTGACGGATTTTACTGGGGGAAGGTATACAAGCATTTTTGTAATAAAAAAAAAAAAAAAATCATCAAAAAGCGCATAATATGCACCGTCTGATGGAGCCTTAGGTATGTGCCCACACTGCAGATTTGTTTTTGTTTTTCTTTGCCTATTTGATGCAGAAAACAAATCTGCAGCATATGGCCTTGTGCACACACTAGGGTTTTCGGTGAAGATTTGCTGCAGTTTTCGTGCATGCGCTCCTTACGTTGCTTGTTTTTTCCTGGCAGATTTGGCGCAGCGGGTCAATTCTTGGTGCAGATTTCCTGCGCTTTTCAACCCTTGACTTCATTAACAAAACAGCGCAAATCTGCATCAAATCTGCACTGTGATTCTGGCGAGTTTTTCTGCAGAGGATGCAGATTTCCTGCAGAAAGTGTCTGCACCAATAACGCCGTGTGTGCACATAGCCTTAGTGATCAGGTTTTTAACAGCATTTTTCAGTCCTCCACTCATTGACTTCATCATAAAATATGTGACTGAAAAACACACACCCAATAGACGACAAAAACAGATAAAAAAAGTGCAATACCTTTTTGAGGCTTTTTTTCTGTATCAAATACGGATCAAACACAGTGTGGGCACAGGGCCTTACAGTGAAATCAGAGATAATCCGCATATGGACGCATGGTTGTGGAGTCTGAGTCCATTTTGGTGGAGATGGTTTCAGGGAAATTGAGGAGTCTGAGTCGGATGTTTGGCTTCCTGACTCCACAGCCCTGGAGAGAGCCATGCTGGGGATTTCAAGTCTGTTGCAACTAAAGGCAGCTCTACACGTTGCGATATCGTTACGATATTGCATACAATTTCACGGGAGCACGCACGTTTTTGGCACTTGTCCAAGATCGCATAGTAGATGCGACACAGGGAGCTATCGGCAGGCAACGCAACTACGATGGTGTACGCCCCTTCTTTGCGCTTGGTATGAGCAACTCAGGGAACAACCATTTAACATTGGAGTGAATAGGGGAACAACCATTTAACATTGGAGTGAAGAGGGGAAGTTGCGCTCCAAATCGTAGTTGCGCTGTCACACAGCACGATCCTGCCACATCGCATATACAATATCGTACGGTTGAAGAGCATGCACAATCTTCTTGCAATATCGTAGTTAGGTTGTTTTCGCGTCGCATTGCCCATTTACACGACACAACGCACGAACGATATCAATTGCAATGCCCGTACCACGTGACTTTTTATCGTAGTTGCGTTGCGATATCGCGACGTGTAAAGCGGCCTTTCCTTGCATTGTGCAGATTAGATTAAAGGGCAAACAACATTACTTAGTCTTGCACATGATCTGGAATAGCAGTATTTTGGACACAATATTCTCTGTGCATCCAAATTGCTGCATTGTACATCAAAGCACAGTGAACGGATTTCTAGAATTCACATGCTCACTGTGCTTCTTTAGACGCAGCGTGTTCTCAGGTGCAGGTTGCCGGTCTTGTGCAGCATATTCATTTAAAGGGAACCAACCACCTAAAAATACCTATCTAACCTATAAATACCTGTCCCTGGAGCCTAAAATGACTATTCTAACCATCCCTGACTGACTAAATCTACCTAACTAGATGCACAATAAATCACTTTTTATACTTACCAAATCCTTGACTGATGGGCGTTCTTCCAGGGTCTTTGACCGATAGGCGGGTCTCCTCGCCGCGCTCGCACCCGCCTCGCTGCTGTCCATCTTCTTTCCAGGAGTATTCAAATTACCCGCCCATCGCGTCCTCGCAATGAGCGGGTCACGTGCTGCAGCCCTCACGTCACTTCCGCCCGCCGCGTCGCTGGGTCTATGATGCGCCCAGCGCTTCAGCATGCCATCTGTGCATGCTCTGAAGCCGGCCTGGGTGTACCAGTGACGTGGCGGGCGGAAGTGACCGGGGCCTGCGAGGATGCGATGGGGGGTAATTTGAATACTCCTGGAGAAGATAGACAGCAGCGAGGCGGGTGCGAGCGCGGCGAGGAGACCCGCCTATCGGTCAAAGACCCTGGAGGAACGCCCATATTTATAGGTTAGATAGGTATTTTTAGGTGGTTGGTTCCATTTAATGTTGCGGAGTCGGAAGTGATCTCCAGCGGGTGAATGTAGGGAAACGCTGCCCAGCACTGAACACAGATTGTGAGCACAGGCCGGCTACGTTCTCCCGCAGCTTCTCTCAGATCCAGAGGCACTATGTCCAACACACAGCGCCTCTGGATCATGTGCACATACCCTTAGAGGTATTCAATGAGAATAAACGGGTTGAAGCAGTTTGGCAATGTGGAACATGTCCTTCTTAAGACTATGTTCACATT
Source organism: Allobates femoralis (assembly GCA_033576535.1). Classification (NCBI taxonomy): domain Eukaryota; kingdom Metazoa; phylum Chordata; class Amphibia; order Anura; family Aromobatidae; genus Allobates; species Allobates femoralis. The sequence continues at coordinate 72,034,104 of JARQOC010000001.1, read as the reverse complement.
ATTTTAATTCTAAAATTTCTTATTTTCAAGTGTTTTATACACTTATGAATACACTAGCTGTACAGCCCGACAGTGCCCAGCCATAGTAAACAAATGTTATTTGTTATGATAAAATGAATGATTATTTTGCACATAAATGTCTGCCTCTAGCTCCCCTGTAGATCATCCTCTTCCATAGAATGTCTTGTTCTGCATATATCTCTTCCCACCCATAGAATGTTGTCTTGTTCTGCATATAGCTCCTCCCCTCCATAGAATGTTATCTGGTACTGCTCTAGCTCCTCCCCTCCATAGAATGTTGTCAAGTTCTGCCTAACTGCTCCCCCTCCATAGAATGTTGTCTGGTTCTGCCTCTAGCTCCTCCCCCTCCATAGAATGTTCTCTGGTTCTGCCTGTAGATCATCCTCTTCCATAGAATGTCTGGTTCTGCATATAGCTCCTCCCACTCCATAGAATGTGGTCTGGTTCTGCCTTTAGCTCCTCCCCCTCCACAGAATGATGTTTGGTTCTGCATATAGCTCCTCCCACTCCATAGAATGTTGTCTGGTTCTGCCTCTAGCTCCTCCCCTCCATGAAATGTCTGGTTCTGCCTCTAGCTCCTCCCCTCCATAGAATGTTGTCTGGTTCTGCCTCTAGCTCCTCCCCCTCCATAGAATGTTGTCAGTTCTGCCTCTAGCTCCTCCCCTCCATAGAATGTTGTCTGGTTCTGCCTCTAGCTCCTCCCCTCCATAGAATGGTCTGGTTCTGCCTCTAGCTCCTCCCCTCCATAAAATGTTGTCTGGTTCTGCCTCTAGCTCCTCCCCCTCCATAGAATGTTGTCTGGTTCTGCCTCTAGCTCCTCCCCTCCATAGAATGTGTCTGGTTCTGCATATAACTCTCCCCCTCCATAGAATGTTGTCTGGTTCTGCCTCTAGCTCCTCCCCCTCCATAGAATGTTGTCTGGTTCTGCATATAACTCCTCCCCTCCATAGAATGTTGTCTGGTTCTGCCTCTAGCTTCTCCTCCTTCATAGAATGTTGTCTGGTTCTGCCTCTAGCTCCTCCTCCTTCATAGAATGTTGTCTGGTTCTGCCCTAGCTCCTCCCCTCCATAGAATGTTGTCTGGTTCTGCCTCTAGCTCCTCCCCCTCCATAGAATGTTGTCTGGTTCTGCCTCCAGCTCCTCCCCCTCCATAGAATGTTGTCTGGTTCTGCCCTAGATGCTCCCCCTCCATAAAATGTTCTCTGGTTCTGCTGTAGATCATTTTCATCCACAAATGTCTTGTTCTGCATATAGCTTCTCCCTCCATAGAATGTTGTCTGGTTCTGCCTCTAGCTCCTCCCCCTCCATAGAATGTTGTCTGGTTCTGCTCTAGCTCCTCCCCTCCATAATGTTGTTGGTTCTGCCTCTAGCTCCTCCACCTCCATAGAATGTTGTCTGGTTCTGCCTCTAGCTCCTCTCCTTCATAGAATGTTTCTGGTTCTGCTCTAGCTCCTCCCTCATAGAATGTTGTCTTGTTCTGCCTCTAGCTCCTCTCCTTCATAGAATGTTGTCTGTTCTGCCCTAGCTTCTCTCCCTCCATAGAATGTTGTCTTGTTCTGCCCTAGCTCTCCCTCCATAGAATGTTGTCTTGTTCTGTAAGGAGTGAAGCTACGTGAGTGGGCGTGGCTAGTGCACATACACACATACATTCAGCCTTATATATTAGATACATTCAGCCTTATATATTAGATAAATGACGGTTTTCTCTATAAATAGCAAAACAAAAAAGAAACTTTTACAGACAAATGAAACTCCGGTTTTGTCATTCAGGTTGTAGATTCAGTGCAAGTAAGAGAATCCCCAGAGATGACAGCGGAAACCAACGAGTTTAGGTTTCCTGATATCGAGACCAAAGTCAGAGAGTATTTAAAAATAGATTATAAAAACGTCCCTTCTAAAGTGTGGTGGAGACACCTGATGTCTAGGGTGCCCGTTACAAAGCCTCTAACAATGGCGCACACATTCATGGGAATCTTCCAGTCCCTCCATAACAGAAGACATAAGGGGGCTTCCATATACAGGGCTCGATCTATCAGAAACTGGCACCATTGTCTACAGCAAACAATCCCACATTATTCTTCATTTATCTACTGGTTGTTCTGGGTAAACAAGGCCATTTTTCTACAAGAAGCCTCCTCCATAGTTGTCTTCTGTTCTAAAAATACAACCACTCGATTACACAACTTGTCAAGAATAGGAGGTAATGTATCTCTATGTGGAGGCTACAAGCTGCCATAGGAAGTCTTATAGGCAACACTGTTTCATGAGTGGACAAAACATAAGTAAATTATCCTTCAGAATAAAACAAAAACAAGAAGCCGTCTTCAGTGCCCCCTACTGGCGGTTTAGGGAGCTTTTTGGGGGATTGAAAGGGGGGCTGGGGAGGTGAAGGATCCTTTGAAGACCTGTGTTGAGAATAGGCAGCATGAATCCTGTCTTTGGTATAAGTATGGTAATGTCTAGCCGTAGGAAACACCTAATCTGTTAATTAAGGATGACGTTTAGATAATTACAGTCTTAAGATACAGCTGCATGACAATTACAGAGGAAGGCAGTGAGGGATAAAAAAAAAAAGTAATAAATCATACAAATCAATCAAAATCGACTAGATTTATCGGCAACTACTTGTCACGACTCCGGCTCAAAGATGGTGCAAGTGTCAGCAGTATGGTGCAGCATAAATACCGTACCATGGAAAAGTATTGACACGATAGACTATAGACCAATGTTACACACGTGCTGCAGCAAAACCTTAGGGTGTGCGTCTAGGTTTCTCCAAACTACAGATTTCTTGGCAGGAGAAAACTGGCGTTTTTTTTGCACCTTTTTAGCTGCTGCATCTTTTCTGCCAAAAACGCAGAAAAGAATTGACATGTTCATTCTAAAACGCAGCAAAACTTTAGTTGACACTTTCTGGACAGAAAAAAACCAATGTGTGTGGAAAGCTCCCAGCTTTCTGGTTCCTTGTGGTGGTGTGCTCCAGAAGAGGAGGCGGTGCGTGCGCCAGAAGTGGGGCGGTGCATGCGCCAGAGGTTGCGGCTCTGCGCTATGCAAGGGTGTGCTCCTGAAGAGGTGGTGCTGCTAATATGTGAATATTGACAGTTCAGACGAGGATCACTGGTCTGAGCACCCTACCATTGGTGCTAGAAGAGAGTAATGCCGGTCTGTTTATACCTAGTGTTACAGTCCATGTCTGTGCTGTTAGCCATTGATCCTTCCCCCTAACCTGCTGGGATTCTGTTGTCTGTCACCTGTAAGGATGTTACTTGATTCCCGCTCTGCTGCATAGCTGTATGCGTGTTCTAGAGTCTTTGCTGTGCTGCTGACCACCCGTGTGTGCGGCCCTGACTGCCGCTGTGGAAGCTATCCATGGGTTGTGAGGCGCTCTACTGTGTTGCATGACTTTATGTGTGTCCAGGCTTGCAGCCGCTGCCAGGTGCCCTGGCCTCAGATCCTGTGTTGTGTATAATGGTTCCGTCCTTCCCTGATTTTATTAAGGAGTGTGTGCACTAGAATTGCTGCCCCCAGTCTACTGCTGGGGGCAGCTCCTATTTAAAGTTCCTCTTTCCTATTAGGTGTCGCCAGAGCATCTTTTTAGGTTGCAGAACCTACTTTGTGTGTTGGTCCAGCTTGCTGCTTCTGGTCTCCCTGTATCTCCAGCTCTAGTCCCTGCCTGCAACCAGTTCTAGGATAGCTGATGTCTGCTATCTTTATCCCTGGACCCGTCCTGTCTATGTGTTGGATTCCACATTCAAGGGCAAGGACTTTTGGTTCATTCTGTGTGATATTCCTGAAGACCTTGTGTATAGAACCATGTACCTACTGACAGTTTCCTGTGTCTTGCGAATAAATCTCTGTTCGTCTATTGAAGGAGTCTCAGTGTTCTTGCCGAGCATATACTAGCTTGTGCTCACACTGTCCAGCTCCCGTCCGCTCTGTGGTGCATGCATCACTCCGCTCCGGTCCATGCTTGTGTATGAACTCTTCTGCTGTGCTCGCACTATTTAGCTCCGGTCCGTTCCTGTTGTGCCCACAAATCCTGAGTTCGGGTCTGTTCCTGCGGTGCTTGCCCATTTTGCTTGGGTTCTTCCATGAAGTGTCCTGAGCCTGATGACCACTGCCTGGTGCCTGGAGCTCGTGTCCTGAATCTATGACGATGTCTGGTATCAAGATGTCCTGCCTGTGTCCTGACATTCCTTGTCTGGAGCCTGATGACTGATGTCCTGCCGGGTCTCTGATGTTCCATGCCTAGAGCCATGTCCGATGTCGGTTCCAGATGTCTGGGTCCCTGATGCTCCCTGCCTGAGCGGTCCGATGTCAGTGTTCCAGAGTTGGTCCTGCACTGCATCCTGGATGGGCTCTCTCCGTGTTCCTGGAGCTGCAGCCTGCAATCCGTGAAGCTCTGCCTGAGTATCCTGGATCTGACCAACTGATGTCCTGAGTCGTCCCTGTCAGTGTTCCTGGCTGTTCTCTGTGTTCTGCCTGTCTTGTGTCCTGCTGTTCCCTGGGTCATTCGTGGACATCTGTCGAGGTTGGTGTCTGACGTTTCCTGCTGTGCCTGTGTATTTATTATACTGGAGAAAATGGAGTATATTGCAGTATAAAGTTATTTTTCTTAATCAAGTGCTAAAATACGTGATAAAAAGTGGATCCACTTTTTATCATGTATTTTAGCACTTGATTTAATAAAAATTACATTCTATACTGCAATATACTCCATGGTTTCTCAGTTTATAAATTTGACTTTTTGGAGATTGTGCAAAAGACCCCTGATTGGTGATTTGATTCACCAGGGGTAATACTATATAATGCTGATCAAGGACTTGTTTCTAATTGTGCCTGTGCTATGCCTGAAACTTGAGAGAGAGGTTCTCCTGATAGCCCCTGCCAGACTGGCCATGGACTGCATCAACCCGGGAGGACCTCCTGCCATCATCTGACGTCTGCCTACCTGAGATGTTCCCCTTGCCTGATGTGCAGAATCGGGAGCTTGGCATTGTAATGTCTTGTATTCTGTAATGTGACTATGTTTAAGAAGACTGTTTCTTTATACTTGAAGTGTGTGGTGTTATCTAGTCCTGCCACTGACACCGGTTGCTGCCCTTTCCTAGTCTGGGTAGCATGGGTTCCCGTGTGATCTAGGGGGTCCACATTCTATTACACCTGGGATGCACGCTGCAAGTCACCATGACCTGGCGCTGTGTGACTGTAAGCAAAGCCTGTCCCCGTAACGAAGACAGTTTTGGAAGGAGCGCAAGGACACAGACTGGTCAGATCAAGAACGATGAGGGCAGGCTGTAAAACAGAGAGCCTGCTAGTGTCACACACTCCATACCCAGGTAAGGGACCACTTTTTGGATTGCAGTATGGGTGGTAACCTAGGCAGCGGGCTGTAAACTATAGAATTAAGAATCCCTCCGTTTTTGAGAATGCAGAGGATTTTTACTATCTAAAGTTGTTTACCCTTCATTGCCTGCAGTCACCTGATCAGAAGGAGCGAGGCAGGGGCACTAAGGTCCTGATGATGTTGTGAGAGCTGTACGGTTGATCCGCCTCAGTAGCACCTGGACAGAAACTAGGGCAGGTCACGCCGATAAAATGGACCCCGAGGCGGGTAGGAAAATAGAGAAATAGGAAGAAGAGAAGAACTGGAAATGGTCAAAATACCACAAGCAAGGTGAGAATTTAAGAGGCATTAAAGGGCCACTACACACAGGCCTATAGTGAGGGGTCCAAACCCTGATGAAGGATTCCTTTTAAACTAATAAAAAATAGTGGACAGCCCTGTTAGTATGTATAGTAAAATCCATTACCTGTGCAGTACACAGGAAAATGTATAGGTCAAAAAACAACTAATTATTAAGAAATAGAACATAAAAATACCAAAATAATAACAACTTTATATAATCCCCCCCACTTTGAAGCGTAATTCGTAGTTGAGTATGGGTCATGAAAGTCTGTCTGGTTGATGTGAGGCCATTTTCCTGGTGATTTTAGTAAACCAGAAGCAAATAGTTGTCAGCTCTAAGGATGAAAATTATTTGTCATTGTTTTATGCTTTATGTTTTAGTTTTTCACATATTCGCTGAGTCAGGTCTTTTGCATATTTTTTCATGTGTGGTTTAATTATGCCAAAAAAATAATTTCTTGTGTGTGTTTTTCTATGAAAACACGGCAAAGACAAAGCCAAATTTCTCACCAGATGTCACCGATGTTATTCTGAGTGTGAAGTCAGGCAAAAGCTAAAAAGAGATAGATAACTGTTATCGGAGTCACGTGTCGATGAACGAAGAACATGGGGCCAAAATGAGTCACCAAACTGTTGTGCGATGGCTAAGAGCAGTAGGGTTGAATGCACGCGTTCCTGTCAAGGAGCCTTTAATCTCTGCAAAGAACCAGGTGGAACAACTTGAGTTTGCCAAAGAACAATGGAAAGAGACAGATTGGAGTAAGGTGTTGTGGTCGGATGAATCCAAGTTCAATCGGTTTGGTAATGATGGAAGCACTATATATACTGCCCAACTGAAAAACGTAATGATGTAAGGTACCAAACACCTACAGTGAAGCATGGTGGGGACAAAGTCATGGTTTGTGGCTGCTATTCTGCATCTGTCATTGGCCATATGCCTAGAATTGATGAAAATATGAATGCTGCCATCTTATACTAGAGAATGTAATGCTGCGATGTAGGCAGGGGCTGGAAACTCCAGCAAGACAATGCCTCGTTGCGTCAGAGTGGTGCCATAATTAAAGCAAGCGGTTATGCTACAAAATACTATGTTATGGCAATGTACACAATCAATTACTCTCAATGTTATGATCAATAAATCGTATATGCAAAACGTTTGGAAGTCAGCTTACTTAAATTAAATGACCATACCCATATTCAAAAAAGAATTGGTTAACATTTATGTCTAGGATGATCGAAACTTCATGAACTGTCAATTTTGAAGCTCTGACTGCCAATAATTATGTCTGTAATAACTCATCCGACATATGCAGTCAAAGGCAGGAAGGCAAATCAGTGAAATTTGTCTGATATTTACATATACAGCAAGTTCAAGGAGTCAAAGCAATTGTAAACCTGATGACCCACTGCAGATAATGGGACTCGTCAGCCAATGTTTGCTAGATAAATCGGGCACAACCTCAAGACTTCTATTGTAAAAGGAAGTGGTGAAGTGAGGAAGAGCCAGACGTCCCCTGTAATGCCAGGAATAAAGGTGCTGCTCTACCTGCAGAGAAGAAAAGCGGCTGGATGGGGATTAGGATTCCTCCTTTTCATTTGAGCCGATAGTTTCCGTTTTAGATACAACAGGACACAGAAAGGAGAAACACATACCTTGCACACCATACTCTGACCAAGACATGGCCCAAACTTTCATATAACAAGTCAAGCGTTTAAGTAACAGAGTAAAGGCCCCTTTACACGCTGAGACTTTACAGCGATCCCACCAGTGATCTGACCTGGCCGGGATCGCTGGAAAGTCTCTCTGCAGTCGCTGGTGAGCGGTCATTCAGGCAGATTCACCAGCGACCAGTCAGCAGCGACATCGCTGGTAACCAGGGTAAACACCAAGTAACTAAGCAGCTCGCTCTGTTTAGTTACCCGGTGTTTACCCTGATTACCAGCATCCTCCCGCTTACAGACTGGGCTAAGCAGGTGGACGCTGGTAACCAGGGTAAACACCAGGTAACTAAGCAGAGCGCGCTGCTTAGTTACCTGGTAACCAGGGTAAACACCAGGTAACTAAGCAGAGCGCGCTGCTTAGTTACCCGGTGTTTACCATGGTTACCAGTGCCCAGCATCTAATGTGCGGCGCTGGGTACTGGCTGGGAGTTTGCAGATTGTTGGTCTCTCACTGTCACAAACAGTGATGCATGCTGACCAGCGGGAGACAAAGGACCAAAAAATGGTCCTGAACGATTTGTAGCGATCAGCGACCTCGCAGCAGGGGCCAGGTTGCTGATGTGTGTCACACACTGCAACATTGCTGGAGAGGTCGCTGTTACGGTACAAAACCTGTGAAGTTTCAGCGATATCGCTAGCGATGTTGCAGTGTGTGAAGTACCCTTAAGACCACATAACCCAAAAAACAAACCTAAAAATTAAAAAATGCTGGTATAAAAGATAGAGCACCCCTCATACTGGTGGGGAGCGACACTCTTATACATTCTCAGTTCTTTTGCACCTCCTTACAGTCATGTTTAATTTTAGCTTTTAATAATGTTTTTTCCATCTATACTCTATATTGGAGACAAGTTTCCTTTCTGTATTATCTGTACAATGTCTTAAGCAGAAGTCCTTCCCTAAAAACCGGAAGTGAAAACAGTCTTTTCAGTGTATATAATATTAAAGAGGTTGTCCATGATTGGTTATCCTCAGAATAGGTCATCAATGTCTGATTGGCAAGGGTCCGACATCCAGCACCCCCGCTGATCAGCTGTTCTCCGTGCTGGTAGCGGCAGCCTTTGGCTGGATATGCTCAGATCCAGAGTTGTCCAGTCTTCTGATAGTGGCCGCGGCAGGGTTCTGCACATCTGCCCTCTATTGCTTTGAGTAAGAGGAGGATGTGCAGTATCACTATCAGAAAACTGGGCAACTCTGGACCTGAGCACTTCCGGCCACAAGCTGCCTCCGCCAGCGCTGGGAACACCTGATCAGCAGGGGGTGCCAATTGTCAGACTGTGGCTGATCAGACATGCATGACCTATCCCGAGTATAGCCCATCCATATCTAAGTAGTGGACAAACTCCTAAACGGTCCAGTTGCATCAGCCAACCGGTGACATAAAATGAATGCTGAACTGCTCCTACCTTGTCGAACATTTACAAGACGACCGCGCTTCAAATGTGCATAGAATGACCTGTGATATATCTTTATGTTATCTCGACAGCAAGTGCTTAACAGGATGATGTGCTGCCGAGAACCACAAAAAGCACAAAGACCATGTCGCCCAATGAACAAGCGTTTTACTCATCAGGTGATCTGCAGCCTGCTTAAGAGTGTTTTTAGAGGCGCTGATTCATCATAATCGGACAGAGAAAATTGACCTAAAGACTCCGTCAGATCCCAGCAGGGTCAACATCCCATCTATAGTGTACGGAGATCTGCCGACCTTCCCCAAGACAAAGTCAGGGAAGACAAGAGTCATGCAGTTTGGTTCTCTCAACACAGGTATCTGGCGGGGGCTTCCGGGTGAGAAAGCCGTTATCTCAATGTTAGCCATCACATGAGTAGGCTAGCTTTACTATCCTCTTTACCCTAGGCCACCAGCAGTACAATAGAGCAGCCAAAGAGAAAAAAGGTTTTCTGGGTATAAGGGGATATTCAGACACAAGATATACACTATCCAGTAATCTGCAGTCACCACAACTCACCAGCTTCTCTCAAACAAAAAAGGAGAAGCAGAAATAGGGACATTTGGAAATAGTCACAGTTTGGTCATCTGCAATCACAAAGTGTCTGCAGAGATTTGCCCAGAGCCAGAAGATCTTCTATAAAAAGATCTATTGAACCTGGTGAGACTGGTGAACTCAGTGTTCGTCAGACTAGATTTGAGGAGATTGGAGTTTAGTTCATAAAGTGCTCAGCATAAATGAGTACACCCCCTTGGAAAAGTAAAATTAATTTTAATCAATAAATAGAATAAAGTTTTTTGACATAGCCAGCTAACTGCTCCAAAGAAACCAGGGATATGTTCAGCCTATGGTTACAGTTCACACAGAAAACGGATTTGAATAAATCCAACGCATAGAGAGAACACTGCTTTGCTTTCTCCAGCTATCAGTCCAGTAGTGGGGTAAATTGTAACTTTTATTTATCCATTAAAAAATTCCAGGTTTCTTCATCAACAATAACTGCCCACGTGGACCTGGAGGAAGACACATGTAGTGTCGAAACAGGTCGTCCAAAAATGGCTGCCTGTGTGCAAAATGGTTTAAGAAATCTGGAATATTTTAATGAATAAATATAAGTTACATTTACCCCACTACTGGACTGATCGCTGGAGAAGCAAAAGCTAGTTCTAATCAATATCTCACTGGAAACTAGAATAATTTGCAAAACTTTTTTAATTTTCTAAAGTGAACCTGTCACCAGCTTTTTTTTTGTTGCATATAAGCTGCAGTCACCACCAGTAATCCCTTATATACAGCATTCTGGAATACTTTATATAAGTCCCTAGATCGATTTGTATAATGCAAAAAAATAGCCTTTATTATACTTACCCAGGGGCCAGTCTGGTCTGATGGGTGTCGCAGGTCTTGATCCGGCGCATCCATTCTTCCTCTGAATGCCGCCCTCTGTCATGTGAATGACGAGTTCTACATCACCCACACAATAGCCTTCATTGCACTCCTGTGCATGCACATTTCTCTCTGCCCTGTTGAGTACAGAGACAAGTACTGTAATGTGCAGGCATGGGGAAAAGTCAAAGAACATCCATGCATGCGCAGTATGTGGGTGTTCTTTCATCTTTCCACAGCCTGCACATTACTTTGCTCTGAACTCAGCAGGGCAGAGAGGAGTGCACGTGTGCAGGAGTGCAATGAAGGCCAGTGTGTATGTGTTTCTGTGACATAGGATGCATCATTCACAAGAAGGAGGACAGCATTCAGAGGAAGAAAGCTGCCACTGGACAGATACCTGCAACACCCATTGGACTGGACCCTTCCCCAGGTAAATATATAGTATATAGCATATATGGTAATTATTACTTTCATTATAAAATCTTCAGTTTTACTCAAGTTAATACAAAACTGAATATACCCATATCAAAAACTACTACATCTTTTTGTATAACCTCTATGATTTTTAAAAGGACAGCACCAAATCTTCTAGGCCTGGAGTGAACAAGATGGTGACATATTGCTGAATCTATCGTTTTCCAATTCTTTAAGAAAAAACTTTTAGAGCCTGGATGATGGATGGAGTGATGACGACTTGTCTCTTCAGAACTCCACATAGGTGTTCAGTGGGGCTCAGGAGACACTTGGCCACTGAATCACTTTCACCATCGTGTTCTTCTTCAGAAATATTACAGATGTGAGTTATGCATCATTATATTGGAAAAGTGAACATCTACCAAGGACATAAAGTGAGGGTAGAATCTTCTTTCAATATAGATCAGTACATCTGTTCTTGATACCATCAATGATATGTGGTTTCCTAACACCAGCAGCACTCATGCAGCCCCACATAAGGACACTGACACCTACATCATTCACTGTCGGTGCCTTGCACTTTTCTAAAGTCATTTTTCTACATGCACGGGGCCTACAGTAAGTTTGATATAGGAGAAAGCTGGCTTACAACAAGGATTCTAACGGTGCCAGAAATGGAATAAACCTATAAAAAAGTGAAATCTGGCACTCCAAAAAGACAATTAGTCCAATATATGTTGTTGATGGTTTTATTTGTGAAATCAATTCAATATTTCTTTTTTGTAGTGGCATCAGTCATTCATATAAACGTTTTCGGCTTATCGCCTTCTTCAGACACAAACAACTGATGATCAAAGCAGAAAAAAATTTACAATGAATAGCATGAAACAATCATGGAAAACACACAAGTCTTTACAGAAAATATTCACAAAAAACCAAGCAACCTCTAGAGGGAGCTATATATTACTAAAGGATACAGAAAAGAAAAAAGGGGAAGGGGAAGAAAATTTATATTACAGAACAATAGTTCAACACAGTTCAGAGTTCCATCATAGTGAAAAAGAATTTTTGGTAAACAAATATACCTGTATAGCACTTTTTCGTATGCAATATCTCTTCAAATTAACAAAAAAGCTTCTTTGCACAATGTGTCTATAGAGGAAAAAAAATTCACTTATCAAAAGTAAATAAGAGTATATTCCTATCCTAAGGGAACTAAACACTACTCAACCCTCCAGAGAACACTCCTTACATCTAGCTTAATCAGGTCTTTGGTATATTATACATATACCATAAGTAACAAATGGAAGCAATAAAAGAAAAAAGACACTAATAAACATGCACTGGAACAGAAACAGTTTTGAACTATTGTTCTGTAATATAAATTTTCTTCCCTTCCCCTTTTTTCTTTTCTGTACCCTTTACTAATATATAGCTCCCTCTAGAGGTTGCTTGGTTTTTTGTGAATATTTTCTGTAAAGACTTGTGTGTTTTCCATGATTGTTTCAAGCTATTCATTGTAAAATTTTTTCTGCTTTGATCATCAGTTGTTTGTGTCTGAAGAAGGCGATAAGCCGAAAACGTTTATATGAATGACTGATACCACTACAAAAAAGAAATATTGAATTGATTTCACAAATAAAACCATCAACAACATACATTGGACTAATTGTCTTTTTGGAGTGCCAGATTTCACTTTTTTATAGGGACCTACAGTAAGACATGGTGATGCCATTCACATGGAAAACCAAAACGCATGATAAAAGTTGTGGACTGTCCAAACGGAGTGCAAAGATCCAGGCCATAGACAACCAGCAGTGTTATGGCAGAAAAAGAAGGAGGTGAATCAGCTCATCAATGTGCTGGATGAGCTGATCCACCTTTTTCTACCATGGTGTGGGCAGTATACTCATCTGGGGCTTCAGAAGTACTACTGATGGCAGAGATCCACATATCATTTATGGTGTCATGCATTCACAGATGTACTGTTCTATATTGAAAGAGAAGACGCCATCATCACTCCATGCCCTTGGTAGATGTGCACTTTCCAAAATGACAATGAAGTTAAACACACATCTGCTGCATTTCTGAAGAAGAGGGTGAAAGTGATTCAGTGGCCAAGTGTCTCCTAATCAGAACACTGAACACCTATGGGGAAATCTGTAGACACAAGTTATCCTCCAGGCTCTAAAAGAGGTTGGTCTTGAAGAATGCAAAAAGATAGATGTTGAAATATGTGGCCAACTTGTTTGCTCCAGGCCTAGAAGAGTTGGTGCTGTCCTTAAAAATCATGGAGCCCTACAAGGTCCTAGATATAAAACTTTTTGATGTGGGGTATATCAGCTAATTTGAGTAAAACTGAAGATTTAGTAAGTTAGATTATTAACCTTACTTTCATGTATGGGTCTATAATAATCGGCCTTCTCAAAATTTCAGTAATTGTACTTGTGCTCGGTGAGTTATTGATTAAGATCTTATATTTCCTAGGAGTGTGCTCATTTATATTGAGCCTTGTTTATACACTTAGACTAGGGAGATTCAATGCTCCTGGACTGATGCAGTCATTCTGACATGGATTCTCAAAGTGCAAATGCTTCATCAGGTCCAAGATTTATGTAATAACACACTATATTGGTGACAGATCTGCCTTATAGGTGGCTGTATGATGACATGTGACAGCAACGGAAATGCAATATCATAAGTAATGTTCAAGGAAACAAGAGCAAAGTGTATAAGTGCGCAGTTCTACACAATCTTCTTCACAAAGTATACACCAGTGCAGCCGGATATTCAACAAATGGCTCTTCAGTAAAGTCCTAAAAACACTGCAGAGCCCATTATCAAAGGTCTTCTCTGAGTGAGTAGAAGCTTCCTGGACAGAAAGCTGGACACTGACACTTACTCCAATCTGTGGTCACCAACCCCTGCAGGGCGTATTAAACAATCCATAACCCATGAACAGGCTTACCTAATGTGTCCTTTAAATTTTTTACTATAGAGGCCTTTCGAGCGCTGTTTTTCCTCTCCACATAGTTGGAGGGTACAAAGCCGGTTTTCTGCATGGAGTTGCGGACACGCCACCAGGATTTGGAGTCGTCCAAGAGGAGGAGGCGCTCATTCTTCTTGATGTCCAGTTCCTGATCTTGCTGGGCCACGTAGTCAAACTTGGCAATCACAACCACCTCTTCTGTTGTCATCTTCCAATCTTTTTGGCACTGAAATGGAATGATAAAACAAATCAATAGTTGACAATTATAGACAACAGATACACATAGTAAGGAGACTTGGGAGTCGCTTCATCAGTTTATCTGGAATCAAACTCACTATATGGGTCACAGTTAAAGGAAATACTCCAATAAAACCAGGGAGATGCTCCAGCAAGTGCGGTTCAAAAGAACATATAGGAAAGAGTAAACGTACTTTCAAGTAATTTTTCACACATAAGATGTATCGTGTATGCTGAGGAATAACACTATCGAACCATTCATTTCCATCTATTAGTTTGCAATTGACTCTGAGTTGGTGGGGAGAGAAGTCTCCCATACACAGCGCACAGTGTCGGAATGATGATCTTCATTACGTAGTTGGCACATAAAAAGCAACAGCATGGAGATGATTACACAGCAGTACTGAGCAGTGCACGAGTGTTTGCAGCATTGACATAAAAAAAAATAAATAAGAAAAAAAAAAAAAGACTTGTCAGAAAGCTCAGCATACAGTTATTCCTATTCATTTTCCCACTCTGCTACTCTCTCCCTCTTCATAAAGTGTTAGCAAAGCCCTCACTGTGCCAGCAGTCAGTCTTGCCTTCAGCAAGACAAAACAAAGCCCCCCCCCCCCCCTCCAAAAAAAAAAAAAAGATGCAAGTGGCTTCCAAACTTCTGCTTTTCCTCTGTTTATTTGCCTACCTTCAGCTGCACAGATATCAGAACATCCTCATTTGGAGTACTGATGATGGCAGTGACCAGGTCAGCATCTGGGTCTCTCCTACAGTGGGAATATGCTGCTGCCAGAGGTTGTTCTGGTAAGCACAACACTCAAAAGGAGAAGATGGGTAATAGCCATTTCACTGCCATCATCTGTACTCCAAATAAGCAAGTTCTGATATTCATGAAGCTGACTTCAGACAGATAAATTAGATTGGGGAAAAGTTGGGATTTGGAACCACTTTGGTTATTCTTAGGTTATGAAATGGGTAGTGTTAAATAGACGGCACTAAAATAAGCAAAGGTGCAAATGACTTTATTTTCCGACATTGTACTGATGTGAGAGCTTTTATCTTTTATAGTGTCCAGCTTGTTCCAGAGCCTAGCCAAGTATGCTCAGTCAATAGATTCCAGGAGAAGAGTTAACTCCTAAATTCTCAATCAGCCTTTTCCACTACATTGACTTAAGGCCTCGTCACACATGTAAATGTCGCCAGCGATCTGATCGCTGGTGACATTGACGGCTGGTCGCTGGTGAGCTGTCACACAGGCAGACTCACCAGTGATCAGTACCAGCGAGAACGCTGGTATCCATGTAAACAAGCGGGTAACTAAGCGCCACACAGCGCTTAGTTACCCGCTGTTTACCAAGGATACCAGCTCCCAGCGCTTGCAGAGAGGCGCTGGGAGCTGGCTGATTGCGTGTCCACTGGGCGACCATCGCCAGGTTTTCGGACCTGTCCGAAAACCAGGCGACCATCAACCAGCGATTTAACGCTGGTTGATTCACCACGTCACACGCGTCAATATCACTGCAACGTCACGTGCAGCAGCGACATTGACAGCAATATTGACGGCCCCTTTAGATAGAGAAGATAACTGCTCATCTCCTTCCTTCAGCACCTGACCTGTAATCAGACCTGCAAACTCACAAGCCCCATCTCCCACCCACCTGTGCCTGCTGCCATAGCACTTCTACTAAACACTGCTTTCACTTCACAATGTGCTTGTTGAAAGGTACTGGTATAGCAATAGTTATAATGGTGTAAACTTGAAAACAAGCAAGCTGGCAGCTGAATGTATTACTGCAAAATAATAAGGTCAGCACAAGTTCTACTAGTGACCAGCACTGTCACTCAGGAAGGACAGCCGCCCCACAGCAACCAAGAAGAAGTGATCGACTACAAGGCTGTGGTGCTGCTGAACATGCAGGTTGAGGCTAACCTTTACAATACATTTTCTTTTAACAGAAAAGAAAAAGTCCCTATTAAAGTGATTTGATAAGAGTCATATGCTAGAAACAAATGTTAGACTGGTTTCACACCAGCGATTCGGAACGCAGCGTATCGACTGCATGTGCAAACGCAGGCATGCGCAACATTTTTTATGCGCATTATTAAACGGAAATGCGCATGCGTTTAATGTTTCCAGGAGAAGCTGAAGGGTT
Organism: Allobates femoralis; assembly: GCA_033576535.1. Lineage (NCBI taxonomy): Eukaryota > Metazoa > Chordata > Amphibia > Anura > Aromobatidae > Allobates > Allobates femoralis. The sequence continues at coordinate 72,018,046 of JARQOC010000001.1, read as the reverse complement.
TTTTGACACAAAGCACGCCCACTGGGCGTGTCTTTAGGTGGTCTACATATAGACCTAGCCCAGAGGAATTCCTCTTCTTTTGCTGGTATATCCTGAGAGACTACAGACTGCATTGGTGGAGACTTAGTACGGACTGCAATGGAGGACACAGTACATACTTCGTTGCAGTAGACACAATACATACTTGATTGCAGAGCCCACAATAAAATGCAACACACAACACAGACAAGAGTAGATCCTGCATTAACACAGACAGACAGAAAAACAGACAGAAAAACATGCACAAAACCGTTGTTAAAGCTTGTATACTCACATCCAGCATCTTTAGATTCAGAGTTGTGACCTCCTGAGTATACACCCCTTTTTTATACAGCTAGGAATTGGGAGGGATTGGGGAGCTTTTTGGGAGGTGCTAAAAATCACTATGAGCATGCGCAGTGTGAAATCCGCATGTTCACCCAATGCAGCCATCCGCAAGACCTTGCGTACCAATGCTCACCCACAGACAGTAATGCGTGGTTTGTACACACTCGACCGCATGTGCATGGCTGTGCATATTTATGGCCCGTGAAACCACACACTCATACGTATCCACAGACATACTGACGCCACTGCATGTCCCTGCGTTCATAATGAAAGATAGGTGCGCAAGACGCTTGCAGATTTTAGAAAAGAAGTACGCAGCTTCTGCTCTGGTCAGAAACGCTAGTGTGAAACCAACCTTACTCTAAAGGACCCGTCACACACTACGATATCATTAACAATATCATTGCAATGTCACCGGTGTGGTGATGTTGCAGTAGTGTTGAGCGCGGTGCTTAGTTACCCTCTGTTTACCCTGGTTACCAGCGTTCTCGCTGGTCCTGATCGCTGGCGAGTCTGCCTCTTTGACAGCTCACCAGCGATCAGATCATTATGTCCCAGCAATCCACATCGTTGGTGGGATTGCTGGGACATTGTAGTGTGTGACAGGGCTTTAAGGCTTTGTGCACATACTGCGTTTGTATGCATTTTTGGAGCAGATTAGGTGCAGATTTCTCACAAATCTACATACCTATGCTAATGCCAGCAATGCCCATGAGAATTCAGAAGGCTTGTGCACACGTTGCTTATTTTTTCCTTGCAAATTTGGTTGCAGAAAAAACCTACAGCAGGTCAATTCTTGGTGCAGATTTGCCTCTTTTTTTCAGCCATTGACTTCATTAAGAAAAATGTATAGCACAAATCTGCAAAAAAAAATCGCAACATGTTTTTTTGGTGCGTTTCTTTGCCAGAAGATGCAGATTTGGTGCAAGAAATTTCTGCACCAAATACTCAGCATGTGTATATACCCGAACACATTGCAACACTGAACTGAATGTGTTCAGGGAGGTCCTTAACGCAGAGTTTGATGCTGGAGCCCTTTCTTACCAAATCCACTGAAGACATCACTAGAAGAAAGGTAGAAAAATAATTTATTTTCTTTCAAATAATAAATATCCAAATAAAGGTTTGAAAAAATGCTGGAATCCAAGCAAAACTGGTAAGAAACCAGTATTTTAAAGGTGTCATGTCCATGGCTGTACGGTACATCTGCTCGATTGCATATGACACACACAAGTGTAAATTTATGCAGGTTTCATGACATTTTGCAATAAAAAGAAAATGTTTTTAAAAGAATTTATTCTAAAAATGGTGAAAATGATGCCTAAAGATACAAATATATTGAGGCACAAAGCACCCATTGGGTATGTAGGTCTTAGAATGGACAATAGGGGGCACAAAAGTGTTAATCTGGGGCACAGATCACCATTAATCTGCATCCAATCAGCCAGATGTTGGAAAAACTGATATTACTAATAGGAAGGTTTATACTTTGATTGAGAGTTTGTCCCGGTATTATGTGATTGGACTGGTGCCGGCATATATTATCACAGCACGATAATGCAGCTCGTAAGGATGTGTTTACATCTGCTTGCAAACAGAGCCCTCGTGGGCAGGGTCCTCTCTCCTCACCTACTGTATCCTCATCTATCCCTTGTAGACTGAGCCCTCATGGGCAGGGTGCTTTCTCCTCACCTACTGTATTCCACATCCATCCCTTGTAGACTGAGCGCTCGTGGGCAGGGTCCTCTCTCCTCACCTCCTCCTGTATCCTCATCCGTCCCTTGTAGACTGTGAGCTTGTAAGCAGGGTCCTCTCTCCTCACCTAGTGTATCCTCACCCATCCCTTGTAGACTGCGAGCCCTCATGGGCAGGGTCCTCTCTCCTCACCTACTGTATCCTCATTCATCCCTTGTAGACTGTGAGCCCTCGCAAGCAGGGTCCCCTCTCCACACCCATCCCTTGTAGACTGAGCCCTCATGGGCAGGGTCCTCGCTCCTCACCCATCCCTTGTAGACTGAGCCCTCATGGGCAGGGTCCTTTCTCCTCACCCATCCCTTGTAGACTGAGTCCTTGTGGGCAAGGTTCTCTCTCCTCACCTACTGGATCCTCACCCGTCCTTTGTAGACTGTGAGCCCTCATGGGCAGGGTCCTCACTCCTCACGTCCTGTATCCTCATCCATCCCTTGTAGACTGTGAGACCTTGTGGGCAGGGTCCTCTCTCCTCACCTCCTGTATCCTCACCCATCCCTTGTAGACTGTGAGCCCTCATGGGCAGGGTCCGTCCTCCTCACCCATCCCTTGTAGACTGTGAGCCCTCATGGGCAGGGTCCTCTCTTGTTTGTGCCTTGTATTGCTTATAATTATTGTGCTTGTCTATTTATGTCCCTTTTTCACACGTAAAGCACCATGGAGAAATTGGTACTGTAATAATAACAAATAATAATCTGTGCCTTTTTTTCTCAGTTATGGGTTGGAAAAACAAACATTTTAGGAAACCTAAATCAGAGAGAAGCAGAAACCAGTGGAGCCCAACACCAAACCGTGACTAGAGTGGAGTCCAGTAGGCTTCAGTCATAATGTCTGGTATTTTAGCGGTTAAAAATGTGCTGCCCATATATTTTCCAGTATTTTAGTTTACACATAAAGCACTATTATCTTTCACAGCACTATACAGGTATTCTCATCACTGACCCATCAGGGCTCACAATCTAGATTCCCTATCACTATGTGTTTAGAGTGTGGGAGAAAACTCAGCAGACACCGGGAGAGCACACAGACTCCTCACAGAGGTCGGGAGAGCACACAGACTCCTCACAGAGGTCGGGAGAGGCACACAGACTCCTCACAGAGGTCGGGAGAGCACACAGACTCCTCACAGAGGTCGGGAGAGCACACAGACTCCTCACAGAGGTCGGGAGAGCACACAGACTCCTCACAGAGGTCGGGAGAGCACACAGACTCCTCACAGAGGTCGGGAGAGCACACAGACTCCTCACAGAGGTCGGGAGAGCACACAGACTCCTCACAGAGGTCGGGAGAACACACAGACTCCTCACAGAGGTCGGGAGAGCACACAGACTCCTCACAGAGGTCGGGAGAGCACACAGACTCCTCACAGAGGTCGGGAGAGCACACAGACTCCTCACAGAGGTCGGGAGAGCACACAGACTCCTCACAGAGGTCGGGAGAGCACACAGACTCCTCACAGAGGTCGGGAGAGCACACAGACTCCTCACAGAGGTCGGGAGAGCACACAGACTCCTCACAGAGGTCGTCCTTGGTGGGATTTGTTCCCAAGTATCTCTGGATGAGGTGAGCGCAGCAATCAGTGTAGGTTTTCTGGAGTATTGTTTGCTATTAAATAGAAGTATGTGAGTTTCCTGTTTCTAAGTGTAATCAGACAATACATGAAGCGGCTGCCTCAGGAAGGGGAGCCACAGATCTCAAGGTCACGGCCAAGGACGCCTATTTTAGCAAGCGGAAGGTTCTACCAGTAATGTCCACAGGTTAGTAGAAGAAGACAAGGCAACCTCATTTTACAACAGAACTACTAACCACTTGCTCACATGAAGCTATAATAAATGCAATTAAAGGTCTAAGGGTGCGTTCAGACTACGATTTTTAGGGAGCCGATGCTGTCCGATATAAATCGGACAGCATCGGCTCCCTTCTGATGCCTGGAATCGGGTGCCATATAGGCACCCGATTCCGGCATAAAATCGTAGCCGAAGGCAGAAAAAAAGGAAAAAAAAAAAGTTCATGCTCACCTGCCCCCGAGCCCCCGCTGTCTCCAGCCGTCTTCCTTAAGGCTCCCGGTGGATCCCGCAGGCTGCCGGTATCTGCAGAGCTCTTCTACTGCAGTACACAGGACCTGCGGTGATGTCACAGTCATGTGACCGCGGGTTACCATGGTGAACCCGCGGTCACGTGACTGTGACATCACCGCAGGTCCTGTGTACTGCAGTAGAAGAGCTCTGCAGATACCGGCAGCCTGCGGGATCCACCGGGAGCCTTAAGGAAGACGGCTGGAGACAGCGGGGGCTCGGGGGCAGGTGAGCATGAACTTTTTTTTTTTCCTTTTTTTCTGCCTTCGGCTACGATTTTATGCCGGAATCGGGTGCCTATATGGCACCCGATTCCAGGCATCAGAAGGGAGCCGATGCTGTCCGATTTATATCGGACAGCATCGGCTCCCTAAAAATCGTAGTCTGAACGCACCCTAAGCCGAAAAATAAACGTAAACTTTTTATGGAACAACTTCCCAACAGATACTGTAGTCTGTCTCAGGATACACCAGCAACTGTTGGTCAAATATAGGCAATATTTCCATATACTCTATTAAGGATGAGTGCAGGAAGGCGCAGTACCCCCTCCTATAAGAGTGGCGCACACTCGGGCCTGGCCTATGCAATCACATGTAAAGCTTGTCACGATTTTTTTGTCAATAACGATTATAATTTTCCCTGATGCCGCTGGAGGACTAGCGTTTGGATTTGTCAGTGTCCTGGTACGACGAGCAATGCTAATACAGCAGCTTCTGGCCACAGGAGGCAGCAGTCAGTGTCCAGCCATACTGGGGCTGTCTCGGCTGTGCACCCCCCTTCCCCAGAGCCAGATGACACTTTCTTATAGTCCAAATCTCCGTTCTAAGCTACCATTTCCCCCAGTCACCGCTCACACACTGTCCGGAGATCTGGCTGTGGCAGTGTGAACAGCACCGGTCAGGCAGACTGGGACTGTTCCACTAATGCCAAGGTTCTGCGCTGTTCTCAATGCGCCAGGCTACAATAGCGGCACCTTCTTCTGGGGTTTGACCAGCTCAGTAACCTCGCATTAATAGTACAATAACAGGCTGCCTGGCTGGTGCTCACTGAGGCCGTTCAAGCACAGCAGAGGAATCATCACACTGCTCTGAACACCGACTCAGCTCTGCAGTGAAAGTCTCATTAAGATGTCTGACACAAAGAATCTGAATGAAGCTAAGGCTACGTTCACACAGTGCGCTTTTTCCGAGCCCATTTTAACATGTGGGCAATGGGAAAAGCGTGCAGAAAAAAAGAGCAAAGAATTAACATGTCTATTCTTTTTAAGCATGCACTTTTGCAGTGAAAGCACATGTGTAAAAGAATGTGCAAAAGCGCAACATGTGAAAGGATTTCAGTAAAACCCATAGGTTTTGCTGGACTGCGTATCCAGAATTGCGTTTCACTGCATTTACATGCGCGTAAAAAAGCGCTGTATAATTTCAAACAAACACAAGAATACGCAGTAAATATGCACCGTGTGAACGTAGCCTTACTGCAGCATTTGGCCACAGAGAAGTCTGCAAGGCCACAGCTTGGCTGCCACAGAGGACACATTCTCCTTCAGGTCAGAGGAGTCTGCAGGACCACGGCTCGGCTGCCACAGAGGACACATTCTCCTTCAGGTCAGAGGAGTCTGCAGGACCACGGCTCGGCTGCCACAGAGGACACATTCTCCTTCAGGTCAGAGGAGTCTGCAGGACCACGGCTCGGCTGCCACAGAGGATCAGTCCTCCTGCTTCAGATCAGAGAAGTCTGCAGGGCCACAGCTCGACTGCCACAGAGGACCGATCCTCCTGCTTCAGGTCAGAGGAGTCTGCAGGGCCACAGCTCAGCCGCCACAGAGGACCGATCCTTCTGCTTCAGTTCAGAGAAGTCTGCAGTGCTACAGCTCGGCAGCCACAGAGGACTGATCCTTCTGCTTCAGGTCAGAGAAGTCTGCAGTGCTACAGCTCGGCAGCCACAGAGGACTGATCCTTCTGCTTCAGGTCAGAGAAGTCTGCAGTGCTACAGCTCAGCCGCCACAGAGGACTGATCCTTCTGCTTCAGGTCAGAGAAGTCTGCATAGAACAGAGTGTGCTGGGGGCTCCATGATCATCCTACATTTCAGCCCCCTCATACTCCTAGCTAGTGTAATGAACAGTGGGTGTGGTCCCTGGGGGCTCCATGCTTATCCTACATTCCAGCACACTCACACTTCTAGCTAGAGTAATGAACAGGGGGCGTTGCCGCCGGCCCCATGCTCTCACTATATGCCAGCCACACTATATACCTGCTGTATGTATCGTAGGACTCTCCTGAGATGAGAGGACAGTGTGCATGTTTGTGCAACTGTCACCATTAGCTCAGGAGAGTACAGCAATATATACAGCAGGCATATAGTGTGGGCTGGCATATAGTGAGAGCATGGGGCCCGGCGGCCATGCCCTCCTGTTCATTACACTGGCTAGAAGTATGAGGAGGCTGGAATGAAGGATGATCATTGATCCCCCAGTGGCAACACCCCCTGTTCTCTGCTGCAGCATGAAGCTTTTTCTGCTCCGTGACCCTGAGGGAGGGGTGAGAGCTGAGGAGCAGATATGATTTTAATGATTTATAAGTGATCTATAGATCTTAGAACTGTAGTTCCCAGCTCTGCTTCATCATGTAGGAGGGCAGGGGCTGTACAAAAAAAACGTTTATCTCACCGGAGTTCCCCTTTAAAGAAGAGCCGTCATCAGAAAATTAGCTGTTATTTAAATCAGGTTTTCGGGTCAAAATGTATTTTACAAAAATGACGATTTATCACAATGACCTGTGCACTCAAATCATACACTTCAATACAAAGAATAGGGTTAGAAACTAACCATTTCTTCCAATGTACATATGATGTTTCCTGAAAAGACAAGTTAAGAGACTAAAAATCTCCCAATCCAGTGTAAAATCAGCAAGAGATCGACTTTTTTGATATGCAAAAAAAAAAATCCATTTATAAAACTAAATATTTTTTTCCTTAAACACAAAGACCTCTGCTATAAACAATAGGCAATTTTCTGATTATAATTTCTCTTTATTGTCGGACAACGGGAAATGCAGTTTATTTGCTGTCACATTCTCCTGTACGGAGAATTCCAGATTTCTTAACACATTTTTCTATGAAAGGTTTCATGCTATGTGGCTAGAAACATAAGGAAGTAACAAGTGTGATGCAAAAATCTTACCACATCTAGTTGAGCAATGTAGAGAAAATATTCCAAGTATGCCACCCATAGATATGCACTTTGATAGCTAATATTCAGACTTTCATATATACGAGGAGCATTCATTAAAGATGTCCCCTGACCCACTTTCTAGTTATTGCAGGACGCTGTCATTGCACATGTTTAATGAAATAAGTCTCTATTGGTTACTTGCCAATTTGCAACTGGGAACTGATAACGATCTTTCTTTTACAGGTGCTGAAGTGGTGTGAAGTCTGAAAATGGACCCAGTGGAATACAGAGCAGTCATCAAGTTCCTTTACTTAATAGGTCACACACCAAGGGAGACGGTTGATGAGATGAGAGAGGTTTATGGTGACGATTCCACATCATATGATGTCAAGACCTGGCATCATCATTTCAATGTGGATGAACTTTGGTGGAAACAGCTCCAATTCCAGGGCAACCTCATTCCTCTATCGATGAACCACCTTTCAAGTAAAGGAACTTGATGACTGCTCTATATTCCACTGGGCCCATTATCGCACCTCACCCACTTCAGCACCTGTAAAAGAAAGACTTGTCAGTTCACAGTTGCAAATTAGCACGTTTAAGTCGGATTCAAGGAAATTGAGGATATGTGGCTTACTAACTTCACAGCCATGATTGTGGACTCGGAGTAGAATTCGGATTCTGGGAAATTAAAGAGTCGGATGATTGCCTTACTGACTCCATCGCCCTGAGTAACCTATAGACACTTTACATTACACATGTGCAGTTTCATCATGAAAGCCCCTCACAAGAATAAACAAAAGAGGCCAAAATATGCCAAATTACACATTATTAAATCACAATCAAAGTAACCTGAGATACTGAGCAAACTATGCAGCCCAACTTCTTTATCTAAGGTGACCTTGACTGCCCTTCAAAAAAAACCATGACCCATAATAACTCTCAAAATAGTTGAATAGAACAGTTTGTTAGAAGAATGAAAAAAGGTTAAAAAACCCTTTCCGTTCTACTGTTGCTTCCAGTTACTCATGGAACAATGCAAAATGGTTTTTCAGTAACTTATGCGACATCATGAAAGCTTCTAAACTCTGCACTTGAGGCGGTCTACAGGGTAGGGGGGTACTCAGATCCCAGGATAGGACGGCTGCTTCGATGGGGGGTGGGGGATCATGGCTGGTCGGTTCCCGGTTCCGTGCCTGGACCCTCAGTGGCGGGGATTAGGGGGATGATGATGAGGAGGATGGGGATAGTAGTGTCATGACGCCACCTGTGGTTCCTGGTAACGGTGGACACCAGCGCTGTGGCCGGAGGCTGAGGTGATGGTGGTGCAGCTCAGTGTTGTACAGCTCCCAACAGGTGGATCCTTACCTAAGGGCAGCGAGGGTGAATGAGGGGAGTTGTAGTAGTGACTTGCGGGGGACGCTGTGGGCAACGGCGGGGAAGCAGACTCACACACACACACAATAGTCTTTGTTTCAGTACCTTTTACTGATGTCCGGTAACAGGTACAGTCCAAGAGGGAACCAGGTTCTCGGTGCAATTTGGGATTTCCACCTTGAGAGTTGTGAGGCCTCCTCTGCTACTGTGTACGGTGGGTTTGGGGCAAGTCCTGCCTATAGCTGAACTCGCCGCTTCCTTCCCTCTCAGTGCTTTACTCTTTAACTGACAATGAGGGCCTTCTGTGGGGTCGCTACACTCCTCTTGGGCTCCTGGTCATGTGCTTGGTCAGGTTTGAGTGTCTCTTAAGTTAGTACCTCAGGGGAATAGATACTCCTGGTTTCTCCAGGCTTTTCCTGCTTCAGTGTTTCTCCTGCAGGGTCGTATCCGGTGTCCGGGTGAGCTAAAGGGATCCTATATACGGTCCCTTATCTCCTTTTTTCTTACTCCTCCACAGGCCTCCGTCCCTCGCTCTGGGGTGCTCCACAGCAGGTCAGTGTCCCTTGGTTCTGGGCCTTGCTTTGCCCACCAACAGGGTCTTCCCAGCACCTTCTCTAGGCTCCTCCACTGGACTTAAACTGCTCTCTTCACTGCTCAGAGCAGACTAACTGCCTAAGGGCCCTTTCACATCAGCGGTATTTTCAAATCGCGGCAGATGCGTTTTTTTTCGCGGCCGCACCTGCCGCAAGTGCCGAAACCGCACTTGCCGCACCCTTACCGCAAGCCCCATACACATTGCATGGGGCTTGCCGCAAGTGTGCCGCAAGTGTAGCGGTTATGCGGTAATCGCGGCAGATGCGGTTTTTTCACCGCATCTGCTGCGATTTGAAAATACCGCTGATGTGAAAGGGCCCTAAGGCTGCTTTCACATCAGCGTTTTTTTAAAATCGCGGCAGATGCTGTCAAAAAAACGCATCTGCTGCGATTACCGCATAACCGCTACACTTGCGGCACACTTGCGGCAAGCCCCATACAATGTATAGGCGGGCTTGCGGCAGGTGCGGCAAGTGCGGTTTTGGTACTTGCGGCAGGTGCGGCCGCGAAAAAAACCTTTAATAGGGGATCTGGCTTAAGACAGTCAATAGAGCTTCCCCTCCAGGTCTGAGGTGGTAGATGTTGTGTGCTGTGGGTACCAACGTGTAAATCCCTCCTTGCACTGGATGGGTCCTGTGGCAAACCCCAGCAGGGGTGCCACACACTGGCATTACAAACTGTCCATTAAGAACAGTCACTTGAAAAAGTATTCAAACCCTTGGATTGCATGCATTTTTGTTTTTGCACATTCCACCCACAAACTTAAAATGTACCGTGTTTTTCTGAATATAAGGCTATACAAACACTGGTTGTTTTCAGTGCATTTAGGACCCATTTTTTGTGTTGTGTTTTATATTAAAAAAAAAAAAAAAAAAAAAAATGCACCAAAACAGATCAGTCCCTGCGTCTACCAGCAAAGTGAATGTCATTTTCAATTTACCGTGCAGACGCTGCGTTTCTGACTGATGCTTTTGTGGTGCAAAGCGGATCAAGAAAACAAGGATCACGTGAATTACTGCTCTGTTTTTCTGCTGCACTTTCTTCATTGACACCATTGTAATAAAAAAAAAAAAAAAGGCATAACAAACTTGTGGGCACTGTGTGTGCACGGGCGTACACGTTCTTCCATAACATGTGGATGTGTGTGCACGGGCGTACACGTTCTTCCATAACATGTGGATGTGTGTGCACGGGCGTACACGTTCTTCCATAACATGTGGATTTGTGTGCACGGGCGTACACGTTCCTCCATAACACAAACACAAAAAACCTAAGCAAACAAGAACCACAAATGGATGATGCATTTGTGGGGAAAAGAAAAAAGGGATCTCTTTCGGCTGCAGAAAATGCATCCAAAATGAATCATCAAAAACAGAGCACATACGCACTGCTATTGCTATAGTTCCCAGGTCTGTCTTTCATCGGTTATAATTTTAACATTGAGGAGTATGTGAACACCAAAGTCAATAAGAATAGTTCTTCAAGCATATTCAGCAATTGCATTTAGTCACTTCCTCCCAATGCTGATACTTCCCTGGCCTCATGCTCATTTCCACTAAAGTAACCAATCAATGGCCGCAGTGGGGTCTAAGGCTTCATTCGCATGGTGCTCTAGTCTAGTGCACTGTTTTTGGCTGATCCACCATTTGCACTGAAATGCAATGACGTTGGCTAAGTCCACGCACAATGTCACAATTTTGCATTTAAACAATTGGTTTTGTGTGGATCCGCTTTTGGGCTCAAATATGCCAAAGAATGAGCATGTCTATTTTTTGGCATTATCTGCACTAATTACTCGCCTCCCCACAATCCCATGGCGATATCCTCATTCCTGGACGCTGCAGGACCTACGGTACCTCTAGGACCTGCGCATGTGTCAGCTGACAGTGACATCACTCAGTCACATGGTGCAGTGCCAGGTCCTAGAAGCACTGAGCAGATACTCACAGGTCATGCTCACATATCCAGGAATGAGGATATTGTCACAGGTCACCATGGGATCGCGGGGAGGTGAGTAATTAGCAGAGAACGTTACACATTCACACACACAAAGCTGCTTTTTGAGAGGATCAGTTATTGGTGCAGTTTCTGCTGTGTGTATGACGCCTTAGGGATATAAAAACAGGTTTATAAGGAGTTTTACACCACTGAAAAAAATAATAGAATTAAACCTTTTAATATTTACCAGTCTCTAATGAAATAATTTGATACATTTATATATTTTAAATAAAATTATTGTAATTATATAAAAAAGGTCAATTTATAAAAATATATATTTTAGTACTATAACTTAATAGTAAACTATACACGCATCTGTTAAATATTATATTATTTTTTTTGCACAAACTTTCACAATACGCCATGGGTGATATACCGTACCTTCGCCACATCAAATCTTTCTGTTTTCAAAATCCAAGGGACCACCTAAAGAAAAAAACATGACAGGTATAATAAAAAGATGCCAAGATCCATAGATATAAACACACACATGGCTAAAGGAGCATTGCTAACATAGGAAATAATGACTAGCAGGCTTGGCTGAGGACATAGCTGGGGTGTGCAGCCATACAGCGCTAACTTTATCTGTGCTACAACGAGGTGGCCATTAAGCCGCAGCCTTCTGACTGACGACTGGGTTATGTAGAAGTGATTGTCTGTATGTGATTTTATGGACCTTGAAAAGGAAAGGAAAGCAACAGCACGACAATCACATGACTGCAGAACCATTTCGCATTATAACAGCCCCAATATTTATTTGGCAGGTGTCAAAGAAAAATGTGATCCAACCAGGTCTTCATTCTGCTCAGATCAGAGTGGGAGCAAAGATACGAGTGACATCACAATCATGCCACTAGGAGACGGGTACACCCTTCATTACAGCACGGTCCCCAATATGGACTTTAATAGCAGGGGAAATTATCTATCTTCCAGAAAATATGTCAGATGGAAGAACATACGGCCTAAATGGTCACCGGCTGACAGACATGATATCGGCCCCTTCACGCCACAGCCAATTTTAAGGTTTCGTCCGTCTTCTAAGAGCCATAAATTTTCATTTTTTTTTTTAGTTCAGTTATATTAGAGCTTGGCTTTTTGAAAAAAGTGATATTTTTGATGCGATACCGCATTTTACCTTTAGGATGTAATAGTGGCTCAACCACAGAATAACTTTTATTGCCTCTAGGTTACGAAAATATTAGCCACAAAGAGTTTGGCACCTAATCAGTTAATTTCCACGGGGGTGTTGTCAGACAACTTTCACTGGGGGCGTGTACTTCTTCCCCTTGTATGATGCTGACCAATTAGAAGCAGGCAGCAGCACTAAGGGGAAAGAAGGACTCGCCCCCACCAGGTTTCTTAGCATGTGGGATGTAATCACACTTATGTCTCCTGTGCTCAGGTATCTTGTAATGACTGCTTGATCTCACTGCAGAGAAAGTATATCTCACATGGGCGTGACCAGCCTGCTCTGGACTCCTGTGTGAGACATCGGATAACCCTGCTCTGATCTCACTACAGAGCAACCACAAACTGAACACAACAGACAAAAGTGTGATACTGACATCTCCAGGCAGGTAGTGTGGGGAAGGAGCAATACAGCAGAGATGACATTGCTATGGGAGAAGCTCACAGAAGAGTTTGTAATGGGATACAGCTACACTAAGCTGTACTGTCCCCTCCCTCCACACTGACTGATGCAGGTGGATAGACCAGGAGATCAGGACTGTATCATTACATCTCACACACTGAGAAACCTGCTCTAATGTATGGTGGGGATTTATACTTCTTTCCTTTGAGTTTTGCTGCCTGCTTATGATTGGTCAGTATCATACAGGGAGAAGAAGTATACGCCCCCAATGAAAGCTCTGATAACCCGCATTTGCAATTTTAAAAGTAACTTGTTAGTAGCTAAATACTGTGATTGCTAAGAACTTTGCAATGTAGCAACTAAATAAAAAAAAAAAAAAAAGTTGCATTCCTCTCTGCAGCCACTATTCCATCATGTGCCATTTCAATCAGAAAAAAAATCTGGTGAAAAGTCCCCTTTAAAGGGTGCATTCAGACTGACAGCAGCATTTAAGGGGTTAAACAACAGCAATTGGAGATAGCTCTGGTTTAAACACAGTCGACACGCATCATTTGTAGCATTCTACAATATACATGCACCCAATGTGGCACACAATGATTCTGGCATGTCTTAAAAAACGTCATAAAAGTGAAGGCTCCGATGGGGATGTATCAAGGAAATCCACAGAATTACATGTAAAGTCGTTTTAATGTGAACCTAGACTAAGGAAGCTCCAGCACCTATAGTGCAGGCAAAATGATGATGTAGATAAACTGTTCAGCCAAACTGAGTCAATGAGAAATTCATATAGCATAAGAGTCAGGAGAGTTCTTAATATGTTCAATTAATAAGTGCACCAAAAGTGGTTTATCTTGTTGGGGGATAGAGGACCGCAAGTACAAGTTTTTCTACAGGTTTTATGTGGGAGGATAGATATGCTTTAAAGCAGTTAGATGCAGTAAGGAAAACAAAACATTCAACCTTCATACCCATCATTCTGATGAAGCATTACTCATAAATTTACAAAAGTTATGCAAAAGTATTTTCCAAGGCTGTCAAACCTTCACAGCAGGTTGTAACAGGAAAGGCTGAGCCGAGCTTGTTCTACGCCCGGCCTCGATTATCAACAAAGGCGGAAATTCTTCCAATCCCTCATCCTAGAGTAAAGCTGCTCATACAAATTAACATTAATGTCAGACAATTCCACTCATTTTGACAAGACCAGTGAACCACCAAAGTGTATAAGGGTCTCCCTACATTGGCCTTTTTTTGAGACGATGGAGGAGAAAGATTGGGCAGTTGGATTCCAATATGCCTGATCCTTTAGTTTAGGAATGGCAAGCAGCTGTCAGTCTTCAAACGTGGAAAGAAAAGTGCGTGTGTGGCTGATGCTAATCTGATGAAAGCCATACATATAATAAATGAATAAAAAACAAACAAAAGGCATTAAAAGTGCATTTATACAGGCCGATTATCCCAATGATGGACCAATCGTACACACAATTCACGGCAGCACATCCTACTGTGTAAGAGGAGATATGGTGATGAGAACAATGATATTCATTCTACATAAAACTACTGTAACAATTATTCTGTGCACATGGGACCACAGTCAGCCTGGTAGTCAATAGGTGGTCATTTAACGACAGTCAGTCACCCTAAACGCACCGTTACCATGTCTTCAGAATCATAAGCTCTAAAAAAAGCAATAAGGGCCCCCATTGCCAACGCACCAATTTCTGAAGGAGCATCCGACGGGATAAAGTGTATGAAGGGTGTACTTACTAATGATGGTGGGTGAGCGAAAGAGGAGGACTCAGAGATTTAAACTCCTGACTCTTCTTTTCTCTAGAGAAGACTCAAGCCGCTTACTCCACTCTCCCAAAGACAACACACGAGCTCTTGGCTGAATGTGTGAGATCACTTTTGTAAGGTGTATAAGGACCAGAAAATAGAAGTAATATTGTAAAAAAAAAAAAAACTCTCTCTTACTAGGTCCTAGATCCACTAGATTAAGAACAATCTGAATTACCGCCAGTAACGATTGCTTAAGACACAGACAAGTAACCGCGAAACTCGAAGCCTCACTCAGTCGTACATATTCTTCTAGCACCTGAAAAAGCGCAGAGATTTTCTGAAGGGTCGTGGATCAGATTTTTAAAAGGGTTTCCTCATCGTGTTCAGAGGCGTAAGGAGACTTATAAGACAAGAAATTGGAATTTAAATATGCAAATCTCTTCTTCACACAAAGGACAAGGTCTTTAGTGCCACCCATTGGGGGAAACCATCCGAAATGTCAATATCCACCTTTTAAAGGACTGTCACATGACTTTGGGTAAGATGCCATACCAGAAACTCATTGGCATACATTTTTTTGCCTCTCATCATTACCAAGTAGGAGAATGAATCTGGCTCGGTGGGCATCCTCCGAGAGGAGGTCTAAGGCCTCACTCACATCAGCGTAATGCGAGTGTCTCTGCAACAGGATCACATTAACCTATACAAGTCATTGGTGCTTGTGAAACAACGGAGTGCACCCGGATGACAAACATTCAATATACATAGAGAGGTCCAATGGAGGAGATGGAGAGGTTAGTGTCTCCTTGTTCTTCTCACCTGTCCTCTGATTCTCCTAGCAGAGTCTGAGCAGAGCGTCATTTGCTTATTGCATCCGATCCTAGCCCCAGCCTAACAGGTAAGTTTCTCTTTGTGGGGTGTAAAGTCTGCTCCTCTGGGAATTTAAAACGGCAAATAGATGTCAGCAACTAGGTTTCACCTACTGGAGTTAGGCAATTCTAGGACTGTACCCCTTAAACACACTGTCGGGGGTCTCACCCAGCCACCTCCATTCTCCTGCTTTGCAGTGAAGCGGGGGTACACACAAGAACATGTCTGCCAATGCAGTTTTTGTTTTGGCTTCTTATTCCAAGGTATGTGACCAAGCCCTTTAAAGGCCACTTTCCGGATTGCTACATCAAATAGTTGACACTAGAGTTCCAATGCTCTTCCTCTCTGAAGACGTTATTTTCATATTCTGATCAAAATTGGACATTTTTTTTTCCTGTGGTACACAAAGCTTTACAGATTATAATGGGTATGGATTCTAGCAGAAAAAAAAAATAGAAAATGTACCTGAAAAACAGATGTCTGAATGAGGTCCAAGCTATGCCATGAAGCGTTATCCTTATGAAATGCATGCACTTATGGCGTGTTCATATACTGCAGTTAGAGCCATCAGCCCGGCATTTAGCTGCCATCAGTTTCATTTAAGGAACACAAAAGTGGAAATGTTGAAACTCAGAGGAGGCGAGTGATCTGTGACTGAGTCATGACAGGCGAAGACGTCTCCGCACAGAAGGAGGAAGTTCTTGGGAATCATTTACATATTCTTTATACATTAATCACCATTAGTTTAGTGATTGTTACAAGGGATTTCCACATTATAAGTGGACCCCAAATGCTGTAATATGCCTAAAGACACAAACAGATAGGGTATTCATGGTCCCTAGGCCCAGCACAGGCTCCTCTTGTTACTGCTGCAGCAGTGATACAAGTGGACAGCACAGTGGTGGGAAGTATCGATGAGCAGCCGACAATTAGAGAGGGTTTAAAGCAGTTTTCCCATTAACAAAGTTAATTTTAATCAAATACACCTTGGAATAATAATAATTTCCACAACTAAATGTTTAAAAAAAAAAAAAAAAATGTTCCTGTGCTGAGATAATCTAATAGCTGTCCCTGCTATATACTGTGTAATGGATGTGTCTGACTGTATAGGGACATGATCTGATCATACCACATCTTCTGTGCTGAGACAATCTTATATATGTGACCCTGCTATGTACTGTGTAATGGATGTGTCTGACTATACAGGGATTTAAGACTGTGAAACTAATGAAATGGGTGTTCCTGCACATATATATTAAGGGAATGTCCACTACTTGAACAACTTCTTCTCTAGCAGCATGTTTTTCTCGTAAAATAACACATACTCACCTCCGATGCCAACGCCATACCAGATGTGTCGGCGCTCACTCTCCCGGGACGCTGGTCACATTGTTATGTCACCAGGACCTTGCACTACTCAGTGCTACCTTCACTCTTCTCCCTGGCTTTGGAAAAATTGGTAATCAAGAGAAAGTCAGAGCTGTGACTGCTCTAACTTCCTATTGATGTTTAATACGACTGAAACGGGGAGAGTGAAGCCAATGCTGACCAGGTGTAAGGTTCGGGTGATGTAACAATGTGACCAGCGTCCCGGGAGAATGAGTGCCAACTCTGTTGAAACAACACAGATATCGGAGGTGAGTTTAAGTTTATTTTATGAGGGGGGGGAGGCAAATATGATTGAGTAGGGGTTGTCAGTAGTGGAAACCTTTGGTTGAGCACAGCCTGATATTTTGAACCCTGCTGAGGTCCCAATGGTTTAGTTCATCCGTATTAGATGGGTGAAGGTCTAACACCCAGCACCGATCATCGATCAGATGTTACCTGTCCCTACGGAAGTCTGAAGACCATAGCCTTGTATGCTGGCTAGTGGCCATTCTTGCGTACTGCAACCCTGTTCTCCACGAGTCCCACACACAAGGATTGCAGCAGGGGTATGCATGCTCAATCGCTGCTTCATTCAATGAGAGAGTCCCCCTCTTCCAACAATCATTGACTGACTGCAATTTTATTAAACTGCAGATTAAAATCGTGATACAACTACTTTAACTAAATAAAGTCAAACTTAAATTTTCATGATACAGTGAAGATGCTTTTAAAACCTTATTAAAGGTTATTGCCATTATTAAACTGCTACATCTATACGAGTGCAGCGCAAGATCCTACTTCATAAAACAAAATATGATGAGTGGTAAACCACAACCACATGATATGGCGCCATTACCAGCCC
The DNA here is from genome assembly GCA_033576535.1 of Allobates femoralis. Taxonomy (NCBI): domain Eukaryota; kingdom Metazoa; phylum Chordata; class Amphibia; order Anura; family Aromobatidae; genus Allobates; species Allobates femoralis. Next base: position 72,000,250 of record JARQOC010000001.1, on the reverse strand, counting down.
CGAAGTGCAGGTGCAGAGTATGTGAATGCAACACTGTACAGCCACACACCTGCATTCACTACTAGAAGGCCGATCACAGAGCACACGTCACATGCTAACTGGCGTGACCTGAATCCCACAGCAATGGTGCTGACAAAAATACATGTAGTAATTGCCACTCACAAAAGTTCACATAGTATCCATGCCCCTACAGGACAAGGGCTTACATGTTCATCAACCCTGTGACCTTAGCTATGAAATGAATTAGGCCAGGTAACAATGTATTCAGCGGAATCTGTCAGTAGATTTTTGCTACTTCATCTGACGGCAACATGAAGCAGGTGATGAAACCCTGAATCCAACGAGGTATCAGATTACTGGCTGAAGCCGTTCTGGCACAATCAAAGAATTTACTTTTAGAGACACAGCAGAGCTGAGAAGCACAATTACTCTATGTTTTTTTTTTTTAACCCTTCCAGCATGCAGGCCTCATAGCAAAAACCTGCTGACAGCTTTCCTTTAACAATAAGTATGGGGCAATCCATGGACACAGATGGCCTTTACATGACCACAAAACCAGTGGGGACCTTAGCAGGGCTCAAATTGTCAGGCGTTGAACCACATGCCCAGATTATGCCATATGGCGATGTACGGGCCACTTCCACACATTATAGTACCCGTTTCCATTAACTCAGCACAGAAATAAAGGAGAAGTCACATCAGTCTGTCATAAATTTTAGAGAAAAAAAACTGCAGACATTCCCTAATCTGCAATGTGAACAGGTGCTAGTTGAACACAATATAATACAACAAACAATGCAGCACTCTACAACGGTAAGGTATGGAAACATGAATATAGAATGCAGAATAGGATTATAGCTGATGAAGTATGAAGATATGAGTACTTTGTATATACAGTAAATATGGCCATCTCTATAGCCACACAGTAGCCATATTGAGGCTCATCTCATTACTGGGAACTCTGATTATTCTCAGGAGTTTTTATCCTTTAGCAGGTTCCTACTCGCCTATACAAAATGAGTTTTTTACCCAGATAGAGGCATTATCTTTACTGTAGCTTCCCAGTAGAGAACTGCTTGACGTGGCTACTGGGTGGATATAGAGATGGCTATATATCTATATGCCAAGTGTCTCAGTAGTTTCATACTTTCTTAGCTATAATACTATTCCATGATCTATATTCATGTTTCCATGCCTTAACATTGCAGAGTTCGGTGCGTTCACAATTGCGAATTTTGCGCGCTTTTTTACCAGCGCTTTTCAAATACGCAAATGTGCCTTTTGTCTGCCAGCAAAGTGAATGTGAAAAATACGCACTGCGTTTATGGGAGAAAACGCAGCTGCGTAAAGAATTGAGATGTCAATTCTTTACGCAGCTGCTCCTGCGTTTTCTCCCTGTGATGTCACAGAGGGAAGGAAGAATCCTGCTTCCTCCTCCCCTGTGTGACACCTGTGACCGCCCATTAGATTTCGCAGTGTATTAATATACACTGCGAAATCTAAATTAAACAGAGGCAAGTGTATGAAAAATAAAAAAGAATGAATCTTCACCTATCCGACGCCTTTTCCGGTGTCCGGTGCCAGGAGATCTGTCTCCTGCCAGGACCTGTGGTGACGTCAGAGGGGCAGTCCCGGCGCTGATTGGGTGCTCGCGGTCATGCGATACATATCACATGATCGCGAGCAGCCAATCAGCGCCTGGGGAAAGCCCCTCTGACATCACCGCAGGTCCTGGCAGGAGACAGATCTCCTGGCACCGGACACCGGGAAAAGGCGTCGGACAGGTAATGCATTTCATTTTTTTTATTTTTCATACACTTGCCTCTGTTTAATTTAGATTTCGCAGTGTATATTAATACACTGTGAAATCTAATGGGGCTGTCACAGAGGTGAGGAGGAAGCAGGATTCTTCCTCCCCTCTGTGACATCACTGCGCTTTCTGGAGTAAAGAAAGCGCAGTGTGTGAAAGCCCCTGCGTATTTGTTGCGCTTTTTGCGCGCTGAAAACATGGAAAAGCGCGCGCAAAAGCGCAACAAATACGCTATGGGTGAACACAGCCTTCAACTGTCTTTTTTTGTTACACCAGTCTGACAGTCTGGTTGCTAGGCAGTGTATCCATGGCAACCAGGCTATTTAATTATACGGCCACGCCACAGATCCCTAGCAACCGGGCCATCTCAGCTAGTGAGGCCAACAAGATCTCCCATTATAGAGACAGTAGAAAGGGAAGGAAGGAAACAGGCAGGACTGGAACCACAACTTCTCCTATTGCTGTGCCCTTAGCTTTAAATGGAAAGGAAATCTGATATTTTGCAATATAAGGTCAATTAGTGATAAACTGAGCTGTGTGGAGCATCTGTCATGGAGCAATCTCCAGTCTGGACGCTGCGCAACATTCATTTTCTGTTTCTATAAAATATACAGTCTAACAAATGATAATAATATTTCCACATTGGCTACAATACAGTTTCATGACTCACAGAGCATCCGCTTTCATTTTTTATATTATAAATCAATATTATACATGAAAAAGTAAAACTGTGTAATATATCTCATTAGAGAAATTGGCTTCTTTCTCCTCCTGAACTTATCAATCATTCTCTATTCACAGGTAAGATCTGTCCTTGGTGGATGAGATTACCCATTTGTGAGATCTTGATGATTCTTGGTGCTTATAAGGTTGTATGGAGAGCGGTGGTGGCAGTAGATCTTGCAGACGGTTTGTGTCTGTCTTTAGCTCCTCATCCCCATTCAGAAAATGAACCCAATTCTTCACCAACTAATAATTGGTGAAGATAAGGATCCGGAAATCTTGAGCACATCTGTCCTCACTGACACAATACATAATTCATGAACTGAGCGTGAGAGATCAGTCCAGGAGGAGAAAAGCTGACTTCTCTGATGACATTGCTTATTGTTATGTGAGCTACTGATTTATTAAATAATTAAAATGGTTACGCTTTAAAATTCTTCTTTAATAACCTTGTATGGCAGCTAGAGCAAGACCTCTATACAGCTCCACCATGGACCCCATAATCAGCCAGATTTCAGTGTGAGCAGTCAACCCAATTCTTACCCAGCTGATAACGTTAGGTAAGGATCCAGGAATCTTAAATTAAAGAGAATCTTTCAGCAGGTTATGTTACCCAATCTGAGAGCAGCATGATGTAGGCAAATAGACCCTATATCTAATAATGTATCACTTATAATGCTGAGTGTATTGGTTCTGACACAAAGTCTTTAGATTTAGCCAGCCAGCAGAGCGGAGAGCTGCCCCGCCCAAACCAGGCTCTTTATGTACAATGTATATTGATAGTGTGCTGCTGATCACAGCAGGAGGCATGTCAGACTAGTTGACCTAGCCCTGCAATGATACTCTCCTGAAGCTAAAACAAAAACATAGCAGGTAAACAACAGCAGGAAGAGAAAACAACAAAGTCTGTATTTTAAAACCAGGAACATGTCTTCAGATTACATAGCAAAAACCTGCTGACAGATTCCCTCTAAATGATGGATAACTTTATTCTCCTGGGAGATGTCTGGCAGCGCCTTCCGTCTCCATACTAAGGCTTGGCCAAGTGTAAGATTTCTATGTTTGTGGAAGTTGAAAGAATAGCGGTCAGAAGACGAGCAGGGGTATTCTAAATCGTGTCTGTTGGTGATAGATACAAAGGATTGCCCTGCCAGCTTAATAAGACTGGATGGTGCCACATCTGTAAAATGTAAAAAGACAAAAAAATATCTATGCTCCCCTGGTAATTCCCCATCATTCCGATGTACCCACTGGTTTGTGCTACAGTGATGACATGCCACATATCCCCATAATCACTACATCCTACTGGCACCATAGAGGAGTGATGAAGTGTTCGTGGGCACATGTACACACCACAAGTCAATAGAGGCCGAAGTTTAAAGGTTACTTTGTAACATTCACTGTTCTAGGGAGGGTTTCTTTTAAATGCTGGACAAACCCTGAGCAAGGAAAATTACACCCAAAATGCAGCATTTTATCTACAGAAGGTACTGTAGATGCTTTGTATTAGATAACATCATAGAAACAAGGTATGCACCAAACGAAGAGAACAGATACGTTTCGGAAACTTTTCTTTTACCCAGAAAAAAAAGCCCTACATTCCACAGACCTGACATCATCGGCTACCTGGTCAATCTGATTAACAGAACCAACCAACTGCTGACACAATCTGCAATGTGACATTACTGGTAGAGAAAAGTGCAGGAACTGACTTGCGATTACTAGCATTAAATATATCAATGTATTCTCCAATCTCTGATCAAGAAAGTAACAAACAATAAAATCCTAGAGCAGGGGTCCCCAACCTGTAGCGTGAGAGCCACATGTGGCTCGTCATCCTGTGACATGTGGCTCGATGCTGTCTTCTAGCTTGGTGCATTAGCACCAGGTGAAGCAGACTGCTATGTAGAGCAGGTCTACATTAGGTGACTTTTGTGATTAGCCCCATATAGAAGTGATTTCTGTGGAAAAGCTATGACTCTTAGCATGCTGGTAATGGGGCTCTGGGTGCCACCATTGTGAGGGAGGCAGTGAATAAATGTGGCTCGCGGCCCCCCGTTCTCAGAGCGGGGTGGGGCTCGCGGCCCCCCCCGTTCTCAGAGCGGGGTGGGGCTCGCGACCCCCCGTTCTCAGAGCGGGGTGGGGCTCGCGACCCCCCGTTCTCAGAGCGGGGATGGGGCTCGCGACCCCCCGTTCTCAGAGCGGGGATGGGGCTCGCGACCCCCCGTTCTCAGAGCGGGGTGGGGCTCGCGGCCCCCCGTTCTCAGAGCGGGGTGGGGTTCGCGGCCCCCCGTTCTCAGAGCGGGGTGGGGCTCGCGGCCCCCCGTTCTCAGAGCGGGGTGGGGCTCGCGGAACCCCGTTCTCAGAGCGGGGGGGGCTCGCGACCCCCCGTTCTCAGAGCGGGGTGGGGCTCGCGACCCCCCGTTCTCAGAGCGGGGTGGGGCTCGCGACCCCCCGTTCTCAGAGCGGGATGGGGCTCGCGACCCCCCGTTCTCAGAGCGGGATGGGGCTCGCGACCCCCCGTTCTCAGAGCGGGATGGGGCTCGCGACCCCCCGTTCTCACAGCGGGATGGGGCTCGCGACCCCCGTTCTCAGAGCGGGATGGGGCTCGCGACCCCCGTTCTCAGAGCGGGATGGGGCTCGCGACCCCCGTTCTCAGAGCGGGATGGGGCTCGCGACCCCCCGTTCTCAGAGCGGGATGGGGCTCGCGACCCCCGTTCTCAGAGCGGGATGGGGCTCGCGACCCCCGTTCTCAGAGCGGGATGGGGCTCGCGACCCCCGTTCTCAGAGCGGGGTGGGGCTCGCGACCCCCGTTCTCAGAGCGGGATGGGGCTCGCGACCCCCGTTCTCAGAGCGGGATGGGGCTCGCGACCCCCGTTCTCAGAGCGGGATGGGGCTCGCGACCCCCCGTTCTCAGAGCGGGATGGGGCTCGCGACCCCCCGTTCTCAGAGCGGGATGGGGCTCGCGACCCCCGTTCTCAGAGCGGGATGGGGCTCGCGACCCCCCGTTCTCAGAGCGGGATGGGGCTCGCGACCCCCCGTTCTCAGAGCGGGATGGGGCTCGCGACCCCCGTTCTCAGAGCGGGATGGGGCTCGCGACCCCCCGTTCTCAGAGCGGGATGGGGCTCGCGGCGCCCTCTCAGAGCGGGATGGGGCTCGCGGCGCTCTCTCAGAGCGGGATGGGGCTCGCGGCGCCCTCTCAGAGCGGGATGGGGCTCGCGGCCACCTCTGATGAATGTAGTTCGTTACCATCTTTCAGAGTTGAATGTGGCTCGCAAAGTCAGAAAGGTTGGAGACCTCTGCTCTGCCCGAGAACGTAGCAGCCTTTCAATTCACCGGTTTGTAAGTCTGTGTCTCAGACTGCCTTGGTAAGTTGCCCCCTGCTTCCCTTTTAACATTTTGGGTTTTAATATTTAGAAAGAAGACCCAAAGTGCTCCATGAGAGGAGATCTGTAACAATAAAAGGGTTTTCTGACACCAAGAATAGACAGTATCCACATATGCTTGATTAAAGCCCACACTCCTACAGGGTTTTTTATTTTTTTAATTTCACCACTAGAGTGGTGCTTTAAATTTAAGTCCTCTGACTCCTGTCTTATACTCACTCTTTGGTGGCCACTACTTCTATCGATGTCCATTCGGTCTATCTCCAGCAATTTGTGACCTGCTGGCAACTCCAGAGTTTCATGAAGTGTGCCGGAGGTCATAACTTAATACAAGTCTATGAGAGCCTTGCTCTGGCCTCATTCTGGCTCTCAAACATTTACTGAGAGCTTGTGATGTAACTTATTTCTGTCCAGTCAGAAATAATGGGCACAAAAAGACGCCATGGGACTGGACCTCCATTGGTAAAAGGTGAAGAAGCTGGAAGGCGAGTATAGGACAGGAGCTTACATATAAAGCATCACATCCATCGCTGAAAAAAAAATGGCTGGAGTGGTGCTTTAAAATGATTGCACAGGATTATTAAAGTATAGGACTGGAGTCTTCCCCTTCACCCAGCATAGGTGCAGAAAATCAGACTCTCCATTAATCTGATATTGACCTGTCATAAGGATAGTCCAGCAATACTGTGGCCCAGGAAAATCAATTAACATTATCTTGATTTAGACTACTTATAAAATGAAGAAATATTAAAATGTTACTACCTTAATGGTAAGATGAGGTGACCGGTGTGAAGAGACTCCTGTATCTAGGCGCACTGTAAATCCATCTGTGAAGATGAGGAGAATGAGAAAGTCAACCTGGAGATAAAGTGCCATCACCGCTCCCTGCTATAGTCTCGTATGTAGCAAGAATCCAAGCGATTAAAAAGTATTAAAATAGATCATACATTGCTTCACCAATCTACTATTTGGAACATTATTTTGTTTAATATCCAGCAGGCTATACTATTAATCACTAGCTTCTCCAGTGCTGACAGACTTGCCTAGCCACCCTGCAGTGACCAACCTGACTACTATCAAGTGGCCGAGCACCTCAGCATTGGACCACCAAAGCCGTGATGGCCGCAGCAGTCACCTGAGAGTAGACACAACATCACGGCTGCAGGACAACTATCAAAGACTAGGTTTTTTTTGCCTTTTTTAAACATTTGGGAAAACCTCTTCATAGGGGTGAGAATAGAATCAAAAGTACTATGATATGGAAAGTGAAAAAACTGAATCTCACCCCCATATGTGAACAGGTCAATTTAATCTCCTGTGCCAAGTGTGAAATGTATGGCCTATATTTTATTTCCCCAATATCAATTCAGTTTAAAAGAATAAATAAAAATCCGGCAGCACTCATCTACAATGCACAATTAATATGGTCCCAAACCCCAATCCCCTTGTACTATACGACCTTTCATGAAATGCGTTAGTATTTGGTCAGTATTGAATTTGCACCAATGGTATCAAACATTTTAAGAGATGGCACCTTCTCAGCAACTAAGACATATCGCTGGGGTCTAATCTTTAACACCCCCAGCTCCTAAACGTCAGGTAGCAGAGGAGACATTGGAGAATTAAAGGATGCAAATACCGCATAGTTGGTGCTAAGGCTTCTTCGTTCTCAGAGTGGATAGACACGGTCTGACCCCCCACCACTGACCCATCCCTTTAACATTCGCACAATGAAATCAGGAAAATATAAAAAAAGAAAACATTGCAGGGTGTCTTCTATCATTTAAAGGGAACCAACCAGCAGGATTTAGGGCTATAGAGTGAAGCTACAGCCTTACAGTTACTGGGATACTGAATGCAAATATACCTTTATTTCAATGATTCCATGAATGATTGCAGAGAAAACTGTTATAAAAGTCCTTGGAAAGAGAGCACCAAATTAGCATATGTGCAGCACAGGGGACTGGGTTACTTTGTATTACTCCCCTGTGGGCTCTAAGTCAAACCCTCCCCCTCCCTCTCTCCCAGTCACTATATAGCAGGCACATTAGGTCTGACATTGTGCATGATGATAGATAGCACAATGTCAGCCTCCTATTTGCCCCAGGACACAGTGCTTGGTCGAGTGACAGCGAGAGATGGAGAGAGGGAGGAGGTTTTGGCTTAGAGCCGACAGGGGAGTATTATAAAGTAACCCCGCATCACATAGTAATGCTGTGCTGCACAGATTTCCTGATGTTTGATAACACTTTTCTCCGCAATCATACATGTAATCATTAAAGTAAAGGTATGATTGCACTCAGTATCCCAGAGCCAGTAAGGAACTAGCTTCACTTTATAACCCTAAATCCTGCTGGTTGGTTCCCTTTAAGGGTCTGCTGGTCCCCTGGTCTTATTTACTTCTATTAGTTGGCACTTGACAGCTGCAGCCGATCACTGAGACCACTGATTAGCTGCAGCAGTTACATCGCAAACGGAAAACAAAAGGAGGAAATTGGCAAAATACATAGAATTGGAAGGTTAGAATAAGCCACTTTTCTTTTTTACTACATTTGGGCTATATGTAAAATTTAAAGAAAAAAGAGGAAAATGACAAAAGCAATACAAACCATAACGCCCTGCAGAAAATAAGTGAAAATCTAATAAGCTTAAATTAAGAACAGGCTCCTTCTGGAGGACACTTCTTTGGAGAATGAACAGACACTTGGGGATAGCAAGAGTCACTGCTCATCTCCAGTAATTAAATAAAAACACATTTTCCATCTCTATAATCTTAACTCACTTTCAAGACAATAAATCCTGTAAATAGGAAATTCCAATTGTATGAACTTCCCGAATGCAAATGGAAGTGTATGCTCCAACTACAGGGACAGCTGTCAGGCATCACTCAGGAATCTTAAGAAAAGACGATTCCTCTAAGGGTACCGTCACACATAGAGATATATTGCATGCAACTCACTGGTTGCAGTGAAATCATGGACACATTGTTACATTTGTACACAGCAACAAAATAGAACAAAGTGTCCATGATTTCACTGCAACCAGCGAGTTGCATGCAATACATCTTTGTGTGTGACGGTACCCTAAGGGTGCGGTCACACCTGGCGACGGCACCGGAGATGTCGGCGGCGACTGGCAGGAGCGCGCACATTTTTGGAGCCCCGCCAGCGTCGCCGCCCCCCGTTTACACGGGGAGACACCTCCGGCGATGCCCCGGCGAGCTGACAGGCGGCATCGCCGCTGGGGTGTCTCCAAACCCCAGCGGCGATGCAGTACAATGGGAGCCTATGACTCCCATGGCCTGTCAGGTCGCCAGCGGCCGTTTACATGGGGCGATGTGGACACATCGCCCCAGATCGGCCGCCTGGTTTCACATCACTGAATGTTCGGGTGCTCTGTAATCTTAACAAGCAGCCAGACGATCAGAACGTCTCGACTCGTGTAACAACTATATAATGGACGTCAATGGGGAACTAGAGCATTTTTCTAAAAGATATTACAGGAAAATGCTCATTGACGTCCACTATACTCAGTACATAGCATAAAGTCCTTAGCTCAGGTCTGCTGCAGAACCTGGATATATAATATAAGCATGTTTTCCCCTGGTGAATCCTCATTACGGAAGAATAAACGCAGTGGGAGGGCGACTGAAGGATCACTGTTTCAAATCTCCAGCGCCAACATCACCTATTCGGTGTCGGCGCGGGAGATTTAAACAGCTGTCAGATCAGCTGTTTCTTCAAATCTCCGGCGCTGACACCGGCAGGAGAGCAGCGGCGGGCATAGCTGATCTCCCGGTGGCCGCCGCTGATTAGTCATGCGGAGGACACTGTGGACCCATTGACTTCAATGCGTGGTTTGTGCGCTTGCGGACGCTTGCAAATAAAATAAGCGCCCGCGAACGCATAAAAAAATGCAACATGCTGCGTTCGGAGGGTGCACAAATTATGCGCATCCGAAAGCAAACGCAACCGAACGAAGCCAAACGCGTTCCCATTTTAAACATAGGAATGCAGTGCGCAAGCGTTTGGCTGCGTTCGGTGCGCTGCGTTTGCATACGCAAGTGTGAAGCCACCCTTATACACTGTATATTTAGCACTTGCACTTTATTCACTTTAGGTCACTGTGTATAGATTTATGTTCTTCATTTTAAGACAATCATTAACTTCTCCCCGCTACATCCAATCATTAATCTTTGAAGCACTCACCATCCTAGTGCACTACTGGGTTGTAGCTATATTTTCCAAGTGAACATGCTTTAGATTTACTTATGCTACAGCAGTGGCAGATTTTTCAAAAGAAAAACGTAAGAAATGCATAATATGTACAACTGTGATAGTTTTATAAAATCGCCATATAACAGGGGTGACATTTAATATGAAAATTAAGGGATTGCTTTATAAAACATCAAAAATAAGCAAAAAAATAAAAGACAAGAAGCAAGGGAGTGAAGATAGAGCGTCCACTTATAGCATAAATGTTAACAGGAGCAGAGATAACAGGTACAATCACATTTATAAAAGGCAAGACAGGTCCGTTCTCAGGCTGATAAATACAGTGACCGTTCTCTCCAGAAAAATTAATCTAAAAAGAAAATGCTGTCAATACATCAGCAGACTTCTGCTTTGATTGCGGAAAAAAAAATGTAAAAAACCACTAATACAAAACCCCTTTAATAAAGGAGGGAAGGGGGTGTCCTGGCTTATTTAGTCAGATACAGACATAACCCGTTCAAAATTTTAGGCACAATGTACTATTACATGAGTGCCACCAAGAGAAATGTCTGCCTATAGGATCCACATTCATTCTTAGCCCACCGAAGCCATCAAACCTCCTGGAGTTGGACTGAGGAGTCAGAGTCAAATGTTTGGTTTATCGACTCCACAGCCCCCCCCCCTCCCTCCTTCCATGGTCTCATATTCCCCATATAGGACATATAGTTGGGGGGTCTCTTCTAACCAAGTACCGTATATTTTGCCTTTGAGCCTCTATTGCCACTTGATTGACAAGTAGAAGGCATGGGTCACGCGTGGTTGCGCCTTAATTACAAAAATTTGTTGCAGGTTCCAACTTTTTCACCGGAAGAAATAGTGCATTCTGTGCTGGGTTATTTCCCAGCAAAATACAGATACCCTAATGAAAATTCAACAGAAACCATCCTTGTATGCCTAACAATACTGTATCTAAAGGAATAATAACTACTTGCATTTTTAGATTGCAGATACAGTTGTATATAACATTCCCCGCCTCCACCATTCACCGGCACCATCTGAGGCTCAGTGCAGGCGGCACAATCATGTTCCTGCATGGAGTCTGGTGCGAAGAGCCAAACTCACCTGATGGTGGAGATCTGTGCAATCAGAGTTAGGAGAGTTTTCATTTTAATATATTCTAGTGCAGGGGTACCGACCCATGGCTTGAGAGTCACATGTGTCTGCCCTCCAGCTTGGTGCATTAGCACTAGGTGAAGCAGACAGCTACCATATGTAGAGGTCTCCAGATGGTGACTATGATGAGTAACCCCACATAGAAGAGCAGATATGGATGGTAGTAAGACAACACCCCTGATCTTGGTATACTACCTCAGTGTGATTTATGTAGAACAGCTTTGGCTGTTATTATACAGGTAACGGGGCTCTGAGCGTCACTGCTGTGATGGGTGTGGGAGCTTGATGTGGCCCTCCATCCGAGCTGGATGCAGCTTGCAACCACCTTTAAGCTGAATGTGGTTCTCAAGGAAAGAAATGTTGGGTACCTCTGTTGTATTGGGTTGGAGAAGCTATTTGGGGGGAGGGGCTAAGGTAAACTTTAAAGCATCACACAGTATGTGGCGGGGGGGGGGGGGCACTGTGGGAGCAACATACTGTGCCAGAGAGGCACTTATAGGGTGTCATAAAGTGCATGGGGGCATCATACTGCCTGGTGTACTATATGTACGCAAGACACTGAAGGTTTAATGCATGATGGACACTAAAGGGTTCATAATATTATGGGGGTACACATTAGACACTTCATACAGTGAGCAAGCGGACACAGTGGAAGAATCAACACGTCAGTGGGATCTTCAATGTGTATCAGGCCATTGTGAGGGCATCATACACCATAAGGGGAATGAGACTACGAGGTAACACACGGTTGGGGACTTCACTAGAAGCACCATGTTTGTGTGGGAACACATAGAATGGAGCATGTTTCAGTATGAGGTAAAACGTAATAGAATTTGCCAGTGTCTCCCTTTCTGTCCCTCAGTTAGGAGTTATGATTAATGCCAACAACGTATGATGGGTGGTGTTTTTACATTTTTACTTAAGTAATGGTAGCCTAGGGATCAAATAAACAGCTATATAGAATATGGTTGGATATATGAGGGCCAGGGTTCAGCACACGTGTAAAGATGGTCTCTGAAGCCCGATAAGAGCAGTCTAATGTTCTGTGAGGTAATCTGCCCCTACACAGCCATATGCCCCTAAAAACCATCTGACATCTCCATATCTGTACAGAGCATTACTTCATAGGGCAGAAGGTGGAGCAGAGACGCCTCTTATTGTGGACACTGTGGATTTACACGCTCTACAGTTTCTTTTGGCAAATTATCACAATATGTAAAATTGTCAGTTCTTTGCTCAAGGCCCTTATAAAACATATGATATCATGGACTGTAAGCATTTCTTGGTCATGAAGTCCTCTCACATATTAATCAGCTGACAGGATATAACCAGACCGCAGAGATTAGTTATATTCTGTAGGTCCATTATTCCTATTACTAGGGTTATCTAGGAGGGTTTTTATATTTTCCCTATGGGGTAAGCACATATCGGAGTATCTGACTGTGCTGCCCGGACATGATCCCTCAGCTCAGAGTGGTCATGGACGGCTCCTCCGGCTTCTTGTGACGTCACATTAACAGAGCAGCTCCTTCTCCTCCGCTCTGCTCTGTCGCAGGACATTGCTGCCTGCTGATATGTGCTAAGCCCCACAGGAGGGAAAAGAAAAGTCTGCAGGTTGACAAGTAGCTGGAGCTAAATGTACAATTCTAGCTTCATTTTCACCCACAAAATTGTTGAACATACCAAATACAATTGGGTTTTAGATCCCATATAGAAATATGTGGACTGCAAGTCTAAAAAGGCTATTAAATGAATGGCTCGCGCTTTTTACCCATCATCCAAGGTTGTTTTTTTAAATTTAAAAAAAAAAAAAAAACATGAAAAATGGAATAAAGGGGGTACATATTTTATTAGGACTTCCTGAAAATAACGCAAAGCCATGCAAGTTCTTGTAGACATGAGTGACGAAGTGATGTAGCTGCCTACAATGGTACTGGGCATATGGTGACCCCGGGCTCATTCAGAAATGCAGGATTTTTCTTTTACGTGAAAAAAACGAATGCATTTTTCATTCGTGGTCTTCAACTCAATTTTCATTGCATCATCAGTGCGTCTACCAGTATGATGCGATCCTTGATCAGTCTGAGTCTTTCACTGACCTATAGATTTGCATGGCTAAGTTTGATTTGTGACGGTCTACAAAAAAATCAATTTTTGTTCACTCATTCGGCAATAAAACCCGGACATGTGAACAGCGTCATATTTCTATAATAAATACGAGTTCTGTGAAAAACCCAGATTGTTTGTCTCACATGAGCTTTGACGTCTGAATGAATGGTAACAGACTGAAGTGTTCACCAAGATCTACATCAGTCATGTAAAATCCCCTCTACAGGTGAATTCTCAAGAAGCGTTGTCACCGATATCTAGAAATCATCTATGGAGAATTAGCCATCCCCATAAGTGAACATGGCGGCATTAATCCGTATAGCTGTGCTTTCTACAAGGCCTTGGGATGTATGAATGAGACGTTGAGCCACCTGGAAAACACAGCTTCCCTGTTTTTTGATTAAACCATCCCCGTCCATGCAAGACCCCAACGGCAAAAATAGGGTCCTCAGCCACACAGCGCGCTCGTATTCCTAACGCGGCTCTTTTTTCCTGTCTGATGCAGGAAACCGCTTTTAAAAAAAAGAAATGTGTGCTTCAACTGTAAGATATTAAGCTTCAAGGCCCCAGTAAGAAAATAGTTTTAAAATTGGCTAGTTTTTCCCGGTTCACTGCAAATGGATGGGGGGCAACAGTTTCCCCCACCCCCGCAGTCCCCCAGAAAGGACGAGAAGTCCGGTCTAAACAGGAGGTTTCTTCTTTTTTTTAAAGGGGTTTTTCAAAAACACGCGAAAGTTTTGAATAAAAGCTTTTATAAACCCCCGGGGGGGGGTTTAAAAGGTTTTAAAAAATTTTACCCCAAGGGGGGCCCCCAAATTGGAAAAAAAAGGGGGCCCCTGCCCCAAAAAATTTTTAAACCCCCCCATTTTGATAACACGGGGTTTTTTTTTGTTTGGGGCGTTCTTAAATTTTTACCTTTAAATTTTTTAAAAAATTAAAAGGAAAAATCAAAAAAAATTAGGACAGTTTACCCTTATTAAAACAGGAAATAAAAAGGGTGAAAAATTTTTCATTTGTGCCATTAATTGCATGCTGTCACAAATTTCCAAATATTGTTAAAAATTTTCTTCTAATGTCACAAAAAAACCCCCCAGCTCCACCGTCAGTTTTTTTGCCCTATGTAGAGGTAAGCGGGCTGTGTCTCACGATCGGGAAATTTGCGTTTTATGCAGGGTTTTGCACTGCGCCCAAACGCTGCTTTTCAAGCACGGGGGGAGGGACAAGAAAATTTACGGGGGAGAGCTTTTAACGGGGCAGGCCCTTGAGCACCAAAAACGGGGTGGGAAGGGCCCCAAAAGGGGGAACGGGGAAAAAGCGCCCGACCCAAAAATAGAGGGGGGAGAAGGGGGTGGCGGGCCCGTGGGCCCCCCGCGGCCGGGGGAGCCGCCAACACGCCGGCCCCCGGCGGGGGCACACAGCCAAGGTAGGCCCCCAAGAGAAACAAAAAGAACCGGCGGCAAAAAGCAGAAAAAGGCCCGGGGCGGGGGGCACGACCGGGGCCTGAGGGGAGCCCGGACCAAAAAGAGGGAAAAACCCCGAAAACCCAGAGGCCGCTGGGGGGGCGGGGGGACCCCGAACCCCCGATAGATTTTCAATCGAAAAAATTAACGAGGGAATGGAAAATAAGCGGACATTGCGGAGGAAAGCATTTTGAGATGGGATTTTCTAGAAATCCCATCACTTGTGCTGGTCCTGTACAAACAGTATTTTGGAGCAGCGGCAATAAGCTGCAATTTCTGACCGTGAGCACCCAGCTCATGACAGTCTGAGAAAAAAACACAGGGAAGCATGTTGCTTCTTTTGTATGCACCTACATCTGTAGAAGAAAAAAACCTGAAGGTGGGCACAGTACTTTAGAAAAATACAGACTTTGCTGGGATTGCATTTTCAATTCTCAAAACTGCAAGTAAAAACGCATAAAAAACAAACGCTGCATGCATGTAGCCTTACTCCTTAAAAGGAATCTGTCATCAGGTTTTTGCTATCTCCAAGAACAGCATGATGTAGGCAGAGATCCTGAGTCCAATAATGTATCACTTATTTTCTGGGTGCAGTGTTCAGACACAATCAGAATTTTTGATTTAACCACACAGCAGAGGTGAAAAAACTGCCCACACCAGGCTATGTATGTACATTGTCTTAAGGACAGTGCGCTGCTTATCACAGCAGTAGGGTGCCAGACTAGCTGACCTGATAATCTCCTGAAGCTAAAACATTACATTGCATGGTAAAAAACAGCACACACTGTAATAAGAGATGCATCGATGAAATTTAATTCATACAGTATGCTGTTTTCAGATTGCATAGCAAAAACCTGCAGACAGATTCCCTTTAATGGTTGTCACCAAGCATAAATCAAAACTCCTACATGGCTACATCATTACTACTTGGGGCTGCTACCCATCAGATACTAAGAAAACTAAGTTGGTCCCTGCTAGGTGTGCTGGCACCCATATGACAGATATATGTCCAATTCTCTGACATCAAAAAAGCTGAGGAGATCAAGAAGCTTTCAATCACCGTCTCCCATGTACATCAGTAGTCATAGGATCAATATATTACAGCAGGGAGAACAAGTATTTTCAGATAAAACATCACATCCCACAACAGGCACAAAACCGACGTATGTCACGGTCATAAGACGTTGCGTGTGTCAGCAGAGGCCGAGCTTGTTGTGATCTTTCAAGAAATGAAAGTCCTTCACTTCACAAACATCCATAGCGAGTGATCTCAGCCACATCTGTGGGGGTCAGCCATCAAACACCGCTGAAAGGTCTACAATCACTGCGTCAGAGACATGAAACAAATAGCAAAAAAACCACAAACAGCAATAGTTACAAAGTGAACGCTTTCTGCATATTTTTATATTATGTTTTTTAGGTTTTTGCATAGAAATAGTTTTGAATCAGGTGGCGATCACGTTTACAGCAGAGCTGTGCAAGGTTGGGGCAGATGTGATCATTGTTGAAGGAGCACATCTAGGGAAAAAAAATATGTACAGCAAGGCTATACTTCGGCCGGTAACGTTACACGACGCAATGTTGCATGCAATTTCACTGGCAATTTGCTGGTTGCAGTGAAATAATGGACACATTGTTCTATTTGTACATGGCCACAAAAAAAGAACAATGTGCCATGATTTCACAGCAACAGCAAATTGCCAGTGAAACTGCATGCAATATTGCCGCATGTAATGGTACCTTAAAGCGAACCTGTCACCCCCCCGGGCATCAAAAGCTATAATAGCCACCTTCTGCAGCACTAAGGCTGCATTCAGGGAAGGTGACTATAGCCTTTTGATGCCCTTTGTAGTCTGAAATATGAAGTTAGGTAAATGCTTACTTTTAGAAAGAACCAGAGACGGGAGGGGGGTTTCACGCTGCTCCGGCCCGCCCCTCTTGTCAGTCATGGTGCTCGGCTGCTGCTGCCTCACATGACTGTGTAAAATGAACGCGCGTCTCGTTCTCATGCACGGAGCGCGCATGCGCTGTGTGCCCGGTGTCCAGGAAGTCATCGACACCGGGCGCACAGGCATGCGCGGCTCGTGCATGAGAACGGAGACGCGGTTCATTTTAAACACTGAGGGGAGGCAGCAGCAGCGAGCACCATGACTGACAAGAGGGGGCGGGCCGGAGCAGCGTGAAACCCGCCTCCCGGTCTCTGGTCTTTCTAAGAGTAAGCATTTACCTAATTCATATTTCAGACTACAAAGGGCATTCAAAAGGCTATAGTCACCTTCCCTGAATGCAGCCTTAGTGCTGCAGAAAGGTGGCTATTAGAGCTTTTGATGCCCGGGGGGGGTGACAGGTTCGCTTTAAGGCCACTTCACACGCTAGGTCTCGTTAACGATATAGTTGAAACATCACGGATTTGTGATCGTTCAAATGATATCGTTAGTGCGTCGTTGCGTGTAAACGAACGATGTAGGAAGGATAAATCGTTGGATCGGCAGAGAAAATTTGAGATCCTGACCTCAAATCTATCGTTCGTCGTCCAATCTGGGAAGCAGCAACACGTTCAGTGTGACACCTTTTTGAACGATGTTGTTCATAATTCTCCTATTCCTGCCACTTTATAACATTGTTCAATCGTCCTTTTCCAAGTTAGCTGGGTGTTGCCAAATTTAAGATCGTTAATGATTTCCTTGCGTGTGACAACGCACTAACGATGTCGGTAGGATCGCGGTCACGTGCCATAGTAACTATATTGTTTCACCTACATCCTAGTGTGTGACGGTACCTTAATACGGTTGCTCTACTGTGGAGGGGTCCCAATTTACATCAAAAAATGTGATACAGACAGAACCAATCAGTATGATGGGGCAGACCAGTTACTTTGAACTCCACTCCAAAGTGGTTCAACAATGCACACTGCCAAATGGAGTCCAAAGTGACTGCCTTATTATACCAACTTGTTACATGGGGGGGGAGGTTCTGCCCTGAATTCCATTTTTCGGGGATTTAGATCCCTGACATAAGTGAATGAGACCCATCACAGTGCACTGATCCATGCAGCTCGTATTGCACTCTTCTGTTGAATGGGTTTTCCATTACTAGGACAACCTCTTCTCATTCCACATATCTCCCAAGGTATAAAATAATAGTCTATTCCTCCTCCCATGAATTGGGGACTCTCATTAACAGGTTTCAAGTGACAATGTGACATCATATGAGCCCCACGCCCAATTACCACGGGCTTCTGTTTCCCGCCTTTGGACAAATAGTTAATCAACATTAAGTTGACGCGGTGGCTGACACTCACTTCCTGTTGATTGCTCCCGTGTCCGAAGGAGGGAAGATGAATTCGGCAGTGACTAGACGTGGGGCTCGGGTGGACGTCTAACACGTCATGTAAAGCCCTGTGAAGGAGAGACCAGATGCTGCTGGAACTGCGCCCAGCATAGGGGGAGGGTACAGGCTTTTTACCTGGAGGAAGCATGTTGAAAAGAAGGGGTTATCCAAGTAGTAGACAACCCCTTTAAACTTTCGAAACATGTGAGAAGTGGGCGATTCATTCATTTTTCACTAAGGGGTGTGGGAGCAAGGACAGGTCAGTACTACATGCTCATCACTGGGACTCCAATGTCAAGAATGAACCCAAATTGGTTTCAAGAAAGAAGCAGATTAGGTAAAAAGAGGCAGCCGTGTTAGTTACCTCCGTTCTCTCGATAAGGCTATTGGTCACACTTGGGAGCCTGCATGCGTTTACTGGATGCATTACTGGATCCAGTTTTTCCCCTTGCCATTTTTGAGGCATTTTAAATGCATCCGTTAATGGATGATTACCTATATGTACCATGCGTTAATGATGTGTTTCCATAGACTCCTATGTCACAAAAAACGCATCGGTTTTGAAAATGCACCAAAAAACGTTGCAGACCATATTTTTATGGATTTGGGAAAAAAAAAAAAAAATGCAGCAATCAGATTGCATTTTGGCAATCCATTTTTTTTGCATTGGAGTTATGGACGTATCCAGTTTTCAAGATTTCAAACAGGTCAAAAACTGGATCCAGTTATGCATGACGCATGTGTGGCCCTAGCCTAATGAGAAAACCGGAAATGGAGCCAGGCTGTGGAGGCAGTTTCCATTTTGGTGGCATCAGATTCAGGGAAATTCAGGAGTCAGAGTCGGAGTTTGGCTTACTGACTTCACTGCCTGGTTGTGAAGTTGGGTGTCCATTTTGGTGGAGTCGGGTGTTTAGCTTACAGACTCCACAGCCCTGGTGGAACCTTCACCTATAAATTTTACAGCATATAATTTCGATATGCTATAAATTCCTGAAATAATATCCCTGTAAGTTTTATTACAAACTTTTGGGAGTGGCACAACGTTACCTCAGTTTAGAAATGGCAGTGCAGCCATGACCTAAGGAGCGGTGTATGGTGAGGCATCAGCCACATTAACATTTACCTCCAACATAGCCTGCAAACTCTGCAAGAACAAAGAATGCTGAATGTTGCTAACCTTGATGAGTTTTTTTTCGTGACACATCATATTTATGAAAATGGTAAATTTAGGTTGATATGTTTTGCTCTTATTTATAAAAATATAATAAAAAATTTGACAAAGCAAAAAAAAAAAAAAAAAATGAATAAAAAGATTCTAAAAATTTGCTATATTCAGACTTTGAATGATTATCCTTTTAATCCAGATAGTCACAAAACAGTTATTAAAAAACATTTACGTATTTTGCAGATTATAAGACGCACCCCAAATTTAAAGGAGGAAAAATAGGGAAAAATAAATCTTAATGTAAAAATGGGGGTTTGTTTTATGATCCTGAAGGTGTTATATTCTGAATGTAGTCATCAGGGTGGTGCAGTGGAGCTGCTCAGGAGGGGGACAGGAGACAAGGTTGGCTATGCTGCAGGTCCGGGGCGGGATGCGGGCTCCATTGATCTGTGGGTGCAGTGGCGGTGGAGTGGGTCAGGATGGTCACAGGAGGCGGGAAGCTGCAGGTCCAGGGCAGGATGCTGGCTCCATTGATCTGTGGGTGCGTGGCAGTGGAGTGGGTCAGGATGGTCACAGGAGGCTGGGTGATGCTGCAGGGCCCGGTGAGGGATTCGGGCTCCATTGATCTGTGGGTGCAGTGGCGGTGGAGTAGTCCAGGATAGTCACAGGAGGCCGGGTGATGCTACAGGCACGGGACTTGTAAGTGGTAAGGTGATGGCTCCATTGGTCTGTGGGCACTTAACTCAATGGGCTTAAAGAAAATGGCTGTGAAGGCAGCACGTGCACAGTTGAACTCTCGGAGAGCAATAACTCAATCTGCGCAGGTGCCACCTTCGGAGCCTTTTGCCTGTAGAGTCCTTTGCAGGCAGATCAATAACGCCTGCATTCTGCTGTTGAGCCACATCCTCCTCCTGCAGCATTGCTAATCTGCCTCCTATGACGCTGCCACTACCGCAGTCACACCGACCCGGTACAAAATATCTGGATTGAAAGACACACCCCATTTTCCACAAAATTTTGGGGAGAAAAAAAAAAGTGAATTAAATAATCCAGAAAACACGGTGCCTCATGTCTGCTTGACATCGCACAATCTGTAAAATGTTCTTTTATTTTTTAGGATGCTAGAAGGTGGTAATAGCAGTAATTTTGGGGTGTTTCAAGGAAATTTTTTTTAGTTTTAAGGATCAGCTTTGAAAGTGACCTTTTGGGGACCAATATATTGGGGGAACCCTAAAACCCCTAGCATTTTACAGTGCCCCTCAAAATATTCAACAATGCGTCGGTAGTTTTTATTAACCCTTCAGCTACTTTACAGTAATTAAGGAAAGTGGTATGATGGGAAGAAAACTACGGTATTATGTTTTACCACCTAAAATTGTTGCCAACTTCTGACCAGGTCACTATAGCCGGCAGAATAAGGCCATTATTTGGCATGAATTGCCATGTCAGCCATCAGGACTACACAACTGTGTTTCTAGGGATGCTGTTGGGGTTGGAGAGAAGCCCCCCGACACTTAACCACCTAGATTCTGTAGTCACAATTGACAGCAGCATCTAAGGAGTTAACAGCCATGGTCGTTGCCAACACGGATTTGGGACTATTGCGGCAGGGTGTCGCATAATGTACTGCTGACAGCTGCTGCATTTTCACCCATTGGGGGGGCACTATTCACTTATCTCTCAGGTCAGTTTGAAGTTGTTCTTTGTGGTCACTTAAGGGTTTTAGTCCTAAATCGATTCCCACTCGAGAAATGAGAGGAAGTTTAGTAGGACGGACTTTCACATGAAGTTAAGGGTTCATCGGCCAAAAAAAAGGACATCGAATAAACAAATACATTTGTTCCTGAAGGTATGTGGCGATCTCACACAGTAAGAAGTCTGACTTCACTCAGTTGGAGCTCATTATGAGCCGGAAAACACATCATCTCACAAGCAGAGACCACAGAGTCAGGATTGGGCTTTTATGCAGATACTGAGCTCGCGTTATCAGATTAGGTCTCATCCGTAGCTCTGGAAGTAAGTTTACGGTATACATCCAGGCAGGAAAAAAAAAACAAAAAACTAAACAACTAAAAACTGTTACTTTTAGAGCAGCTTCTTTCAACATCACGCTTTTTTGCTGTCCGAGGTGATCCTTTTTTTGCAGGATGACCCGGACAGCAACAGATCCAAATAGGCTCAGTTTCGGTTTGTTTGTTTTTCAGCATCCATTTGGATTGGTCCTCACAGCTCTCTCCCTCACTCCTCCGTCTCTCCTGTCTCCTCTCTCGGCTCTTCCATCTCTGCTGTCTCCTCTTTCCACTCCTCTCCCCTCAGTCTCTCACTCTTCTTTCCTCTCCTCCGGTATGAAAAAAAATCCTTACCCCTACAACGGCTCCCAGGATGCGACTGCATCCACCTCTGATGGCTTTTTAGGACCTGAATTCAGCTGACCAGGTGGGGCAACCCGATCAGCTGATTGGGTCACATGACTGCATAGCACGGTTTTAAAATCACTCGCCCAATTGGTTTTGGCGGGGGTGCGATATAAACCACCTCAGCTGATGTGGTCATGTGACAATCAGCTGATCAGGTTGCCCTGTCCGGTCAGCTAATTCAGGGTCTTGGAAGCCATCGGAGGTGGATGCTTCGCGGGACACTTGCCAGAGAGGTGAGGATTTTTTTTTTTATTAGTTTTAATACTGCTTTATTTAATTTTACTTTTGCAATGTATGTATATACAAAAGTGAAATAACACAGGAACAGAGCAGTTTTAGTGTACTGCATTGTATTACTCTTAGCATTTTGTATTTTTATGGTGCCTTGCTTTACCTCTTTGCAAAAAACTTCCTGTGAGAATATCACTTTTTTTTTTTAAACAGATTTATCTATGTGTATTTTACATATATAAATCTGTATGGAGGAAATGTTTTATGGACATGGACTGATAAGTTACTGCCTGGCAGACAGGAAGAGAAGTTTTAACAGCCATTTGCATAATAGAAAAGAACATTTAATATGGTTTATTTGCTTCTTTGGCTCACATATCCTATTAGAAAATGAAATTACCGGTAAGTGTTGGATAGAAGCTGTGTTAATATATGAGTAATGAAGACAGGAGCAGCCTGGATTCACACATCAGCCTACATTACTGGGAGAGACAAAAATTGAAGCTTGGATCAGGCTGATATAGGACACAGCAGTTCAGATAAGTGATGTAAAATTTTTGTAGGGGTTGTGCCAAATCACAGCCCCAACTGAGCTCCTTGAGTCTCTGTTTGCACATCTTTGGTCACACATGCACATTGCCATACCATTCAATTTCATTGGAACGGTCAGAAGCAAATTCATGAACTATTGGGCAAAGGATGGTGGAGCAGCGCCCATTTCTCCATTCAGAGGATTCTACTTTCATCATGGTGGAGAAATGTAGTGATCACACACTTCTCACCAATCTTGTACAGGGGACACATGTTGGGACTACCTCTTTAAGACTTCTAACCAGACCGCTATTCTTCCGGACCCATCATACAGATGCACGCTCAGCTTGTCTCAGCATGCATGTGTTCACCCTTTTAGAATCCAATATTAGCCGCTTGTGAAAACTCCCTTGAGAAGAAGGATCAGGAATGTGGAGTTTCAATATGACCCAAACCGTTTTTTTTTGTTTTCTTATAAAATTTGGAAAAAAAGAAAAAAAATTAAAAAAAGAACACCCTGTATACATCTCAGATAGACCAGATCCGGATAACATTCGTTCTCATGTGTTTGGACTCCTTAGGCTGGGTTCACATCACGGTTTTGTTTCTGTCCATGGGGGATCATGTTTTTTGCAGGACCACACAGATAGAAATGTCATCTGGAGGTTCACATCCGTTCCTGTCAGTCCGGTCCAGGATTATGAGGGATCCGGACTGACAAGAGCTGGGACAGCCGAGCCTGCAAAGCTCAGGGATTTACAGTAACTTTCCCTTTAGGAGTGTATGAACATACACTCCTAAAGGAAATAAAAGAAAGCAGGGGGGATTAAAAATAAAAAATAAAAAATGCTCACTGTCCTGGGATGCGAGGCGTCCACATCCAATACTGCAGGGACCTTAATCAGCTGATTGGTCGGTAGCAGTCATGTGACACATCAGCTGATCGCTACGGCCAATCAGCGATTAAGGTCCTTGCAGCATCAGATGTCTTCCCAGGACACTCTGCAAAGAGGTAAAGTATTAATTTTTTTTTTTATTTTCATCACCATTGCTTTCTTTTACTTCACTTTAGCAGTGTATATAGATAGTGTATATAGATACACTGCTAAAGTGGAACAACATACATGTACCACGGGAACAGAGCAGTGCTCTTGTTCTGAGCTGCTCAGTACACTGAAACTGGATCCAGGAAACGATCCTTTTGTTTCCCGAATCCGACTCCATAGGCCCCCCATGTTAAGGGCTCCAGACTGGATACGTTTGTCAGGTTTATTCACCGGAAGCCCAAAAATGGTGCAGTCTCAGATTCTGGGTCCTGGAAAAAAACAGGGACAAACGTATCCGGGACTGAATTCACAAAACCGGATGGCCATTTATGACCAATACGGCACCATACGGATAAATGGGAGGCTAAAAAACAACCCTGTTCTGTCCTTTGAAAACGAACAGAACAGAATAGAAAAAAACCGTGATTTGAAGCCGGCCTTAAAGGGGAATCAATGAACAGGTTTTTGCTACCCAATCGGATAGATGAATCAGAGGTGCAAATACCCCGATTCCATCAATGTATCACTTACTGTTTTGCTTGCCCAAGTTTTGATAAAAATAAAATTCCTGCTTTATCTGAAGCATATCTTCCACTCTCTGAATGCTGAGCTTTATAACCTGTCCACGCTGTGCATAGGCAGAAAGATGCCAATCAGTGGTGGGGTGTAGTCTGGCTACCTGGAAGCAGGTTTATTAGTCTTCTATTGATAATGTGCAGATGGTAAAACACTGATTGAATAAAAAACTACATAAGCAGGTCACTAAGGGATATATCGCTGGAATCAGTTCACATTGAATGTCAGGGGTTTTTGGAGCAGAAACTTTGCAATGAAAACATGTGATTTTTGAGCCCCTTTCGTCATCCTGTAGAGTTTTTTGCCCCAAAATCTCGTGTAAAACAGGGGCCGTCAGGACGATCCTACAGCTGGACCTTTACATTGCACCCACAGCTGCTTCTCCTCGCACGCTGACCTTGTAGTCCTTACACCACTAACATAACAGGCTAAATGAGATGAAGGGCGCAGGCCTCAGCAGAAATAATTATTGAAAGCAGAACAAGTAATGGAGACATTCCAGAATATATTACAATCTAGTAAAGTCGTTGTAGTCAAATTGCTGAAGATGGAGCTCTGCTTCATGATCATTAATTTCCTTTTATCAACTCCTCCCAATAAAGGGGTGTGGAAAAATGATTATAAGTGAAGGGGCTCAAAATGAAAGAAAAGAATAATGCCAACAAAACATAGCAGGATCCAGGCCGACTTAATATATGTTGTCATTGTTGAAGATACTGATCCAGAGACGTTAAAAGGGAACCTGCCATGTCCTTTTTTTTTATTTTAGATCATGTAGTGTTCGTTACAACAATACATTTTTTTTTATTTTTTTTTTACTATTAATCATAATAAGCACCCTTTGATACTTGTGTGATTTCATTGGCTAGCTGGGTAAACAGTCAAGCAGACATCCAGGGGGTTAACAGACATGTCAATCTACTGTAACAACGTCACATTTATCCAATGCTTACAAGGACCTGTGTGATGTCACAACTATATGGCCATAATGGGGGGAGCTAAGCAGGCCTTGCATGGACAATGTAGATGTAGCTCTGCCATTATGGTCACATGGTCATGACATCACACAGGTCCTTGTAGAGCACACCATATAAATTTCGGCATGTTTTCAGTTGAGTGAATGTCTGTTAACCCCCGAGATGCCTGCTTGACTGTTTGCCCAGCTAATATTGAAAACATGCAAGTATCTCACATGCTTTTTTAGGATAAAAATAATGATGAAAAAAAAAAGAAAGGTTAATAAACAGTACAGGATCTAAACAATATTGGGGAGGTTTAATAAACAAAAAAATTGGACATGACAGGTTCCCTTTACAGAGAACCAGCCGCCAGGTCAAAGTTGACTAGTGTTTGCTCTTCACCGCCCATGAGTATTGCGTTGTTTTTTTAATTTTTAAATTATTATTATTTGCCCCATAGTTTAAGATATATCACCTTTTTAAACAGTGCTAATTTTATGGTCTTTATTAAGGGGTGCTGCTCACATATCTATATTGGGGTGTCTTAAGGCTTCTCTGAAAAAATCAGCATCACTGCTCCCTTGCTAAAGACTATAAAAAAAAATGGCACTAAATCAAAAGGCTCATCTATTAGGGGGAAAAAATGGAATACATGAAGTAGCGTGACTAAAATAAGAGCAAAATACATGTTTGATCAGGTGACCGGTTCTGTTTAAAAGGGAAGCTGTCAGCAGTTTCTCCCAATATAAACTAATGGGCCGCACACGCAGCAACTAAGGGGCCGCCACACGCAGCAACTAAAGGGGCCGCCACAGCAGCAACTAAAGGGGCCGCCCAAAGCAGCAACTAAAGGGGCCGCCACACGCAGCAACTAAAGGGGCCGCCACACGCAGCAACTAAAGGGGCCGCCACACCCAGCAACTAAAGGGGCCGCCACACGCAAACAACTAAAGGGGCCGCCACACGCAGCAACTAAAGGGGCCGCCCCACGCAGCAACTAAAGGGCCGCCACACGCAGCAAATAAAGGGGCCGCCACACGCAGCAACTAAAGGGGCCGCCCACGCAGCAACTAAAGGGGCCGCCACACGCAGCAACTAAGGGGCCGCCACACGCAGCAACTAAATGGGGCCGCCACACGCAGCAACTAAAGGGGGGCCGCCACACGCAGCAACTAAAGGGGCCGCCACACGCAGCAACTTAGGCTGCGATGTCGGAAGCGGTTGCCGCGGGAGCGCGGTCGCTTCCAACATTGCAGCTTACCTGTCACACAGGCAGATGTTGCCGGTGATGGCTCTGCGATGTGGGCGCAGCCATCGCTCGCTGGGCACAACCAGCGAGCGATCCGCAGCAATGATGTGGAATAGGCTGGATCACTGCCAACATCGCTATTGTGGTGTCAGACGGCGCGATACAGCCTAATTGCTGGGGCCAGATCGCCAGGTTTATGAACATGTTCATAAACCTGGCTACCTGCAACCAGCAATTTATCCCAGTTGCATCGTGCTGTCACAAAGTAGAAATGCACTTACGATATTGCTGAACATGGGACTTTTAAGCGATGTTGCAAGCGATATTGACGTGTCTGACGGCCACTTAAGGCCACCGCCTTTAAAGGCTCTTTTGTCGTCAGTCTGGCAATCTGTATAGAAGTTCCAACCCCTTCTGTATACCCTAAAAGAACCTTTTATAATCCCACAAAACAGTAGTCCGGTCCGCTGATCATGCTCAGTGCCTTCTTTGGGTATGTGGTTTGCAATCACTGCACACGTACAATGTCCGGTATGCTTAAGGTGAAAGTTTATTATACGTGCTGAGTGAAGCGACAGGCAAGTTAGACGTTTCGGCCAAAACATTGGCCTTGTTCACATTGTCGCCCTTATGGTTGCTTCAGAATGAACAGCTAGAACAATGTGGTTTTTTGCATGGTACTCCATGCTGAGGCACTGATG
This sequence comes from Allobates femoralis, assembly GCA_033576535.1. Classification (NCBI taxonomy): domain Eukaryota; kingdom Metazoa; phylum Chordata; class Amphibia; order Anura; family Aromobatidae; genus Allobates; species Allobates femoralis. The sequence goes on along the minus strand of JARQOC010000001.1, from coordinate 71,973,170 downwards.
TACTAGCACTGCTATATCACTGGCAGAAAGCGAAAGCTCCGCCACCATAGCATCACCAACTAGGTACTGACCATACAACAGCCTAGAACACCTGTGGCTCCACTAAAGGACGAGCTCTTCAAACAGAGACCCTTGTACTCTGTCTCATCTAGGATAATCCAGGGAAGTCTTGAATCTGAAGGGATCCCTACATCTAACCTCTAGACCAGACCGGAGACGCAGCCTATCCTGCAGATCCTTGTCCTATAAGCATATGTCCTGCTGGACATTCCCCTTAGAATATCAGAAGAACGGGTATATATATGACCCAAAGCTGGCTTCACCACATGAACAAAAAACCACATTGTTCTAGCTGTTCATTCCGAAGCAACCATAAGGGCGACAATGTGAACAAGGCCAATGTTTTGGCCGAAACGTCTAACTTGCCTGTCGCTTCACTCAGCACTGTATAATAAACTTTCACCTTAAGCATACCGGACATTGTACGTGTGCAGTGATTACAAACCATATTGTCTACGGAACCTTTGGCTCCCTTCACTGGCACCGTAAACAATTCAACACTGTTGAGTGCTAGCCTTCGTTTCTTATATATTCTTTGGGTATGTTCACACGTTACTTTTTTGCATGTTTTTTGATGAGTTTTATGCACATTAAAAGCTGCTATTTAAAGAGTTCAGATTTTTTTTTTTTTATTCCTGACTGAAATGCTGCATTTTTGAGAGAAGCAGCATGTCAATTCTTTCAGAGTTTTTGCTGTTTTTCACCATTAAAAGCAATGAGAAAGTTTTTACTGGTTTCGTAGTGATTAAAATCAACTTTATTTAAATATGTACTGTAGACAAATGACAAACCAACATCGCAGATAAAAAATGAGGCAAAAAGAAGCACAAATTGCCTTTTGTAAGCAGCTCTTTCACTGCCAAGACAGCAGGTTTTTCTAACAGGAAAAAAGCAGTGTGTGAACATATCCTCTCTTTCCCGCGTTCACCATCCACCTGCCCTGCTTCATGTGGATAATGCACACCCCATGCCATCCACACAGCATCCCTAATCTTACTCCTGTGCATGCATACATCCCTTGGAATTGCTGAGGGCAGAATAAAGTACTGTAATAGGCCAGCTTTACATCTGGGTCATCTGCATTATTTGGCCTCTCCTGGCACATGCCCATTACAATTACTCTGCTCTGCCCTCATCAGGACAGAAGAAAAAGTGGACTGCAATAAATGGGTGGATTATACAAGTTATTTAAGATTGGTGAAAGGTTTCCTTTAAAGAACACCTTGTGCCACCTCCAACTCAAAAATATTTCACGTCTCCGTCCTTTTCTCATCCTGAATCTACAAAAATGCTAGTGCGTGCCCTCATCATCTCCAACTCAACTACTGCAACATTCTCCTCTGTGGCCTCCCTGTTAATACTCCTGCACTTTTCAGCCCATTCTCAATTCTGCTGCCCAACTAATACACCTCTCTACGCACTCCTCCGCAAATTCCTTTATTGGCTCCCAATTCAAACTACTAACATTGAGCAACAAAGCTGTCAATCTGTCTCCTTCATATATCTCTGAAATAATCTCCAGATATCTTACCACATGCAATTTCTGGTCCTCCAAGACGGCCTTTTTCCCTCCACACTAGTACGTTCCTCACCTGATACCCTCCAAGACTTAGCACACTTGCAGGTTAAGAACATCCAGAATTTCATGGCCGTAAAAGGGGGCAGAGTGAGAGAGTGGGTGTCAGATGTGAAGATCCTAAGACTGTAATCCCCATTAATTATTAGAACAGAGGGCTCGTTCTACAGTCCATCCACACTGGGACTGAAGCAGTGATAAGATAATATGCACTACACATTAAAAGCAATTATATGGGAGTCTCTGTATCTAGAAACGGTCAGTGAAGCTTAGGGTACCGTTACATGTCACAACATCGCAATGCAACATCGACAAAAAGTCACTTGGCGTGGTAGTGGCAATCGTTAGTGCGTTGTGTCATGTAACAGGGCAATGCGACTGCACAAAACTGCAGGGACAATACTGCAAGAAGATTGCACGGTTTGAAGAGCACGCACAATGTTGCATATGCGATTGGCATGATCGTGCAGTGTGACGGCGCAACTACGATGTTGAACGCAACTTCCCCTATTCACTACAATGTTAATGCTCGGAAGCTGGATTGCTCATACCCAGCGCACAAAAGATGCATACAACATCCAAGTTGCGTTGCCTGCTGATATCTCCCTGTGTGACATCTACTATGCGATCTTGGACAAGTGCCAAAAAACGTGTGCGCTCCCGTGAATTGTATGTGATATCGGAACGATATTGCGACGTGTAACGGTACGGCTGGCGTCATCACTCCTATCACTGGTGGTAATACTAGTAGTAACCATCAGCTGAAGCATTTACATACCAGATGTTTTTAGACTAAGGCTGGGAGGAGTGCTGGATCACTATGGATGGATTATAATGAGGAAAAGAAGAGAATACTGATTCTTTTTGGGGAGAAAGCTTTTAAGTGTTAAACATCAGCACAAATATACTACAAAACACAGAAAAGCCATCTATGAGGTTTCCTGTGGCCATCAGTGGGTAATGTGACCATTCTTGCCGATATGCAAGACCAAAAGGATGTGTAAAATGTTCAAGATATTTCATACTTTAAACAAAAAAAAATAAAAAAGCACTTTGGGCGCCCTTGGAAAACATAATGATAAATCCTCTAATCATGTGGGTCTTATGGTTTTATGTAAAGCACCACTTCAGCGGTTTTTGTCTCACTGCAGTAGTGGAGCTTTGAAATGTGAACTGTCGCTGGTCTTGGGTCCGACGCCTCCTCCTTTGTTCCAGTGAATGTAGGCCTCTACCCTGCTTGAGGATAACCTCATCCACTCACTGGCCTTCACTGCGCAAGTGTAATACTGAGGGCAGATCATAGTATTGTAGTGCACAGGCGCGGGGAAAGGTCAAAGAATACTCGCGTGGTGAATATGCGTTTTTTGACCTTCCTCTGCGCATTCCAGTACTAGGATCTGCCCTCAGTAGGGCACAGAGAAGTACACGTGCAAAAGCACAATGAAGGCCAGCGAGTGGATGACTTGGGACACTGCATTCACAAGCAGGGAAGAGTGGCGTTCACAGGAAGAAAGGAGGCGCTGGACCAATATCGGCGACACACATTGGTCCAGATTCATGCCCTCACCCCCTAAGTAAGCCGTTTTCTTTCATTATACAGTTCAGCCCGGGGACTCATATACAGAAATTCCAAAATGTCATATATAAGGTTATATGGGAAAAACCTGATGACAGGCTCACTTTAAGAAGTACAGGAGAACGAGGGGATGGAAGGGCTTAAAATGGTTGTCTATTGATTTAATGTTGATGACTTGTATTTGGCTCAGTGGGGGTCTGACACACCACATCAATCTGCAGCATCCCACTCATCTTCCATTTACCAATCTCCACTACATAGATTTTTTGGTGAATTCTGATGGTTTTGAACCTTTACAAAGAGCAAGGAATGTTGAACTACAGGCTGCGATAGAGCACAAGTACTATCAATATATTCAATATACACTACATAATGTAATGATCACATGCACTACAAAATTACCATAAAATGCTAAATATGCTTTATCACTATCAGTAAGCTAGAAAACACCACCAGCATATAATCAGGCATAGACAAATCCTATCAGTGTGCTTATAATACATAGCAGGCTGCTCGATCCTGTCTTGTCATCACAATCTGATCTCTCCTGAAGCCGAGCTGGTGTCAGTATGAAAACAGGATTCAGCAGCCTGCACTGTAGGGTATTACACTACCATTCAAAAGTTTGGGGTCATTTAGAAATTTCCTTATTTTTTAAATAAAAGCACATTTTATTTTCAATTAAGTTAAACTTAAGTAAATCAGAAATACACTCTATACATTGTTAATGTGGTAAATGACAATGGCAAACATTTCTTTTTTAATGCAATATCTACATAGGTGTATTGAGGTCTATTTCCAACAACCACCAATTCAGTGTTTTAATGGTACGTTATGTTTGCTAACTGTGTAAGAAGGCTAATGGATGTTTAGAAAACCCTAGAAATACCTTGCACAAGTATGTTAGCACAACTGAAAACGGTTTGGCTGATTAGAGAAGCTATAAAATTGACCTTCCTTTCAGCTAGTTGAGAGTCTGGAGCATTACATTGTTTGTTCTATGAAACTCTCAATATGGCCAGAAAAAGATAACTTTCATGTGAAACTCAACAGTCTATTCTTGTGCTTAAAAATGAAGGCTATTCCATGCAAGAAGTTACTAAGAAACTGAAGATTTCCTACAAACGGTGTGTATTACTCCCTTCAGAGGAGATCACAAACAGGCTCTAACCAGAGTAGAAAGAGAAGTGGGAGGCCCAGCTGCACAACTGAGCAACAAGACAAGTACATTAGAGTCTCTAGTTTGAGATAGACATCTCCTCATCTCGCAGCTTCATTAAATAGTACCCGCCAAAGGTCTGCAAAGCTGTAATTGCTGCAAAGGGAGCATTATTTGACGAAAGTAAAGTTTGAAGGAGAAAATTATTATTTCAAATCAAAATCATTATTTCCAACCTTGTCAATGTCTGGACTATATTTTCTATTAATTTTGCAACTCATTTGATAAATAAAGTATGAGTTTTCATGGAAAACACAAAATTGTCTGGTTGGCCCCAAACATTTGAACGGTAGTGTATATGCAAACTCTACATGACAAACCGAAGAACATTTTTTTTTAAAAGGGAACTCTGTCAATTTATGCCACCCAGGCACAATTGAAGCTTTTTATCCAAAATGCTCCCAGTGGTTCAGAGATAACCATTTAAAGATCAAGAGACCTGGCAACTGATGAGACCTGGCTAGTGGTGGAGTCGCCCCTGCCAGTGACCTGGCTAGTGGTGGAGTCGCCCCTGCCGACTTCTTCCCACCTCGCTCCAGTGAATTCACAGGTCTATCCCTATGTGCACACAATCATTTCACAACAATAATGGACACTGCTTGAAGAATGGGGGCCAAGTTTCCCACAGGTTAAGTTTCCTTGCTGGGTGTCCCAAGAGGGGGACTCTAACCACCTTACAGGATAAGTCACTCTTCAAAAAGTTATTAACTTAAAGCAGATAACCCCCTTTATGGAAGGACTGACATGTTTCAGGTTTTTTGTAGGCTATTCAGAGCAACAGTTAGCTTCTGAATACTCTACACATGGACTGGAATACTATAAGGGTTAAATTCTCTAGTTAAAACAGTAACATCTACTTTATAAGACACGCTACATCCACACGTGAGCTTCAGCTGCAAATTCTACATGTTGTAATACCTATAAATTGCTTGATATGACACATACAAGTGGATCATGAACAGACGACTCACCATGTACAGTGCAGTCAGAAGACAACCAGAGGAGGAATGAAGAGCAGATGTTATCCACTGACTATCTATCCTTTTGACAGGCGATGATGTTCTGCACTTTTAAGATTTTTCCATTGGATTAAGCTGTACAACCCCCACTGGAAAAGTGATCAGATCCCACATTTCCCCAGAGCAAACATAAAAATAACGCTGACAAAAGTCAGCTGGAAAGAAGCAAAAGAGGCCTCCGCCTGGGACCGGCTGCACATGGAGATGCTATACACAGATTATTGACTACAAGCCATCATATATTGATACAAAGTCCCCACAGTTCTTGATTATAGAGTATGGGGGCTTTCTGTGCCTCATCCTTGTATACAAACAAGGCTTCCAGGCAGTAGCGTAACTTGAAGCTCATGGGCCCTGATGCAAAAGCTGTAATGGGGCCCTAAATATTGCAAATCTTTAAAAATTTTATTCTCTATAAGTCAAAAGGGACTTTTGGGGACCCCTTATGTTCCAGGGCCAGGGGTGATTGTAACCCCTGCACCTGTTGTAGTTACACCCCTGCCTCTAGGTATACCTTCACATGAGGATTTAAGGCCACCCCCATACACATTGATTGAAAGTAAGCCAAGCTTGGCAACACCCATGTATTATATAAGGGGGTCTTCAAATAATCCCCCAGTAGATTACCGTATATACTCGAGTATAAGCCGCGCTTTTCAGCACAAAAATGAAAACTGCCCCCCTCGGCTTATACTCGAGTTACAGTGAAGGCTCAGTGGGGGGGGCGGTGATCAGGAGCTGGAGGAGGTGGGGGGAGGCTGCAGTAGGAGGGGGCGGTCACATGCCCCCCCTCATTAGTGCAATGTAATATGCACTGCATCCCCCTGTCCATCAGCGGCAGGGGGAGCGGTGCATATTACATTGCACTATGTAAGCGCCCCCCCTATCAGTGGTATACAGGACCCCCTTGCTGCTGCACACCTGTAAAATACATCATTCATACTTATCCCTGTCGCTCTGTCACAGCGCGTCCTCCAGTCTTCTTCCTGGGGGCCTGTATGTACCACTGATGGGGGCTGTAACCACAGAGGAGGGGCCTGTACATACCACTGAGGAGGGGCCTGTATATACCACTGATGGGGGGGGCTGTATATACCACTGATGGGGAGCCTGTATATACCACTGATGGGGAGCCTGTATATACCACTGATGGGGAGCCTGTATATACCACTGATGGGGGGGGAAAAGAGACTGTATACCAGTGATGGAGATTCTATATACCAGTGCTGGGGGATTATATACCAGTATAATGGTGGGCCATTTATCATGATGAGAGGGGCTGTATACCGTGATGAGAGTCTGCCTCATTTCCACCCCTAGGCTTATACTAAAGTCAATAAGTTTCCCTAGTTTTGGAGGGTAAAATTAGGGGCCTCGGCTAAACTCGGGTAGGCTTATACTCGAGTATCTACGGTACATCAGGTGATATAATGCTTTTGTTCTGTGGGTTAATAAACTGCAGCCAGATGACACTGGCAGAGGCTTACTACACACTCCCCATAAAGAACACAGCAAAGCTCAGCCAAGCATTTCTATGTATGGGGAAGGCAACAATGGTAGCGGATGATGAAATCATCAGCTGGCCAGCAGCTAACTGATGTGTACGGCCATGTTTATACTCCGGGGATCATCTGCTCAAATTTTATTTTTATTTTTTGTGGGGGAAGTGGAGCCTAAAATACATTATGTATTGCATCATTGTGGAGATTTCTTACAATCCTATATGCAACAAAAACCACAATCCGGAGTTTTTGCTGATTCAGATTCCATTGTGTAAATTTTAGAGCCTACATGGCCCAGGGCAACAAAGCCCAAAGGATAGAACGATCAACATTGTCAAGGATTCCCAAAGAATCCATCAGAAAAAAGGCCTCATATGCAATGGAAGTAATATAGAGGCACATTACGGACATCTATGGGGACGGAAGTTTCACATACTCAATATTGTCAGCCGATCCAAACAGCCAATATTATCTAATGTGTATGAAGCACCTTTACACAAGTAACAACCATCAGTGACATATCAATTTAATAACATTTTAGATAATGTTTATCTCAAATAGTTTATTACTGCTCCAAATAAAGAAGGAATTAGGTAGCGGATCCTATTAAGCGACTCCTGCCATTTTGTGGATAAAGCTCCTGGACTCCTAGATCCATAAATTAGTAGGCTGATCGTCCATTAAAGACGGACTCACATATCTGTGAAATTGGACGGCAAGTAGAACCGACCAAGAATCTCTTGACCCAAACTCAATAGCATAAGGTAATATAAGTGGCGGTCTTGGTCAGTGGACTTACAGCCAGCGAGCCTGGGCATTGTGGCCCAAAACGTAGATATATGAATCCAGCCCAATAAATGCCCTCTTGTTAACAGCAGGGCGGAGGAGTCGGAGTTGAGTCTGTGTCCATTTTGGTGCAGTTGGAGTCAGATTCAGGGAGTCAGAGAAGGATATTAGGCTTAATGACTTCACAGCCATGGCTGTTGAGTCAGAGTCGTAGAGTCGTAGTCCATTTTGGGTGAAGTTGGAGTCCCAATTGGATTTAGAGAAATTGAGTAGTCAGATGTTTGGCTTCCTGACTTCACAGCCCTGGTTAACAGCCTAAATGTAGGCCCTCCCTGCTGCCCCAACGGCCTCAGCAGACCCCTCTGAAGTAATACTCAAGTGAATGGGGCCATAGAGCATTAATATAGAAAATCCAAGGTAAGGGGCACTATTTCTGAGACTGGGACAATGGGACTGTCCCTTTTCTTTAATCCTAAAAAATACACTACCATCCATGAAATAAGTTAAATGTAGTTCATTATAATAATGTTGGAATGAAGAATGATACAACAGTAAGAAGTAGCAAACCAATACCACAATATCCAATCCCGTCATTAAAGTGCCTGGGGGTTAAATAATAACAAGGTTCCCAAGATGCTCAGTAATGGACCTACGTGCCCAGGAAGCGCACAAGGACGCTATTACATTCCTCACAATTTCACATGGTTTGCTGTGTTTGCCAAGAGCAGCGGCCGGGGAGCGCTTTACAGCTGTGTAATCCCAGAGATACAAGGAGTGAAGTTCTCACACTCCCCGAGCCGTAAACACGAGGGACCCGATACCAAAGAAATACACTAACAAGTCCGTTCATAGCCGTTATGTCATCTTCTGCGTATTTGTAGATTCTTTGTTCCTTTTAAAAGAGATAAAGCAGTAAGATCTAAAACATGGCTCCCACCTTGACCCAACAATGTAAAGCTGCCTGAAGACATCAGATATCGTCATCTCCAGTAAAGCAGATAGCGGACCACTGGCTCCACTTATCACTTCACCAATAAAAACCCAGTAACATTAATGATCAATACTGCAGACGCCCAAATGAAACGTAAATTACATTTCAATTTGTACGGTGGATTTTCTCTACAGTGTGGATTCAAGTGAAATCTTGTCCACAATGCTGGTGCAGGAATACTCAGGGAATTCTGGTCTTCTCATAATATATTTATTCACTTATAGAGCACCTTAACGTTTTACAGGCATCATTATCACTGTCCCCAATGGGGCTCACAATCTAAACCCACTATCACTGTCCCCATTGGGGCTCACAATCTAAACCCACTATCACTGTCTTTGGAGTGTTGGAGAAAACCGGAGATCCTGGAGGAAACCCACACAAACACGGAGAGAACATACAATCTCCTTGCAGATGTCGCCCTTGGTGAGATCTGAACCCAGGACCCCAGTGCTGAAAAGTAACAGTGCTAACCACTGAGCCCCAGTGTTGCCCTCTTACAGAATTTCTTCTGCACACACACTTTGCAAGAAATAAAGACCTGTTCACACTGTTTTCTGCAATACATTCAGGGGTTTCACCACAATTTCCCTAAATACAGGGGATTCCGTCACACCACTGATGGGCCCATGACCGGGATTCAGCTGTAATCAGTCTGTGTCTTTTGTTCTGAAAGTGTCCGTAGTCTGCTACGTTTTCATGCCCATGACAGACTGACACTTTCAGTAAAAAAAATAAATTAAGTTTATTTGAACCCTGCTCAGGTCATTGCAGTGTACGGACCCATCGGGTGGTCATTTCTATGCCATTGTTTAAGGGAAAACAGGCAGAACCCCTAATTGCACAGCAGAAAAAGCAGTGTGAACAGGGTCTAAGACCAAGTCCACATAGCGCGTTTGTGCGGAGTTATTTATTGATCTGTTTTTGGTGCAGTTTCAGCACCAAAAACGGATCTTCTTCTAGTAACAAACCATCAAACACAATCCATTTGTGCTGGTTTTTTGCTTCGTTTTTGGGGAACAAAGACACCTACACAAACACACACTTTCTTACCCTCCCCACAATCCCACAGTGAGCCCCAGTGATTTCTTCCTCCCAGGCACCGGCTGGACCTGTCTGAGTAGTACAAGTACTTACAGGTCCATAGTGTGACCGAATCACATGGGTAGGTCCTGTAAGCAACGTACAGACTACCTACAGGTTCTGGGATGCTCGGGAGGAAGACGTCACCGGGCTTCAACGTGGGATCACCAGGGAGGGTATGTTAGCGGTGCAGAAAAATGCCACACTAATGCACATGCTCATTATCTCTTGAACCCAGCACCAAAAACGGATGTGCATTTCTCACATGTGAAAAGCGTACGGCTATAGTCTATGGCGCTGTCCACACGTCTGGATTTTGGTTTTTGTAGACGCTGTCTGCAAAAAATAAAAAAAATTTTAATGCAGACATCACCGAGTAAAATCATCCATACAAGTCTATGAAAATCAGCGACAGCACATGGATGCCATCTGTGCGCAGCATGTGCGCTGTCCTTGATTAACATTGAGACACACAGAAGATTGGCATTAGTTATACCATCATTCATCAGTGATGAAAACACTTATGGAGAAAACTGACACGAACCATACACTAAGGAAACTGGTCTGCATGAAAATATCATCTACATCCTTATTAACGGGAACTGGTTATGTAAAATAAATAAAAAGAAAAAAGAACGCTATCCACCTTGCAGATTATTCTGCTGCCTGGGACCGCACTGCTGGGAAGAAAGGAACTTTATTTCCTCCGGTAGCCTCAGGTTTCCAATCATAGGAGGAGAGGTGCCAGGGTGCAGTCACAGCCACCGCTCACTATATTGAACCCGCGCAGGCAACAATCCTATGACTGGAAGTCAGAGGCTACTGGTAGGAATAACTCTCCTTTCTTCTCAGCAGTGGGAGCACCATTGACAGTAGGATACATAGTTGTGAGGATTGATGGTACATCCACTGCACAAATCCATTGAAAAGTGTATATTGGATTTGCTGAAGGAAGGAGAAGGCAGAGTGCAGGTTTTGGGTCTCGGTGGGATATCGGAGGATCGCAACTGATCTATACTAAGTATACCTGGGTGTGGCAGCCATACATACCCTGGGAAGTACATATTCATTTACTTTATCTCATTTTCACTTAACCAGATAAAAATAAAAACACACATGCAACAAAATGTGTGTGTAATTTGCACCAACAAAAAACAAATGGTCTTTCATCACCTGAACTGCATCATGTTTTAGGCCAGAGACACTGAGGGAGATGCATGAGATACTTACACGAATCTCACATGACTCACCCGGCACAACCGCCGACTCTCTGGACAGGAACACGTCAGCTGCATAGAAACACATACCGCAAACACATTTCTGTCCAGAGACTTGGCGGTCGTGTCGGGCAAGTCATGTGAAACTTGTGCAACCATCTCGCATGCATCTCCGGCCTTCGTCACTTTGTGTGAGTGGTCTAAGAAGGAGACGTAGCCTTGTGCGAGTCGCTAAATAAGAAGGGCTAACATTTTGGTGAAAATTACGAGAACAAAACCACCGTCTCGTAGGTCCTGTATCTGCTCACACATTGTGTTTTTGTGTGTTTTTTCATGAGTTTTCTGCAAATTAAAAGCGGTTTTTTAAAGTACCAGCAAAACCAGTAAGATTTCTGAAATCTCATACATGATTGCTTGATCTTTATTTCCTGACTGAAATGGAAAACTGATGTTTCTGAAGAAAAGCAGCGTGTCAATTCTATTTAGCAATTTTTCACCATTGAAAGCTGCTTTTTGGGTGAATGAAACTAACTAAAAAAAGCTGCAAAGATGCAATGTGTGAACTAGGCTTAAAGGTGCATCAAATTAGTCAGTGTGAACCACAAGACTAATGGTGGGTTTACACACACCAATTTATCTGTTCAATCTCTGAACCAATCTCTGGTTGCAGTGAAATCATGGATACATTGCTCCATTTTGTGGCTGTGTACAACATGGAGCAATGTATCCATGATTTCACTGCAACCAGAGATTGGTTCAGAGATTGAACAGATAAATTGGTGTGTGTAAACCCACCATGAAGGCCCCGTCTCACGCTTCAATGTGTCGGTGAACCGACCAATATCTGACTTGACCTAGATCGCTTGAACGAAGTTCAATGATCGCTAGTTAAATGTCACACGTACAGATATCTGCAACGACGTAGCAACGATTCCGCAACAAGCAAACGATACTTGTGGTCCCCCTCGGAAGAAGCCTTGTGAAACGCGTAAGGGGGCCACAGCCACTGATAGGTAACACTTTGACCCATGAATTGACTTATTTATTAAGTATTTGCGATTTCTTTGCTTATTATGTACCCAGTTTGGGGGCATTGTATTGGTATTGAATAAGCAGTATGGTGTTGTTGTTTATGTCAGCTGTACCTTGCATGTGTCATGTGGTCACCTATCTCATTGTGCTGTGTTGCATCACTTTTATTTGCGGCATGTTGCTGTTATTTTAATAAAGTGCACTTTACTTTTCAACTTTAGCCTGACTCCTGGGTTGTTTCTATATGAATTAAACATAGTTATCAAGTTGTCACACACACCGATGCTGCAGGTTGGACGGCCAATCATCGTTTGGTTTAAGGTCTGGTACATAAACCTCCCATCAACGATCAGCTGACTTATCATTGATCGTTTGTACATGTCACACTGAACAACTGCAAACCGGTGACATTTCAACTATAACGTTAGCGATATAGTGTGATACGGGCCCTTAACTCAGTGCATTTTAAAAGGAAACAATCAGGTCCCCAAAATTACCCCCCTCCCCCCTTCCCAGGCCTGATTGACATCCCCCTGACTCACTGCATCTTCTCTTCTGTATACAGATTATTTTTATTAGCATTTATGAACAAAGTAGGCTTGCGTACAATGAAACACTGAACATCTAGGATCAGTTTGTCATATACAGTTGTGCAGAAAAGTTCACATACCCCGGCAGATTTTTTGGCTTTCTTGGCCTTTTTTCAGAGAATGTGAAAGCTAAAACAAACTTTTTTTCCACTCATGGTCAGTGGTTGGGTGAAGCCATTTATTGTCAAACTACTATGTAGGGTTTTTTTGTTTTTTTTTTCTTCATTATAATGGCAACTAAAAACATCCAAATGATCGCGATCTAAAGTTCACTTACTCCAGATCTTAATACCGTGTATTGCCCCTTCTAACATTAATGACAGCTTGAAGTCTTTTGTGGTAGTTGTGGATGAGGCTCTTTATTTTCTCAGATGGTAAAGCTGCCCATTCTTGTCAAAAAGCCTGCAGTTCCTGTAAATTCCTGGGCTTTCTTGCAGGAACTGCTCACTTGAGTTCTCCCCAGAGTGGCTCAATGATATTGAAGTCAGGAGACTGAGATGGCCACTCCAGAACCGTTAACAATGTATTTGTTTTCCCCATGACTCACAATCCAGAAATGTCAGTGGCTTGATGAAAGATGCAAGAGTCTGTCTGGATCTCAGAAACTCACTCAGCTTTTATGCACATACTGATTACAAGCAAACACAGATGAGGATGTTACCTTTATTAGCCATTCAAACCCATTTGAGCCAACTTCTGTGCATGTTACCATGCCAAAATCACCAGGGTATGTGAACATTTGACCAGGGTCATTTGGATATTTTTGGTTGTCAATATGATTTAAAAAGAGAAAACACAGTAGTTTGACAATAAATGGCTACACCAAACCACTACCCATGAGTGGAAAAAAAGTTTTTGTGTGATCATTCATGTTCTGTGAAAAATGACCAAGAAAGCAAAAAATCTGCCGAGGTATAAACTATTGAGCAGAACTGTAAGAAAAGAGTAATAGGTTAATCAAATACAAACACTGAAATATATATGTAAGGAGTAGCCTCTGTTCATGAAGCTTTGGGCAATAAAGCCTGGGTTACACGCTTCAATGGTCGAACAATCCGACCAACGATCCGACTTGACCTAGATCGCTTGAACGTCGTTCAATGATTGCTAGTGAAATGTGACAGGTACAGATATCGCTAACGACGCAGCAACGATTCCGCAACAAGCGAATGATACTTGCGGTTGTTAGATAGCCTACGTCCTTCAGTTCTGAATAGGCGAAGTCGTTAACGACATCGTTATCAAGGCGTCACACACACCCATGCTGCAGGTTGGACGGACGATCATCATTTGGTTTTAGGTCCGGTTCAAAAATTATGGGCTTGATCACGTGATCGGCCCGGCTTCAATAAGCGAATAGCGCATGCGCGGAGCCGGGGTGATCACGTGATCAAGCCCATAATGCACTAGGGCCGATCACGTGACTGGTCCCATAATGCACTAGGGCCGATCCCGTGACCAGCCCCATAATGCACTAGGGCCGATCCCGTGACCAGCCCCATAATGCACTAGGGCCGATCACGTGACCGGCCCCATAATGCACTAGGGCCGATCACGTGACCGGCCCCATAATGCACTAGGGCCGATCACGTGACCGGCCCCATAATGCACTAGGGCCGATCACGTGACGCCCGGCCAATGCATAGAACTACAAAGAGGGCGGGAGATTCCAAATAATGTGGCAGAGAGGACCCAGAATAATGCCGCCCAGCGGGGCGTGCATTACACCAGAAAGGTGTGCTGATGGAAGCGTGGGCACGCCTACCCAGTCCCCCAACCAAGGGGACTGCTGTAAGTTTATACTTATTTTACACATGTTTACTAGTGACACTTTAGATAAGAAAGGGATAGATAGGGAGTTGCTAGGAAGGTGTAGGGACAGCTAGAGATAGTGTAGGGGCTTAAAATCAGGTGACAGGTTCCCCTTAAGAACGCTATAAAATACATACAACAAACAACAAAGCGGTCTCTCCCCCTCCCTGAGTCCAACGTCGGCTCCCAGATACTTTTCTGGTCTTTGTGTATTGGCTGCAGTGGAATCGTCACTTTAACAAAGCACATCACTGCTGCAGCCAATCACTGAGCTCAGCGGATGGGCCAAGGAAACCTCTACAGGCCGCTCAGCGATCAACTACATTAGTGATGTGTACTATCGGCAGGGAGCCGGCGGGCGCTAGACCCAGGGAGGGCGAATAATGGGTGAGGAATTGTGCAGCCAGAATCCAATTGATACTACTCAAATCATGGGCAGCCATCAATCAAGTGACAGGTTCCCTTTAAGGGGGTGTCACACGCGTCAATATCGCCTGCACGATATCGGCTGCACGTGACGTTGCAGCGATATTGACGCGTGTGACATAGTGAATCAACCAGCGATAAATCGCTGGTTGATGATCGCCAGGTTTCAGAACCAGCTCAGAAACCTGGCGATTGTCGCCCGGTGGACACGCAGCATCGCTGCGTGTGACACCGGGACTAGCGATATTCCAGCTCCCAGCGCCTCTCACAAGCGCTGGGAGCTGGTCTCCAAGGTACACTGCGGGTAACTAGGCTGCGCGCGCTGCCTAGATACCCGACGTGTACCTTAGTTACCAGCCTCCTCCGCTCACCGGGTGAGCGGAGGAGGCTGGTAACTAAGGTACACGTCGGGTATCTAGGCAGCGCGCGCTGCCTAGTTACCCGCAGTGTACCTTGGAGACCAGGCTGCTCCCGCTTCCAGCAGGCTGGCAGCGGGAGCAGGACATCGTGGAAACGATATTTAAATCGTTTCCATGATGTCACTGGTCAATTGATCGCTGGTGAGTCTGTCTGTGTGACAGCTCACCAGCAATCAGCCGTCAATGTCGTCAGCGATCAGATCGCTGACGACATTGACGCGTGTGACACCCCCTTTAAAGAGGATTTGTCACTAGGTTTTTGTCATCGAATCTGAGATCAGCATGATTTACAGAGAAGACCCCGATTCCAGTGATGAGTCACTTACTGAGCTGCTTGCCGTCATTTTGATAGAATAAAGGCCCCGTTCCATGCTACGACGTTCCAGCGATCCGACCAACGATCTGACCTGGCCGAGATGGCTGGAACATCGTTAACTGATCGCTGGTGAGGTGTCACACATACAGATATCGTGAACGACGCCGCAACGATTCTGCGACAAGTGAACGATACTTGCGGTCGTTTGGTCGCCTATATCCTTCAGTTCTGAATAGGCGAAGTCGTAAACGAGATCGTTATCACGGTGTCACACACGACGATGCAGCAGATCAAACGTACAGTCAACGACTGATTTATGGTCCTGATCATAAACTTGCGATCAACCGACTTATCGTTGGTCGTATCTTCGTGTCATACGTAGCAACGTCGTGGAAAGCCCCAAAACCCTTGCGGCTGCTACGATATCGTAGTGTGGAACAGGGCCATTACTGTTTTCTCTGTTGCAGATTTAGCAGTTATGTGAATGTGGTGCTCTACAACCCTGCCCAGATCACTGATTGCATAAGGGCAGAATGCTGCCAGTGCACACAGAAAGCTGCCAATCAGTGATGGGGGTGGGTTTAAACAGAGCTCAGGAATATGCTGGACTACTTGGTAGCAGGACAAGAAGTCCTGTAATGATAAAATCACTGTTTTATCAGCTGGAGATTATCAAAACTACACTGAGCAGCCCAGTAAGTGACATCACTTGAATCAGGGTCCCTGCCTCTACATTATGCTACCCTTGGATTAAGTGGCTTAAAGCTAGTGATAGATCCCCTTTTTAAAGGCAGTGTCCAATTCTGCGTTACTGAAAACATGTTCTTATGACAAGTCATCAATATGAATCCGAATTTCGTCCCCCTAATCTGTGTTGTGTCTGCTCAATGTACTGCAGCCAATTCACTTCTAATCCAAGATGTATGATGAGTATAGATAACCCTGTAGGCGGGATATTCACCCCTCAGCCTGTCATGGAAGATAACTGACTAGCTACATCCTCTGTCTTCCCCATTCACTTCTACGGGAGTTCCAGAAATGTAGCTCAGGCTTTTGGGTTTTATCAGCAGCTCCACCTCAAAGCTTAGAGCTACCGGAGTCATTTCTATTACATGAAAGGCCACGATGGGAAGGACACTTTCACTAACTTGTTATATTAAAAAAGTTATTTGAGTATTTGAGTCTGTGAGCGGTTTCCTGCCCTGGGGACGTCTGTGCTCCTCCTGTATGGAGAATGTGTGCAGGAATCAGGAAGAAGAGAAGCGATCGGAGCCGCATGGCACAGAACACGGGTCACCGCTGTGTGCAACATCCATGTAACAATGCAGACTATGTCAGCTATGCTAACAACATCAGTACATCCGGCCACCGCAGTGTAAACAGGACTGTGCAGAAGTAGCCAAAAGCACGACACAAAGTGGAGACAAACAACATTTAAAGGGGCCAGTCATAGAGTGGAACAAAAAGATTCACGGGACACAGGTCCAGCGGCCTCATCAGAAGGCTATGGCTGCCAAGACAGAGCACACTGAGATAACAATCATGCTTGTAATCGGATTGGCATCATCTGCCTTCTATAGTCTAGGTGCCCTTCTATAGCTGGATGTAGAATGAGTTATCAGACAATCCGTCAGTGAGCTACAAGTTGGAAGTTCGTAAGTGCAGGTTTCACACATTCATTAAACAAATAACCGTGATTGGATAGAAATACCTGACCGCCAGGTGTATTAGGTCTGCAGACAAGGTCACCAGGACCAAGGTACAGGTACAAATACCAAAAGGAAACTTCACCTTCCCCATATAGGTACACAGGGTCCATATGGGACTAATGGGATCAGTCATGTGACAAATGTCACTGCTGCAAATCACAACATTCAGTTCTGCATTAGGATACACAAAACTGAATTCAAAGCTCTGAAGTGAACAGCACCCAAGGCCTCCATTACATTCTACTAACACTTTAACTTTACCTAAACAATGACCTGCAGGAGCACCGTCAGCCAATGATAGAGTACAGACCAAAAACATACAACATGGAGGAACACAAGACAATGTCAGGTGTCTGTCATCAGAAGAAGCAGAGAGCAGTCAGCAGGCAAAGGCAACCAAGGGCTTACAAAGACACTGGCACCATCAGGAATTGTACAGACGAAGAAGAAAGAGGAACCACAGCAATAACTTCCCCACCAGAACGGACCCCGGCTGAAGCTGCAGTGTAGCAGGGGATAGATGAGGCATGTCCACAGGAGACCCAGGGGCCTCAACCACATCCAGAGCGAGATATATAGAGGACAACAGCGAGAACTCAATGTGGAAGTCTATGGGAGAGAGAATCATACAGGCAATCCCCCCATAATGCAAAGGGAGGACCCTACCTCCATAATGAGCATATACACTATTAAATGCCTTCAGCTTGATCTTGAGCCATGGCGGCTTCATGGATGAATGCCCTATATACACATGGTGTATAAAATAGTATATTTATATATGCAGAAGGAGGATGAATCAGGGCACCAACACCATCTACAGGCTTTGTACCTCAATGAGCCCAACGGTGGGGAGTCACTCAACAGCTAGGAACCGTTGAAGCGCTAACGCGCGAAACAGTATGACCGTTGTTCGCCTCTGCTGTTCCCTCCCTCCGAGCTAGATGTAACCCCCACCATCTGCACGGAATAAAGATTTGCACTGCACTTGAAGATGGCGAGTGCCGCTTGTTGCTTCAATTTTTGCTAAAGGCCCACTTAAAAAATGTAATTCGAAGTCTATCACACTTCTATGAAGTTAGCCTGTCCAGTTATGAAGCAGCACTGATTGTGAATCAATTTCTCCTGCTTTTGTGCAAATGGAGCAGACAACAGGGAGAAATGATCGGCAATTAGCAAGACACCCCTATAAAGGAGCGGTTCGTGACCACAGGCCACTTCTCTGTTCTCATCCTTTTTGGCTACCGTTTTGGTCACTTTTTTTTTTTTTGCGTAATTTTTGTATTTTGAATATGCAAATAAGTCTGTGGAGCCTCGGTTAGGAGTCTCAAACACAGGACTCCTAACCGAGGCTCCACAGACTATTTGCATATTCATAATTCCCAGGAGGCAATGCGCCTAGGAATTCACTGTGTTGAGCGCTTTAGCCAGCTGCCCGCAGTGTTTTCTTGGACTGGTCTCCCTGAGATCAGTGAATACTTTGTTTTGTTGGTCTCGCAGGCATTGCTTCCACCTAGCCAGAATCCTACTCCACACTGATGAGGGGCAAACCCCGAAACAGCTGTCTGTGGATGGATACCTGGTCTTGGTATTCCCTCGTCATATTTCTAAGCTTGTAAAAGAGCTGGATATTGACTAAAAGGGCCACTTAACATGGTGGTTATGATGTTCTCCGCAAGGAGCCACCCCTTGGCTGGGTCCTTGCTTGGAGGGATATCTGGCTAGTCCTGTGTTTGAGACTCCTAACCGAGGCTCCACAGACTTATTTGAATATTCATAATTCCCAGGAGGCAATGCGCCTAGGAAGTCACTGTGTTGAGCGCTTTAGCCAGCTGCCCACAGTGTTTCCTTGTACTGTTCTCCCTGAGATCAGTGAATACTTTATACTTTTGCATTTTGTCATTGCTCTCACCCTTAGAGGTAGCATGAGGTGGTGTCTATAACCCACAGAAGTTACTCAGGTAGTGCAGCCAGGATGGCACATCAATGTGGGCCGTGGCAAGGAGGGTAGCTGTGTCTGTCAGCACAGTGTCCAGAGTATGGAGCAGATACCAGGAGACAGGCCAGTACACCAGGAGATGTGGAGGGGGCCATAGGAGGGCAACAACCCAGCAGGACCGCTACCTCCTCATTTGTGCAGGAGCAGGTAAATTGACCCCCACTAATATCCATATCTATGCTCAAACTGTCAGAAACAAGTGTGTGATGTGCTTAAAGCCCAACACCGTGTAGGCCGATTGGCATTTCACAGTGTGCACCATAATTGGCAGATCCAACATTGGCACCATGTGCTATTCATGTAGGAGAGCAGGTTCACACTGAGCACGTGTGATAGATGTGACAGAGTCTGAAGACGCCATGGAGAACATTCTGCTACCTGTAACTTCCTCCAGTATGACGGGTTTGGCAGTCAGTGGTCAGTAATGGTGCGGCGAGGCATTTCTTTGGAGGGCTGCACAGCTCTCCATGTGCAGAGGTACCCTGACTGCCATTAGGTACCAGGATCAGACCTTCAGACCCATTGTGAGACCATATGCAGCTGCAGTGGGCCCTGGGTTCCTTCTGATGTATGACAATGCTTGGCCTCATAGGGTTGAAGTGTCAGCAGTTCCTGCATGATGAAGGCATTGATGCTATGGACTGGCCTGCCCATTTCCCAGACCTGAATCCCATTCAAGCATATCTGTAAAATCATGTCTCATTCCATCCAGCAACGCCATGTGGCACCACAGACTGTCCAGGAGTTGTCCAGGTATGGGAGGAGATTCCCTCAGGAGAACTTCCGCTGCCTCATCAGGAGCATGCTTAGGCATTTTAGGGAGGTCATACAGGCACATGGAGGCCGCCCAAACTACTGAGCCTCATCAGGAGCATGCCCAGGCATTGTAGGGAGATCGTACAGGCACATGGAGGCCGCACAAACTACTGAGCTTCATCAGGAGCATGCACAGGCATTGTAGGGAGGTCATACAGGCACATGGAGGCCGCCCAAACTACTGAGCCTCATCAGGAGCATGCCCAGGCATTGTAGGGAGATCGTACAGGCACATGGAGGCCGCACAAACTACTGAGCTTCATCAGGAGCATGCACAGGCATTGTAGGGAGGTCATACAGGCACATGGAGGACGCACAAACTACTGAGCCTCATTTCCTTGGCTTGAGGCATTTCCACTGACGTTAGATCAGTCAGGAATTTGATTTTCCTCTTTGATTTTGATTATCATTCCTAATCCAGACCTCCATGGGATATTATTTTAATTTACATTAATGATTTTTATGTTTTATTGTTGTCTATGCTTCACTACATAACGAATAAACATTTGGAATTAGAATATTTCATACATTGAAATCTAAGATGTGAGATTTTACTGTTCACTTTACTTTTTTGAGCAGTGTATATACATACATACACACTATGCTGCAGTAGATATACACATACTACACATCATAGGGATCAGAGTGCTGCAGGGCTGTATACATATATATACACACACACCATAGGGAGCACAGTGGAGCAGGGGCTGTATAATACACACACACTGTGGAGCAGGGGCTGTATAATACAGACACACACACACTGTGGAGCAGGGCTGTATACACACACACACACACACACTATGGTGCAGGGCTGTACACACACACTATGGTGCAGGGCTGTATACACACACACACTATGGTGCAGGGCTGTATACACACACACTGTGGTGCAGGGCTGTATACACACACACACACTGTGGTGCAGGGCTGTATACACACACACACACTGTGGTGCAGGGCTGTATACACACACACACACTGTGGTGCAGGGCTGTATACACACACACACTGTGGTGCAGGGCTGTATACACACACTGTGGTGCAGGGCTGTATACACACACACACACTATGGTGCAGGGCTGTATACACACACACACACACTATGGTGCAGGGCTGTATACATACACACACTATGGTGCAGGGCTGTATACATACACACACTATGGTGCAGGGCTGTATATACACACACACACTGTGGTGCAGGGCTGTATACACACACACACACACACACTATGGTGCAGGGCTGTATACACACACACACACTGTGGTGCAGGGCTGTATACACACACACACACTGTGGTGCAGGGCTGTATACACACACACACACTGTGGTGCAGGGCTGTATACACACACACACACTGTGGTGCAGGGCTGTATACACACACACACACTGTGGTGCAGGGCTGTATACACACACACACTATGGTGCAGGGCTGTATACACACACACACACACTATGGTGCAGGGCTGTATACACACACACACACTATGGTGCAGGGCTGTATACACACACACACACTATGGTGCAGGGCTGTATACACACACACACTATGGTGCAGGGCTGTATACATACACACACACTATGGTGCAGGGCTGTATACATACACACACTATGGTGCAGGGCTGTATATACACACACACACTGTGGTGCAGGGCTGTATACACACACACACACACACACACTATGGTGCAGGGCTGTATACACACACACACACTGTGGTGCAGGGCTGTATACACACACACACACTGTGGTGCAGGGCTGTATACACACACACACACTGTGGTGCAGGGCTGTATACACACACACACACTGTGGTGCAGGGCTGTATACACACACACACACTGTGGTGCAGGGCTGTATACACACACACACACTTGGTGCAGGGCTGTATACACACACACACACACTGTGGTGCAGGGCTGTATACACACACACACACTGTGGTGCAGGGCTGTATACACACACACACACTGTGTGCAGGGCTGTATACACACACACACACATGTGGTGCAGGGCTGTATACACACACACACACTGTGGTGCAGGGCTGTATACACACACACACTTGGTGCAGGGCTGTATACACACACACACACTGTGGTGCAGGGCTGTATACAACACACACACACTTGGTGCAGGGCTGTATACACACACACAACACTGTGGTGCAGGGCTGTATACACACACACAACTGTGGTGCAGGCTGTATACACACACACACACTGTGGTGCAGGGCTGTATACACACACACACACTGTGGTGCAGGGCTGTATACACACACACACACACTGTGGTGCAGGGCTGTATACAACACACACACACTGTGGTGCAGGGCTGTATACACACACACACACTGTGGTGCAGGGCTGTATACACACACACACACTGTGGTGCAGGGCTGTATACACACACACACACTGTGGTGCAGGGCTGTATACACACACACACACACTTGGTGCAGGGCTGTATACACACACACACACTGTGGTGCAGGGCTGTATAACACACACACACACACTGTGGTGCAGGGCTGTATACACACACACAACTGTGGTGCAGGGCTGTATACACACACACTGTGGTGCAGGGCTGTATAACACACACACACACACTGTGGTGCAGGGCTGTATACACACACACACACACTGTGGTGCAGGGCTGTATACACACACACACACTGTGGTGCAGGGCTGTATACCACACACACACACTGTGGTGCAGGGCTGTATACACACACACACACTGTGGTGCAGGGCTGTATACACACACACACACTGTGGTGCAGGGCTGTATACACACACAACACACACTGTGGTGCAGGGCTGTATACACAACACACACTGTAGGCTGTATACACACACACACTGTGGTGCAGGGCTGTATACACACACACACACTGTGGTGCAGGGCTGTATACACACACACACTTGGGCAGCTGTATACACACACACACACTGTGGTGCAGGGCTGTATACACACCACACACACTGTGGTGCAGGGCTGTATACACACACACACACACTGTGGTGCAGGGCTGTATAACACACACACACACACTGTGGTGCAGGGCTGTATACACACACACACACACTATGGTGCAGGGCTGTATACACCACACACACACTGTGGTGCAGGGCTGTATAACACACACAATCACACAAACTGTGGTGCAGGGCTGTATACACACACACACACTGTGGTGCAGGGCTGTATACACACACACACACTGTGGTGCAGGGCTGTATACACACACACACACCTGTGGTGCAGGGCTGTATACACACACACACACTGTGGTGCAGGGCTGTATACACACACACACACTGTGGTGCAGGGCTGTATAAACACACACACACACTGTGGTGCAGGGCTGTATACACACACACACACTGTGGTGCAGGGCTGTATAACACACACACACACTGTGGTGCAGGCTGTATACACACACACACACTGTGGTGCAGGGCTGTATACACACACACACACTGTGGTGCAGGGCTGTATACACACACACACACTGTGGTGCAGGGCTGTATACACACACACACACTGTGGTGCAGGGCTGTATACACACACACCACTGTGGTGCAGGGCTGTATACACACACACACACTGTGGTGCAGGGCTGTATACACACACACACACTGTGGTGCAGGGCTGTATACACACACACACACTGTGGTGCAGGCTGTATACACACACCACACTGTGGTGCAGGGCTGTATACACACACACACACTGTGGTGCAGGGCGTATACACACACACACACTGTGGTGCAGGGCTGTATACACACACACACACTTGGTGCAGGGCTGTATACACACACACACACTTGGTGCAGGGCTGTATACACACAACACACACTTGGTGCAGGGCTGTATACACACACACACACTGTGGTGCAGGGCTGTATACACACACACACACTTGGTGCAGGGCTGTATACACACACACACACTGTGGTGCAGGCTGTATACACACAACACACTGTGGTGCAGGGTGTATACACACACACACCTTGGTGCAGGCTGTATACACACACACACACTTGGTGCAGGGCTGTATACACACACACACACTGTGGTGCAGGGCTGTATACACACACACACACTTGGTGCAGGGCTGTATACACACACACACATGGTGCAGGGCTGTATACACACACACACACTGTGGTGCAGGGCTGTATACACACACACACACTGTGGTGCAGGGCTGTATACACACACACACACTTGGTGCAGGGCTGTATACACACACACACACACTGTGGTGCAGGGCTGTATACACACACACCACACTGTGGTGCAGGGCTGTATAACACACACACACTTGGTGCAGGGCTGTATACACACACACACACATGGTGCAGGGCTGTATACACACACACACACTGTGGTGCAGGGCTGTATACACACACACACACTGTGGTGCAGGGCTGTATACACACACACACACTGTGGTGCAGGGCTGTATACACACACACACTTGGTGCAGGGCTGTATACACACACACACTTGGTGCAGGGCTGTATACACACACACACACTGTGGTGCAGGGCTGTATACACACACACACACTGTGGTGCAGGGCTGTATACACACACACACACTATGGTGCAGGGCTGTATACACACACACACACTATGGTGCAGGGCTGTATACACACACACACACTATGGTGCAGGGCTGTATACACACACACACAACTTGGTGCAGGGCTGTATACACACACACACACTATGGTGCAGGGCTGTATACACACACACACACTGTGGTGCAGGGCTGTATACACACACACACACTATGGTGCAGGGCTGTATACACACACACACTATGGTGCAGGGCTGTATACACACACACACACTATGGTGCAGGGCTGTATACACACCACACACTATGGTGCAGGGCTGTATAACACACACACACTATGGTGCAGGGCTGTATACACACACACACCTATGGTGCAGGGCTGTATACACACACACACACTATGGTGCAGGGCTGTATACACACACACACACTATGGTGCAGGGCTGTATACACACACACACCTATTTGGTGCAGGGCTGTATACACACACACACTATGGTGCAGGGCTGTATACACACACACACTATGGTGCAGGGCTGTATACACACACACACTATGGTGCAGGGCTGTATACACACACACACTATGGTGCAGGCTGTTACACACACACACACATGGTGCAGGGCTGTATACACCACACACACTATGGTGCAGGACTGTATACACACACACACACTATGGTGCAGGGCTGTATACACACACCACACTATGGTGCAGGGCTGTATACACACACACTATGGTGCAGGGCTGTATACACACACACACTATGGTGCAGGGCTGTATACACACACACACTATGGTGCAGGGCTGTATAACACACACACTATGGTGCAGGGCTGTATACACACACACACTATGGTGCAGGGCTGTATAACACACAACACTATGGTGCAGGGCTGTATACACACACACACACTATGGTGCAGGGCTGTATACACACACACTATGGTGCAGGGCTGTATACACACACAACTATGGTGCAGGGCTGTATACACACACACACACTATGGTGCAGGGCTGTATACACACACACACTATGGTGCAGGGCTGTATACACACACACACTATGGTGCAGGCTGTATACACACACACACTATGGTGCAGGGCTGTATACACACACACACACTATGGTGCAGGGCTGTATACACACACACACATATGGTGCAGGGCTGTATACACACACACACTATGGTGCAGGGCTGTATACACACACACACACTATGGTGCAGGGCTGTATACACACACACACACTATGGTGCAGGGCTGTATACACACACACACACTATGGTGCAGGGCTGTATACACACACACACACTATGGTGCAGGGCTGTATACACACACACACACTATGGTGCAGGGCTGTATACACACACACACTATGGTGCAGGGCTGTATACACACACACACTATGGTGCAGGGCTGTATACACACACACACACTATGGTGCAGGGCTGTATAACACACACACACTATGGTGCAGGGCTGTATACACACAACACACTATGGTGCAGGGCTGTATACACACACACACTATGGTGCAGGGCTGTATACACACACACACATTGGTGCAGGGCTGTAATCACACACACACACTATGGTGCAGGGCTGTATACACACACACACCACACTATGGTGCAGGGCTGTATACACACCACACACTATGGTGCAGGGCTGTATACACACACACTATGGTGCAGGGCTGTATACACACACACACTTGGTGCAGGGCTGTATCACACACACATTGGTGCAGGGCTGTATACACACACACCTATGGTGCAGGGCTGTATAACACACACACACTATGGTGCAGGGCTGTATACACACACAACTATGGTGCAGGGCTGTATACACACACACTTGGTGCAGGGCTGTATACACACACACACTTGGTGCAGGGCTGTATACACACACACATGTGGTGCAGGGCTGTATACACACACTATGTGCAGGGCTGTAACACACACTATGGTGCAGGGCTGTATACACACTATGGTGCAGGGCTGTATACACACACTATGGTGCAGGGCTGTATAACACACACTATGGTGCAGGGCTGTATACCACACACTATGGTGCAGGGCTGTAACACACTGTGAGGTATACACACACACTAGTCAGGCTGATCAACATGGCGGGCTGTACACAACTATGGTGCAGGGTCTGTACACACACACACTTGGTGCAGGGCTGTATACACAACCACTATGGTGCAGGCTGTATAACACACTACACTCACACTATGGTGCAGGCGCCACCTGTATTATACACCACCAAGCGCCACACCTATGGTGCAGGGCTGTATACACACCACCGACACTATGGTGCAGGGCTGTATACACACACACAACACTATGGTGCAGGGCTGTACACACACACACCACCACTGTGCACTGACACCACACTACACTGTAGGCTGTATAACACACATAGGTGCAGGCTGTATACACACACAACTGTGTGCAGGCTGTATACACATGGTGCGGCTGTATACACACACAACACACACACTATGGTGCAGGGCTGTATACACACACACACACACACTATGGTGCAGGGCTGTATACACACACACTATGGTGCAGGGCTGTATACACACACACACACTGTGGTGCAGGGCTGTATACACACTATGGTGCAGGGCTGTATACACACACTATGGTGCAGGGCTGTATACACACACACACACACACTATGGTGCAGGGCTGTATACACACACTATGGTGCAGGGCTGTATACACACACACCACACACACTATGGTGCAGGGCTGTATACACACTATGGTGCAGGGCTGTATACACACACACACTGTGGTGCAGGGCTGTATACACACTATGGTGCAGGGCTGTATACACACTATGGTGCAGGGCTGTATACACACACACTGTGGTGCAGGGCTGTATACACACACACTATGGTGCAGGGCTGTGTATACACACTGGTGGTCTCCCGCAGGCCTCACTCTGGTCCTCGGCCCTGCACGCCGCACACATCCCCTCCTCCTGTTCACAGACCCCGCCGTACATCTCACCTGCTCCTGCGGCCCCGCACTCTGCTGATCCGGCACCCAAGCGCCCCGTTATCCGGCCTCACCGTCCACCGCCCGGATACAGACCTCACCGACTACAGACAGCGGATCCACTGCGACTCCGCCCACAAAACCACGCCCCGGACACGTCACCAAACCCGCCTCCCCTCCTTCGCCACGCCCACATACTCCCCTTACTCTTCCCTATGGTGCCTCCGTGTACGCAAGTACGAAATGAGGCGGCAAAGAAATAGTTAATGGGCGTGTCCATGGCTGTAGGTATCAGGTTTAGATATATCCATGTCAATCATCTCTTACCGGTGACGTCATGGACGCTAGGCCACGCCTTTTAGAGTAGTATCCTCCTGCATGAGGGAAGAATGATTGGATGACGTCAGCTGCTAACGGGCGCATGCGCAAGAATGTGCTGCACGCTGGCAGTACTGTCTGGGAGGTGTGCGGAGTGATTCACTGTGTAGTGCGGTTTTAGGTGACGTCACTGAGTGATTTCTGTTGCAGACGTTTATTGTGTGCATGTGACAGACATGACGTCATACCGTGTCCCTGGGGTATGACAGCTATGGAGAAGCCTGTCACTGGCTGCAGCAGTCACCTGCCGGATTAACAAAGGGCAGCGGAAGAATATAGACAATCTGTTGTAAAACCTTTCTAGTTAAATACTGCAACAAACAGCCCCTTAATTCAGACCTGACCCTTAAAGGGGTTTTCCATATCCCTAATGTGTGGCCTTAATGTTTAAATGGAGCTTATCAGCAAATGTAACTGTGGAATAATCCCCTGTATCCATAATATAGAGGCAGCGGGGAATGAGTCCGATGGGCCCCAGTGTGAGATTAGTCCTGCTCCCCCCCACCCCTCCCCGTGTATATTGATGTCCCCCCTGTATCCATACTATAGAGGCAGTGGGGAAAGAGTCCGATGGGCCCCAGTGTGAGATTAGTCCTGCTCCCCCCACCCCTCCCTGTGTATATTGATGTTCCCCCTGTCACACACATTGGTCAGATGTATAGGCATCATGCAACGTTCTAAATCCTATAAAGACTTTATAATAATGAATTGGCCCCACTCCCCCTTGATTATGTATTAATGACCCCTATATGGATCCATCCTGCTATTTATGTCCCTATCTTGATATATATGGACCTTTCCTGCTATGTATGGTCCTCCTCCCGGAGTATGGCCCTTATCCTGGTATATGTATGTCGTACCCCAGGGCCGTGGGGTACTCGTCTGGGGAGCCACGAGGGTCGAGGCCCGGTTTACATGACTCTGGGTGCAGCTGAAAGGGGTTTTGGTTTAGTGGGGAAAGGGAATGAATAGGGAGATTGTTCGTGACACCACCCATGGTATGTGGCTGTTGTGGGACACCTCCGGGGAGATGAATGGGCAGCTGGGATGGATTGGCTCTCCACAGGCAGAGCGGTTCCCCGGGACAGTTAAGGTATTTAGGTATAGGGTGCAGGATGATGGGCAAAGCAATAAGCAGACTCACTGTTCTGTTGATCAAGCAGTCCCTTACTGGTGGTAACGATGATGAGCAGCTGTCTACGGAGTCCTTGCTGAGAGCAACTCGCGTGTTCCTTCTCACCCGGCCGGGTCTTTGGCTCCCTCACTGCGCTCTTTGTGTTGGCTCCTGCCGCTGGTTAGACAAGCTGCCGGCCCTGTCTCTTCATGCGAGGTTCCGGTATGACAGGCAACTCCAGTCCTTTCTAATCCTGGTCACGGGTGTATGTTCCTGGAGTCTTTCCGTTGCTGTGTCTCCAGGCACGATGTAGCTGGGAAACCTGGAATTTCCCCCTTCCAGTGTAGATCCTGCACAGTCTCGGACCCGGTGTCCATTCTCTCTCTGCGCTTTCCTCTGGGGTGAGCACGAGATTGCTCAGCCTCCCAGGTGTGTTCCGGCGAATCTCCTCAGACCCTAGCCTTAGGCCTGGAGCTGAGTCAGCAATCCTGGGACGAGCTAAGCAGCTTCCAGTCCACCAGGATGTCTTCCTCAGTCCTCCTAGGAACTGAACTGACTGGCTCCGCCCCAGACCAGAATTTATAGGGGAGCTCACCCTGAACCCAGGCTCGGTCTCCCAATGGTGGCCTGGAGGCAGAAGGTGTTGTGTGTGTGTTGCCTGATGAGAAAACCACTCTCAGCTTGACACCACCACCCAGGGGCGGTGATGACACAGCAGCACTTAGACCATGGGGTGCCACATTCCCCCTTAGTGAAAGACAGTACTCCGGGACTGTGACAACTTTTCAACAATAAACACAAAGAATAACAATTGAAAGGGTACAGGGTCTTAAAGGGAACCTGTCACCTGGATATAACCCTCTGACCTATCACTAGCTGCCCCTACACCTTCCTAGCTGCTTCCTAACCATCCCTCTCTGCTGTAAATCCGCCCTGTAAGAATGAAGAAAAATGACTTTGAACTTACTGGGTGTCGCTCTCTCTGGAGACTGGAAAGGCGGCTCCAGGCTCCTTTCTCCCCTCCTCTCTGCATAACTGCACGCCCCACTTTGCGGCATTATTCTTTCTTTCTCTCCTCCTGAATTTGGAATTTCCCGCCCTCTTTTCCTCCTATGATGCACCGGCTGGTACATCACATCCGGCCCGGTGCATTATGGCATTATGGGCCTGATCACGTGATTGGCCCCGGTGCATTATACACTGGATCAAGTGATCAGCCCGGCTTCAATATGTGCATGCGCGGAGCTGTGCTTACAGGTGCCATCTCTGGTTCTTCCATTCTTGGGACTTCTTGTTGTCTCACTTCAGGTACTATCACTTGAGGAAATGCTAACATTGGTATGATGACTGCTCCATTGTAGTTTGTCCACATCTTTGGAAAATCTCCCAATACGGTATGGAACACATCTTCTTCTTTCTTAGGTTGGACGGTTATGGGAACTGGGGTTTCTGGTGTCTCAGGGTTTCAGGACTCAACTTTAGGTGGTCTCTTGATACTGCTGACGGTGTGTGGATGAATAAAGAATAAAATCAAAATTGTCTCCTGAGGTCAGTGCGGAGGAATCCCGATAATACAAAAACCTTCCTTTTTTATCCTGGACGGGATCTGCAGCGACCCTTTACGTTTACAAGGTTGGTTGTGAACCCTTCACAACCTGAGTAGGTGAGTGGATTACTGCTATATTAACCCATTGTATCCACATTTATTGCTCTATTATGCGCTCCCCCTCCCCTTATATACATCCATACATGTTACAGAACTATTGAAACACCTCTGCTTCAAACGCTGGACCTTGATTTGCTAGAACCTGTTCTGGGTAGCTATGAGGTCTACAGAAGTGGGTTTGAAATGCCTTAGCTGCTGTTCTGGCTGTGAGATCCTTCACGGGCTCCACCACTAGGAAACGGGAATAGTGGTCCACTATGGTCAAGGCATAAAATAGCGGGATCTGCTTGGTGGTAACTTGAAGTGGTGTAGGGCTACCAACTCAAGTGGTTGTTTGGTGACTATGGACTGGAGTGGAGCTCTCTGACGTTCTTGATCTTTTCTTCTTAGGTTGCACGGGCCACAATTTCTACACCAATCCTCAATAGATCTTCTCATGCCATCCCAATAGAATCTTTCTCTCAGGAGAACTTCCAATTTTCTCCATCCAAAATGCCCTGCGCCATTATGGTAGGCTTTCAAAACCATTTTGACATCTCTTTTTGGCACAATGATCTGCCAGACCAGCTAATGGGTTCTTGGGTTCGTATGTCTTCTGCACAGTTTACCCTCATACAGAGACAGTTTACTCTTTACTCTCCATAGCTGTTGAGCTTCAGATGGGGCATCTGGACTCTCTCCTGCGTCAATAGCTCTTTGACTAACTTCACAGCCGGATCACTGTTCCATGTTTGAGCCCATCCATGGTGTGGTAATGGGTTTAAGGTAGCTTTCTGAGGTCTGTGGTGCACACCTGTCCTGTACTGTGTTGCCTTAGGGCGGTGAAAGGGCAGTAACTCTATTTCTTCCAGCTCTTCCGGTTCTTCTTCCACGTCCTTCAGGTGTGGCATCCGGGATAAGGCATTTGCTTTACCATTCTTGCGGCCTGCCCTATACTTGATAGCGAAATTGTAGTTAGACAGCCGGGCCATCCATTGCTGCTCCAGCGCATCTAGTTTTGCTGAGTCCAGGTGGGTGAGTGGATTGTTATCAGTAAAGATGGTAAATCTTGCTGCTGCCAGGTAATGTTTGAAGCATTCTGTAACAGCCCAGACTACCGCCAATAGTTCCAGTTTGAATGAACTATAATTCTCGGGGTTTTTTTCTGTAGGATGGAGCTTCCTGCTGGCAAAGGCTCTAACCCTCTCTTTACCTTCTTGTACTTGGGACAGTACCGCTCCTAATCCCACGTTGCTGGCGTCTGTGTACAGAATGAACAGCTGGTGGTAATCAGGGTAAGCCAGGATTTCATCCCCTGTCAGGGCCCACTTCAACTTCTTGAAGGATTCTTCTGTTTCATCACTCCGGACTTTTGACTTCTTGGACTGTCCTACCAGGAGATCTTGTAGAGGGGCTGCCAGCTTTGTAAACCCTTTGATGAATCTTCTATAGTAGCTTACCAGGCCTAGGAATTGCCTCGCCTCTTTCACGCTGGTTGGTCTTGGCCAGTCCCTTATCTCGGTGACCTTCTCGGGGTCTGGTGCTACACCTTCTGAGCTTACAACATGGCTGAAGTACTCTACCTTGGGTTTCAACAGGTGACATTTGGATGGCTTGATCTTCATGCCATAGCCGGACAAGGTTTCCAACACTTCCGCCAAGTGTTCCAGGTGCTCTTCATACGTCTTTGAGAAGACTATGACGTCATCCAGGTACAGTAAGACAGTCTCGAAGTTCTTATGTCCTAGGCAGCACTCCATCAGTCTTCGGAATATACCGGGTGTGTTGCAGAGTCCAAACAGCATACAGTTGAACTCGCAGGGGCCCATGGGCGTGGTGAATGCCGTCTTCTCACAGTCAGCCTCTGCCACAGGAACTTGCCAATACCCACTAGACAGATCTAAGGTGCAAAAGTAGTTAGCAGATTTTAATGCAGCTAATGATTCCTCAATTCTTGGTAATGCGTATGTGTCCTTGTGTGTAATGCGGTTGATCTCCCTGTAATCTACGCACATTCTCATGGTCCTGTCCTTTTTCCTGACTAAGACTAAAGGAGTTGCCCAGGGGCTACAACTGTCTTTTATCACCCCTGTTTCCTTCATTTCTTTTAACATGTCTTTTGCACATTGGAAGTGAGCAGGGGGGTATTGGTCTGTACCTCTATTTAATGGGTGGATGGTTCCATGTGGGTATATGATATTCTACACAAAACCGAGAGGGTTCTTACTGAAAACATGTTCATACACTCTCACTACCCGGTATACTCCATGCTTTTGATAGGAGGGTGTAGAATCGGTACCTATATGTAACCTTTGGCACCAATCCTTTAGCTTTCCCTCTGAGCCATTGCCCTCCGCCTGGGTAGATGGGTTCAAGGGTTCAAATGTTGTGATGGCATTGTTATCAACAGTATATAGCTTAGCGATGGTAGCATACTTTGGTAGGGTGACCTCCTCTTCTCCACAGTTTAGAAGGCGTATCGTTACTCTCCCCCTGTGTACCTCAACTACTCCTCTGGCCGTCAGCACAGTGGGCCTACTGTCTGAGTACACGGGTTCTACCAGGGCTTGATAGTCTCGCCCTGTAAGGCCTATTGCAGCTCTACACCAGACCAACATTTCAGTTTTGGGGAGTATCATAATGGGTGTTGGGTCACTTATCCTTGCACTGCCAATTTCTCCTCCAGACAACTTGACCTGCTGTTTTAGCACCAGTGCTTCTATTTCCTTCTGCAGGACTCGCTGTTGTCTGGTGTTGGCAGTCTTGGCAATCTTCTACAACACAACAGTTATCTCTGCAAGACATTTCTCAATCACATTTTTACCCAAAATAATCATTGGATTACATTCATGCCGGTCAACATCAATAATTATTAATCTGTGACCCTTTAATTCTACCCTCCCCACTTTAATGGTTACTTCTTTAAACCCTATAGATACCTTTACACGCTGCTACAGAAGGTTAGAAACAACCGGGTGTTTTACGTGCACAAGCACGTACCAACGGTTGCAAACGGTACCCGATACCGCCTTTACACGCCGCTACAAGGTGCTCTACAGAAGGTTTAATCTATCCCTGGAGGCACCGCCGGGTGCTCAAGTTACCTTCTGTAGAGCACCGTCCCTCATTTACACGCCGCTACAGAAGGTAATATGGGAGGACCTGGGGCAGCAGGGACAACACATAGGCGTGCCAGAGTTGTGGATTACGAGACGCTCGTACGATGATTGGACAATGCAATAGCATCATGATTGGCCAGCCAGCGCAGGAAGGAAGGCTGGCTAATACATGCTGCTATTGCAATTGTGTATTGTGACTGGTCAGCTCCTTAAATATGCCGCCCTATGCAGCGACAACCAATCGTTACGCAGGAGCTTCCACCAATGATCGCTGAAGGGGGGCGTTTTCCCGGAGGCTGTGTCACGCCCCAGGGAGTTAACTAGGTGGCGAAAAAACCTTAGCGTACCTTATTTAGACGCCGCTACTCTCGGGTTGAAATCAATCTGTTTTAGAGCACTGCTCTGAAACAGGTGCCAAAAGTGACGGGTAGCAACAACCTAGTTTACATGCCGCTACCTCGGGTTGATTTGACGGTGCAAGATACATTTGTCTCCGAAACCCGGTTGTTTTCAACCTTCTGTAGCGGCGTGTAAAGGTACCTTTACTGTGGTACTGGTTTACCATTATTAGCCAATATACAGTTAGGGCCAGAAATATTTGGACAGTGACACAAGTTTTGTTATTTTAGCTGTTTACAAAAACATGTTCAGAAATACAATTATATATATAATATGGGCTGAAAGTGCACACTCCCAGCTGCAATATGAGAGTTTCCACATCCAAATCGGAGAAAGGGTTTAGGAATCATAGCTCTGTAATGCATAGCCTCCTCTTTTTCAAGGGACCAAAAGTAATTGGACAATGGACTCTAAGGGCTGCAATTAACTCTGAAGGCGTCTCCCTCGTTAACCTGTAATCAATGAAGTAGTTAAAAGGTCAGGGGTGGATTCCAGGTGTGTGGTTTTGCATTTGGAAGCTGTTGCTGTGACCAGACAACATGCGGTCAAAGGAACTCTCAATTGATGTGAAGCAGAACATCCTGAGGCTGAAAAAAAAGAAAAAATCCATCAGAGAGATAGCAGACATGCTTGGAGTAGCAAAATCAACAGTTGGGTACATTCTGAGAAAAAAGGAATTGACTGGTGAGCTTGGGAACTGTAAAAGGCCTGGGCGTCCACGGATGACAACAGTGGTGGATGATCGCCGCATACTTTATTTGGTGAAGAAGAACCCGTTCACAACATCAACTGAAGTCCAGAACACTCTCAGTGAAGTAGGTGTATCTGTCTCTAAGTCAACAGTAAAGAGAAGACTCCATGACAGTAAATACAAAGGGTTCACATCTAGATGCAAACCATTCATCAATTCCAAAAATAGACAGGCCAGAGTTAAATTTGCTGAAAAACACCTCAAGAAGCCAGCTCAGTTCTGGAAAAGTATTCTATGGACAGATGAGACAAAGATCAACCTGTACCAGAATGATGGGAAGAAAAAAGTTTGGAGAAGAAAGGGAACGGCACATGATCCAAGGCACACCACATCCTCTGTAAAACATGGTGGAGGCAACGTGATGGCATGGGCATGCATGGCTTTCAATGGCACTGGGTCACTTGTGTTTATTGATGACATAACAGCAGACAAGAGTAGCCGGATGAATTCTGAAGTGTACCGGGATATACTTTCAGCCCAGATTCAGCCAAATGCTGCAAAGTTGATTGGACGGCGCTTCATAGTACAGATGGACAATGACCCCAAGCATACAGCCAAAGCTACCCAGGAGTTCATGAGTGCAAAAAAGTGGAACATTCTGCAATGGCCAAGTCAATCACCAGATCTTAACCCAATTGAGCATGCATTTCACTTGCTCAAATCCAGACTTAAGACGGAAAGACCCACAAACAAGCAAGACCTGAAGGCTGCGGCTGTAAAGGCCTGGCAAAGCATTAAGAAGGAGGAAACCCAGCGTTTGGTGATGTCCATGGGTTCCAGACTTAAGGCAGTGATTGCTTCCAAAGGATTCGCAACAAAATATTGAAAATAAAAATATTTTGTTTGGGTTATGTTTATTTGTCCAATTACTTTTGACCTCCTAAAATGTGGAGTGTTTGTAAAGAAATGTGTACAATTCCTACATTTTCTATCAGATATTTTTGTTCAACCCTTCAAATTAAACGTTACAATCTGCACTTGAATTCTGTTGTAGAGGTTTAATTTCAAATCCAATGTGGTGGCATGCAGAGCCCAACTCACGAAAATTGTGTCACTGTCCAAATATTTCTGGCCCTAACTGTATTCAAGTCACCATCTGGGCCACGCAAAATGTCTGAATCTGGGCAGATATCTCTTAAAAAGCATATATGGGATAGAGGTGATCTGGGATCCAGTGTCCAGCAAGGCATTTATGGGGATGCCATCTAGCACAACAGGCAGGACCAGACGTCCTCCCACATACCTGTCACGCCAGTTTGATGGACCTTGTGCTTTTAGTCCTGAGGGGCGGCCCGCTTCCCCAGGGCATCCTCGTTTAAAGTACATTCTCTGGCGAAATGGCTTGATCCTCCGCAGCGGCGGCAAATGGGTTGTCCATCTTGGCTGTAGAGGTCGCTGGATCGTCCTCTGGTCGCTGGGTACCTCCTTGGCCTCATCCACGGGACGTCCTTTCTGCTGGAAGCCAGCTCAATCTTCTCCAGGGGCTTGGATCCTCGCATCTCCCTCATAGTTTTGGCCATCTCAGCTACAGTTTTTGTTAGGGCTTCAAGTTTTAAATTGAGAGCCTCATTGGTGATTGGCTCCTGGGGCTTTGCACTTGCCCTTGCTGCAGTTTGTGGCGCTTGCACTGCTGGTTGTTGGTACGCGGCAGCAGAGCATTGTACAGGGTTTGTGTCATGAGGCTCCTCTGCTTGCAGTATGCGGATAGCTCTGTCTTTAAATTGCAGAAAGTTCAAATCGGGGTTCTGTATAGCTATCATCCGCAGTCGTCCTCTATGAGGAGGGAACAATAGTCCATCAATGAACTGGTCAATGAGCAATTTATCTTCTCCTTGTGCCAAGGCAGGTTCTGTCTGCTTTAGTGCCCTGAGCGCTTCCTGTAAATTCAAAGCAAAGCTCTCCTGTGGTTTCTGCTTGCACCCAAAGAATCTCATTTTTGCTCGTGCATCAGTACTGGTTTCAAAGGTAGCTTTCAGCCTGGCGATTACATGTTTTACAGTGTCTTTATCAGTGTCCGGCCAGGACTTTGCCTCCCGCTGCGCGTTACCAGTTAATTGTCTCATTAGTATGCTGACGCGCTGGCTTTCTGTTAGGGGATACACACTATAATAGATGTCCTGCTTTTCTCTAAAGTCTGTCAGGGTGTTTGGTTCCCCTGAGTATTGCAGGAACCATGTCGCTCCCGAGGCATACGGCAATAGGAATGGCAGGATCGGGGCCATACCTTGCGTTGCAGCACCGCCGGGTGCTCTGTCTGCATCTTGTACCGCAGGGCCAGCTGCGCCTGCTCCTTGCATGGGTGGTTCCCTTGGCTCCAACATCTTTCCGCCCCCTTAGTGAATCCTGACCCTTCCAGTATTTTACTTCCGTAGGGATGTACAACTTTGGTTCCGCCGGTGGGACAGGGTTTCTCGTCCCCACCGGATGTCGTCAGAGCACAGGTTGGGCCTCGCTTTGCGCCCTCGGGAGGGTGCCGCCCATGATGACATGCCCCCTCTGTTTCCTGCGTGCTGCACGTTTTAACAATGGCGACAGTCACAAACACGTGTCTCACACAGTTCAAGGCACACAGTACCTGGTGATACAAGGCACTGAATCCAGTTTGTGACGCCAAGAGCTGTCGGACTCCAGGGCCGTGGGGTTCTCAAAACCGGGCTGTACTGTCTCTGGGAGTAGAGAAAGGGAATGATGAATAGGGAGATTGTTCGTGATGCCACCCATGGTATGTGGCTATTGTGGGCCACCGCTGCTGCAGAACCTCCAGGGTGATGGATGGACAGCTGGGATGGATTGGCTCTCCACGGGCAGAGCGGTTCCCCGCGGCAGTTAAGGTATTTAGGTGTAGGGTGCAGGACGACGGGCAAAGCAATAGGCAGGCTCACTGTTCTGTTGATCAAGCAGTCCTTGACTGATGGTAACGGTGATGAGCAGCTGTCGACGGAGTCCTTGCTGGGAGCAATTCGGGGTTCCTTCTCACCTGGCTGGGTCTTTGGCTCCCTCACTGCGCTCTTTGTGTTGGCTCTTGCTGCTGCATTAGCTAAGCTGCCGGCCCTGTCTCTTCCTGCGAGGTGCCGTTATGACAGGCAACTCGAGTACTTTCTAACCTTGGTCTCCGGGTGTATGTTCCTGAAGTCTTTCCGTTGCTGTGTCTCCAGACATGGTGTGGCTGGGAAACCTCTAATTCCCCACCTCAGCCTCCCAGGTGTGCTCCTCAGACCCTAGCCTTAGGCCTGGAGCTGAGTCAGCGATCCTGGAACGAGCTAAGCAGCTTCCAGTCCACCAGGATGTCTTTCTCAGTCCTCCTAGGAACTGAACTGACTTGCTCCACCCCCGACCAGAATTTATAGGGGAGCTCACCCAGAACCCGGGCTTGGTCTTCCCCTTCTGGCCTGGAGGCAGAAGGTGTTGTGTGTGTGGTTGCCTGATGAGAAGACCCGTTGTTAAGTGGCACTTAGATCCTGGGATGCCACATATATCCCCCATCCTGGTATATATGGTC
Source organism: Allobates femoralis (assembly GCA_033576535.1). Classification (NCBI taxonomy): domain Eukaryota; kingdom Metazoa; phylum Chordata; class Amphibia; order Anura; family Aromobatidae; genus Allobates; species Allobates femoralis. The sequence continues at coordinate 71,934,503 of JARQOC010000001.1, read as the reverse complement.
CTCCTTCTAGTATATATTGTGTCATCCTGCCACCATAGTCCTCTATATGGTATAATGCAACCTCACATCCCTCCACATAGTATAATGGCGCCTCATAGCCCTCCATATAGTTTAATGCAGCCTCATAGCTTTTCATATATTATAATGCAACCTCATAGCCCTCCATATAGTATAATACAGCCTCATAGCCCTCCATACAGTACTCTGCAGCCTCATATCTTTCCATATAGTATTCTGCAGCCTTATATCCCTCCATATAGTATACTGCAGCCTCATAGCCCTCCATATAGTATAATGTAGCCTCATATCTCTCCATAAAGTAAACTGCAGCCTCATATCCATCCATATAGTATGTTCATATTCACACATCAGCCAGTAGAGGGCAGTACAGTACACAGCACAATGCAAATTTATCAGTTCTCAGTGTCCGCACATACAATGCATTATACATCTCCTAAGTCACAGTGCCCACATTAATTCTGGAACAGATCTACGGCCGTACCACAACTATATCACTCAGCAGTAGTGGAATGGTACCAGGACACCACAACTATATCACTCAGCAGTAGTAGAATAGTACCAGGACACCACAACTATATCACTCAGCAGTAGTAGAATGGTACCAGGACACCACAACTATATCACTCAGCAATAGTAGAATGGTGTTAGGTCCCCTGGTTCTGCATCCTCTGCTGCTTTGCGGTCGGGGAACCGGTGTCCAGGCGTGCTGTGTCTCGGAGCCATTGCCAGGTCCCCTTCATGTCTGACGGTCAGCGGGTTCGCACACCAGTACACTACAATGAGCAGTGCAATGAGCGATGCACTGGGCGTGGCCGCGCTCCTCCCCTGTGAATCTAGGGGAGAGCACAGCTCAGCCTAACACTCCCCTTGGCCAATAGCTGTCCATCCTCCGGTATATCAGGCCACCTCCACTGATGGGAGGTGCCTGTTTATTGTGTTAGTAAGATTCTGCTTCTCTGGCAGTTAGTCAGGCCCACCTCATGCTCTCCTCCGGTGGAACCCGTTCCAGCTCTTCTAGCCCCTGGCTCTGGTGCCTCAGATCCTTCTTAGCCTTACCATAGTATAGGTTAACCCTATGAGCCACCCCCCTGGTACTAGCAGCTGTGGTACTTAGACCCCCAGGGCTTGCCCCTGACAATCCCTGTGTAGTGGTTGGATAAACTAAGACCAGCTCACCCAGGGGAGTTCGGTACCTTGGCCCATTGGGTCCACTCTAGGGCACCTCCTCCCGAAAGTGTGACAGAATAATCAGGCCATGGACCCCGCTGGTACCCTGATCTTGGTGCAAAAGGAGCTGCTTATCTTCGGGAGAATCAGAACCGTATTATTGCTTTCCTTCAGTCCGTGGATACCCGGTTAGGCTCTCTCCAGACCTCCGACCCAGTGTCTGCCGCTCAGCTTGCGAGCCTACAGCAGGAGCTGTCCATGCAACGAGACACGCTGTCTTGCATGCTGTCCTATATGTCGTCGGTGGACAATCGTCTGGTCTCACTGCAATATGCAACAACTGCCTTGGCTCAGGCCGCATCCTATGACTGGTCCCTGGAAGGTGTAACAAATCCTCCGCCTCTCCTTGGAAAACCGCCTACATACAGTGGTGACCCTAAGATGTGCCGCGGCTTCCTCAACCAGTGCCGTCTACACTTTGAACTGCCTCCACAGCAGTACCCCACCGATTGGGCCAGAGGGGGCCTTTGTGTGGTGTCCCACCTGGAGGGTGGGGCCCTGGCGTGGGTTAACCCTCTATGGGAGCTTGATGATCCTGCAGTCTCTCACTTGTCAACCTTTCTGGAGACGTTTCGTAAGGTCTTCGATGAACCCGGCCGGGTCGCCTCTATTACAGAGTCTCTCTTCAACCTCCGTCAAGGGACCCCCACCATTGGGCTATATACCATTCGCTTCCACACCCTCTCCGAGTTGGGTTGGAATAACGAGGCACTGATTGGAGCTTTCTGGCATGGCCTGTCCACCAGGATAAAGCAAGAATTCGCAGGTCGCGATACCCCAGCTGAGCTGGAAAACCTGATCTCACTAGCCACTTTCATCGATTTGCATTTCCAGGAACGCTCCCGTGAATCCGCCAGGGAGAGGAGATCTGTCCGGGTGCTTTCCTCTGAACGCAGACCGCCCAGTCCACGGGCCATGACGTCTGCCGCCGCCGCCTTTTCTGAACCCATGCAGGTGGATTGGGTCAGGATGGTGGAACAACGCCGAGAGGAGAAGCTTGCTCACGGCCTATGCCTGTACTGCGGAGACGCATCCTATCAGCGCCAGTATCGTCCTGAAAGACCGGGAAACTTCTCCGCCAAGGTCAAGTAGAAGAGGCCATCCTAGGTGAGAGCAATGCCTCTCAACTAGTGATGGGCGAATCCTAAATTACTCGGAATCGCTTGACTCTAGCGAGTCCGAGCCCAGGACTCGCTACTCGTTGCGAGTCTAGCGAGTCCAATGTTAATGAATGGGGAAGCGAGTAATAGCGAGTAGTGTGAGATTTACAAATCGCAGATGTGTCTCGGAAGCTTCAGCCTGAAGCAATCCTAGTTTTGCCATTTATTTGCATTGCTCGTTTACTTTGCAACTGTAATCTCTGGGAAACTTGCACAGATAAGAGTCCTGCTTTCTCCTCTGTGCTGGCTGCCACAGCTCCAGGGTCCTAGAGCCCGCCTGCTGCCTGATGTAGCAGTGCTGAGATTGTTCTCAGTCTGCTCATTCCCTGTGTACAGACATGAATGTCTGTGCACAGAGATGATGTAGCAGAGCTGAGATTGATCTCAGTCTGCTCATTCCCTGTGTACAGACATGAATGTCTGTGCACAGAGATGATGTAGCAGAGCTGAGATTGTTCTCAGTCTGCTCATTCCCTGTGTACAGACATGAATGTCTGTGCACAGAGATGATGTAGCAGAGCTGAGATTGTTCTCAGTCTGCTCATTCCCTGTGTACAGACATTTATATCTATGCACAGGGGATGTAGCAGAGAGGACATCGCGTTTTGGACTGCGTCGGACGGAAGAGGATTTTTTTAATTAAAGATGGAGTCCCTAATGTTTTTTTTTTTTATTTCTAATAAAAAAATTTCTTTGTGTTGTGTTTTTTTTTAAAACAATTTAATAGAAATTCATGGCGGTCATGTCTAATATTGGCGTGACCGCCATAAATTTCGGGCTTAGGGCCAGCTGATAATACAAAGCTGGCCCTAACCTCTTTATTACCCAGCGTGCCATCGCTACCAGGGCCGCTGGAAGAGCGGGGTTCAGCGCCAGACGATGGCGCTTCAATGAACGCGCCATCTTCTGGGGCGGCTGCGGGCTGCAATTTGCAGCGGGGGGTGCCCAGAAAGCTTGGGCATCCCTGCGCTGCGGATTCCAGCCCCCAGCTGCTTAGCTGTACCTGGCTAGACATAGAAATTGCGCGGAGCCCCACGCATTTTTTTTAAATTATTTCATGAAATTCTGAGATTCTGACTCTGAGACTCTGACTCTGAGACTCTGACTCTGAAATTCATGAAATAATTAAAAAAAAATGCGTGGGGCTCCGCGCAATTTCTATGTCTAGCCAGGTACAGCTAAGCAGCTGGGGGCTGGAATCCGCAGCGCAGGGATGCCCAAGCTTTCTGGGCACCCCCCGCTGCAAATTGCAGCCCGCAGCCGCCCCAGAAGATGGCGCGTTCATTGAAGCGCCATCCTCTGGCGCTGAACCCCGCTCTTCCAGCGGCCCTGGTGGCGGTAGCACGCTGGGTAATAAAGGGGTTAATACCAGCTTTGTTATACAAGCTGGTATTAAGCCCGAGATTCTTAATGTCAGGCCACGTTTGACCCAGCCACTAAGAATCTCCAATAAAGGGTTAAAAAAATACAACACAGAGAAAAATTTTTATTTGAAATAAAAAGAAAAGCCATTAGGGACTCCATCTTTAATTAAAAAAATCCTCTTCCGTCCGACGTAGTCCAAAACGCGATGTCCTCTCTGCTACATCCCCTGTGCATATAGATGTCTATGCACAGGGAATGAGCAGACTGAGAACAATCTCAGCACTGCTACATCATGTCTGTGAGCAGGCGGGCTCTAGGACCCTGGAGCTGCACAGAGAAGACAGCTGGACTCGGCTCGCAATATAACAGCAGTTACTTTGCGAGTTTCCCTGCTATCACTGGCACAGTAGCCGAGTCTAATGCAAACAATGGCAATCCTAGTTTTGTCAGCGTTTCTGACAAAACTAGGATTGATATTGATTTGCATTGGACTCGTGCGAGTAATCACTGGGAAACTCGCAGAGTACCGAGTCCTGCGAGTCCCTTACTACTCGCCGAGTAACGAGTCCTAGCGAGTAGATTCGCCCATCCCTACTCTCAACCCCTCACCCTGCCCGTGCAGGTGATATGTCCGCAGAGACGCTTCTCCGAGCTAGCCTACGTGGATTCTGGGGCAGCAGAAAACTTCATTAGGCAAGAGGCGGTGACTCAGATTGGAATTACCGTAATATCTCTGTTGACTCCTCGCTTAATTACGTTGGTGGATGGCAGACCACTGTAGGAGATCATCACCAAGGTGAAGGTGCAGATCGGGGCTCTACACCGTGAAAGGATTGCCTTCTACGTTGTGCCCGGTCTCTCCCACGCCTCGGGTTTCCCTGGCTCCGAGCTCATGAACCTGTCCTGGACTGGCGCTCTGGAGACGTGCTTGTGTAAGGGGTCCTCTCTGCCAAGAGAGATGCCTTCAGACAGTTCTGCCACCTTGTTCCCTGCAACTGGCTTCTGTTCTTCCTGGTTTACCGGCAGACTATTGGCAGTACGCGGACGTCTTCAACAAGACAGAGGCAGAGGTTCTACCACCTCATTGGCTGTATGATTGCCCTATTGACCTGATTCCCGATGCTAAACCACCCAGGGGACGAATCTACCCGTTGTCCCCAGCCGAGTCACAAGCCACGTTGGAGTACATTGTGAACAATTTGGCTAGGGGCTTCATCTGAAAATCCACGTTCCCTGCTGGCGCAGGGTTCTTCTTTATGAAGAAGGAGGGCACCCTTTGACCTTGTATAGATTACAGGGGCTTGAATTTGATCACCATCAAGAACAAATACCCACTGCCGCTGATTCCGGAGCTCTTTGACAGGCTCAAAGGAGCTTGCATCTTCACGAAATTGGACCTACAAGGAGCCTACAACATGGTTCGCATACGTGCCAGGGACGAATGGAAGACTGCTTTCAACACCAGGGATGGCCATTATGAGTATTTGGTCATGCCATACGGGTTGTGTAACGCCCCCGCTGTGTTCCAAGAGTTCGTCAATGACATCTCATCATCTTCCCGGATTTATCCTCTCATAGACAGGATGTACGGCACGTCCTCCTTCGACTGAGGAGGAATCGGTTGTACACCAAGATATAGAAATGTGTCTTTGAGCAGACCTCTTTTGCCCTTTCTCAGATGCATCATCTGATTCTGGACTACGGATGGAACCTGAAAAGCTCTCCGCCGTTCTGAAGTGGCCCCGTCCTGTGGGGACTAAGACTATTCAACAGTTCCTTGGCTTTGCAAATTATTACAGGCAGTTCATTCCCCATTTTTCTTCCTTGATCAAACCCATCACGGCACTCAACTGTAAGGTAGCTAATTCCTGCAACTGGACCCCAGAAGCCGAAAATGCCTTCTCCACCTTAAAGCACTCCTTCTCCGAGGGTCCTACCTTGCACCGACCAGAGGTAAACAGACAGTTCATTCTAGAGGTAGACGCCTCCTCCATAGGAGGAGGGACTGTCTTCTCCCAGAAATCCTCTTCGGATCGGTTAGTCACCTGCGGTTTGTTCTCTAAAGCATTTACCGCATCGGAGCGCAACTATTCCATCAGAGATCGTGAATTGCTGGCCATAAAACTGGCATTGGAGGAGTGGCGACACTTCCTCAAGGGTGCCGTTCATCCGTTCATAATCTTCACTGAGCATAAGAACTTGGCTTATCTCCAGTCCGCTCAGAGACTCAACCCCGGCAGTTCCGGTGGTCCCTGTTGCTGATGCCCTGTCATGGTCCTTTCAGCCATCGGATGTGGAGGAGGAGTCCTTCCATATAATAGACCCTACTAAGATAATCACGGTGGCTCCCTTACGTTTTGCTGGACTCCTGCCTGCTAAAACCTTCGTAGCACAGGATAAGAGGAAGAGGGTTCTGTCATGGGGACACTCGTCGAGACTTGCTGGTCACGTCGGAGTTAAAAAGTCTCTCTCTTTGACCTCTCGTCACTATTGATGGCTTACTATCCGTCAAGACATCAACGATTTTGTTGCTTCATGTCTGTCTTGTGCTAGAAACAAGGTGTATAGACGGTTGCCGGCTGGACGTCCACGGTCTCTCCCAGTCCCATTGGCTACTTGGCAACACATTGCCATGGATTTAATTACGGATCTTCCTTGCTCCTCCGGCTGTATGGTCATATGGGTAGTTGGTGATCGCTTCTCTTAAATGGCCCACTTCGTTCCTTTGCCCGGTCTACCATCCACTCCTGAGTTGGCCAAGATATTCATCGAACACATCTTCCGGCTCCACGGATTTCCTCTTCATATCGTGTCTGATAGGGGAGTCCAATTCACTTCCCGGTTCTGGAGGGCAATGTACAAGCATATGGACATCACGTTGGACTTCTCCTCTGCTTATCATCCTCAGTCCAATGGGCAGGTGGAGCGTATTAATCAAGTCCTCACTACCTACCTTCAACACTTTGCCAATGCCCATGATGATAACTGGACCTGTCTCCTTCCTTGGGTGGAATTCACTTACAACAATCACTCCAGTGAGTCGTCTACTAAATCTCCTTTTGTCGTGGTATTCGGCCAACATCCTGGTATGCCATTCCGATCTCCTCAGCATCTGGCAACCCGGCGGCTGATGCATTGTCCGTAGACTTCTCCAAGATCTGGAGGGAGACCAAAGATGCTCTTACAAAGCCTCTGGCAGGATGAAGAGACACGCCGATAAGAGACGCCTGGATTCTCCGTCTTTCCTCCCAGGCGATAAAGTGAGGCTTTCCTCCAGGTACATAAGGCTGAAGGTGCCATCCTACAAGTTAGGGCTGCGTTATGTCGGTCCCTTCGGAGTCTTGGGATGCATCAACGATGTTGCCTACAAGCTGAGACTCCTTGCCTCGCTTCGCATCCCTAACTCCTTTCATGGAGGCAGGAGGAAATAAAGTATTTCGTGGAAGTTCCATCTTCACGTGTTTTCTTTGGAGTGGATGATCGTGGCAGCGCGGACTGTGACACACCATTTTTTCCCTATCATCTGATGTATCTCCACACTTGTGTGGACGTTGGAAGTCCTGCAGCGGCTATCTGGTAATAATCTTCATTTAACGCCTTCAAGCCAGTTGTGGGTTACACAACTGCCCCAGGTGAGTGAATCCCTATTTTCACCGCTTACACACTCAGTGCCACATTGATAGGGCACTATTGCGCCTCTTGTTCCCCCTCCTTTTTTATCCTAACTCCTTTCATGTCTCGTTGTTAAAACCAGTGGTACTTAATCACTTTCATCCTTCCTCCAGCACTGTACCACGGCCTCCCAGCTCCAAGAACGTCTATGAAGTAAAGGACATCCTTGCCATGAAGAAGAGTAGAGGCAAAACCCTCTTCTTAATTGACTGGGTTGGCTTCGGTCCTCAGGAGAGGTCCTGGGAGCCATGGGAGAACATTGATCCACCTCGTGTTCTGGCAAGATTCTTTTCGCGCCTTTGGAGGAGGGGGCACGAGGGAGGGGGTACTGTTAGGTCCCCTGGCACCGCTCCCCAGCTAACCTTCCCTTGTTCTGCATTCTCTGCTGCTCTGTCGGTCAGGCATTCAGTGTCCAGGCGTGCTGTGTCTCGGAGCCATCGCCGGGTCCCCTTCCTGTCTGCCGGTCAGCGGGTTCGCACACCAGCACACTACAATGAGCAGTCCAATGAGTGGTGCACTGGGTGCGGCCGCGCTCCTCCCCTGTGAATCTAGGGGCCAGCACGGCTCAGCCTAACACTCCCCTTGGCCAATAGCTGTCCATCCTCTGCTATATCAGGCCACCTCCACTGATGAAAGGTGCCTGATTATTGTGTTAGTAAGCTTCTGCTTCTCTGGCTGTTAGTCAGGCCCACCTCGTGCTCTCCTCCGGTGGAACCCGTTCCAGCTCTTCTAGCCCCACGCTCTGGTGCCTCATATCATTCTTAGCCTCACCGTAGTATAGGCTAATCCTACGAGCCGCCCCCCTGGTACTAGCAGCTGTGGTATTTAGACCCCCTGGGCTTGCCCCTGACAATCCCTGTATAGGGGTTGGATAAACTAGTACCAGCTCACCCAGGAGAGTTCGGTACCTTGGCCCATTGGGTCCACTCTAGGGCACCTCCTCCCGGAAGCGTGACACCTTCATTTCTACCTCATGAATATGTCTTATTAATTTTCAAATAACAATTCAAATAAATCACAAAACAGTAACAGTTTGCAATGCATAACAGTACCAGTATTATGCATTAGGCGTAGATTAAGCACACCGATCCAAAGGAGAGAGAGGAAAAGGGAAGGTTGGAAAAACAAAGGGCTAGGGGAAAGAATAAGACAGAAATATAGATCGGGAAAAGAAAGAGAAAGAGAGGAACTTTGAATTGGGAGAGATAAAAGCTATGAGAAGCAAGGACAGGGTAGAAAGAGGAAGAATAGAAGATACAGGTAGACAAAAGGTCCAGTAAAGTCAGGGGGGGGGGCAGGGCAGACCAACCAGGACACCCAGCACAATCCATCATTGAGGGAGAGAGACAGCCAAGGGGTGCGTCGCCCAACAGCTCCATGCCTCTCGCACATATCTTCTGTGACCAACTTCCTGAGCCAGGTTATATTCAAATGTAAATATAAGGTTTAATCTAGAAGTGAGATCCTTCATAGTAGGGGGAGACGGGGACCTCCAGGCCGCTGCCAAACATAATCTAGTTGCTATAAAGACATAAGTAGCTATATGACGAGGCACAGGGGGAAGAGCCTCCAGACCCAAGTGGAGCAAAGCCATCTGCGGCGTGAGGATAACAAATGTGTCCACAAGGGACTTCACCAAGCCCTCCACTAAAACCCAAAATTGGGCTATTCAGGGGCAAAACCACCAAATGTGGGCCAACGTACCCCTCTGACCGCACAGTCTCCAACACAGGGGTGAAGCTCCCCTCCCGAATCCCGCCATTCTTACTGGGGAGAGATACCATCTCAATTGAAGTTTTTTGAGCTGTTCTATGTGGTTTATGCATTTTTTTGCCCTCGATATGCATCGGACTGCCCACTCCTCATCATCCGCCGTGAAGCCCAACTCTTCTTCCCATCTAATCTTATAAGGGAGACGTGACTGAGAGCCTTCTTCCAATAGACCCGCATATAGGGTTGCAAGGCCACCAGATACTTTTTCATTAGTCTTAAGTAGTGATCGTAAGGGAGAAGGACTAGGAGGAGACCATGAAGCTCTAAGACGTTTAGATGACAAAAAATGAGTGATCTAACAAAGTTGAAAACACGAACGCCGGAGAGAAGGAAAATTGATCACGAACTCCTCCCCAGATAGAATGCCATTGTGGCCTGCAATATCCACAAGTGAGAGCAGACCTTGGGCCGTCCATTCCGTCAATCTCAAGGATGGAATGTGTAAACGGAGAGCCCTCAATGGGATATCAGCAGCCGGCAACCTCGTCCACCTCCCCGGAGCACGTCTCCACGCCCTAATTCCCGCCTCTACCGCACCCAAATCATAGGCACGATTAATCGGCGCGATAGATTTGGCAGCCAGAAGATCCCGCAGGGAACCCCCAGCAATCTGACAAGACTCAATCTGCACCCATCACAAATCCGGAGTATCCAACCACCAGAACCTCAGTGCCTCCAGGAGCGAGGCTCTATAATATGAGGTCACATCTGGAACTCCCATTCCTCCGCATCTCAATTTTCGGTACATGAACTCGGGTTTTTTTTGATGCCCATATGAATTTGTTAACATTTCTCTGAATCTGAGATAGTAGTCGTGAAGAAAATTTAGGGGGATGCACCGAAAGAGATAAAGGAGTTTGGGAAGCCAGGTCATTCTAAATGACTGAATTCTAGCAATCCACGACAAGGATCCCAACACCAGGGGGTCCGTCGCCCTTCCCAGTGCCGCCAGAAAGAGATCAACATTCTGTTTTACAACCCTCGAAGAGGGGTATAAGATGATTCCCAAATATGGGATCCCCTCTGAAGACCACTGGAAGGGGAGGGTACAAGACAACTCATCCGCCAGCCCCGGGGATACATTGACAGGGTAGATCAAAGATTTAGATGCATTCACCTTATAGTACGAGATTTTGGCATAGGAGTCGAGCAGGGCCAATACCCTCGGAAGGGAAACCTCAGGGCAAGAGCAAGATATGATGATGTCGTCAGCAAATAAGCCCACAACATGATCTCTATCTCCCACCTTTATTCCCCTTACAACTGAGTCAGCGCGGATGGTTGCAGCAAGCGGTTCTATTGCCAGGGCATAAATCAAGGGGGACAAGGGACACCCCTGCCTAGTCCCATTTGAGATCCTAAATGGATCAGAGAGATAGCCCGAGGAGAACACCCTGGCGGAGGGGTTAGAATATAGATCCAGGATCGTCGAGAGGACAGGACCATCAAAACCGAACCTCCTCAGGATCCGTTCCAGGTATCCCCAGTGCACCCTGTCAAACACTTTCTCTGCGTCTAGTGACAGGAATGCACTAGGAGCCCCCTGCTCTCCGCTATTTCGATTAAATCTAGCATTCTCCTCGTGCCATCTCTCGCCTGACGCCGCGCCACAAATCCCACCTGATCAGGGTCAACCAATTCTGGAACAACCTCCGCAAGTCTCAGAGCAAGTAATTTGGAATAAATTTTAAGGTCTGTATTCAACAACGAGATCGGCCGATAGCTTTCTGGCAGTTCCAGGTTTTTCCCTGGTTTTAATATTGTAGTGACTGTCGCCTCAAGGTCTTCAGATGGAATCGAACCTTTAGATCTTCAGGTGTTGAACAGACATAGCAAGTAGGGGGATAAGGTTTTGCTAAATGCTTTAAAGTAATCATTGATAAATCCATCCGGGCCAGGGGCCCTGCCCGAACTCAGAGAGGAGATAACCTTACTGATCTCCATCTGGGAGAAGGGTTGATTGAGTTTCTCGAGGGAGTCCTCAGAGACTGTGGGAAGCTGAATCTTTGCCAAATATTCGTCAATCATCTCCGGGGAAGGCTGAGGGGGTGTAAATTTAGATTATATAGTCTAGAATAATAAGAAGCAAAGACCTCTACCATCTCTCTCGGATCCCTCACCGTCTTCCCCCTGGAATCCCACATAGCAGTAGTTGAGGATTGAATCGACCTTTTTTTAAGACGTCTGGCCAGCAATCTACCCGCCCTGTCTCCCATTGCATAATAATCCGTTCTAATCTTTCAGAGGCCTATCTCATATTGTTGGAGAAGAAGGGAGCGTAATTGTACTCGTAATTCCGAGATCTTTGTTAGTAGAGCAGGAGAGGGGTTAGCCTTATTTATTGTTTCAAGTTTCTGGATCTGATCAATCCAGTCCCGTCCCTGAGCATCTCTAGCCTTCTTACGTTGAGAGGCTTTTTGAAGGAGTAATCCCCTCATGACCGCCTTATGTGAGGCCCAGAGGGTCTCATCTGAGACGTCTCCATTGTCATTCAGCTCAAAGTAGGACTGGATTTCTGTATCAATTGTCTCCAGCAAATGTTGGTCCACGAGGAGGTCCGGACCCAGACGCCACCTCCGTGGCCTCTCTCCCCCACACCCCAGAGCCACCTCCAACGACACTGGCGCATGATCTGACCAAGTGATAAGACCAACCTCAGCTTTTCGGAACACCTCCAGGTATCCGTCATCAACCAGAAAAAAGTCAATCCTGGAGTAGGATCTGTGTGGGCCAGAATGGAAGGTGTAGTCCCTTTCTCCAGCATGGAGATAGTGCCAGATGTCGTGGAGGCGGTACTCCCGGGAGAGAGGAAGAAGGCCACCCCTGAGGCGGGTCGAGGGGGAGGAGGTATCAAGCCGGGACTCCATCACGACATTAAAGGGAACCAACCACCTCAGATGACGTGTATAAGCTGTTAATACATGTCCCTGGACCCTATGTACACCATTGCAGCTATGTTTTTGCTAAGAATATTGATAACAGCAAACCGAAATAAACAGTTTATAAACTTACATGATTTAGTACTTGAGGGCGTCTCCCTCGGGCTTTAGTACGAGAGGGCTGTGTGTTATGCAGCCTGAGTGGCTTTCCTCCCCCTCCCTCTCTGTTTGCAGGACGTCACTGAGAAGACGTGCACGGACGGGAGCTGCCTTGGGTGCCCGCCCACACCAAGATAATATCACGCCCTAATGTGACGTCCTGCAAACAGAGAGGGAGGGGGAGGAAAGCCACTCAGGCTGCATAACACACAGCCCTCTCGTACTAAAGCCCGAGGGAGACGCCCTCAAGTACTAAATCATGTAAGTTTATAAACTGTTTATTTCGGTTTGCTGTTATCAATATTCTTAGCAAAAACATAGCTGCAATGGTGTACATAGGGTCCAGGGACATGTATTAACAGCTTATACACGTCATCTGAGGTGGTTGGTTCCCTTTAAAGTCACCACAGAGAATCACCCGCCCCTCGGACTCCCCCTTAATTTGTTAAATAACGACCTCAGGAACCCCATCTGAGCCAAGTTTGGAGCATAGACAGTGGCGATCATGTAAGCAATACCAGAAATTTCACACATTAGGAGGATATGTCTACCTGCCGAGTCCGCCAGTACTCTCTTGCATGTACATTGCAAAGAAGAGTTAATTATCAAACAAACTCCCGCTTTTTTAACCACATTGTTGGAGAAAAAGATGTGAGGGTATCTAGGATGTCTTAATCTCTTAGTGTCATCCGCCAGTAAGTGTGTCTCTTGAACACAGAGGATATCAGCCCGGGATCTAGCCGCCTCCCGCCACAGAAAGGACCTGTTTACAGGGGAGTTCAATCCCCTAACATTAAAGGTGCTGTCACACAGCACGATCTGGCCTGCGATGTCGGAAGCGATGCGCGGGTGCCCGCTCGCTTCCGACATCGCAGGCCAGCTGTCACATGGCACGACTTTGCCGGTGACGCGGCGGCGATGTGGGCGGAGCCATCGCTCGCTGGGCTGGGCTCAGCCCAGCGAGCGATGGCTCAGGGACGCTGCGATATAGGCTGGATCGCGCCGCCAACAGTGTCAGACGGCGCGATCCAGCCTAATCACTGGTCGCAGGTTGACAGATTTATGAACATGTTCATAAACCTGTCAACCTGCGACCAGCGATAATTTGCAGTTGCGTCGCGCTGTCACACAGCGCGACGCACTTGCAATATCGCCCGCGACATCGCTGTTACGTCACTTTTCGGCGATGTCGCGGGCGACATCACCTGGTGTGACACTACCTTAAGAGAGACAATCTTAAAACTCATGCTGGGCGCCTGGTCAGCCAACCCAACCCGCCCAAATTAAAAGCAAAGAAAAGAAAAGGAGGAAAGGGGTAAAGATACGAAAAGGAGGGAAAGAAGGAGAGAAAGGGAAAGGTGGGAAAGATAGAGAAGAGAGAAGGGGTATGCGGAGAAATGTAATGGCCAAGCAAAAGGGAAGAAAAAAGGGGGGGGAAAGACTCAGAAACAACTAGAATAAAGTATTGTGACAGTGGTAAAAAGGAAGAGAGGAGGTGGAATATTTACAGTGTAAGCTCATTCAAATCTGAGCAAGGGGGTAACAAGAATAATTTCCAGCAATCCAACACCCCTATGATGTCATCAGGAGGGGACAAAGTAGGGAAGCCAGGGAATAAACTACAGGGCAGCCCACGAAACCCAAGCAAAGGCCAAGGTTAACTGGGATGCCCGTTCAGGGAGATTAGAATCCGCCAGAGGCGAACAGCCTCGGGGTAAGCAGTCACTTAATAGGCTCCTGTCGTCTCGGGGTGCCTTCTGCGTCACGATGAGCCGATGGACTGGCATTAGCGGAGGAGGGGGACTTCCGTGATCCCATCAAGTTCCATTCCGTCAGCGAGGCCCTCATCTTAGATGGCGAGGAGAAGGAGTGCCTCAAGCCTTTATAACAAAACGAGACACTTACTGGTGATCCCCAGGCATATTGAACACCTCGCTCCCCCAAGATGGCACAAAGAGGGGCAAAGTCACGGCGTCTCGCCAAGGTGCCCAGAGATAAGTCAGGGTAGAGAGACCATGCATCATAAGGAGCCTTAGCTACCGGATTCCTCCGCAAAGTCTGTAGTAGAATGTCTCTCATCTTAGGATGCACCAGTTGTACCAAGACATCCATGGGCACCTCTTTGCCAATGCGGGGTGATCGTGGGAGACGATATATCTTTTCAGTAGCTAAGTCTCCAGGCGCCGCTGTAGGGAGAATGAGGTGAAAGAAGGGTTGGATAACCTCCAGCAGAGACTCCTCTCCCTCCACCTCCACAATTCCCCTAACCTTCAGGTTTCCTCGACGCAGTTTATCTTCCAAGTCCCACATGGTGGCACGCATAGCTCGAATGTCTACATCCATATCGTGAAAGCTATCTGCCAACTCGTTGTGCGCTCCCGCAAACTCCACCATTTTCTGTTCCAGGTGGCTGGTGCGTTCCCCCACTGCCACCATATCCGCCCTCAGCTCACCCACAATGTCTCTGATATCATCTTGGATGGAGCGGCGGAGGTTATCTAGGAGGCCCTGGAGGGAGTCATATGTTATGGCAGCCGTGTTCTCCTCCCTGCTGTGAGATCTCCCCGCTGGCTCACCTGGGGAACGGGGAGCTCGAGGAGAGCGGGAAACTGCCGCCGCAGCTGGCGCCATCTTGGCTGTTGAAGCTGGTGTGGAGCCTAGGGGAAAATATCTCTCTCTCTCTCTTTCTTTCTTTCTTTCTCTTTATTCTTTGTTTTCTTTCTTTTAATTTATTTTTTCTTTCTCTTTTTTGTTTGTTTTACTTTCTTTTTCTCAATTTTTTTTCTCTCTCTTCTTTCTTTTCTTTCTTTCTTTCTTTCTTTCTTTCTTTCTTTCTTTCTTTCTTTCTTTCTTTCTTTCTTTCTTTCTTTCTTTCTTTTCTTTCTTTCTTCTTTCTTTCTTTCTTTTCTTTTGTCTTTCTTTTTCTTTTTTCTTTGTTTTACTTTCTTTTTCTTTCTTTTTCTTTCTTTCTCTCTCTATTTCTCTCTACTCTCCCTCCTTCTCTAAATTTCTACTCACAAAACAATGTCAATGGGAAAACGCAAAACTGATTGAACCGCAGGATTTTTTTTTACCTGATCCAGCGCATGATTAGGCACAAGATCGCTGCAGTTGTATCAGTTTTCAGATGCATAAACGGATGCAGATAAACCCGTTTTTGTCGTGATATGGACGCAACTGAAGTGTGAAACCAGCCTCACTGGGGAAGAGATACACTGAGGGGATGTCAGGCTATCTAAGTGTGGACTTGTCAGCAGCAGGGAGGAGGTACACTGAAGAACGGTCAGTCAGGCTAGGTGAGCGGAGCCTCAAGGCACAAGTGAGGAGTTACACAGAGATTGAGTTTAAGCTTTCAAAATAAATTATGTAGCCATTCTGACATGGATTGTCAATCATCAAAGTATATGCAGCTGGTAAGAAACCTGTACCTTTAAAAGAGAGAAATACAATTCAAAACCAATAGATATTTTTTCCTTGAAGCCACTTGCCCCTTTAAATTCCCCTTGTCAGTAAAGTCCATTGGCACAGGTTCTGATTTCTTCATGATTTACTTATCTTTTTCTAACTCTTCTTAGGTGACTTATTATGAAACCACTTTTAAAGGGACTCTGTCAGCAGGTTTTTGCTATGTAATCTGAAGACAATGCTGTAAGGGTTAACACAGAATTCAGCCATGCATCTCTTATCGCAGTGTGTGTTGTTGTTAACCTACAATGTTTGCTTTAGCACCAGTAGCTTATCACTGCTCTGATACAGCAGTGGGTGACCTCAAGTTCAGCACACCCCTGCAGTGATTAGCAGTTTCTTGCGGTCTTTAGACATTGTATATACAGAGCCTGGTGTGGCGGGTTCAGCTTTCTCAGCTCTGCTGCATGGTCAAATCTAAAAACTTTGATTGTGTCAAAACTGCTGCATCCAGTAATGCAAGTGATACATTGTTGGATTCAGGGTTTCTTTGCCTCCATCATGCTGCTCTCAGATAAGGCTGCAAAAACTAGTTCACAGAGTCCATTTAAGGCTGCCTTCACACTTGCGTTTGTGTCTGCATGCGGAAGGCATGCAGACGCAAACGCAGGCAAACGCAGCCCATACTAATGTGAACGCAGTGGAGAATTTCCGCATGCGTTCACATTAGTATGGTGCCCGGGCAGCCAATCAGCTGTCTCTGGGGGCGGCCGGGAGGAGGAGATCAGCGGCAGAGATCTCCTCCTCCCGGCCCAGCTGATCTCCCGCCGGTGTCAGCGGGGAGAAATAGCTGATATGACAGCTGTTTAAATCTCCCGCGCTGACACAGAATAGGGTGATATCAGTGCAGGAGATATGAAACAGCTGATCGCTGCTTCAAATCTCCTGCGCCGACATCACCTATTTGGTGTCAGTGCGGGAGATTTGAACAGCTGTCAGATCAGCTGTTTCTCCCCGCTGACACCGGCAGGAGATCAGCTCTCCCCGCTGACACCGGCGGCCACCGGGAGAGATTTCAATGAGATCCGCAGCATTCTCCTGCGGTGTCATGTGGAGGACACTGCGGATCCATTGAGATCCATGCATTTTTTGTGCGCTTGCGGGTGCTTGCGGATAAAACAAGCACCCGCGAACGCACAAAAAATGCTGCATGCTGCGTTTGGAGTGCGGTCGGAGGGCGCATAAATTATGTGCATCCGAAAGCAAATACGGCCAAACGCAGCCATACGCAGGCACATGCATTCCCATGTTAAACATAGGAACGCATGTGCGCAAGTGTTTGGTTGCGTTTGGTGCGCTGCGCTCCAAACGCAAGTGTGAAGGCAGCCTAAGGAATTTCTATTTATTGATGTTTCTTTTCTTTGGCAAATTCTTGCAACTTATTTTCTTTGTGTGTGATCATCTGAAATGGTAACATACAATGATTTACATTGATTTTATGTCTTTTCTCTGATATATTGTGACCAGCCCCAGGGCCATGGGGTACTCGGTATAGGGCGTTGTTTCACGAGGGATGTCACTGAGGCCTGTGCCCAGTCCCGTGGCCTTGGTGGTCGCTAAAAAGAGCCAGTAAAAATAATAAAAATAGTTTGTGACGTCACCTACGGTTCCGGTATGGTTACTGGAGCTGCGGATCAGACCTCCAGGGTGATAGTAGGGCAGCCAGATGATTACGCTCCCCATAGGTGGAGCGGGATCCCCGGGGCAGTTGTAGTATATGTGTGGAGCCCACTGGAATGTGGTACTTGGTACCGGACCGGGTCGCTGCTGGGGATGTCACGGAGGTAGAGCTGGGTTCCCCGGGGCAGTGATAGTTAAAGTCTATGATGGTTATGATGGGGGGTTGCAATAGGTGCAGTTCACTTGCTTTCCTGCTGCTGCAGCCTTCTTCCAGCCAGTGTGCAGAGCTGACAGGCTGTGGCTCCCCAGGTGGGACCTTTCTGCTGTCCTACTGGAAGAAATCAGTCACAGACAAGGGTGCAAAGATATAGCAAAATTCTGTCTGCAGGGAATCACACACGGGAGTCTAAAGCAGGGTTCACCGGGTTTACTGGTCAGTTCTCTTTAAGCAGTTACAGCAGTACTTAGTACATTGCACTTCTTAACACGAATTACAAGCATTCTACTCCGGGTTTCACTAAACTCCCTGCAGGCAGGTTGTCACTCTGCAACCCCTCACTCTAGTGTCCTTTCCAGGCTGTAGTTTTCTCTCTCCTTGTGTGTCTCCGGACAGTGTACCGGCAGCTCGGACCCCTGTGGGTCCTTGTGTTTGCTACTGTGCTTTCTGTCCTGGGGTGGGAACTCCAACTTAGGCTGGTTTCACACTACGATTTTATCAGTTCCGATGCTGTCCGATAAAAATCGGACAGCATCGGACCGATTTTTGCCTCCATGCATCCCTATGGGCATCGGATCGAATCGGATGTGCACTAAGTGCCATCCGATTTGGTCCGATCCGATTCTGTCCGATTTTTTTATCGGTGCAAAAATCGGAGCATGCTCTGATTTTTGCACCGAAAATAAAATCGGACAAAATCGGATTGGACCAAATCGGATGCCATTTAGTGCACATCCGATTTGGACCGATCAATTTAACATGGGGCCCTATGGAGCAGGGTCCGAGGAAACATCAGATGTTTCCTTGGACCCGATTTTACTGTACTGAGCATGCTCAGTACAGTAAAACTGCTCCAAACTGGGAGAGCAGGGGTTAAAAAAAAAAAAAGTATATGCTCACCTATCCCCGAGGCTCCCGCCGACTCCCGCAGGCTCCCGGTGTCCTTGCGGTGTCTGCAGAGGTCTTCTTCATCTGTACAGGACCTGCCGTGATGTCACAGTCACGTGACCGCAGGTTACCATGGTGTAACCTGCGGTCACGTGATTGTGACATCACGGCAGGTCCTGTAGAGATGAAGAAGACCTCTGCAGACACCGCAAGGACACCGGGAGCCGGTGGGAGCCGGCAGGAGACGGCGGGGGCCTGGGGGATAGGTGAGCATATACTTTTTATTTATTTTTTTTCCAGACCGGAGGCTACGATTTAATGCCGGAATCGGATGCCTATTTGGCATCCGATTCCAGGCAACAAAAGGGAGCTGATGCTGTCCGAATTTATCGGACAGCATCGGCTCCCTTCAAAATTGTTACCGTATATACTCGCGTATAAGCCGAGTTTTTTAGCCCAAAAATTGGGCTGAAAATTCCCCCCCTCGGCTTATACGCGAGTCACTGAGTCACTGTATACTGTATACACTGTATACAGTGTATACAGTATACAGGCCCGCCCCCATCAGTATACAGGCCCCCCCTTGCTGCACAAACCTGTAAAGGAAGAGATTAGTATACTTATCACTGTCCCTCTGCCGCTGTCCCGCCGCCGTCATCGCGCTCCTCCGTCTTCATCCGGCTTCTTCCGGCTTCCTCCGGTCGGCGCAGGCAATGACGTCAGAGGAAGCCGGAAGACGCTGGATGAAGACGGAGGAGCACGATGACAGCGGCGGGACAGCGGCAGCGGGACAGTGATAAGTATACTGATGGGGGGGGCTGCATACACCTCTGGGGCTGCTGTATACTACCTCTGGAGCTGCTGTATACACCACTGGGGCTGCTGTATACTACCACTGGGGCTGCTGTATACTACCACTGGGGCTGCTGTATACTACCACTGGGGCTGTATATACCTCTGGGGCTGCTGTATACTACCTCAGGGGCTGTATATACCTCTGGGGCTGCTGTATACTACCTCTGGGGCTGTATATACCTCTGGGGCTGCTGTATACTACCTCTGGGGCTGCTGTATACTACCTCTGGGGCTGCTGTATACTACCACTGGGGCTGCTGTATACTACCACTGGGGCTGTATATACCTCTGGGGCTGCTGTATACTACCTCTGGGGCTGCTGTATACTATCACTGGGGCTGCTGTATACTACCACTGGGGCTGCTGTATACTACCTCTGGGGCTGCTGTATACTACCTCTGGGGCTGCTGTATACTACCTCTGGGGCTGCTGTATACACCACTGGGGCTGCTGCTGTATACTACCACTGGGGCTGCTATATACTACCACTGGGGCTGTATATACCTCTGGGGCTGCTGTATACTACCTCTGGGGCTGCTGTATACTACCACTGGGGCTGCTGTATACTACCACTGGGGCTGCTGTATACTACCACTGGGGCTGCTGTATATACCTCTGGGGCTGCTGTATACTAACCACTGGGGCTGCTGCTGTATATACCACTGGGGCTGCTGCTGTATATACCACTGGGGCTGCTGCTGTATACTACCACTGGGGCTACTGTATATACCTCTGGGGCTGCTGTATACCACACTGCTGGGGGCTGTATACCTGTGCTGGGGTCCACCCTCGGCTTATACACGAGTCAATAGGTTTTCCCAGGTTTTGGGGACAAAAGTAGGGGGGTCGGCTTATACACGGGTCAGCTTATACACAAGTATATACGGTATGTGAAAGTAGCCTTAGAATTCGAGCTCCCTGTCGGTGAATCTGGGATTACCGGGTGAATCTTTGGTCCCCGTCAGAGCTGACACTCTGCTGTGTGCCTAGCCTGCAATAGCCCTCTCCCGCAAGGCACTATCAGCCTCCCTCTGACCCGTGTGACTTCAGCTTCAATAGGGAAGACTTCTCCACCAGTTAGTCAGTGCTGCCGTGTTCCTTAGACTCGGTGCTGCTGGTCTGTCTTTTTCCTCACACTCCCCTGGGGTGCTGGCTATGGACGAGCTTTCTCTCCATGTTTTCTGTGACTCTGTCGATTATGCACCTCCATCAGCCCCACTCCTCCAGAATGTGTGTCTCTGTCTTTCTGTTCTTGTGTCTTTTCTGGTCAGCTCTCTGTGTCTTGGTTGCTCAGCCTACTGTAGCCTACTTGGTCTTTACTGGTCGGCACCCTCGGCCTACTAACTCCTTCCTCCTCCTCTTCCTCTACTTGTACCTTCTGTCACCTGACCTACTTGCGTTCCTACCCACTGTCCTCTAAACCCACCACCCCTTGCCCACCTAGAGTTCCGGGCTCCAGGTCGGGTGCTGCCTCCTAGTGGTGTGTGGGATGTCTGTGAGGGTGTTTAGTACATAAACTGTCTTTTCCTCCTACCTGGCTGCAGTTCCCTATGTGGCCACCCTGGTCGCAGGGACTTGCAGGACAGTCTATGGAGGGGGCAGGATCAGGGGTGGCAATAACAGTCACACATAGGGTTGATGTTTCCGTACCTTTTACTGATGATTCAGGTATTGTCCAGGGTACAGTCTCTGATGGTACGGGTACAGGTGGTCTGGCACAGTTCAGGATCTCCACACCTGGCGACTTATGAGGCCTCCCTGCTGCACTGTGTCCGTTTTGGTCCCAGGCTGACGCTAAGCCCTGACCCTCTTTTGCTGTCCTCACTTGTATGGCAGGCGGTGAGAGTCGTGCTGTGGGGCACCACTGTATCCACTGTGGTCCCTGGCTCTGCTAAGTGGCTGTGCCTCAAGTGCTGCTGTGGCCAGGAGACCTGAAGTCTTGGGCTCCGGTGTCCGGTTTCAGGCACTGTTCCTCCCGTACGAACCGGTATGGCTCCACTCCCCTGGCTTCCTCTCCTTGCCTCCGACCCTTGCTCTTGGGTCCCTCATTCTATCTGGTAGCTCTCACTAGTACAGGCTTAGCGCAGCTCCGTCACCAGGATGTCTTCACATTCCTCCCTCGAACTGAACTCTCTGACTCCGTCTTCAAGCCTGATTTTATAGGGGACCTTGCCTGAACTTGGCTTGTAGAGCTCCCCCTTCAAGTCTGGAGTGGAAGGTGTTGTGTGCGGGCTTACTTGATGTGGAGATCCTTCTCTGTCACAGGTGTATCTGTGGCAACCGAACCCTGGGGTGCCACATATTGTGTTAGTGGTTTGTCACAGTATCCAATCTATAAATAAATAGTAGTTTCTAATGACAGTAATGCATTTTAACAGAAGGGCTCAGGATATAGCATTTACCCCTTGTTCAACCCTTAATGGCAGACTCAATTTACATTACATAAACACAAGGAGAACCAGAGTCTTTTTATGCTCAAAAAATTAATTCAAGTTTATTACAAAAAAGCACTCAATTAAAAGTGCAAGTTTTTGGCTGATGATACAGATAGTGCTTTAAAGCACAGTGTGATATTACAGATAGCATACACAGTATTGCACTTCACCACCTTTTCATATTGCACAATTCCCATATATAATCATGGCATGGGAGGCATTAGGTGGAGGCATCCCCTATTCTATCCTGCACTGCGTGCAGTTGCATTTTCGGTATGCTATGACGCCATGACTTGATGGGGCCTAATTTGTTGAATACCATGTATTATACACCCTGTCCACTAGGCCTAATCAAGTCACTTACCTACCTCTCTTATTTCCTGTAGTAACCCACGAAACTGATAGTGGTCCCACCTGTGTGTTGCGGGGCATAACTTTGATGGGAACGCTTACACGAGCTTTTAGTTTATCCGGCCTACTAGGCCCAAACAGGTCTCTGACCTACCCTCTCTATTATTTCTTGTAGTACTCCACGAAACTGATAATGGTCCCACCGATGTGTGGCAGGGTATATCATTGATGGGAGCGCTTGCATGAGCTTTGACTTCATGTCGCCCTCTAGGCCCAAACAGGTCTCTGACCTACCTCTCCATTATTTCCTGTAGTACTCCACAAAACTAATGGTGGTCCCAACTGAGTGTGGCGGGGCATATCATTGATGGGAATGCTTGCAAGAGCTTTATATTTATGTGGCCCTCTAGGCCCAAAACAGGTCTCTGACCTACCTCTCCATTAATTCATGCAGTACTCCACAAAACTAATGGTGGTCCCACCTGAGTGTGGCGGGGCATATCATTGATGGGAATGCTTGCAAGAGCTTTGAATTTATGTGACTCTCTAGGCCCAAACAGGTCTCCGACTTACCTCTCCATTTATTCATGTAGTACTCCACAAAACTATTGGTGGTCCCACCTGTGTGTAGCGGGTCATATCATTAATGGGAACACTTGCATGAGCTTTGAATTTATCTGGCCAACTAGACCCAAACAGGTCACTTACCTCTCTTACTTCCTGCAGTAATCCACGAAACTGATAGTGGTCCCACCTGTGTGTGGTGGGGTACATCATTGATGGGAGCATGAGCTTTGAGTTTATCCCGCCTACTAGGCCCAAACAGGTCTCTGACCTACCTCTCTATTATTTCCTGTAATACTCCACGAAACTGATGGTGGTCCCACCGGTGTGTGGCAGGGTATATCATTGATGGGAGCGCTTGCATGAGCTTTGAATTTATCTGGCCCACTAGACCCAAACAGGTCACTTACCTACCTCTATCTTATTTCCTGTAGTAATCCACGAAACTGATAGTGGTCCCACCTGTGTGTGGCGGGGCATAACTTTGATGGGAGCGCTTGCATGAGCTTTGAGTTCATCCAGCCTACTAGGCTCAAACAGGTCTCTGACCTCCCTATTATTTCCTTTAATATTCCATGAAACTGATGGTGGTCCCAACAGTGTGTGGAAGGGCATAACATTGACGGGAGCACTTGCATGTGCTTCGAGGGGATCCGGCCCACTAGGCCTATTCAGGTCACTGACCTACCTCTCTAGTTTTTCCTGTAATACTTCACAAAACTTATAGTTGCTGACCAATGTTTAACCTTGAAATGCTAGGCCAGGTCCTGTTCCAGACCCTGTGCCATGCATGCAGGCTGGACCATTCAGCAATTTTTGGTCTGGGACAATTGATGCCATATTGCTGTAGGTGTGACCATTTGAAAAGAGTAAGGATTCTTGTTGGAGTCCCCTTGCTATGTTTTACATGATTTAAGAAGGGTGTGACATACCTGTGTCTCATCCTCCTTTTACTCTTCCACCTCTTTTTACTTAATGTAGAAAACTAACGCCACTTTGCCTCTGACTATTTGTATTGTGTTTGGATTGTTGTCACTTTTTCTGGTGTTTGTTGTCCATTCTGAGTAATTTGGCAGCTTTTGGAGACCTTTGAAGGTGTTTTCTATGTGTTTGCTGTAGCCTGTCATTGATTTCAATGGGGTTTGCGGTGTTCGACGAACATTCGATGAACATTCGAAGAACAAATTAATAATTTGACAAATTTAACCGAATTCGAACAATGAGGTGGTGGCTCATCACTACTCTTCACCATCTGCTGTGAAACTAGCATTGCTGTGTATGTCAAAATAAGGCAAAAGTGTTATTCATCCTTAGATCGGATGATATTCCAGTTACGCTCTGCTAGTCTCCTGAGCATTGCAGTTTATGGCTGCTCCTGCCATGAGGTGAGATGAGCGTCTCGCTTTAGGCAAGAGGTGCTTCTCCTTCTCCTTTTACCCCAATTGCAAGGGTTTCCTCACTGGCAGGTGTGCTGGGTTCAGGCCTAATATGGCTTTAGAACCGGGGCTGCACACGCTCTTCACAGTTCTAAAGTGACTGCACACTCTGAAGTTTATCCCTCCAAGACTCTATTTATAGGGGGAACTGTCTCAAAGTGACCAGTGGAGCTCCCCCTAGAGGCTCGGGGTGAAACCAGGTGTTTTAAGGTGTTGTAAGTGTTGTTAGGTGTTTTGTGTGAGTGGTGAGTGTTGCTTGCTGTTAGCTCCATTCATGCCCTAAGGAGTTCTGTGGTGCCCAACAAGGTGCCAGGGTGCCACATTCCCCCTTAGTTAACCTTAGTTCTCCCGGCTGAGCAAAAAGTTCTTTTTACAACTTAACACTAAGCATTTTATAACAGAGTCTTAAAGAAAAATACAAAAATCACTGAAAAAGGAAAGGAAAAATATGAAAAAGGTGAAAAGCAGTCCATACGGCACTAGTCCATCTGCTGCAGGCTGGAAAAGGTAAAGTTTTGGTCACACAAGTCCTGTGACAATTGTCCAAAGTTTATGAGAAGGGAAAAAGGTAAAGTCCACACATATTTAAACTTTATACATTCCCTACGGGTGTCTCTGCTTGGGAGGCCGGTACTAACCTTCTTTACCTTACCAGGCGCTTGCTGTCCCAAACTTAATATACTTGGGACAGAGCCCAGTTCCTCCACCCTTCTGTACACTACTTTTTACAGGTTTTGAAAACATTTACTATATACAAACACTTACAGGTACTATATTCCATTACATTTTAAACCCATTCTCCAAGTTTGTTTGGGGCTTGTCCTAATGTACTACGTGTGGATTTGCGTAGTGTAGGTGTCTCAAAAGCTGTTGGTGTAGTGTACGAAGTGGTTCTTAATTCTCTACTTCTGCTTTGTGTAAGGCCATAGTAAGTGCGTAACCGATCTACTGGACTATCCTCTGAAGGTAGTTGTGTAGGAATTTGGTCTCTTACTGTGGGACTAGCAGGTTCACCGATTACAGGAATCTCAAGTTCCAAAATAACAGGCTTCAAATCATGCACTTGAACTTGTTCTTGTTGGTTAGGAATTGGAATTGGTTGATTTTCTACAGGCTGGTAGAAATGCATAACTGGTATGATGTATGCACCATCGCATTGTGGCCAGTCAGCAGGTAAGTATCCAATGTCTGTAAGGACTAGATTTTCTTGATTTTCTTCTTCTGTAGTTACTGCAGTAGGATAACTTGTTACTTGTGGGATTAACTGTGGTGGACATTTCTTCAAACGGTCCCTTGAAACAGTTGCAAAAGTATTCCCATTATCTTTGCTGAAAACGCAGGTTTTGGAATTGTCATACTGTGATGGCATAATGGTATAGGGTTCAGATTCCCAACTGTTATCCAATTTGTTGGTTTTTCGCTTTCTTTTTAGCACTAAGTCACCTGTTGCAAAGGGTTCTGCTGAGGCGTGCTTGTTAAAGTCTCTTTCTTGTTTGGTTCTGCTGATTTCTAGGTTTCTTTCTATGCTCTCTTGTACTTTTCTGTACTGTTCTTGGCGTTGACTGACCCAGTCGTCATCAGAAGAATCTTCTGTGGGTTCAATGGTTCCCATCTGTAAATCAATAGGCAATTTACCTGGCCTTGCTCGCATCAAGTAAGCAGGTGTGTAGTTAGTTGAACTGACAGGTATGTGGTTGTAGATGTCCACGAGATCTGGAAGTTTCTCCGGCCATTGATTTCTCTCATCAACTGGTAAGGTCTTGAGCATGTCAATGACTATGTGGTTCATCTTCTCACATAAACCGTTCATCTGGGGATGATAAGGTGTGGTGAGGATCTTTTTACACCCATATAGTCCTAAGAATTCTTGAAACAGAGCTAATTCGAAGGCTGGCCCTTGGTCAGTCAAGACTTGGTCTGGATACCCATGGGGGCGACAGAAGTAACTCTGGAACACTTTGGCTGCTACCTCAACAGTTAAGTCCTTAACTGGAACTACTACCAGGAATCTTGAATAGTGGTCAACAATGGTGAGAGCGTAAGTGTACCCGGTTCGACTTGGGGTAAGCTTCACGTGGTCAAGAGCAACTATATCAAGAGGTTTGGTGGTAACAATTGGCTGCAACGGAGCTTTCTGCGTTAGGTGGTCTTTCCTTCGTAGGTGACATGGTCCACAATTTTTACAGCACTTGTCAATTGAGCCTTGCATACCGACCCAGTAGAACCGATCTTTTAGGAGTCTCTCCAGCTTCTTCCATCCAAAGTGTCCGGCATCATCATGGTATGCTTCAAGGATCATTTGGACTTCAGTCTTGGGAACTACAATCTGCCAGATTAGTTCGTGGGTTCTTGGATTGAGGTATCTTCTGCATAGTTTACCTTGGTAGACAAACAACCTTCCTTTCTCTTTCCACAGGCGTTTAGCTGTTTGTGAGGCATCAGGGTCCATGTTGGCGTGTTCTTGAGTAATCAGCTCTCTTACTAGGCTGACATCTGGATCGTTGGCTTGAACCTCCTTCCAGTCATGGTGAGGTAAAGGGTTCACCGTCCTCTCTACACGTTTATGGTCCCTCTGATGACACGTTGCTGTACCCGTACGGTGGAAAGCAGGTAGTTCAATCTCTTCCAGGTCATCTATGTCTTTTCCCTCTTCAGGAAGGTTAGGCATTCGGGACAGGGTATCAGCATTGCCGTTCTTGTGACCTGCCCGGTACTTTACCGTGAAATCATAGTTTGAGAGTCTTGCTACCCAACGCTGTTCTAGGGCTCCCAGCTTTGCAGTCTCTAAATGAGTTAGAGGGTTGTTATCTGTGAAAGCTGTGAACGGGGCGGATGCCAGGTAATGCTTGAAACGCTCTGTGATTGCCCAGACCAGGGCCTGGAACTCTAGCTTGAATGAGCTGTAGTTCTCCGGGTTCCTTTCCGTGGGACGGAGCTTCCTGCTGGCGTAGGCTATCACCTTCTCCTTGCCCTGCTGGCGTTGAGCTAGGACGGCTCCTAGGCCTTCATTGCTTGCATCAGTATACAATAAAAACGGGAGATTGTAATCAGGATAGGTCAGGATTTCTTCTCCAGTGAGAGCGTCTTTCAGCTTCTGGAAGGATTGTTCCTGTTCTGGTCCCCAGTGGAATGGGGGTCCCCTGATTTTGCCGTTTTTGGACTGACCTACTAAGAGATCTTGCATGGGTTCTGCTATCTTGGTATAGCCTTTGATGAAGCGTCGGTAGTACCTGACCAGTCCTAGAAATTGACGTACCTCTTTGTGAGAAGTGGGTGCTGGCCAGTCCTTGATGACGGTTACTTTATCCGGATCCGGTGCTACGCCTTCAGCACTGACCACATGTCCTAAGTATTGGACCTTGGGTTTCAGCAGGTGGCACTTGGACGGTTTCAGTTTCATCCCGTACTTGGACAGTGACTCAAACACTTCACTCAGGTGTTGTAGGTGGTCATCATAGGTCTGAGAGTATACAATGACATCATCAAGGTATAACAAGACAGTTTCAAAGTTCTTGTGGCCCAAACAACACTCCATCAGCCTCTAAATCGTTCCTGGGGCATTGCACAACCCGAATGGCATACTGTTGAACTCGCATAGTCCCATGGGGGTCGTGAAGGCTGTCTTCTCACGATCCTCCTCTGCAACGGCAACCTGCCAGTACCCACTAGTAAGATCTAATGTGGAGAAGTAGTTGGCAGACTTGAGTGCAGCTAGTGACTCTTCTATGCGGGGTAACGGGTATGCATCCTTGTGTGTGACTTTGTTGATTTGTCTGTAGTCTACGCACATCCTCATACTACCATCTTTCTTTTTAACCAGGACTAGTGGTGCTGCCCAGGGACTACAGCTATCCCTAATGACTCCTGCATTTTTCATGTCCTGATGCATCTCTTTTGCTTTTTGGTAGTGCGTGGGTGGTATAGGCCTGTACCTTTCTTTGATAGGTGCATGGTTGCCTGTAGGGATATGGTGTTGTACCCCTTTATTCCTCCCAAAGTCAAGTGGGTGTTTGCTGAACACTTGCTCATACTCCCGAACTACCCGGTACACTCCATTTTTCTGGTGAGTAGGTGTGTTGTCAATTCCTACACTGAGCTCCTGACACCATTTCTCTAACTGATCTTTGGAGTGAGGGGGTTCATCAGTGACTGTGCGGAGGATTTTACATCAATGATAGCATCATCTTTAACCTGGTATAATTTTGCGACAGTGGCATATCTAGGCAATCTGACCTCGTCATCACCGTAATTCAATATGCGTACGGGGACTCTCCCTTTTCTCACGTCGTCCAACCCTCTGGCTGTCAAGAGCGTAGGACTACTATCAGACATTACAGGTTCTACTACAGCTTGGTAGTCCTGCCCTCTGAGGCCTATGGCTGCTCGACACCAGATCATCATTTCACTTCTGGGTGGTACCACAATTGGAATGGGATCTGTGAGCCGTACTCTGCCAATTTCACCATTAGACAATGTTACCTGTTGTTGATAAACCAGAGATCGGATCTGCTTTTGGATGGCTCTCTTCTCTCTGGGTCTACCAGCTTCAACACACTGTTGGAGTAAAAACAACACTTCATCGATGCATTTAACCATAACATTTGTACCCAGTATTACATAGGGATCTTTGTTGTTTGGTTTATCCTGCACTACTAAGATACCCTGGTTCTTCAGCTGCACCCTCCCCACCCATACTGTAGCTTCCCATTGCACCTCTATTGTAACTAATATACCATTAGTGGCTTCAATGTTCAAATCAGGGTTAGGGGGTTCCAGCTTAACATCTGGCCAGAACCGCTTGTAAAGGATACTCGGGATGGTTGTCACCAGGGATCCAGTGTCTATCAAGGCGGATATAGCGATGCCATCGATGACGATTGGTAGGTATGGACAGTCTCCTACATACTTGTGTTCCCAGCTGGTTGTTGGGCCTGGACAGTCTACTCCCGGGGTTGGCCCTTCTCGCCCAGGGGTTACCCGTTTAAAGGACGGGACTGTTGAGTACGTCCTCCTAAGTCATTCTGCTGACTGGTGCAGCGTCTGTCAGGACTGCGGCGGTCTGCAGTTTTCCTCGCGGCGGCTGTGTCTTTCTCTTCATCCACGGGACATCGTCAGGGCTGTCGGCGAGCTGAATCTTGTCCGATGACCTTGCATCTGTCTTGGGTCTTCTCCCAGCTTGTAGCTTGGCCACATCCTTCATCAGCTGCTCTACATTAGCACACAGTTGCTCAAACCGGTCAGGTGTTGCAGTCTGTGCACTGGACTGAACCGTAGGGATTGGAGATGCTGCTGCCGGCACGGAAGGGGTGTCAATATGCTGCTGCTGTGAAGCGGGGTCAGGCACTGCGGCGAGCCGTTGTCCCCAAACTGTTAAGTCTCTCAAAATGTCAAACTCTGGGCCAGGATTCTGTATGGACCACCAGCTTGCTTGCTTTCTATCCTCAGATAGTCTAAGGCCCACAATAAATTGTCCAATTAGCATTTTGTTTTCATCTCTGACACAATCAGGATCAACTTGTTTTAACAGTCTTAATGCTTCTTGCAAGCGCAGTGAATAATCTAGGACACTTTCTTGTGCCCCTTGGTTACAACAATAGAATGACAGTCTTAATTCAGCTTCGGTATGGCTTTCAAAAACCCGGGTCAACTTAGCGAATATCTGCTCCACAGATTCCTGAGTTTCTACAGGCCAGCTGCGGCTCTGCAGCTCGGCTGCGCCCGTAAACTGTCCCATAACAACTGAAGCTCTCTGCTTACCGGTCATAGCGTACAGGTCCAGTGTTTGGCATATCTTCCTCTGGAATGTCTCCAAGGTGCTGGGTATACCGCTGTACTTAGGTAACCAGGTCGCATTCGGAACGTAAGGCAGAGATAATGGCATAATCGGAGCGGGTTGCTGTGGCATACCGCCGGCTTGTTGCTGTCCATCGGGAGGTATGTTTTGTTGTGGGGGTACCGCGTTGTTGGGAACCGGATTACTCATGGTCGCTCCCCCTTAGTTAAGCACGGCCAGTCCCTCGGTTTCAAACGGAAGTGTCGGCCTCGCAGTGAGGAGTGAGGCACCACGGGAGCTTCCGGTTCCTGCTGCGTACAGGGCAAGTCGTCAGATCTTAGGGGGCCGGGCCTATCTTCGCACCCTTTGCACAGTCGCGGCCCTTCTTTTTCCGCCTTTCGCGCAGCAATGGCGAATCAATTTTACAGTTCGGTATATACAGTCATTAAAATAGCACACAATACCCGTCGGAACGGGCCTGCTCGTATCCTGTTCATGACTCCAAATTCTGACTCACCATAGCCGGGGTGTTTCACGTCGCAGGCGTTGACTCTCCTCTTGTCACGGAACCGCGCCTGAGGCTGTGAGGCCCGGTGGTCCAGATCAATAGGGGGGATGGCTGAACAGTAGGGATTAATTGTCTTCGTGACGCCACGTGCGGGTGTTCCGGTAACTGTACCGGCGCTGCTAGGCCTCCGAGGGTTGTTAGGCAGCAAGATGGGATGCTCCCCACAGGATGAGCGGGAGTCCCCGGAGCCAGGAGCTGCACAAGATGTTGTGAGGCAGCTGGTAATACCACTGTTAAGTCCAGGAATCAAACGCAGACACATTAACGTCCTTTTAGGTACCTTTACTGGTTGTTATCAGGTACACTCGGACCGGGATAGTGAAGTTGACACTCCTGGACATTCACAGCAAGCAGTTGTTGTAGGCTTCCTTTCTCTATCTCTCTGATTAAGGTCGGGTGGATGTGGAATCCAGCCGGACCGGACAGTGTGTTCAATGGAACTTGATTCACCTGGTTAGCAGCACTGAGGGCACTGTAAAGGGGTTTGAGCAGGATTAGTACTCTTCCCTGGGCTCTTGCTGGTAGGTTCTTCAGGTGGAACAGGGGGCTAAACTCCCTGTGGCTGTATACTGGTTCTCTGTGGTGGCTGGTAGCTCTCACAACTTCGGTTCCAGTAACCGGATGATGAGGGAGAGTTAAGGTAACTCTGTTGTCCCTGAGAGGTGCTTCTCCTTCTCCTTTTACCCCAATTGCAAGGGTTTCCTCACTGGCAGGTGTGCTGGGTTCAGGCCTAATATGGCTTTAGAACCGGGGCTGCATACGCTCTTCACAGTTCTAAAGTGACTGCACATTCTGAAGTTTCTCCCTCCAAGACTCTATTTATAGGGGAAACTGGCTCAAAGTGACCAGTGGAGCTCCCCTAGAGGCTCGGGGTGAAACCAGGTGCTCTAAGGTGTTGTTAGTGTTGTTAGGTGTTTTGTGTGAGTGTTGCTTGCTGTTAGCTCCATTCATGCCCTAAGGAGTTCTGTGGTGCCCAACAAGGTGCCAGGGTGCCACACAGTGGTGGTGAGATGGCACCGTAGTCATTGAAGACTGTTGGCTGTTCTGAAAAGATGGGTTTTCAGGTTCCGCTTGAAGCTTCCGAGTGTAGGGGACAGTTGGACGTTTTGGGGTGCAGAATTCTAGAAAATGAGGGATGCTCGGGTGAAGATTTGCAGCTGGTTAGGTGAGGAACGTACAAGTGTGGAGGAAAGAAGAATGTCTTGGGAGGATCGAAGATTACAAGTTGGATGATAATGGGAGATTAGTTCAGAGATATATGAGGGAGACAGATTGTAGATGGCTTTGTAAGTCAATGTAGTAGTTTGAATTGGATAGGCTGGGGGATTGGGAGCCAGTGGAGGGATTTACACAGGGGAGAAGTGGGGGAGCAGCGAGGACAGAGGTGGATTAGTTGGGCAGAATAGTTAAGAACAGATTGGAGAGGTGAAGAGTGTTAGCAGGGAGGCCACCGAGGAGGAGGTTGCAGTAGTCGAGACGGGAGATGATGAGGGCATGCACTAGTAGTTTAGTAGATTGAGGGTTGAGGAAGAGATGGATTCTGGAAGTCAAGGGTTACTCCGAAGCAGTGGACTTCAGGTACAGGGCAAAGTGTGATGTCATTTATTGTGATAGACAGATCAGGTATAGGAGGTGCATGAGATGGGGAAAGATGATGAGTTCAGTTTTGTTTACATTTAGTTTAAGGAAGCGATATGGAGGATATGGCTGATAGACACTCTGGGATTCTGGGCAGCAGAGAGGTGAAGTCTGGGCCAGAGAGATAGATCTGAGTGTCATCAGCATACAGGTGGTACTGGAATCCATGGGACTTTATATGTGGACAACGCCCTACTGGATCTCACCCGGACTTGCCCCGGCTTACTTAGCCCTGTCGGATCTCACCCAGCCCTGCCATCCCTCACCCGGCTCTGTGGGCTCTCACCCGGCCCTGCCATCCCTCACCCGGCTCCCTCCCTGCCCTGTAATGTAAGTGGAGCTATGAAATAGTATAAAAAATATAATATATAAAAAGATGCAAAATAATTTATAAAATAATACAATGTGAAACATACGTATATAATGTATAAAAAAAAATAATGTATAAAAAATATGTTAAAAAATATCTTATATTAAAAAAAAATATATAAATGTAAGTGTAAAGCTATGAAATAAAATAAAAAAGTATAGTATATAAAAAATGTAAGTGTGGAGCTATAAAATAATATAATATATAATTGTGGAGCTATAAATAAGTGTGGAGCTATAAAATAATGTAAAAATATACCGTATATACTCGTGTATAAGCCGACCCGTGTATAAGCCGACCCCCCTACTTTTGCCCCCAAAACCTGGGAAAATCTATTGACTCGTGTAGAAGCCGAGGGTGGACCCTAGCACAAGTATACAGCCCCAGCAGTGTGGTATACACCAGTCCCAGAGGTAGATACAGCAGCCCCAGTGGTAGTATACACGCAGCCCCAGTAGTATATACAGCCCCAGTGGTAGTATATACAGCCCCAGTGGTAGTATACAGGGCCCCAGAGGTATATAGCAGCCCCAGCGGTAGTATACAGGGCCCCAGAGGTATATAGCAGCCCCAGTGGTAGTATACAGGGCCCCAGAGGTATATAGCAGCCCCAGTGGTAGTATACAGGGCCCCAGAGGTATATAGCAGCCCCAGCGGTAGTATACAGGGCCCCAGAGGTATATAGCAGCCCCAGTGGTAGTATACAGGGCCCCAGAGGTATATAGCAGCCCCAGTGGTAGTATACAGTGCCCCAGAGGTATATAGCAGCCCCAGTGGTAGTATACAGGGCCCCAGAGGTATATAGCAGCCCCAGTGGTAGTATACAGTGCCCCAGAGGTATATAGCAGCCCCAGTGGTAGTATACAGGGCCCCAGAGGTATATAGCAGCCCCAGTGGTAGTATACAGTGCCCCAGAGGTATATAGCAGCCCCAGTGGTAGTATACAGGGCCCCAGAGGTATATAGCAGCCCCAGTGGTAGTATACAGTGCCCCAGAGGTATATAGCAGCCCCAGTGGTAGTATACAGGGCCCCAGAGGTATATAGCAGCCCCAGTGGTAGTATACAGTGCCCCAGAGGTATATAGCAGCCCCAGCGGTAGTATACAGGCAGCCCCAGTAATGCAGGCCCCCCCCAGCGTCTCTCCGGTCACCTGTAAAGCAAGCTATACTTATCAGTGTCCCGCTCGCACCCGCCGCTGCCGACATCCGCGATCCTCCATCTTCATGCGACTCCTCTTCCTGTTTCCTGTGCGCGTCGCCGGGAATGACGTCATTGCCGGCGACGCGCACAGAAACAGGAAGAGGAGTCGCATGAAGATGGAGGATCGTGGATGTCGGCAGCGGCGGGTGCGAGCGGGACACTGATAAGTATAGCTTGCTTTACAGGTGACCGGAGAGACGCTGGGGGGGGCCTGCATTACTGGGGATGCGGGGGCTGCTGTATACCGATGTATACATCGGTATGTACCGATGTATACATCGGTATACAGCACTGACTCGCGTATAAGCCGAGGGGGGTACTTTTCAGCCCAATTTTTGGGCTGAAAAACTCGGCTTATACGCGAGTATATACGGTAATACATACAAAAATGTAATATAATTTATAAAAAAAATGATATATATTCACATATATAATGTATAAAAAATATAATATATAACAAATATAATATTTAAAAAAAATATATAAAAAAATAAAATTAATAAAAAATATAATAATATAAAAAAATTATAAAGAATATAATATATATATATTTTTTTAAATGACACATACACACATATATAAAAAATATAATATATTACAAAAATATAATCTAATTTATAAAAAATTATAATAAATATAAAAACTATAATATATATATAAAAAAATAATATAATATGTAAGTGTGGAACTATGAAATAATATAAAAAATATAATATTTATACAAAATAATATAAGATACAATTTATAAATAATATATATGAGAAATACATACACATATATAATGTCTAAAAATATAATATATTAAAAATATAATCTAATTTATAAAAAATATAATAAATATAGAAAATCAGCTCTGAGGGCCCTCACCCGGTGCTGCTGAACCTCACCTGGCTCTGCCAACTCTCACTTGGCTCTGCCGGCCCTCATCTGGCCCAGCCAGCTCTGACCCTTCCCTGCCGGCTCTCACGCAGTCCTTCCCCGGCCCTGCTGACTGTCACCCGGGTCTGACTCGGCCCTGCTGCCGACTCTCACCCATAAATATAATATATGTAAAAATATAAAACATCCAAAAATATAATATCATTTATAAAAAAAATGATACATACACACATATATAATGTATAAAATATATTAAAAATATATAATATAATTTATAAAAAATATATTAAATAAAAAAAATATAATATGTAAGTATAATGCTATAAAATAATATAAAATATAATATATATAAAAAATATAATGTAGAAAATATATAATTTCTAAAAAAAAATACAATGATACATACACATATGTAATGTATAAAAAATATAAAATGTACAAATATATATTAAAAAATATAATATATATAAAAGTATAATATAAAAATATATATTTAAAATATGGTATTTATACATAATATATATGAGAAATACATACACATATATATATAATGTATAAAAAATATAATGTATTAAAAATATAATCTAATTGATAAAAAATATAATATATATAGAAAACATGTTTATTTAAAAAATATAATATAGAATGTAAGTGTGGAGCTATGAAATAATATAAAACATTTAATATATATAAAAAATGTAAGTGTGGAGCTATAAAATAATATAAAATAAAATAAATGTAAAAATATATACAAAAATATAGAATAATTTATAAAAAATATATGATACACATAATGTATAAAAAATGTAAACATTAAAAAACAATATATAATTTATAAAAAATACTGTAATTATTAAAAATAAATATATATAATATATATAAATATAATATATTTAAAAATGTAATATAATTTATAAAAAAAATACAATATGATACATATATATATATAAAATGTATAAAGAAAATGTATAAAAACATAATAAAAAACTATAATGTGTACAGAATATAATTTATAAAAAAATTACAATAAGATAAAAAGATTATATAGAAATATAATTATAAAAAAAATGTCGGCTCTCACTTGGTCCTGCCTGCTCTCACCCAGCCCTACCCGGCCCTGCCGTCTCTCACCCAGCCATGCTGTCCCTCAACCGGCTCTCACTCCACCTTACCGGCTCTCACCCAGCATTACCCGGCCCTGCCGCCTCTCACCCAGCTCTCACCCATCCCTGCCGTCACTCACCTGGCTCTCACTCGGCCCAGCCGGCTCTCACCCAGCTCTGCCGTCCCTCACCCAGCTCTGACTTAGTCCTGCCGACTCTCACCCAGCCCTACCCGGCCCTGCCGACTCTCACCTGGCCCTGCTGGTGTCGGGCCCACTGGGACAGGGGGTCACTCTCGCCTCCGAGATTCCCTTTACTCTGCAGCCAGGTCTCTCTCTGTGACCCCTCACACAATCTCTGTGTCCTTTCCGGGCTGTTAACTTTCTGTGAACACATGGTGGGTGTCTCCGGACAGTATGGCGGTGACTCGGGCCCCTGTGGGTCCTCCTGGTCGTCACTGAGCTGCCTGTCCTTTGGGGTAGGGACCCTAACGTGTAGCTGTGGTCCCCCATCGGTGTCTGGGAATGCCGGGTAAACTACGGTCCCCTTTAGAGCCGACACTCTACTCAGCCCAGCCTCCAGTAGTCCTCAGGTGTGAGGCTCTACCAGGCTCTTTCTCTCTGCGTCTTTTAGTATGATAGGAGGGCTACTCCGCCTGCAGTCGGTCACTTCAGCTGTAAATCTAGGGCCCGGATATCACCGTCCTTCTCTCTCTCCTCACACTCCTGGTGGTATTGGCTTCGGACGTGCTTTCTCTCTCCTCTGGCTCACCCTGGCTCGGTACAGATTCTGCGCTCCTACACCTTACACTCACAGGACGTGTGAGCCTTTCTTCCTGCTCAGCTTCACTCGACTTGCTGCTGTCTTTCAGCCTGTTCTTGGTCTTTGCTGTTCAGCTCACTATGGCCTACTCTTGGTCTTTACAGCTCGGCACCCTGGGCCTACTGAACTCCTTCCTCCTCCCCCTCACTATGTATACTGTAAAGTCACCTGACTACGTGTGTGCCCAGCCCACTCCTCTAAATCCACCACCCCTCGTTTGCCTAGAGTCACCAATCTCAGGGCTGGATGCTGCCATCTACTGCACGTGAGTTGTGTGGGCTGTGAGGGTGTTGTTGTGCAACTATTGTCCTACCTGCCTGGCTGCAGTTCCCTTTGTGGCCTCATGGACGCAGGGGCGCCACACTGGCTCTCACCCAGCTCTACCAGGCCTGCCGGACCTCACTCGGCTCTGACTCGGTCCTGCCGACTCTCACCCGGCCCTACCCGGCCCTGCTGACTCTCACCCCGCCCTGACGGCTCTCACCCGGCCCTCACCGACTTTGCTGGCTCTCACCCGACCCTGCCGGCTCTCACCCAGCCCTACCGTCCCACACCTGGCTCTCACTCAACCCTGCCGGTTCTCAACCAGCCCTGCCGACTCTCACCTAGCTCTATCCAAAAAGAAAGAAGAAGGCAGCACTCATTGGACCGGTGAAGACAGGTTTCTTTATTCCAGTCGCGGTATTATATCAGGTGGATGGTGCGGGGAGGGAGGTGCAGGGATGACGGAGCCCGTTTCGAGTAGTGCTTACTCTTCAACAGATCCTGTGTACACTCAGCCCTGCCGGTTCTCAACCAGCCCTGCCGACTCTCACCCAGCTCTGCCGTCCCTCACCCAGCTCTGTCCCAGCGCTGCTGGCTCTAACCTGGCCCTACCCGGCCCATATATAATCAACATTTTTTTAAAAAAATATAGTACAAAAAATATTATATAAAATGAAAGTGGAGCTGTGAAATCATATAAAAAATATATAATTTATAAAAAACTACATTATAAAACACACATATATAATGTATAAAAAATATAATGTATTAAAATAAAAAAATAATGTAAGTGTGGAGCTATGAAATAATATAAAAATATATGTAAAAAATATAATATATACAAAAATATAATTTATAAAAAAAATGATACATACCGTACTAACAATTAGGCTGATGGGCTCAATTTAATATAAAACAAATGTAATTTTAATTCTCTAATTTGCTTTTATCATTAATATACTTTACATTTTGTAAAATGAAACTTTTTATATATTCTTACCTTATGTTGATTAACAATGTTTTAAATTGACCTTCAACCACGGTCATGGTGAGGATGGTAACGACCCCTATGATAGTGAACGCTGCCCACAGGCATGGCAGAAGCCTGGGCTCTTTGTATTCCCTCGCTGATATATATATGCTCAGTAACGCAGTGTATAGGATGCGCAGGAACCTTCTCTTCCTGTCCAAATTCAGAGAATGTGAGCAGTAGGCTGATTGCATGTCATTTCATAGCTTCCGCCTTCTATGATGCCATCATCTGCTGATGTCATCATGGAACCACTTGAGATCAGTCACTGGAGGCTTGGCCAGAGATATTCCAGTTATATTCTTGCATATTATAATTGCCTATCCAGAATTGATTGAAAGGATTGTCTACTCTTAAAGAATTGAATCTTTCTCACAAAATTAGCACCACACCTTTCCACAGGATGCGTCTAGTCTGGCCTGGCTTAAGCCTAAAAGGTGCCCTGTGCAAAACTGCCTTTTGGTGCCCCCGCTGTTGATTTTTTTCCCAGTTTCCAAGGACAACAATGCAGAGCAGAAGCCATTTTTTTACATCCTAAAAAAAATATTTCTTCACATGTATTGTACAATAAAGGCCTCCGATTTTGTACCGAAGAATGTGCACCTCAAATCCACATTAAAGAGGACCTGTCACCCCCTACTGCATGGCAAACTAAATGAACCACTGAATGCAGCATGCCTGCTGCATTCAGGGAAGGGCTCCTCCTTGTTTCTAGTTCCCCCGTACCCTGAGAAATAGACTTTACAAAGCTTACATAGAGTGAGTCCGGAGGGCATTCCTGGTTATGGAGTCAGTGCTGCCACGGGGCTTCTCCCCACCTCTGGCCGCTCTGTGCCACCTCCTGCTGCTCTGTTCCTCCTCCTGTCTGTGTGCAGCCCCCTCCTCGCCTGCGCCGCTGTGTAAGTGCCTGAGCTCATGCAGACGCACAGCAAGGCCTTCTCAGGAGCAGGAGCCGGCGTCTGATGTCATAGCTGTCGCAGAACCTCATAATGCACACCTCAGCTGCCACAGAACCTCATATTGCAAACCTCAGCTGCCGCAGATTCTCATACTGCACACCTCAGCTGCCCCAGAACCTCATACTACACACCTCAGCTGCCACAGAACCTCATACTGCACACCTCAGCTGCTGCAGAACCTCATACTGCACACCTCAGCTGCTGCAGAACCTCATACTGCACACCTCAGCTGCCGCAGAACCTCATACTACACACCTCAGCTGCCACAAAACCTCATACTGCACACCTCAGCTGCCCCAGAACCTCATACTGCACTCCTCAGCTGCCACAGAACCTCACACTACACACCTCAGCTGCCACAGAACCTCATACTGCACACTTCAGCTGCCACAGAACCTCATACTGCACATCTCAGCTGCCACAGAACCTCATACTGCACACCTCAGCTTCCCCAGAACCTTATACTGCACACTTAAGGTGCTGTAGAACCTCATACTACACACCTCAGCTGCCGCGAACCTCATACTGCACACCTCAGCTGTCCCAGAACCTCATACTGCACACCTCAGCTGCCACAACACATACCTCAGCCACTGCAGAAGCTTCTAATTCATACTTCGGAACTGCAGAACATGCCTCAGTTGCTGCAGAACCTCATAAGAGCATTATAGACTCCTCAGCTACTGCAGAACCTCATACTGCACACATTAGTTGCCGCAAAGCATTCCTGACATCTTCTCCTGCTTCTATCAATTTAAAATTATAACAATGGGAGCAGGAGGAGACGTCTGTCGTCACATGTCAACAAATCAACAAATCACGTGAGCAATCATATGACAACTGCTTGTAGTGGCAACCGAAATCCTAAAAATGAGCAAATATTCTACAGGTCAAAGTGCAGAATAACAAACATGTAAATTACACCGATATAATATACATGACTGCGGCAGGGCACATATGAGGGGAAAAATAAACATATTATATATTTATTACACCCTACATACAGTTGTGGCCAAAAGTATTGACACCCCTGCAACTCTGTCAGATAATACTCAGTTTCTTCCTGAAAACGATTGCAATCACAAATTCTTTGGTATTATTATCTTCATTTAATTTGTCTTCAATGAAAAAAACACAAAAAAAATTGTCCTAAAGCCAAATTGGATATAATTCCACACCAAACATAAAAAGGGGTGGACAAAAGTATTGGCACTGTTAGAAAAATCATGTGGTGCTTCTCTAATTTGTGTAATTAACAGCACCTGTAACTTACCTGTGGCGCCTAACAGGTGTTGGCAATAACTAAATCACACTTGCAGCCAGTTGACATGGATTAAAGTTGACTCAACCTCTGTCCTGTGTCCTTGTGTGTACCACATTGAGCATGGAGAAAAGAAAGAAGACCAAAGAACTGTCTGAGGACTTGAGAAACCAAATTTTGAGGAAGCATGAGCAATCTCAAGGCTAAAAGTCCATCCCCAAAGACCTGAATGTTCCTGTGTCTACCGTGCGCAGTGTCATCAAGAAGTTTAAAGCCCATGGCACTGTGGCTAACCTCCCTAGATGTGGACGGAAAAGAAAAATTGGCGAGAGATTTCAACGCAAGATTGTGCGGATGGTGGATAAAGAACCTTGACTAACATCCAAACAAGTTCAAGCTGCCCTGCAGTCCAAGGGTACAACAGTGTCAACCCGTACTATCCGTCGGCATCTGAATGAAAAGGGACTGTATGGTAGGATACCCAGGAAGACTCCACTTCTTACCCAGAGACATAAAAAAGCCAGGCTGGAGTTTGCCAAAACGTATCTGAGAAAGCCTAAAACGTTTTGGAAGAATGTTCTCTGGTCAGATGAGACAAAAGTAGAGCTTTTTGGGCAAAGGCATCAACATAGAGTTTACAGGAGAAAAAAAGAGGCATTCAAAGAAAAGAACACGGTCCCTACAGTCAAACATGGAGGAGGTTCCCTGTTGTTTTGGGGTTGCTTTGCTGCCTCTGGCGCTGGACTGCTTGACCGTGTGCATGGCATTATGAAGTCTGAAGACTACCAACAAATTTTGCAGCATAATGTAGGGCCCAGTGTGAGAAAGCTGGGTCTCCCTCAGAGGTCATGGGTCTTCCAGCAGGACAATGACCCAAAAAACACTTCAAAAAGCATTAGAAAATGGTTTCAAAGAAAGCACTGGAGACTTCTAAGGTGGTCAGCAATGAGTCCAGACCTGAATCCCATAGAACACCTGTGGAGAGATTCTTAGGCACAGGGCCTAAGAAGATCCAGTAAGAGCTGCAGTTGTGGCAAAAGGGCTCAAGGATTCCTCTTTTCCCCTGGCTACCTCCACAGAAACTTCTAGGGTAGGGGTGGCCAACTACAGTCCTTAAAGACTGAAAACAATACACGTTTTCAGGATTTCCTTAGCATTCCTAAGCATTGTTAATTTAAGGTGATGATTCCAGCACTTTGTGCAATGCTAGGTAACTCCTGGCCAGCTTTGTACTACAGAAGTTTGTGTAGTGTCTTGCATACCACAGAACATCAGGCCAGAGGCTTGTAGCTTGTTTGCCAGTCTCTGTAGGGCAAAAGCAAAGTACCTGTTTGCAGAAACTGTCCAGCACACAAAGAGTGAAGTAAAAACGTTGTAGAAAAAGAATTCAGGATCATTGAAGCGCAGTAGTGCAAAACGGCCGTCACCGGTCTTGCCTTGTACTCTTGCACCTTACATGTTCTCCCCCACTGCCTGGACTCCTGTTATGGGGTAACTTTTTCTGTACAAGCACTTTTTCAACAGATTCAACCACCCAGCAGCTGAGCTTTCTCCCTGAACAACATCTTTGATACTGCAGTGTGTCTGGCCTTCCGGGACATGGTGAGTGAACCCATATTTCCCCAGTGCCAATTTCTGAATGCGTTTTCTTTGTGTATTTAAAAAAAAAAAAAACTTTACTGTAGCAACTTTTGAAAAAAGGCCATAGTCGTACATAATATCATTAGTAACATCAGACTCAAACAGTAATAATTTTAACATAGGCACTTAGCACAGGCTATAATAGGTTTCAAATACATATATTTTAATATACACAGTGTGAGGCATGCCGGCTCTATAGCATGTGGCCGGTATGACTCACATGGCCTGCTGCAATCTGGGTGATTGCTGGACCTAGCAGTCCACACAGGGGTAAGTGTGAGTTAGCTCTGTAGTGGTGCACACAGGGTTAACGGCAGCTAGGTCTGTGCATGAGTGAGTGGTGCTGATTGCCACTGTGTGCAGGTGTGGGTTGTCAGGCAGGATATTAGGCTGCCTTGTGTTGTGAGCTGAGAGATTGGACCATTCAGTCTGTGTGAGAGAGAGCGCAGCACAGAGCATCTGAGGGAGGGGAGTACATGTCCTGTGGAGATGAGTGGAGCCATAAGGCCAGAAGGCAGAGGGTTTTGCAGCACCTGTAATTGGGAAGACTGGCTGAACCTGGAGGGGCTCGCGAAGGTGTGTTTGGTGCAGCCGCTGTCCTGGAGGTCTGGGCCTGTGATGACGGACTTGGAAGTTGCTGGCGACCTGGTAAGACACGTGCTGAGGAGTCCTTGGGGGTGCCTGGCTTGCCCTGGAACTCAGGTAGCTAAACCTGGATCTGGGCCTGGTTCTGAACGGTGTCATGTACAAGGGCCGCTGTGTGTGTTTCCCAGAATGAGTGCTGGGACAGTACAGAGCAGCAGGAGCTCTGTGTGGTGGCTGTGAGGAGCTTAGCAGCCTGTATGCATGGACTGAACTACTCCAAGGGGAACTTGGCCAAGAAAGAGTTTGGCCGTGGGTCAGAGACCGTACAGGCCTGTGTGAATGAACAGGAGTGTACTGGCTGTGCCTGGACACCTGTGGGGCTGTGAATGACCTGTAGGTTCCCTATATAATGAGCACTGTAATTACGTTGAGTGTTGTACAGACTGTCCTGTGCAATTATGTTACGTTGATGTAAATAGTACCGGGGTGGGCGTTATCGCCAGTGGGGCCGACTGTAATGTCACAAAAATTCCGTTGACAAATATAGTGTGATGCATCTTATCAAATATAAATAGTGTGATCTGTCC
Source organism: Allobates femoralis (assembly GCA_033576535.1). Taxonomy (NCBI): domain Eukaryota; kingdom Metazoa; phylum Chordata; class Amphibia; order Anura; family Aromobatidae; genus Allobates; species Allobates femoralis. The sequence goes on along the minus strand of JARQOC010000001.1, from coordinate 71,891,735 downwards.
TATCAAATGTAACATTGTTATATATGTAGTTCTGATGTAAATATTGTTATGTACAAAGTGGGGATAAGGCTAGGCGGCCATAGCCGCCATAGGGAGCTATGATTAGTGCTCCTTATGTTCTATAGCGCTGTAATCAGGGCTCCTGTGATATAAGCCTTCTGAAGGGTTTATGTGAACTGTAAGGTGCTGTTATGTGAGATGTTATGTCAGGTAGATTAGTGTTACTATGTGGGTGTACTATGTATTATATGTGATGTAAGCAGTTTATGAGTTATAATAAACTGCTACATAATGTTTAAAGTAGATTATAATGTTTAAACATTGTTTAAAACATTGGTTTGGTGTCATTTCCGTTGCCAAGCGAGCCCCTAGGTGAGCGGTACCTCACAACGGTTTATAAGGAAAGTCCCACAGGGATCAGCAGGCTCCATTACAATGGTGCAAAGTCCATTAAGGGCTCTGAGGTGTAGTCCAAAGGCTGCACTCCCTCTAATCCAGCAGGGGGAAGCACAACTGGTGCTAAACTTGGGAAGGGGAGAAATAAATTGAATAAAAAATAGGACTTTCTCTTCTAAAAACTCAAAACAACTGAAAAAATTCTTTCTCCGGACAAAATACAAACTAAAGGACGGGGTCAGTGACCCAACAACATGCCTTTTTTAGGGACGTCCACTTTAATTGGAGTAAATACTCCCTTGCAGCTTTCTCATCACTGTCTGGCATGAAGGTCCCCATTCCTCATGGTAATCTGCTGCAGGGTGGTCTCGGAGGGTCACAGGGGCTACTCCTCCAGGGGCATTCTCCGCAACCATCTTCTATCAACACACCCTATCATGGCCACTGCTAGAGAAGAGGATGGAGGAAATAGAGGCCAACCACCCCCTCTAGGAGAGACTGGTGCAACTTCGGCAACACCGACAGGCCCTTCTGGATCGATGGCCCCTTTGGGTTTGGGTTCAGCTGGCTGGCTAACCAAGAGAGGCCTGGCCTCCATCTGATGCATCAGTATTCAGGTCGGCCTCCAGCTTCCAGAATCGTAGGTGGTGGCAGTCCGATTTATGTCAACCGTGAACCACCCCTTGCTGCCCTTCACCTTCATGAAAGTGACCTCCTCCCCAACATAGAGTGTGCAAGGTCTTTTGGGAAGATGGTCACGCAGCAGGGTGGACTGGTTGATGTAGTACCAATGACCAGTACTTTCTTCAGCTATGAAGCCAAACCCCCACTGCAGGATGAATGTCACCACCATGCCTTGGATACACTGGTCATCAAAGTAATTGGCCTTTGGTCCATGCAACCACTCATGGGTGATGGCATCCATGAACCAAATGTCAAGAAAGGAGACAGGCTGAGGTGGTACATGCCGTATCGGATAATTGTTTGGAGGGGGTAGGGGTCCCCACATGGCATTTTCCCAGTCAAAGGCCTCTGGCTACACAAGCCTGGGAAACAGGACTTTCTGCCTCTACTACCTCCTTCTCTTCCTTGTCCTCATCCTCCTCATCATGCACCTAAATTTGCCGATCCAGCGGATGCCAGGCATGCTGCATGATCCTCCTGAGTGTGACATTTTCTGCTCTCAGCTGGCATGGGGAACGGCTCACCTCCTGACTGTGAGCTCCTCAGTACCTCCTCTGGCATACGAGCTCAGCACTGGAGCCTGACCTTGCTGCATATGAAGCCCAATGCAGGTAGCGCAGTGGAGCTCCAGGTGACATATGTGCCCTGTATGGGCATACATTGGTACACTGTAGCTGTATTGTACAGCACTGCTAAGATAAGATGGCGTCAGGCTCCCCAGTGAAGACTCTTTGCTTTGCTTAGGGGCCTGCCTCTTCCAGTGCCAGGACACAATCACCTACAGGAAATTATTGCTTACACAATCTTTTTGCCTAGCTCCTCATTAACCCCTCCCTGGGTGGGCTGCAGTAGGCACCTGACTTACAAATTCTATTCCCCATGTCACAGGTAACACCTGAGCTGGCGGTTGGGTGGAGTGATTATTGAAGCCTGACATATTTGGAGGAGAAATAAGGAAAACAAAATAGTTTATTCAGCTCACCTCCAATTCATCTGGAATGTTGAATAAGGCTAGTGGGCAGCAATGCACAGACAAGTTCAATATTAATGATACATATAACACACTTGTGCACATGCCAAAAACCTGTATTCTAAACATATGGAATGAAATTAAATAAAGTGATTGAACATTTTCAAGTAGCAGTATCCATAGTATGGTGCTTTATGAGTGTGAACAGACCTATAAGACCATGTATGTGAAGTATATAATGGCCATATACTATTTTTATATGAATTGCCAGCAGATAGATGTAGAAGAGATGGTCTCACACGCTGCTGACCCTCTGCATAAATAAATAAATTAACCTAATAAAGGTTTGATCTCCAAAAAAAATAAATAATAATAATAATAATAAAAATAATAATAAATAAATAATAATAATAAAATAAATTCTGTTAAATGGATGTTTAAATGACATTGTAAGGTTTCCGGACTTTACAGCTGAAGCCACATATGGTACTTTTTCCAAAATTCACACCCTGCAGGTGTCAAAAACACCTACAAACTCCAGGAAGCTTAAAAAATTATTTTAAAGTTCAAAATAATTCCACAGGTTGAAAGAAAACAGAAGACCCGATGACTTGGAACACTCCTAACCATATGGCTAGATGTTGTTCACAGCCAGCAGGTCTTTCAGCAATTGTTTCGTCCGGAAACAAACAACGAAAGATTTAGGGCCATTTTCAATTTCAACATTGTATCCCGAACAAAGCTGCGTTTGCCAAGTCTTTAGTAAATTGCTTGGGTTTTCAATTGTGAACCGAATCGTCAATGTTCATACTGAATTTGAAATTGGTGAACATGTTCAGGGGGAGTCCGCTCATCTCTAGTGGTGAGCACCTTGAACCCACAGGAGTTTACAAAATGAAAAAATACATTTTACCTCAAAAATGTTGCCTTAACCCCAATTTTTTTCTTTTTCACAAGGGCAACAGGAGAACATGGACCAAAGAATTAGTTGTGCAATTTCTCTGGGGTTCCCATATGTGGTAGAAAACGACTGTTTGGACACATGAGAGGGCTGAGAAGGGAAGGAGCGCCATTTGAATTTTAGAGCATCAGTTAGGCTGTAATACTTTCCTGTTGCCATGTCACAATTCAAGAGCCACTGACATACCAAAACAACAGAAACCCCCCAAAAGTGACCCACACTGGAGACTACACCTCTCAAGGAATTCATCTAGGGATGCAGTGAGCAATTTTAATTCTCAATGATTGACAGAATTGTACAACATTGGGCTGTAAATATAAACAAAAACTATTTTTTCCACTAAAATATTACTTTGGCCCCAAAGTTTTATTTCAAAAAGGGTAATAAGAGAAAGCAGACAATACAATGTGTTACACAACTTCTCCTGAGTTCGCCAATACCCCATATGCGGTCAAGAAGTCCTTTTGAGGCACACTGCAAAGGTCAGAAGGGAAGGAGCGCCATATTGCTGTTCAGATTTAGTTGGATTGGTTTAGGGGTGTCATGTCACATTGGCAGAGCCCCTGGCATGCCGAAAAAATCAGAATCCCTCCATAAGTGACCACATTTTCCAAAGTACATCCCTCAATTAATTCATCTAGGGGTTGAGTGAGTGGGCATATTCACACCACAGTTGTGTCACAGAATTTTATAATATTGGGCAGAGAAGAAAAAATAGTTACATTTTTACCACTAAAATTTTGCCTTAACCCCAGAATTCCAGTTTATACAAGGGGAATAGGTAAATAAGTAAAACACGTCCCATAGTGTGTTACACAATTTCTCCTGAACATGGCAATACCCCACATGTGACTGTACTTTTTTGGCCTCATGGCAGGGCTCAGGAGCTGAGAAGCGCTATTCATTTTTGGAGCAGAGATTTTCCTATAATAGTTTACAGACTACATTTGTAGAGTCTTTAACAGCCAGAACAGCAAAAAAAAACCTCAAGTGACCACGTTTTGGAAATTTCATCCCTCTGCGAATTCATCTTTGGGTGAAGTGATGATTTTGTCTCTGTAAAACACCCATGGAGTCAAACTCAGAATTAAAAATTGCAAATAAGCCCTTGCAGTGCCCAATACATTGTAGTGCTCATACATTATGACCAGCTCATGCTTCTGGAGAAACACACCCCATAAATTAATTGGGCTTTCCTCACTACACCAATGCCAAAAATGTTGATGTTAACTGTGTTTTAGCTAATAAGTAAGAATCCCAGCACTCGTAGTTTTTCTTTGCTCAAGGTGAATTTATTTACAGTTTGTGCACATGTATCAGGTGACATGCAGGACAAAAAGACGTTTCGGCAACCACTATGGCCTTGTTCACAAAGTCACTATAATATAAGGAAATATACAAAAAATGAATGCAGTGCAGGTGAAATATATACAATATTTATAGAGACATTCAGTCCATAGACTTATTGAAGGTATTTCAAGATTATGAATCCTTTGGCTTTTATATAAGGGAATAGTTTTAGGGGGATGTGATAGTAAACTTACAAGAGGTGGTACTAGGGCTGAAAGCATATTGAATCAGGGATTTTTCATGAGAAAAAGAATGCTATATCATTTACCTGCTAGTGTTTCAAATAGGATTGCCACCATGATGGGGAATAGTTTCCTTTGTGAAGTATACCATATATTTGCCTTAAGACTGGAGGAGGTAATCTAAAACATAATGTGTATAGTTATATACATTTCTATTGGTATATATATATTGTATGTAATATTCACATATAAATACCTCATAACTTATTTTACATAGGGAATCATCCGTTGTAGTAGTGATTAGTTCAAGGCACTGCTGTCTACTGCTTAACCAGTGAGGCGATGTGGCTTGCTGAGGAAAATAAGTTGTCTCAAAGTTCTGTCTATGAAATGATAATATATATATAGTTATTGATGTATATAATTCTCTATCAGGACTGGCATCTATATTTTAGTACCTTCTAACGGTATCCCCAGGGTGGAATCCTTTAAGGTCTGCTCTCTGTAGTTAATGCTACCCAATAGGGCTATATTGTCTAGGGAAAAAGTGTGGACACAGCATATTATAAGTTACATTGGTGGTCATGTACTTATCCTTATTGAAGTCCGTCCCCAAGTAAGTCCTGCTTACTTCTGGTGTCAGGTGTCTAATGTGCCAACACAACCAGTGCTTAGGCAGGAGATGGTGGTGTGTGACCCACTGCGCCGCAATCATATCAAACTATTGAAACAGAGGGAGTGTTACTGGATCTATACTTTGGGCACCCTAACTCTGAGGGGCATGAATAGGAAAATTGAATGGCTAAGGGCCCTTTCACATCAGCGTTTTTTGAAATTTGCGGCAGATGCGGTGAAAAAAACCGTATCTGCCGCAATTACCGCATACCGGCTGCACTTGCGGCACGGTTGCGGTAAACGCCATGCAAAGTATAGGCGTACTTGCGGCAGGTGCGGCAAGTGCGGTTTTGCACTTGCAGCAGGTGCGGCAGCGAAAAAAAAAACGCGGTCAGCCGCGTTTTTTTTCGCTGCCGCACCTGCCGCAAGTGCAAGACCGCACTTGCCGCACCTGCCGCAAGTCCCCCTATACTTTCTATGGGGATTACCGCAACCGCACCGCAAGTGCATCGGTTACGCGGCAATTGCGGCAGATGCGGTTTTTTCACCGCATCTGCCGCAAAATTCAAAAAACGCTGATGTGAAAGGGCCCTAACTCATTAAACCTTTTTTCCAGATTCCTACCTAATCATTCCTACTCTGTTCCTCCGGAAACCCCCTAAAGGGTAAGAAATATAGTCCTTTGTCACCCCCTTCCTTTTTTATTTCCCCTTTTTTCTTTATTAATTTTCATTTCTTTATATTACTTTTGCTGAACTAATCCATATGAGCGTTTGGACTCCTTGATAAGCCTGGTTTTGAGTGATCATATATGTATAAATGTATTTGCTTTCATTATCATCAAGTTTATTATCAAAAGGAATGCCATTGTCTCTATGATCATTGTCGCTACATTCCTTATGCTTTAGGTTGTGACATATCAGGTAGAACATAGAATAACTTTGTTGTTAATTTTTGTCATCAATGTACAATGAATTATTCCATCTATACATGTTTATGTAGAACAATATGGCTTATTATTATGTTTGTTCCATAGCTATAAATACTGCATGGTAATATATTTGAATAACTGGTACTTAAACTTGCATCAATCCCTCTATAGTCTCCCCACACTAATACCATCAATATGGTGCGCACTGACTGGAGAACATAAACAAAAGCTATTAACATGGCCACCAGACTACAGTACACTCTGGTCAAAACCATTGCGCAAGCGCACAATTCATCCACATCATCGGTTACCAGTAACTAAGGTAACCACATACACAAGCAGCACTGATCAGCGCCGGCTTCCCCACTGCGCACGCGCGGCTAAAAACGTCACTTCCAGTGACGCGGTGGATTGCAAACGTCACATCCGGTGACGTGGCGGAGCGCACAACATCACGTCCGGTCAGGTGACCCGCCGCTCGTACAAATTGCGGCGGGTCACACACCACCATCTCCTGCCTAAGCACTGGTTGTGTTGGCACATTAGACACCTGACACCAGAAGTAACCAGGACTTACTTGGGGACGGACTTTAATAAGGATAAGTACATGACCACCAATGTAACTTATAATATGCTGTGTCCACACTTATTCCCTAGACTATATAGCCCTATTGGGTAGCATTAACTACAGAGAGCAGACCTTAAAGGATTCCACCCTAGGGATACCATTAGAAGGTACTAAAATATAGATGCCAGTCCTGAAAGAGAATTATATACATCAATAACTATATATATATTATCATTTCATAGACAGAACTTTGAGACAACTTATTTTCCTCAGCAAGCCACATCGCCTCACTGGTTAAGCACTAGACAGCAGTGCCTTGAACTAATCACTACTACAACGGATGATTCCCTATGTAAAATAAGTTATGAGGTATCTATACGTGAATATTACATACAATATATATATACCAATAGAAATGTATATAACTATACACTAGTGATGGGCGAATCCTAAATTACTCGGAATCGCTTGACTCTAGCAAGTCCGAGCACAGGACTCGCTACTCGTTGCGAGTCTAGCGAGTCCAATGTTAATGAATGGGGAAGCGAGTAATAGCGAGTAGTGTAAGATTTACAAATCGCAGATGTGTCTCGGAAGCTTCAGCCTGAAGCAATCCTAGTTTTGTCATTTATTTGCATTGGACTCATTTACTTTGCAACTGTAATCGCTGGGAAACTCGCACAGATAAGAGTCCTGTCTTCTCTGTGTGCTGGCTGCCCCAGCTCCAGGGTCCTAGAGCCCGCCTGCTGCCTGATGTAGCAGAGCTGAGATTGTTCTCAGTCTGCTCATTCCCTGTGCATAGACATCTATATCTATACACAGGGGATGTAGCAGAGAGGACATCGCGTTTTGGACTGCGTCGGACGGAAGAGGATTTTTTTAATTAAAGATGGCTTCCCTAATGGCTTTTTTTTTTATTTCTAATAAAAATTTTTCTTTGTGTTGTGTTTTTTTTAAAACAATTTAATAGAAATTCATGGCGGTCATGTCTAATATTGGCGTGACCGCCATAAATTTCGGGCTTAGGGCCAGCTGATAATACAAAGCTGGCCCTAACCTCTTTATTACCCAGCGTGCCACCGCTACCAGGGCCGCTGGAAGAGCGGGGTTCAGCGCCAGAGGATGGCGCTTCAATGAACGCGCCATCTTCTGGGGCGGCTGCGGGCTGCAATTTGCAGCGGGGGGTGCCCAGAAAGCTGCGGATTCCAGCCCCCAGCTACTTAGCTGTACCTGGCTAGACATAAAAATTGCGCGGAGCCCCACGCATTTTTTTTAAATTATTTCATGAAATTCTGAGATTCTGACTCTGAGACTCTGACTCTGAGACTCTGACTCTGAAATTCATGAAATAATTAAAAAAAAATGCGTGGGGCTCCGCGCAATTTCTATGTCTAGCCAGGTACAGCTAAGCAGCTGGGGGCTGGAATCCGCAGCGCAGGGATGCCCAAGCTTTCTGGGCACCCCCCGCTGCAAATTGCAGCCCGCAGCCGCCCCAGAAGATGGCGCGTTCATTGAAGCGCCATCCTCTGGCGCTGAACCCCGCTCTTCCAGCGGCCCTGGTGGCGGTAGCACGCTGGGTAATAAAGGGGTTAATACCAGCTTTGTTATACATGCTGGTATTAAGCCCGAGATTCTTAATGTCAGGCCACGTTTGACCCAGCCACTAAGAATCTCCAATAAAGGGTTAAAAAAACACAACACAGAGAAAATTTTTTATTTGAAATAAAAAAAAAGCCATTAGGGACTCCATCTTTAATTAAAAAAATCCTCTTCCGTCCGACGTAGTCCAAAACGCGATGTCCTCTCTGCTACATCCCCTGTGCATAGATAGATGTCTATGCACAGGGAATGAGCAGACTGAGAACAATCTCAGCTCTGCTACATCATGTCTGTGAGCAGGCGGGCTCTAGGACCCTGGAGCTGGCAGCCTGCACAGAGAAGACAGCTGGACTCGGCTCGCAATGTAACAGCAGTTATTTGCGAGTTTCCCTGCTATCACTGGCACAGTAGCCGAGTCTAATGCAAACAATGGCAATCCTAGTTTTGTCAGCGTTTCTGACAAAACTAGGATTGATATTGATTTGCATTGGACTCGTGCGAGTAATCACTGGGAAACTCGCAGAGTACCGAGTCCTGCGAGTCCCTTACTACTCGCCGAGTAACGAGTCCTAGCGAGTAGATTCGCCCATCCCTACTATACACATTATGTTTTAGATTACCTCCTCCAGTCTTAAGGCAAATATATGGTATACTTCACAAAGGAAACTATTCCCCATCATGGTGGCAATCCTATTTGAAACACTAGCAGGTAAATGATATAGCATTCTTTTTCTCATAAAAAATCCCTGATTCAATATGCTTTCAGCCCTAGTACCACCTCTTGTAAGTTTACTATCACATCCCCCTAAAACTATTCCCTTATATATTCATAATCTTGAAATACCTTCAATAAGTCTATGGACTGAATGTCTCTGTAAATACTGTATATATTTCACCTGCACTGCATTCATTTTTTTGTATATTTCCTTATATTATAGTGACTTTGTGAACAAGGCCATAGTGGTGGCCGAAACGTCTTTTTGTCCTGCATGTCACCTGATACATGTGCACAAACTGTAAATAAATTCACCTTGAGCAAAGAAAAACTACATGACTGCTGGGATTCTTACTTATTAGCTACTACGGATCACTCGATCCTTTCCTGATAGCACCATAAAAACTCACACAGTCTGAGTGCTGGTCATTTACGACTTATTAACTGTGGTTTAGGCACATTGTGGTGCTTAGACCGGAGTTGGGCATTTGGATTTGGGAGCACAGAATTTGCTGGATTTCTATTTTGGGGGGTTCCATAGGCTAGGGCAGAGGTCCCCAACTCCAGGCCTCAGGGACCGCCAACAGTGCAGGTTTTCAGGATTTCCTTAGTATTGCACAGGTGATAATTGAATCACCTGCACTAGTGATGATTCCAACCCCTGTGCAATACTAAGGCAATCCTGAAAACGTCCCCTGTTGGCGGCCCCTGAGGCCTGGATTTGGGGACCTCTGGGCTAGGGTCTCATTTATGACCTTGAATCCATTGGAAGGATGCTTTAAAGGATGCTGTTTTTTCCCTTGCCATTGTTATGGCATTTTTTTAATTTTTAGCGCTAGCGTTAATGACTGCGTTAACTGCGTTCTTATATGTATGAAAAAAAGAAAGATTGGACATGTTGGATTTTAAGATGTCCAATCATTTTCTTAGTGTGGTGGGTAACTAGATGAGTATTTCCTCAATTGAGCGTTTATGGTTATGTCATGTAATATAGCTGGCCATTACTGCCCAGCTTATAACAACTGTCCAATAAATATTATATCACCTGTCTATAGCATAGGTGATAGATGTGTGATTCCTAAGTGTCTGACCTCTGGTCCATACAGGAGACTTCTCGTGATCGGTGGGCATCCTTGCATTCTGAACTTAGAGGATCATCTTGTGAATAGATAATTGTATGATTTCTAAGGGTCTGACCTCTAGAATCAGCACCAATTACAAGATTTGGGATCCCAGATTTCCCTATGTGAATCTCTCTGTAGTGACTATAGGAGTGCTCACATGCTCACTACCACTGCATTCACACAGGGGACATCTCTTGATTGGTACCCCGCCCTGCGGTCCGAACTCAGAGGATCATGCATCTTTTGAATAGGTGATAAATGTTGTGTGTGCCCCACTTTCTATAAAGTAGGAAAGAAAATTGAAACAGCAAATTTTCTCAAAAGTCCAGTTATAAAACATATCATTTATTGTGTATTATAAATACAATGAAAGTACAAAAAAGTGTGGCATTAAAATTGTGGCACCGCACATCGAAGGACTGTAGGTGCAGACCAAAGTGTTTCGACAATCTGTCTTATTCATGGTCTGACTCATAAGGCAGATTGTTGAAACGCGTTGGCCTGGACCTACAGTTTTTCAATGCACGGTTGTCACATTGGTCTCTCTTACTTTGGAGACTTGTGAGTGGTTCAGCATCTTAGTCTCTTTTCTGTATTGAGACTTCATATTAAATGTGTTTCTTGCCTTTGGCAGTGTTGGAGTTAATGTCAGTTTCCGTTGCTACCAAACTCCCTAGTTCTCTTTCCAGGTGTGGCTACTTTGTGATCACTCCCATCTCCTTTACATGGTCACATGAACCTGCATTCATTGCTAGTGATTGAACTCATTCCTAGCCTGGCTACCTGAGGTGTAGGTAGTACTCTGGAGAGCTGGTTGTTGCCAAGCCGCCTGTTGCCTTGCATTGTGGCAGCAGGTGTGAAGTTGCCTGGTTGTTTTCCTCTCTGTCTCCTCTTCCCCTCTTGTCTTGTTTATTGCAGTGGTTGGGAATAGTGCTCTCACCAGCCATCTACCTATTGAGGGTTTACATCAGGGCAAAGGTATCCTGCTCAGCGATGGGTGAAAGAATTTGTATATGGACGGTAGGGAGATCAGGGCACAGTCACATTGGAGTGCGGGGGGTGTTCTTTCCCCCATTCCCTATGAGCAGGGCTCCCCATTGTATTTGTTCCCCTTGTCGTGTTTCTCCTGTCTGTTGTTGGTAGTGAGCTGGACATCGTTGGTCCATGCGTCACTGTCACGCACTGTGTTCGGACGCTCCCAAATTCACGGTGTGACAATATATATTACACCCTTTTTGTACTTTCTATGAATTTTTAATATACAATATACAGTTAGGGCCAGAAATATTTGGACAGTGACACAATTTTCGCGAGTTGGGTTCTGCATGCCACCACATTGGATTTGAAATTAAACCTCTACAACAGAATTCAAGTGCAGATTGTAACGTTTAATTTGAAGGGTTGAACAAAAATATCTGATAGAAAATGTAGGAATTGTACACATTTCTTTACAAACACTCCACATTTTAGGAGGTCAAAAGTAATTGGACAAATAAACATAACCCAAACAAAATATTTTTATTTTCAATATTTTGTTGCGAATCCTTTGGAGGCAATCACTGCCTTAAGTCTGGAACCCATGGACATCACCAAACGCTGGGTTTCCTCCTTCTTAATGCTTTGCCAGGCCTTTACAGCCGCAGCCTTCAGGTCTTGCTTGTTTGTGGGTCTTTCCGTCTTAAGTCTGGATTTGAGCAAGTGAAATGCATGCTCAATTGGGTTAAGATCTGGTGATTGACTTGGCCATTGCAGAATGTTCCACTTTTTTGCACTCATGAACTCCTGGGTAGCTTTGGCTGTATGCTTGGGGTCATTGTCCATCTGTACTATGAAGCGCCGTCCAATCAACTTTGTAGCATTTGGCTGAATCTGGGCTGAAAGTATATCCCGGTACACTTCAGAATTCATCCGGCTACTCTTGTCTGCTGTTATGTCATCAATAAACACAAGTGACCCAGTGCCATTGAAAGCCATGCATGCCCATGCCATCACGTTGCCTCCACCATGTTTTACAGAGGATGTGGTGTGCCTTGGATCATGTGCCGTTCCCTTTCTTCTCCAAACTTTTTTCTTCCCATCATTCTGGTACAGGTTGATCTTTGTCTCATCTGTCCATAGAATACTTTTCCAGAACTGAGCTGGCTTCTTGAGGTGTTTTTCAGCAAAATTAACTCTGGCCTGTCTATTTTTGGAATTGATGAATGGTTTGCATCTAGATGTAAACCCTTTGTATTTACTGTCATGGAGTCTTCTCTTTACTGTTGACTTAGAGACAGATACACCTACTTCACTAAGAGTGGTCTGGACTTCAGTTGATGTTGTGAACGGGTTCTTCTTCACCAAATAAGTATGCGGTGATCATCCACCACTGTTGTCATCCGTGGATGCCCAGGCCTTTTAGAGTTCCCAAGCTCACCAGTCAATTCCTTTTTTCTCAGAATGTACCCAACTGTTGATTTTGCTACTCCAAGCATGTCTGCTATCTCTCTGATGGATTTTTTCTTTTTTTTCAGCCTCAGGATGTTATGCTTCACCTCAATTGAGAGTTCCTTTGACCGCATGTTGTCTGGTCACAGCAACAGCTTCCAAATGCAAAACCACACACCTGGAATCCACCCCTCACCTTTTAACTACTTCATTGATTACAGGTTAACGAGGGAGACGCCTTCAGAGTTAATTGCAGCCCTTAGAGTCCATTGTCCAATTACTTTTGGTCCCTTGAAAAAGAGGAGGCTATGCATTACAGAGCTATGATTCCTAAACCCTTTCTCCGATTTGGATGTGGAAACTCTCATATTGAAGCTGGGAGTGTGCACTTTCAGCCCATATTATATATATAATTGTATTTCTGAACATGTTTTTGTAAACAGCTAAAATAACAAAACTTGTGTCACTGTCCAAATATTTCTGGCCCTAACTGTATGTTAAGTTTTATACAACTGGATTTTTGAGAAAATTCACTGAATCAATATTCTTTTCTACATTTACCAAGGCAGCTCTACCTGGATCTGGGAGGAATCTCTCCCTTCCAGTGTGTGGAAACCAAGAAAAAAAGGGGTGAGCTGACAATTTCTATACATTTTTCACTTTCTATATAGGGCTTGTTAGTGAAAACAAGTTATTACCTGTCATAAGGATAGGTTAGAACAATTTAATCAGTGGGGGTCCGACCATTGAGACTTGCACCGATCATCAGATTGAAATTTTTATACCCGATATAATAAATCTGCAATATTCTTGCCCGACCATCATGAAGCAGTCAGAAAAAGCAGAAAGCAGCCATGGAAAAGAATGGCGCTGCAATAGAGCATGTGCACTGCAGGTCCAATCAATTCCAGTAAAATTGCTCCATTAGGACTCCCACCGATCAATATGTTATTACATATCCTGTGGATATGCATTTACTTGTTGCCACCAAACATCTATGTTTTGGGCTTTAACATAACATTTTCTAACAGAGACACAATCATAGAGATTTCAGCCGGACACAAGTACATGACGCCGCCGTTACACAAAATGTTGTTGACTTTTTATTGTGCAGTTGACACTCATTGACAAAAACATTGGCACTCATTCACCAGCACAGTACAAAAATACATTGGCAGAATGTCTCTTCTCTAGCTTGGCAGTGAGATGCGCATCATTATGGACCAGGGTTTGGTAGCAGTGAGATGGGCATCATCATGGACCAGGGTTTGTTGGAAGTGAGATGGGTATTGTCATGGAGCTGGGTTTGGTGACAGTGAGCTGGCATCATCATGGTGCTGGGTTCAGGTGACAGTGAGCTGGGCATCATCATGGTGCTGGGTTTTGGTGGCAGTGAGCTGGGCATCATCATGGACCAGGGTTTGTTGGAAGTGAGATGGGCATCGTCATGGAGCTGGGTGTGGTGTAAGTGAGATGGGCATCGTCATGGAGCTGGGTTTGGCGGCAGTGAGCTGGGCATCATCATGGTGCTGGGCTTAGGTGGCAGTGAGCTGGGTTTCATTATAGAATTCTGTTTACATGGCAGTGAGCTGGACATCGTCATGGAGCTTGGTTTGGTGGCAGTAAGGTGGACATTGTCAAGGAGCTGGATTTGGTAGCAGTAAGGTGGGCATTGTCATAGAGCTGATTTTGGTGGCAGAGAGATGGGCATTGTCATGGAGCTGGATTTGGTGGCAATGATCTGGGCATAGTTATGGAGCTGGGTTTGACGAGACTGAGCTGGGCATCATCATGGCGCTAGATTTGGTGGCAGTGAGCTGAGCATAGTCATGGAGCTGGGTTAGGTGGCAGTGAGCTGGGCATTGTTATAAAGCTGGGTTTGGTGTCAGTGAGCTGGGCATCGTTGTGGAGCTGAGTTTGGTGTCAGTGAGATGGACATCATCATGGAGCTGTGTTTGGTGGCAGTGACCTGGGCATAGTCATGGAGCTGGGTTTGGTGGCAGTGAGCTGGGCATCGTCGTGGAGCTGACTTTGGTGGCATTGACCTGGGCACAGTAATGGAGCTGGGTTTGGTGACAGTGAGCTGGGCATCATCATGGAGCTGGGTTTGCTGACTGTGAGCTGGGCATCATCATGAACCTGGGTTTCGTGGCAGTGACCTGGGCATAGTGATGTTGCTGGGTGTGGTGACAGTGACCTGGGCATAGTGATGTTGCTGGGTGTGGTGACAGTGACCTAGGCATAGCCATGGAGCTGGGTTTGGTGACTGTGACCTGGGCATAGTCATGGAGCTGGGTTTGGTGACTGTGACCTGGGCATAGTCATGGAGCTGGGTTTGGTGACTGTGACCTGGGCATAGTCATGGAGCTGGGTTTGGTGACAGTGAGCTGAACTTCATCATGGACCTGAGTTTGGTGGCAGTGACCTGGGCATAGTGATGTTACTGGGTGTGGTGACAGTGACCTAGGCATAGCCATGGAGCTGGGTTTGGTGACTGTGACCTGGGCATAGTCATGGAGCTGGGTTTGGTGACTGTGACCTGGGCATAGTCATGGAGCTGGGTTTGGTGACTGTGACCTGGGCATAGTCATGGAGCTGGATTTGGTGACAGCGACCTGGGCATAGTCATGGAGCTGGGTTTGGTGACTGTGACCTGGGCATAGTCATGGAGCTGGATTTGGTAGCAGTGACCTGGGCATAGTCATGGAGCTGGGTGTGGTGACAGTGAGCTGAGCTTCATCATGGAGCTGGGCTTGGTGACAGTGAGCTGAGCTTCATCATAGAGCATGTTATGGGGACATGAGAACGCTTCCTCAAAGCTCTGCCCTCGCCTGGAAAATATTCTAAGCAAAAGCATCCATGAAAAATTCAGCACAGTGTTCAGCACTGGACCGAGTCCCAGGGGCAAACTACTCGCATGGATTTTCCATGAACGTTAATTATTAACTCTTCTATTTCAGGAGTGCGTTGCTTGAACGAGGCTCAGAGAAAAAACAAGAGATCCCAAAGCCTAAACACTAAATAGAATAAAACATAAATATCAGAATGTTTCTTTTTTATTACAGTTCAATGACATTTTATTACTAAAGTTGTGGATGATTCAGCGGTAATGAGCTCATGTTGTATTTTCCCACATTCTCATGAAACTTGTCAGCTCTGCTGAGGCGTCTGCTTCAGTAAATACTTGGATACCCCATGAAATATCTATTATGGATCATTAAACTGTTTATTTAGCATTATTCCTCCTTGAAGTATATTAATAAATGGACAACTGGGTGTTACCTTTCCCCGTATCAATGGGGTATGTCCCCATGGGATCTGACACTGTCAGTACTGATTGGATGAGGACACACTATGTAGGATATGCTCACAACTAGTAACAACCTGCTGTCAATTTACCGTATTTATAATTTTCCAGGATGAAATCTAAATTATTCAACAACTAGTGCAAGTTGGGTTTATTAGAAAAATGTACAAACTATCAATAAAACAGGAACAATTTAAACAACTGAACACAACAATATAACAAGTGGTTTCTCCACGATCATCACAAAATGTCATCATTACCGGCTACATCAGTGTCAGTAGCATTAAACCCCATCTTGACAAACATTGCAGTATTTAGTAGAGCTACTCTGGCTGTTATAACCTGCTATAAATGTCATGCACAGCCAGACAAAATTTTTAGCAGTGCTCTGGAGGAATCCTATCCCAATCTTCATGGAGAACGGCCTCCAGACAGTTAAGTATTATTTTTTAGGTTGACATGCTGCATCCACGAAGCAAAGATTTTCTATAGGGCCAAGTCAAGATGACAGTGACTGCCACTCGGACATCTTCCAGGGCTTCCTTTGAAACCAAGCACTCAAACCCAAGAGTTTGACTGACCTGGAGGCCATTGCTTATAAGGAACACTGCCATAACTGGTGTCTGGTTATGCACCACATTTGTAGCACGTCATAACAGCCAGAGGAGCTTCACTAAGTGCTAAAGACACTTGTCGTGAATGGGTTGGTGCGAATGCTGTAGTTAGTAAAAGAGGCATTTATTTTGAGAAATCATTATATAATACTATTATATTAGCTGTGCTGAGCTTTTTAAAGGAAACATGTCATGGTATTCTTGCTTCCCGTACTTCTGGAAGAATGAACCAGACATTGGTTACTGTATTGCACTTTTATACATTTTATTGTGAAATGCTGAATTGGCGCACAGTCCCAAGCCAGCTTTCCATAGCATCGTATGTGCTTTTCAATATAAAACATATGTGGCTGCAATAATAGAGTCCGTGTCTGATTCTTGCTGCCCGTGGTTCGGACATGAATCTCGTGACAAGTTCCCTTCAAATTGTTTGATGAGTTTATTGCAATCAGCAGAAAGTTTGTAAACTTTATTAATAACATTTTGATTCTATCTGTAACGGGGACGGCACAACCCGAAAGTTCTATAAAACCTGCAGTATTGTTATGTCATGGGGAATACAGGTGTTACTAAAGCGGACATGTCAGGAGGA
Source organism: Allobates femoralis (assembly GCA_033576535.1). Classification (NCBI taxonomy): domain Eukaryota; kingdom Metazoa; phylum Chordata; class Amphibia; order Anura; family Aromobatidae; genus Allobates; species Allobates femoralis. Next base: position 71,874,700 of record JARQOC010000001.1, on the reverse strand, counting down.
CGGACAGCTGATAGGGAAATGTCTCATCCACGGCAAGCCACGTAATCTCAGCATGGACAGCGACATCATCCTTCAGTACAGTGGTTCTATGTACATGTAACGGTAGTGCTGAGATCAGTCCACAGGTTCAGAGTGGTCCCCGGCCTTTGAGTCATCTCTTTATTGTTATTAGCAATTGTCTATTTTATCTTAGATTACTTATCGACATTAAAAGGAAATGTGGAATTACCAGGAAACGTATTAGAGCATTACTCATAAAGATCCTCCTGAATCTCCTCTCCTAAGTGTCTCTGTCGCCCAGTGTACATTTATTGTGTGATCTCATCGTCTTGTTACCAAGTCTGAGGTTACAGTGTCACATTGGCACAAGAGACGTCAGGTATAGTCACAGGTTCCTTGTAATTCTAATTATTCTCCAGTGGAAATAGATTCCAACAAGGATGAATTATTCGAATTACATCCCCCCTAACCATGATATGACCACCAGTTTCTGTGTACCCTATTAAAGGGGTAATACCAGACAAGCTGAGAGAGGTAACCAATAAAAGGTCAATGGGGTCCAACACCCGACATCCCCACCAATCAGCTGAAATCTTCTCTGACTGCCCTGGTTAGAAGAAATGTATGGGGAGGAGCACAGCAGACATAAAGCGCAGCACTTTGCAGCAGCCAATAAGCAATGTATGGGACTAACAATGGAGTTGCAAAAAGGTATGCACACTGAGCTTTTTTCACGAAGAGGTGCTAATTGAGGGGTCTGGTAGAACCCGCACTTACATGGAATAAGTTTGACAATTGCACACTGTTAGTTTTTTTATGCAAAAAAGTGTTTTTTATTTGCAGGAGCAACACAGGTGTCAACGCGTTTCGGTCCAATTCGGACCTTTCTCAAGGCAGTTGCTACAATTTAAAGGAAAACAGAAATCAATATATACAAAGAAATGGTGCCTAAACATATACCAACATATATATATTTACAATTCACCATCCAACCACCTCCAGGTGTTAAAGAGAAAACACGTGACTGCTTAGGGCTATTGGTATGGGACATATTATGCTGTATCCGCCGACACTTCTGGCCTGGCCGGATAAAAAGCGGCCAATTACCGGTAAACTCTGCATGCAACAAACACCCCAGCCTGTCTGGAATACCATGAAGTAAGGTAAAGAACAAAAATTCTGACTACTTTTGCTGACACTCTTGATCGCACTAACAGGGGATTTGACAACTTAATTCTATGGATCATACTCCAGTTGGCATACTATATGATTATGATTAAGAACATTGGAGACCTTTGTTAGAGTATTTACCTGTTTGAAGCTGGGAACATCCCTTTAAGTGAATCCTATACATATAGATAACATGGATAGCTATAAACCTACTGTGACTGCTGCAATCTTACCTGGCAATTGATGCGCCACTGTTTTCTCCTTCCTCCCCATGGCTATAGGCTTCTCTACTATTCTTTACCTATCTAAGGATACCCTATATAACTTCACCAAAAGGTAATAAAGTATATAATGATTTTATACTATTCTAATCCAAATTAATACCCAATGACCTAATACTCTGATGTATAATCACTTAACAGGAATAAAAAGTAGCAAGTGGGATGAGGTCCCTCTATCTTTAATGCGACAACATGAACAGAGGGTAACAAAAATGTCATTGTAATACTCTACCCTGCACCTACCCCCATCTAGACATATGTATATCTATATTCATGTTTTATCACAACTGAACTGTAAATAGTGTAAGTAACGTACTATTCTCCTACATCTTTGGAAACTCAACCTACCCTCTTACTAATATGTAAATGCCCTGAACCTTATCTATTGCTGAAATAAGAACAGGTGTTGTCTCTTTAACATCTGGGGGTGGTTGAATGGTGAATTGTAAATATGTATATTTTTGTATATGTTTAGGCACCATTTCTTTGTCTATATTGATTTTTGTTTTCCTTTAAATTGTAGCAACTGCCTTGAGAAAGGTCCGAATTGGACCGAAACGCGTTGACACCTGTGTTGCTCCTGCAAATAAAAAACACTTTTTTTGCATCAAAAACTAAGAGTGTGCAATTGTCAAACTTATTCCACAGGACTACAATGCTTCACCCTGTACATTACCTGTATAGTTCATCTCATCTGTAGAGGACGCCCTGTTCTGGGCCCTACTAATCCCATATTGATGACCTATCGTCATATGTCAAGTACCTAATCTGTCTATTCTGGGGCCCATTTTTTCATGATCAACTCCTATATCATGTGAGGTTTTCGCAAATGACAGTTGTGTATGAAAACAGTTCATTTTGGCACTTTTATAATTTCATTATTATTCATTATTGTCTTTAGGCTCTGTTCACATTTACCTCCTATATGAAAGAATTGCATGGTCTGTGAAAAATGTTGAAATGCCCATGGACAAATGACAGACAATTTACGACCATTGGATCTTTGACATCAATCTGTTGTAACTGCCATGGCTCTGCTATGATCAGACCCCATAACATTAGTGTGAACAGGGCCTTACTAATCACGATCACACATTTAAGTGGAGGCCAAGAACATGGTGGCTGAGGTGACCTAGAGGGCACCCAAACTCTGCTGTTACCTTTCAACAGGCCATTCTTAAATATGTAGGCATCTTTGGAGGCAATTCATAATTTAAAGGAATTTTCCACATCCATGATATTGATGGCCTACCATAAAAGATCTGATCGATGGGGGGGGGCCTAACACCCTGCACCACTACGATCAACTGTTATCAGCCTAGGCAGAAGCAAAATGTAGAATATAGAACACTATTTAGTGGTAATTCTGCAGGTATAATTTTAGGAGCTGATCTGCAGTCAGAGAGCAGCCAATCCTTGGTGTCCGGAGCTTTGATGTTCTGAACTGTACACTCCTACGACCCAGCTGCCCATAACCACTAATCGAAGTGGGGTCAGGACTCAGACCAATATGACCCAGCCGCTCATACCAACTCTCCCGCCCTGACCCGGAAAGACTCATTTTATAGCCGGATGTGTGTGGGCGGAGCCGATCACTCATTGATAACATTGGGCTCGGTGCTCGGGTCGAGCACCCGAGCATCTCGATATGCTCGACCAGTGCATCGAGCACCCAAGCATTTTACTGCTCACTCATCACTAGTAACCACTTCTATATGAAGACGACTCACTATTCATATGTTCAGGCATTTAAACGTCTTTTAACCAAGTCAAATTTCTAAAGATGCGTAATGGTTAAAAGAAGTAACGCGCCCATTCTTTTGGTAATGTCTGCTCGGAAGATGCTCCGTACTGTAAAAGACTTCTTGAAAATTGACAGCCTTCTTTGTAGCGTTTTGCTGGCTTTTTAGGTTAAGAAACCACTAGCAGTTTCTTTAGTAATCAATGGAAGAGAAAGTAATGTCCGGAAAACAAAAGTAAAAAAGATGCACAAAATACTATAAACGAAAACAGCATTAATGGCAAAAAATGCTCAGAGAACAATGGGCAAAAAAACTACAGAAAAAATGCTTTAAATAGAGTTTACTGAAGTGTCTTCAGCTTGAAAAACTCATCTGGTTCCCCTGAGTTTAAAAAGTTGTTGTATGCACATAGTCTTAAGGTAAATGCACCCAGAGTTTTTTTAGGGATCTGCCTGAAAAAGTGCTGAAAAACACCAGAAAAAAGTGAATATGATGCACAGCAATGTCAGAATGACCTTGCTGTGTACATGTTCAGTATTTTGTTACTTCATTTAACTGTTTCACAGTTCGGAAACCCTACATTCGGTTTTCTCAGATTTTTGGATCGGACACAAAAAATGTTGCAGACTCCGGTTTTTGGTTTTGAGTCCGATGCAAAAATCTAACAAATCCAGATCCTGCCAGAAAAGCAGCAAACCGGACGCCAAATAGGCACAATCCGGCGCCATATTGATACATGGGGAGCAAAATTGGATCCGGGGTTGTCCGGTTCACACTGGACAACCCCGGACCGAAAGACTGTCAGGTGAGGTAGAAAAAACCTGCTGACAGATTCCCTTCACGACATTGTGTGCGCATAACCACTGAGAGGAAACTGAGCAAAAATTCTTAAAAAATTCTCTTCCAAAACTGAAAACTACTCAAAAACAGGGAGCTTCTGCTCCAAACACTCTGCAAAAAGACTATATGTGAAAATACCCTACGATATCTAAGGTCAGCTTTTTGTTTCTGGAATATTGGAAATGAGTTAAAGGCAACCTGCCAAGTTCCCTGTGCACCCAAAACCATGAGCACTTCTGGGTGCATTTCTCAAATAACCTGCCTGATAGTCCCAGCATCTAGCAGCATACATAAACCCATCTTTACAAAAAAAAGTATTTCTAAAGATTGTTTGTGATATGATAATTAGGGTGTTAACTAGTGGACGGGGCGTTATTTCCCCCAACTAGTCAGCCCACATAGCATCACACCACTGTGGGCGTAATAACATGCTTTGCATAGCACCATCATCCCAGTCACTATATTAAGCCGTGCATGTCCGTGTCTATATATCGCTCATCTTTGAGAGTCTCTGTCTCTGAGTGGCGGAGGCTCACTGCAAATGATCAGAATTTACTGTGTTTCTGGTCATGCTCACTTTGCCTCTTTAAGCTGGGATACATACACCCGGTGTTAGAGTAATGTGCAATGACTGGAAGTACAGATGACTTTCGCTCATGTGCGGTGAGCTGGGGGTGCATACACCTGGAGACAGAGAAGCTTAATGGTGAGGGATACACAGATATGTGCTTAAAATAGCAATTGGGATGACACTAGGTTATGTAAACCATGCTATCACATCTAGAGATGCGTGATAACATGCTATGTTATCGCCCCCTCGACTAGTCAAAGCTCTAATTAGCATATCATATACAATCTTTAGAAATACATTTTCTGCTCATGGTTCTGGGTGCACAGGGCACCTGACAGGTTTCTTTCAAGAAACAATACTGATTTCTCTGATCCTCCACATCTCTTCTGCTACTGGTTCTCCTACCTGATTTCTGTATTGACATCCTGCAACTGAGACGTGACCGCTGCAGCCAATCATTAGTTGCAGCAGTTACAGACAACAGACACTTATTGGTTACAGAGATCAGAACAGGTCATCATCAGGAGAAGATCCCAGCCGGGGAAAAGACAGCTTAGTAAAGGGGGTGACAGGGCATCATTGCCGGAAGTAGAACCTTTTTAGTTTCGTATGTGTGTGTTCACATGAAGTTTTAAGTTGATTCTGAAACAGATTGAATTCACAATCCACTACAATAGCGGCTTCAGATATGCCTTGATGTGGATTGGATCTGCTTCGAAAGTCGCACCAAAACGATCTGTGTGAACACATTCTAACTAATTTCCATTATTTGATTAATAAATAACATCCCTGACAACCCCTTTAATGAGCTCTTAAATTGTGACCGACTTCTGGCTCACAGCAAGTTGGAACCAAATACGGATCAGAATACGGCACCATAACCAACAGGCTTTTGTGGCATGTTGCACCGGATGGCACATCATTTATGTTCCCAGGTAGTACAAGGTGCAGTATGCTGCAGTTTAGATAAAAGCTATATACCCTATGAGCGGGGTGACTTCTGAGACTTTTCATAGACATGTACTGTTTGGCACTAACAAATGTGCTATATATCACTATATCACTAAACTAACAGTGCTTTGCACATTGGCGACAGGATGAATGTACCCGGCCAATGTTCCAGTCTATTTCAGTCTATACTATGAAGAATTTCTTAGAAAATGTCTTTTTGACTGAAATGCATCCTCTCACCATATACGTGAAATGCATTTTTGGGTATTAGTTGTTCTGAAACTTCTAACATATAACATCTAACATGGGAGCCGTGGCCGCTATAGGCTTGTGTAGAGCTCCTACTATCCCCCACAATCAACTGACGTTGGCAAGGAACTCTCCACACTTAAGACTGCTGTTTGCCAAACGATGGTTTTGGCTAGCAACTATCTTGGTCATGTCTCTCTCGCCGATTAAGGGCTCCTGTGTTCTCACCAAAAGAGCCGCTGACAGGCATCTCTGGTGGCCGCTGGCAGGCATCTCTGGTGGCAGCTTGTCTGAAATCAGACTTGCAGAATCTTTATTTCCCCAGAAATTTTCTATTAGGGAAGAATTGTGAGGCCGCAATACACATTAGACTATGTTGGCAGGGTGAGCAACTCCAGTCCTCAAGGGCCACAAACAGTGCAAGTTTTCAGGATTTCCTTAGCAATACAAAGGTGTTGGAATCATCACCTGTGCACATGATTCAATTATCATCTGGGCAATACTAAGGTAATCCTGAAAACCTGCACTGTTGGTTGGCCTTGGGGACTGGACTCGTGCACACCTGTGCCAGTCTAATGCATATGAGCCCTTTAGTCATGAAAGTCTCAGCAAAGTGTCAGACACTGACTTATAAGATATCTACTTCTGGTAGGTGGCACCAGATGGACAGTTTTCCTTCATCTGTGGAAGAGCTAATTTGTAGGAGACTACAAGGTAATTCATTAGAAAGAACTTTACAATTAGGAACATAACGGTATTAGATATATTGAGGAAAGTATTTGGACAGGTTTTACTATTGTATTCTATTGTCCCACCTTATTATTCTGATCAGTTAGCGACTCGGTCTGCCAATCTTTCCAGCCTCTATGTAACCAAGATTCAAGTAATTATAACGAAGTCGTGATACTATAACACAACTAAAAATAAAATAATTATACATTATATTAAAATATGTTCTTCAACTATGTTTATCTATTGTTTTCCTCCAGTCTTTGGAGTAAATCTCAGGTTTGGTCACCCTCAACAGTGGAATGTGTAGTATGCAACACTGTTACAGACACATTACAGTCAACAAGAACGAGACATCAGGCCTCATTTAATGGGCGAGTCCAAAATTTCTTGATAATCTTGACGCCCCAGTCTTCCTAGATAGAGTTTGTAGCCAGCCAGGGCAAAGACGCTGACCATGATGACTGCTCCACCTATTACATCATAAACACTGGGGAACATATGCAATACAAGAAGTTGCAGGATCATGGCGACCACAATCTCCAAGTGTTGCACCGTGCTAACCAAAGCTGGATGAAATTTATACAATGCATAATAGACACCAAGAAAGGCGACAGTAGAACACAAGCAAATCGCCAGGAGGTAGCCCCATGTTTCTCCATCCAGGGGTATGATTGGTTCTTGAAGAATAAACATTGTGCAGGCTCCCCAAACACTTCCAGTCCATCCAAAGGTAAAAAGAGCTGTCCACATGCTGACCTTCTCTTTGATAGACCTGTAAACTATCATTGACAGCGCTGTCGTAAGGCCAGCCATGACTGTCATAGTGTAACCAAAGGCTTCCTTCCAGACCCCAAGAAAAGAGTTTTCTTCATCAACTATATTTGGAATCATAACCAAACATGCACCGAATACGCTGCTCACAACAGTGATCAAGTCCACATTTGGCATATGTTCATCCAAAAGGAGGAAGGCCAAGATGGCGCTGAAGACTGTGGTGGTCGCCCTCCACATAATAGTTCCATTGCTTGGTGGAATAATAGAGAAGGAAGTGTAGGCACACGTAATGGAAATAACATTGCACACCCCATAGAAGAATAGTCGTAGTCTATACCCCGGGGGGCCAAACGGAGCCTCCTTATAGTAACAAACCATGATCACTGATAAAACTTGCATAACAGAACGGATGAATATTAACTCCAATGAGGGCACTTTGGAGCGGTCAGAAACCAATCTAGTGATGAGTGCCACGCACCCATGGGCCATTGCTGACCCGAACAGTACAGCCCACATTTTCCTGCTCTGAAATATAGAACTGTCTGCAAAGCTTTGTAACTGCTGAGCCAGGTCATTATCGGGATCTTCTGACTGCTTAGGTCGGGCATCCATAGTCCCAAAAAAGGTTCTCCCCTTCTTTTTGGCATCCCCTAGTAATCTTTTTTTCGGGTTCTCCTCTATGAAGCCTCCATTGTCTTCACTTGTTTCTTCATCGCCTGGTTGTGGATAGTGGGATGTGTATTTCACTGTCACAGTGTTGGGATGTATTTTCACTCTCTTCTTGGTCGAGTAAGGTTTGGATGGTGATTTATCCATGTCCTTGAGTAATATTCTGTAAAGCATACAAATAACAATGGATTACAATTAAGGCAAGCAATATCGTAAAAGAAATGATAAGGGTTTATATACTTCAAATGTTATATGTCAGATAAAAAAAGCTAAAAACAAAACAAGAAACCCTATTGTAATAGTTAGACTCCAGGTGTATAATCTAAAATTGCTCATATGGGCGCAACCTATGCGGAAAACAGGAAAATATGCAAAAAACATTCTACAAACATTCATGACAATGTTAAACCAGAGCTGTCATCAACCTGAGCTTGTCTGATTTAGCAGATAATTATATATACAAGGAAATAACAATTCTGAGGAACGGTTTCCCATCACTCGTCATAACCTTTTTTAAGTTGGTGCAGTTTTTCCAAATCCCAATGATATCAGATCACACATTCTTCAAAGCCTCATTCAGATGTTTGTTTTTCATTGATAGAACACCTAGAACACATAGAACACCTAGAACACATACCCATTATAGTCAATGGTGCAGTTCACATGTCCGTGACACAGAAATATCACAGAGTCATGTCCACGATTCTTCTAAATTAGGGAGCAAAATCATCCAGTTACTGGTAAATCTATGGGTTCAGAAAATCACGGACAGCCCATGGATACCATACCTGTGGTCGGCTTTTCAAAGTCTACTAGATAAGAGAAACTTTGCCATTTGTCTTAACTTTTTTTCTACATATGTGAAAATCACTGATGAAACACTGTGCATACAGGTGCATCTGAATGAATTAGAATATCATCAAAAAGTAAATTTATTTCGGTAATTCAATACAAAAAGTGAATATTATATAGAGTCATTACAGAGTGATCTATTTCAAATGTTTATTTATATTAATGTTGATGATTATGGCTTATGTGGCGCCCCGCAAATGCAGGCGTCACAGAGGGGTATTACACCCATAAAAGAGGTGTAAATGCTCCAGCTGCAGGTGGACCCTAGGATGGTGGGTGGGACCCATTCCCAGCACTCCCACATTAGTTTAGGGTGGGAGGTTACCCGGGAGGGGATATAATCACCTCTAGGGGAAACTAGAGAGAGTAGTCGAGCAGTCAGGCAGTGAGCCTTAAGGAACAAGGAGGTCTTGTCTTGAGCCTTAGGTCTCTCGGCTGAGGGACCAGGAGGAGATGGTGGAAGAGGAAAGGTTTGAAGATTGAGCTTAGTGGAACGAGGCGGAAGGTCAAACCGGAGCGGTTTCAAGCCAAACCGGAGGGAAGAAGAAGGGACCTTGAGGAGGTCCTGAAAGAGGACCAGTCTTAGTCAACGAAGGTACACCAACGGTTCCACCATACCACCTGGGATCCACTTGCAACCACCCATTAAGCTACTTGTTCTTGTAACATCTGAATACTGAACTGTGAACTGTATCTGATGCTGCTACAAGTTGACAGTAAAGTGCCTGGGAGAAAGTGACTTTGCTTCTTCCTGTGTTTTTCTGCATCAGCCTGTTCCCTTCCAGGAAGAAGGAATTGCCCTACCTGTAGGGAGCTTTGCCATCTCAGCCGCAATACCATCCACCTCCGGCGGACTGTGGCGGCACTGATGACCTATCACCAGACACTACAGGTGGCGTCACAAGAACTGTATATAGAATCCCCTGTAAATATAACCCCTTTTTGAAGTGTTACCCAGGACACGGGATCAGGCGCGGCCACCACTCCCCGTGACACAGCAACCCAAGTACCCTAAAGCCTGGGGCTCGACACTTACAGCCAATAAAAACCCAAAGGTCATTATCTCAAAAAATTAAAGTAGGGAGGATGAAGAGTCTGAGAGATAGAATATGACCTAAATAGGTATCAGAGGCTTCACCTTGTGTGGTTGTGAGAGTCATAACCACTATAAATGCATATCATGGCTGCTGCAGTCCCCAGCATGGTGCATATAGAGCAGGGAGGATGAAGGGTTAAAAACCGTGCTGCTGTATTCCACCAGACATCAAAGAGTGAATATAATATAGATTTATTAGTCAACATGTTTCAGGGCTCTCTGGTCCCTTCCTCAGGACAATTCAATATCATATTGCCATGTTTCAGGGCTTTCCAGGGAGCCCAGAAATGCGTTGACTAATAAATCAATATTAGATTCACCCTTTGATGTCTGGTGGAATACGGCAGCACGGTTTTTAACCCTTCATCCTCCCTGCTCTATATGCACCACGCTGGGGACTGCAGCAGCCAGGATATGCTTTTATAGTGGTTGTGACTCTCATAACCACTATAAAGGTGAAGCCTCTCATACCTATTTAGGTCATATTTTATCTCTCAGAACCTTCATCCTCTCTACTTTAATTTTCTGAGGAAATGACCTCTGGGTTTTCATTGGCTGTAAGCCATAATCATCAACACTAACAGAAACACTTGAAATAGATCACTCTGTTTGTAATGACTCTATATAATATATGCGTATCTTTTTATGTATTGAATTACTGAAATAAATTAACTTTTTGATGATATTCTAATTCATTGAGATGCACCTGTACACATAGTATATCGCTTCATGTTAAGTCAATGCTCCTTATTGAACGAAGACACATTTTTTAATTTGCACGTTAAAATAGAAACGGCCGAAATGAGCTGTAAAATATAAATAAACATTTATCTCTTGATCTTTTTAGGCTACCTTCACATTTGCGGACCCCTCCGCAGCGTTCTGCAGAGGGGATCCGCAATGTGACCGCAGCACCGCAAGCCCCTATCTTTATAATGGGAGCGCACGGTGCTGTGCTTGACTGTGCATGACTGTGCGCACCCATTCACTGCCACATGTGATCTGTGCGCAGACGGATGCTCGCATAGTGTGTTTCCACCATTAGAAAAAGTATTTCTAAAGACTGTTAATGAGATCCTAATGAGGTATTTCACTATTTGAGGGGGCATTACTTCTCAGACTAGTCGGCCCACTTAGCATGTTATTCCTCCCCTGTGGGTGTGATAACATGCTTTACAACAGCCATAGTCATCGGCAGCGCTATACAAACATGTGCATGTGCACAGCTTTGTGCCCTTTCCGCATTTAGCTTCTATGAAGCTGGGACACATACACCCGGCGTCAGAGAAGCTAAATGTTGAAGGGTACAAAGTTACGCACATGCGCACAGCTTTTTCTAAACATCTGTTTATGTTTGCTACAACATGATGTGACTGTTAGGCAGGAATTAGGCTAGGACCACACTAGCGTTGTGGCCTCCCTCCTGGGGGTTCGCCAAAGATCAGGATTCCGGCAGCATTAACGCAGCATTACCATAGTATTGTAACGCTGCCAATAGAGTACTATGGGTGACGGACTCCATAGCGCATTCAAACCCCGGCACATAAGTATCAGAGTTTGAAATCTCGCACTATTAGTGGCGGACAGAAAAACGCGACAAGGAGCGTATTCCTGTGCGCAACAAAATAATGCAAGATTTCAAACTCTGATACTTATGTGTCGGCGTTTGCATGTGCTTTGAAGTCCGTCACCCATAGGACTCTATTGGCAGCGCTAAGACAGCGTTACACTACTACGGTAACGCTGCATTAATGCTGCCGGAATCCTGCTCTTTAGTGTGACTAAAAAAATCTTTACCACACATAATCGCACTGTATGCAATACAATGAGCGGCATCGGAGGAGAGAGGAGCATACAGTGCGATTATGTGTAGTAAATTTTATAATGCTCTTTTAATATTTAATATTATTATTCTGTATAATATTATGCATGTTATGCATAATTGATATTGTATGTCATTTTAGATTTTTTACATGGGTTCTTTGTTTTATCTTGGTATCTGTAGGGTTAATGTTGTAATCATTAATTGTTTTATTGTTCAACCAATGATAAGTTGATGTGTTTTATATATTAAGTCACTTTCTGGCAATACCCTCTTGCATCACCTGATGAAGGCAGCGCTTTGCTGCAGAAACACGTAGTGGCCTGTAAGAGGTTAATAAAGAAATAATTTTCTAAAAATAACCCTTGTGCCATTTTATCTCGAGTCCTAGCGCTCCACAGACCAGGGATTTTTTTACTCTCAGCTTCTTGCACTTGTGCACACCTGGCAAGAGCAGCTCTGGACAAGAGATACCATTAATCCTAGATCCTGAGCTCCATGACCTAGCAATACAACACGGTCACCGTTGAAGGACCTGTGGTGACATCAATCCGGTCACGTGACCGCAGCAGGAGCTGGAGCTCCCGGAGCAAATTTCGGTGCCTCCACTATACCTCCAAGCGGAGGTGGATTCACAGGCGTAAGACCGCAGTTGTGCAGGGTTGCACAACCACCTCTGGTGAGTGGCCACACAGCCCTGGGCCTAAATCCACTTCAAAAACTTTCTTCACATGCGCTCCCACCCCCTCCCCCCTTTTTGTCTTGGAATCCTGCTCTTTGGCGGACCCCCCCACGACGGAGGCCACAACGCTAATGTAGTCCTAGCCTTAAGGGGGTGTCACACGCGTCAATGTCGTCAGCGATCTGATCGCTGACGACATTGACGGCTGATTGCTGGTGAGCTGTCACACAGACAGACTCACCAGCAATCAATTGACCAGTGACATCATGGAAACGATTTAAATATCGTTTCCACGATGTCCTGCTCCCGCTGCCAGCCTGCTGGAAGCGGGAGCAGCCTGGTCTCCAAGGTACACTGCGGGTAACTAGGCAGCGCGCGCTGCCTAGATACCCGACGTGTACCTTAGTTACCAGCCTCCTCTGCTCACCCGGTGAGCGGAGGAGGCTGGTAACTAAGGTACACAGTCGGGTATCTAGGCAGCGCGCGCTGCCTAGATACCCGACGTGTACCTTAGTTACCAGCCTCCTCCGCTCACACGGTGAGCGGAGGAGGCTGGTAACTAAGGTACACGTCGGGTATCTAGGCAGCGCGCGCTGCCTAGTTACCCGCAGTGTACCTTGGAGACCAGCTCCCAGCGCTTGTGACAGGCGCTGGGAGCTGGAATATCGCTCGCTCCCGGTGTCACACGCAGCGATGCTGCGTGTCCACCGGGCGACAATCGCCAGGTTTCAGAGCTGGTTCTGAAACCTGGCGATCATCAACCAGCGATTTATCGCTGGTTGATGCAGTATGTCACACGCGTCAATATCGCTGCAACGTCACGTGCAGTCGATATCGTGCAGGCGATATTGACGCGTGTGACACCCCCTTTAGAGATACAGTATGAGCACATAACTGCTCGATTCTGGGTACACAGTGGACCTGACAGGTTCCCTTTAAAGAAATGACATTTCATGCTAGGAAGACACTCTGTTCTTTACAACACAATTCAGTGGGAAGGCTCAGAAGATGCGGGAAGATGACTACAGGTCTTTTGTAGTGTTTTGACATTGTTTTGTTCTGTTAAAAAAAAATGCGCCAGCGGTTTCTTTATTATTCAATGGAGTGAAAGAAAATGAACGCAAGGCAACAGTAGAAAAGACATCACAAAAACTGTTAGAAAACACTTCAATAAACCACCAACTGAAAAATATGTCTGAAAAAACGCTCAGGAAACAACCAAAAAACTGATGTAAGTCCCCTTTCACTTTGGCATTTTTCGCTGACTGCAGCAGATCAGGCAGATTTACCGCGTCTGCTGCTTAACAGTTGCACTTGCGGCAAGCCCGTGCATTGTCTATGGGGCTTGCGGCAGGTGTGGCAAGTGCAGTATTGTCGTGATCCGGCAGTTGCGGCTGCGCAAAAAAAAACGCTGCTGACAGCATTTTTTTTCGCAGCCACAACTACTGCAAGTGCCCGATCGCAGCAATACTGCACTTGGCACACCTGCTGCAAGCCCCATAGACAATGCATGAGGCTTGCTGCAAGTGTGCCGCAAATGCAACCGTTAGGCAGCAGATACGGTAAATCTGCCGGATCTGCCGCAATCAGCGAAAACCGCTAGTGTGAAATGGGCCTAAATAATACTTCAGGTAAAAACAAACTCCAGAGTTTCTTAAAGTGTCTTCAGCTTGAAAAACTCATTGGGTTTGCCTGAGTCTTAAGACCCCGTTACACAGTACAGTCCCAGCGATCTGACCAACGATCCCACATGGCCGGGATCGCTGGGACATCATTATCTGATTGCTGGTGAGCTGTCAAACAGGCAGACTCACCAGCGATCAGCGACTTGTGAGAATGCTGGTAACCAGGGCAAACAGCGGTTAACTAAGCAGAGTGCTGCGCTTAGTTACCTGATGTTTACCCTGGTTACCTGCTCCCAACACTTGCTGTGCGGTGCTGGGAGGTCGTTCATCGTTGGCCTCCCGCTGTCACATGCACCCATGCTGGCTGTCCAGCGGGAGACCAATGATAAATTTATTCTCCAGTCCATTCTTCGGCGATCAACGAACTTATCATTGATCATTGATACGTGTCACACGCTACTATGTCGTTTCGACATCACTGCAACGTCACCAAACCGCTGATGTTGCAACGATATCGTTAACGATATTGTAGCGTGTAACGGGGCCTTAAGAGATGTCGTGTGCACATAGCTAATGAACTGAATCGCAAAGTTTTTGAGGAGTTTAAACATTGAGAAGTTGACTTAGTTTCCACTAAGGAGCTATATGCACACAACAGAAACCGCCTGACTAACAGGAACATTTAAAGGAATCGGGAACATAAAAAGGAATAATCATAAGCATTTCTATGTAAAAATGAGTCGCTGTACATATCTTTAGGCTTTTTTATCATCTGTTAACCACAAAAGGTTTGTAAAAACCTCAAGTGGTTAAAAGAAGTGGCATACATGTCTATTCTTCTGCTGTTTTTTTAATGGAAAACATTCTTTGCTTTACAATATGAGTCAACGGGAAAACTGAAAAGACAACAAAGTAGATTCAGTAACGTTTTGCTATCGTTTTTGCTTTAAAAAAAAACAAAACACTAGCGGTTTCTTCATTTTTTATGAAGTGAAAAAAATCACCAGGAAACTATAGTAAAAAGAAAACACAAACCCACTCGAAAATCCGAAAAAAAAAGTGATGTCCAAAGATATAGGAATAATACTCAGGAATCGGATGAAAGTTACAATAAAGGTGCTGCAGGGAAAAACCTCCAGAGTGCCGGAATTGTTCTCTGTTTAGAGATCTCGTTGTGTTCACCTGAATTTAACAGATGTCAGTTTTTGCCCTAAAATATCTTCGAAAAAACTCAGTGAGTCCATAGCCTTTGACAGGTCATCTTCAAAATCTCTTCAGGAAACAAAAAACTGATCCAAGACCTCCTTTAAAATAATAAAAGAAGCGTTTGCTGAAGCCGTCTCCCCATGAATGACGAACTCTGCATGGGAGAATTGTATGAGCCGCATCTAGTTCCCAATACCTAAGCTGATATTACTAATATGATATAACAGCTCTGATGGTACCACAGCGCGAAAAAACATTAAAACTGGAAAAGAGGAATTTTAATTTCTTCTATAAAACTGAAATCCTAAATGTATTAGCCATAAAAAAGACCATTAACACCTCTTGTACTCCTGTAACTTATAATGTGCCCATTCCTGCTGATAGCTATTAAAGCTGAAATATCACGTCATGTGTGCCAAGATTTATCCTGTTGATATTAATGGTGGAAATTATGGATATAGCAGTGATTTAAGCTGATGGTCATTTTAGTTTTACATCTATCTCTGGCACCAAATAGACGTGTCATAAAAGGGTCGTGAAAATAAATCTACAATGTGCAGTCACCTTCACACGTCCATTTAAAGAAGTGTGGCTGTGGCACGTTCTGTTTTGGCCATCCATGTGTATGTGCGTCATCTGTATGCTATCCGTCCTATTGTACATGTATGACGCATACCAGAAAAAAAAAACGCATGATGCTGAAACGAATGCTTATTCATGTGTTAGGCTGCTTTCGCATCAGTGTTTCTCGGCATTCGAGGCAGATTCATCAGTATTGCCTGATCAGTTTTATCTGATCTGCCACAAAACGGATCACTTGCGTCAAGACTGCGTTAGGCCTAATTCATTCCCTATGGGACTTGCGAACATGTTTGGCACTTGCGGTTTTGCAGCGATCCGGCTAATCTGGCACTTGCGTCAACAGACAAATACCGCTGCTAGCAGTATTTTTTTTACTTGCCGCAAGTGCCACAAGTGCCAAACCATAAGTGCTGCACATGTCCGGAAGTTACATAGGGAATGCATTAGGCCGATCGCAGTCTTGCCGCAAGTGTTCAGGCTCACAGGACACGCGGCAAGATCTGCCGGAAATGCCGGGAAACACTGATGTGAAAGTAGCCTTAATGATGTGCAAAGATAGATGAATTGATTGACTTTACAGCTACTAGCCAAATATATACGGTACATAATTTAAAAAGGGCACATGGGTCCTCCTATTTTTGATAACCATCAAAGGTAAAGCAGACAGCTGCAGGCTAATATTATCAGATTGGGAAAGTCCTTCCTTTATATTCCCATCCTTAGTGGGTTACATATTTGTTGGAAAAAAAAGTATTAACATACGGTAAATGCTGAAAAGAGAAGAAGAATCAAAACCCCAGAATTACTTTTTAGGTTGCCCTAAAAAAATCAAAGTAATCAAAATATTGCACCACTGGGGGGCGTGTCCTGCAGCTAATGGAGCAGGATGCTTGAAGCGGGAGCTCCTCAGACAGAGCCCTTATACTGGCAATTTCTGGCAATTGCAGGACCACTTGTTCCACTGACCGCTGGGAGAAGACTCACGGAACCCCTGGGGATGCCTCAAGCCTCTTCCCGCCACCGCGATCCACTGCAAAAGGTGACTGATTTCTTCTCCCTTGAGAAGCAGCCCGCGCACCATTCCAAAATGGCACCGGCTGCAGCTTCCCCACCACATTCTCCTCGTGCTTCCCGCAGCCCCACGGAGCGTGCTGAGAGAGATGAGGAGATGGGCCCTGTCACACAGCATTACATGCACCCCTTGTTTGAATCTATGCGCAAGACATTACAGGCAGACATGAGGGGTCTGATAGGAGAGCTGAGAGAGGACATGGTGGCTATAGGGGAGAGAACTAGCCATCTGGAGAGTAAGGTGGCAGAATTTGCTACGGCACACAACCAGATGGCTGACGACTTTCAGGTCTTTGATACGGAGATCCATACTGTTGCATACCATTTTATGGGATCTGGATGATAAGCTGCGCAGAGGTAATATAAAAATAAGAGGTATGGAGGAATCTGTAGAGGACAAAGATATTCCAGGCACAATCACCACCTTCCTCCAAACTATTTTATCAGAGGTCCCCCTCTCTGATTTCTCTATTGACAAAGCATATAGGCTCCCTAAGCCTGCACACATCCATAAGGACCTTGCTAGAGACACTCTTATCTGCTTTGTACACCCTAAAGTCAAAGACTTGATCCTCCAGGCATTGAGAAACAGTCCCCAGCTTATTGCTCCTTTCAAAGACTGGAAGGTTTTCCCCGACATGTCCCCCAGGGCTCTGGCACGGAGGCGTGATTTTGCCCCTTACTGTAAGGCTTTAAGGGAAAAAGGGATCTCATACAATTAGGGTTCCCCAGTCAAGGTGAACTTTCGTTATAAAGGGACCCGGCAATCCTTCTCCTCTCCTACTCAGCTTGGAAAAGCGCTGTGAGCTTGGGATCTAGCGCCACCTAGCAAAACTTCTTCGCCAGTCTCCAAATCAAGAGGACACTCCAGGGAGACTTCAGTCGCAGAGAATGGGAACAGTCGTTCCCCTCGCACTTGACTGAGAGGGTTCTGTTTTTGGTGATACTCTTGCATTTTTTGTACTGGCCTGGTTAGATCTTATTTTTGGCCACGAGGATCACAGTTAGGGTAGGGTCACATTGGCGTTTTTTGTTTTAAAATCCTGATCCGGTTTTGAGCTTTAAAAAAGCTCAAAACCGGACCAGGAAAGGCTCCTGATGGAAGCCTATGCAAAACACCGGATGGCTTCACAAGCCATCCGGTGGCCGGATCCGGCACTGCTGCCTGCGTTTAAAATCATGCAGGCAGCAGTTTTCGCAGCGTTTACCGGGCCGCACTGCGGTCACCGGATGGCTCAGGATGTGTAATCCTGAGCCATCCGGTAACTGCCGAGGTTGCGGTTCCCGGCTATTGGCGGGATCCGCAACCTTAATAAAGAGTAAAATTGTTGATCTAAATGACTTTTTAAGGTCTGTAGGGGGGCTTAGACCCCCCTACAGACCGGCCGCCCACTTCTATAGTGTACTTCAGCTATATCTCACGGGGCACGGGCTCCCCGGAGCAAAGTGCCCCCCCCCCGTATCACTATACAGGGGTGCCTACACCCCTCTATTACAATGATGCTTTAATGATGTCCAAAAATGCAGTACAAAAAGGATTTTAGCAATCGCAATGTAAGTTGATACTTACATGCTGTTGTAGGCAGAGTCCCGAGAAAACCATGGGCGGGGCTGTGTGCAGCAGCCTCCGCCCACTCCTTCTTGATGGCCACCCCCTCTGGCCGTAATCCAGTGTTGTGAGGGCGGGCACGTAGTTAAAGGGGCGTGGCTAACCGCGGCAAATAGTTAGCCACGCCCCTTTAATGACGTGCCCGCCCTCACAACACTGGATTACGGCCAGAGGGGGCGGCCATCAAGAAGGAGTGGGCGGAGGCTGCTGCACACAGCCCCGCCCATGGTTTTCTCGGGACTCTGCCTACAACAGCATGTAAGTATCAACTTACATTGCGATTGCTAAAATCCTTTTTGTACTGCATTTTTGGACATCATTAAAGCATCATTGTAATAGAGGGGTGTAGGCACCCCTGTATAGTGATACGGGGGGGGGGCACTTTGCTCCGGGGAGCCCGTGCCCCGTGAGATATAGCTGAAGTACACTATAGAAGTGGGCGGCCGGTCTGTAGGGGGGTCTAAGCCCCCCTACAGACCTTAAAAAGTCATTTAGATCAACAATTTTACTCTTTATTAAGGTTGCGGATCCCGCCAATAGCCGGGAACCGCAACCTCGGCAGTTACCGGATGGCTCAGGGATTACACATCCTGAGCCATCCGGTAACCGCAGTCCGGTATTCTGCACACATTTTTGTAACAAATGTGTGTGCCCGGCATTGCGTTCACCGCATCCGGATCCGGATGCGGTGAATGCAATTTAGCTTAGCAATGTGACCCTACCCTTAGTCTGATTGCTTTTTTGAAGTGCATTCGGCCTCCTCTTCTATATCTGTACGGAAGAGGTACTTGGCGAACCTGCCCTCCAGAAGCTCGGTCACTGAGCTGAGCTAATTTGAGTTTACATATTTGTGGTATCTGTTGTTTGTAATTTCCCGCTTACTCTCCCCATTGTCTCACTCCTTTGTTTGCTTGGTAGTCTTCGTCTCTTCCCACCTGTTTTTCCCCTTAACCGTCTTCCTCTAATTTTTGTGCCTGCGGTGTTGAAAGCTGTAGTTTAAACAGTTATGAATTACGCTAAATATAAAGGGGCTGAACTCCCGAGCTAAGCGTTCATTCCTGTGGAAGGATGTGTGTTATTCTAACGCTGACATCTTCTGTATCCAGGAGACACATCTCCTGGAGGGAGATAACAGTAGACTTCGGCATAAATCTTTCACTAATATCTACTTTGCTAATCATATGGTAAAAAAGGCTGGCATATGCATTATGGTACAGAATTATGTCCAGATCCAACTGATTAACATCATAGCTGACCCTGCTGGGAGATTTCTCATTCTGATTTCTCCATCTCTGGCAAACTTATAGCAATTGGCAATCTGTATGCACCTAATGATGCCCAGATCCACTTCTTGAAGTCCTTCTTTGGAAGGTTGAGAGAGGTGGCACAGGGTATGATAGTCATATGTGGAGACTTCAACATAGTCATGAACAGACAAATGGACAGTTCTTATGCGAATGGTCAGAGGGGAAGAGAGCTGGGGCCTTTGTGTAAGGAGCTCCATCTCCACTATGTCTGGCGTTACTTGCACTCTATGGAGAGGGATTTTTCCTTCTACTCCCAGAGGCACAGGACGTACTCCAGGATGAACTACTTTCTGGTGGATAGTGACATGGTGGCGTCCTGTGCCTCTGCTGACTTGGACTTGATAACCTGGTCGGACCATGCTCCGGCATCGCTGGAGAGTAACCTGGGAGCTAGTCAGCACTCTGACCGTTCTTGGAGGTTGAATGTCGGTCTCCTCTCCCACAGGAAGGTCTTACGTATGGTGGAACAGAATCTGGCCTCTTTCTTTGATATAAATGACAATGGTGAGATGACACATTATGGGCATCCCGCAAAGTGGTTTTGAGGGTTCTTCTTCTTCAGAGGGCCTCTCAGATGAAAAGGGCGAGGGACCAGATGAGATCAGATTTGATCTCGCAACTTCACCGCTTGGAAACTAAGAATAAGAGTAGCCCGACGTCACATCTGCTACCTCAGATAACTCTGGTCAGGCACCAGCTTCGTGCATTATTGTTGCATCAACATGAAAAAGGTCTTCGACATCTTAAACTAAAACATTATGCTGCTGGAGACAGGGCGGGGGCCATTTTAGCCAGACGGATCAAAAAACGTACAGCTAGCGTGGTGATAGATTCTATGGTTGATAGTAGAGGTAGGCGAGTGAGGCATCCGAGGGAGATAGTGGAGATTTTCGCTCAATACTACGCTGAGCTGTATAATTTGAAAAATAATGAGGGAACTCCACAGCTGACCTCACAGTCTATTGACACCTTTTTGACAGTCTTAAATTTTCCTACGGTTTCCGAAAAACAATTGGAGGCCTTGAATTCCCCCTTTTCTCTGGCTGAAATTACTTAAGCTATTACCGCGACAAAAAATCATTCAGCTCCTGGGCTTCCCAAATGAATATTATAAGTCCTTTTCACATCAACTTACGCCCTATCTCCTTAGACTTTTCAACTTCTGGCAGCGAACTGGCACAATCCTTGCTGCCGCTTTAGAAGCCACAATAACCACTATTCCCAAGCCAGGCAAACGGCCGGACTTGCCTAGTAATTATCGCCCTATTTCCCTTCTAAACTGTGACTTAAAGATATACTCTAAGATCTTGGTGAACCGCCTGGCTGATGTTCTCCTGTCTCTGGTCAACCCGGACCAGGTGGGCTTTGTAGTGGGGAGACAGGCGAAGGATGGGTCTCAGAGAATGTTGGACCTCATTGGAGTGGCTGAGAGAAGGGAGGTCCCCAGTGTACTCCTGTCGTTAGATGCCGATAAAGCGTTTCATAGGGTGCACTGGGATACCTTCTGGGAGTGCTGCGGAAATTTGGCATTG
Source organism: Allobates femoralis (assembly GCA_033576535.1). Classification (NCBI taxonomy): domain Eukaryota; kingdom Metazoa; phylum Chordata; class Amphibia; order Anura; family Aromobatidae; genus Allobates; species Allobates femoralis. The sequence continues at coordinate 71,853,337 of JARQOC010000001.1, read as the reverse complement.
CAGGCCCTATTGCCTCTGCGGTTCTCAGTCTCTATTCTCGTCCCAATGCTAGAGTCCTCTCTTCTGGATTCATGTCCGGCCGGTTCTCCATCACAAATGGCACACGCCAGAGCTATCCGCTATCGCCGGTGATTTTCGCCTTGGTGGTGGAGCCTTTGGCTGTGGCAATCCGCACTAACCCCTGATCTTGGGGATCCAGGTTGGGAAGAGGGAGCATGTCATTGGCCTTTACGCAGATGACATTATTATTTCCTGCCCCGATCCCGACACTTCCTTACCAGCTATAATGCAGACCCTGTCTTCGTTTGCCCGGGTCTCTTATTATAAATTAAACGCGTCTAAGTCAATTATTTTTCCTATCCATGTCCCTCCTTTAATGTCCGCTAAGGGAGAAATAAACACTGCTTTTTTTTCCGGCTAGCTAGTAGGTCACAGCGTGGAGTCCTCCTTGCCCGTTTATACTCCTTCCTAATGGTCCTACCACTATATCCTCATTCAAGAAATCTCTCCCTCATGTCCTCGGCATGTCTCTCAAGGGTAGCATCATCAGAGAAAATTCTCCGCAGCCGCAAGAATTGCCCTATAGGAATTGCCCTGATTGTTGAGGGTGTATGTGCCGAGGCAGCATGGAGGAGAGAATTTACGGAGGTATCTTTTCTAAAGATATCTGTGACCACTTCCCTGTCTCTATTAATGGACACTTTAATGTCAAGGAAGTCGATCTCAGTTTTTGCATGTTGGAAGGTCAGTTTAATATTAGGATCACTGGAATTGAGGCAGTCCACAAACGCCTCGAGTTTGGGGATGGTTCCACCCCAGACGACAAAACTGTAAATATAGCGGAGCCAGTACAGTGCATGGGAGGCAGCACTGACATCTTTTTTGAACACCCCCCTCTCCCAGTAACCTAGGAAGAGGTAGGCATACAACAGAGCGCAGGCTACCCCCTTCATTGTACCGCACCACTGTAGGTAGAATCGATCACCGAACACGAAAAAGTTGTGGGTCAAAACGAATTCTAATACCTCCAGTAGAAGATCGTGCAATTGTACATCCCAATTAGTTGTGCCCAAATAGAAACTAACAGCTTTAAGACCGTGAGTATGTCCAATACTTGTATAGAGGGACTCGACGAAAACCGTCACCAGCGACACCCCCTCTTCTAAATATAGTCCATTAAACCTCCTTAGGACGTCTGAAGTGTCTCTGACATAGGAGGGCAAAGTTTCCACTAATGGATGTAAATAGTGTTCTATAAATTTACATGTTGCATCTCATAGCCCGCTGATGTCAGAGACAATTGGATGCCCCAGAAGAACCTCTGGGTTGTTATGTGTCTTAGGTAGAAGATAAAAAGTGGGCATCACTGGTGCGTCGACGAGGATCCCTCCATAATTTTCTTCGGAATGATGCCCGACTCAAATGCTCTTTCAACAATGGACCTAAGAGCCACAGAGAACTTATTCATCGGGTTGGAGGTGAGTTTCTCATAGTAATCTTTATTTCTCAACTGCCTCCAGACCTCTTTTTCATACATTTCAGTTGGCCAGACAGCCACGTTTCCCCCTTTATCAGCAGGTTTTATCACAACCCCACTAAATTCTTTTAAGTCTCTCAAGGCCTGTCTCTGACGCTTAGAGAGATTATCTTTTTAAATTTTAGCATTCAGAGCTCCAAGGTCCTTGGTCACCATTTTCTCAAAAATGTCAATTAGTAGACAGAGTGAAAGAGGGGAAAACGTGGTTGATTTAGAATGATCTCCCTCTTATCTCGCTTTCTCTCCTGATATACCTAGTCTCTCTTTTTCTGGCTCCCTCTCCCTCTTTTTCCACCCTACTACCCTGCCCCAAATAATGAGGCATAACTGAGAGGGGATTAATCGTTATTACATCTTTGAATTGTTGCAGTAATTCCTTAGTACATTTGCCCACTCTCCTGCTCTCATCCAAAATGGTGGACGAGATGCTGCGCATGCGCAGAGGGCAGCCGGAAATGGACAGTGAGCGGGGCTTTCTGGATGGATGCACGAGGCCGATGAAGTCACCGGACGTTTTTTTCCTGGCCCTGTGCAACCAGGTACGCCCCTCCACCGCTCCTCTGCCGGCAGCACAGTCGGTAATGATGCGCATCTGTCAGCCATTAATGGGAACAAGGGGTCAGCCTATATATGGCCTCACTTCACACAGTCACCCCATACACCCTGAAGCAGCCAGATATGTGAAACAGGTGAAGGGGCTGCCTGACACGTATCTGCTAAGGAGATATTTCTAATCCACATGGGTAAGCCTTAATAGTGGTTGTCTATGTTTGACATTGCACTTTACTCAGTGGGGGAAATCACTATTAATAGGGCTGGTCCCTTATTGCAATACTATATTCTCACCCCTGAACTGGCATTAGCACCTTATCATAGACAGGATACCATAGGTAACCATGGGGTACATTTATTTTCTTCTGGCAGGTTGTGTCATCCTCCTTCCTTGCAACCTCTTTATCCTAGTTATCTATATCTACTATGCATCACTGTAATTGAGTCTTTGTAATTAATAAAACCTTTTATTTTTTGCATTGAACACTTGTGTACCTCATTGGTGTTTTGTAACTAATATGGGCATCTATATACTCATTCCTTGTTCCTTTGTTGAAAACTAGCTGTGTGGCTGTTTCAAGATGTACAAAAAGGACAATAAAGAGGCACTTAAAAAAGAGGGTTGCATGGTCGAGTCGCCAGAAGAAAGCCTTTACTGCCCAAATGCCACAAAGTATCTTGGAGTGATGAGATGAAAATCAATCTTTCTGGCCACAACCATAACCGCAAAACTTGGAGAGGAGTCAACAAGGCCTATGATGAAAGGAACACCATTCCTAAGGTAAAGCACGTAGGTAGATCACTGATGATGTGGGGATGTGTGATCTACAAAGGCACAGGGAAATTGGTCAAAGTTGAAGGAAACATGAATGCAGCATTTTATCAGCAAATACTGGAGACAAATTTGCACTCATCAGCCCGGAAGCTGCACATGGGATGTATTTAGATGTTCCAACATGATCCAACTCAAGGACAAGTCAACCTGTCAGCAGCTACAGCAGATCAAAGTGAAGGTTCTGGAGTGGCCAGCTCCTGACCTCAATATCATTGAGCCACTCTGGGGAGAGCTCAAGCGCGCAGTTCATGGAAGAAAGCCTAGGAATTTACAGGAACTGGATGCTTTTGGCCAAGAAGAATGGGCAGCTTTACCATCTGTTGAAATGAAGAGTCTCATCCACAACTACCACAAAAGTTGTCATGGATGTTAGAGAGGGCAATACTCTACAATATTAAAAACTAGGGTACGTGAACCTTTGGATGTTTCAGGGTCATTTGGATGTTTTTGGTTGTCATTATGATTTAAAAAGAGAGAACACATTAGTTTGATAATAAATGTTTTTACCCAACCACTAACCATGAATGGAAAAAAGGTTTTTGTGTTCTCATTTATATTCTCTGAAAATAGGCAAAGAAAGCAAAAAAATCTGCCGGGGTATGTAAACTTTTGAGCACAACTGTTTAACATTAGGAGTCAGTGACAAGAAGGCCTGCTGTGTGATTTGTGATACTGGGACTTGTGAACTGAACTATCACCAATATGCCGTTGTTTGGACTGTGTATTTTGTTTTGCCTGCACTGAAAAGTAATTTATTTTGTGTTTGCTGCATGCTTTATGGAGTCTTAATAAAGCAGTCTGGACATCTTATTTTAAGCGCTTCCCATGCCTACCTCAAACCGAACTGAATGAGTCAAGATCCCTGCAATAGTTACCCTGTAAATGGTCTGGTATTTATGCTCGACACATTGAGGCAGCAGGACTCTAAAATTAGGTTATATTTGTCTTAAACTGTGACACTATATTTCACGTAACTCAAGATCTAGATCATCATCTTGAATCATCAAATTCACCTCATTTATTTTATACGGGGACTGAACTGTCTGATGGGGTTTGAGTAATATACCTGTTGTGTATTACTGGAATCGTGACAGCTCTGTATCCAACCGAGCATTTGTAAAAAAATGACTCATCTAAAACCAGAAAAGGAAGCAAAATTGTAAATGAAGCTCTAAATTTCCATCACATGCAGCTCCTAATCCCTTTTTCCTGCTACATGTCTGCGCACACTGTCACAGCTATAGCTGGCGTACTATAAAAATGAAAATCTGGGGGACACAGAGTGAAGGATCATATTTGGTCCTGCATGTTGCCCATTTGCCGTTAAACAACCCATTGGATTCCCTTGATTACATTGCAGGGGCTTCTCCAATATTCTAATCACTTAGATGCCTTTGTTGCTGTTTACCACTGCATTGAAGGGGTTGAAAGAGGCTTTGATACGATTTCCTGAGGTAGGTTGTTTCACAGGTTAATAGTTAACATGGATGAGAGAGCCTTGTTTTCATGAGAGGTGAATCCTATTTTTCTTCATATGGGGATAATGCCCCATTATTATTGTTTCCACCTCTAAAAACAAGCGTCAATCTCTAGAGGTAAAAAGGCTTCTTTATTCCACAGAATAGTCTACATCAAGAACTGGTCACAGTGGGATGTCTATGGGGCTTGCGGTAAGTGTGCGGCAGGTGCGGCAAGTGCGGTCAGCCGCGTTTTTTTTGCGGCCGCACCTGCCGCAAGTGCTGATACCGCACCTGCCGCAAGCCCGCATAGACATTGTATGGGGCTTGCCGCAACTGTGCCGCAAGTGTCGCGGTTATGCGGTAATCGCGGCAGATGCGTTTTTTTTCACCACATCTGCCGCGATTTCAAAAAAACGCTGATGTGAAAGGGGCCTAAGTCCTTTCTGAAACTATCGACATATCCCACTGTGACCAGTTCTTGATGTAGACTACTCTGTGGAATAAAGAAGCCTTTTTACCTCTAGAGATTGACGCTTGGTTTTAGAGGTGAAAAAACCGCATCTGCCGCGATTTCAAAAAAACCGCTGATGTGAAAGGGGCCTTAGATAGGGTTTTAAACAGAAAAAAACATACACAATATGTAATATAATATATAGAATAAAAAATATTAATATAGAGGTATAGCACATTGAACAAATTAAGCCATGAAACACGTTGACTAATAAATCAATATTATATTCACCCTTTGATGTCTTTTGGAATACGGCAGTGCTGTTTTTAACCCTACATCCTCCCTACTTTAATTTTCTGAGATAATGACAATTGGCTTTTAATTGGTTGTAAGCCATAATCATCAATGTATTCAAAAATATACGTTTCACTTTTTGAATTACTGAAAAAGATTAACTTTTTGATGATATTCTAATTCATTGAGATCCACATGTATGCAAAGGTGTATATATATATATAATGTATATACTCACTGATGGCTTAAAGCGCATCAATATTTTAAGCTTTTTACTTTCAGGCTCAATATCTCACCATCCAATATGGCTTTGATTGTGAGACTACCTTCATTTTATAAGCAATCATTTTGGCTACCTCATACATATATTTGACTTGCAAATATTTCGTATATGATTAGTTAATTAGATTCTTCTCATGACCCTGCATTGTTACTATTTTGCTCCTGGTGGTTGAAAAATAATTTTCTTCTTGTATATTACAAATTACAACAGATAAACCACATAATCCAGCTCATCGATAGCAGTCTTTTGGCCATGAAAATTGCCAAACAGCATCATGTGAGTTAGAATACAAAATGAAGTCCATCAATGCATTCAAAAGCCAAGAGGTGGACTTACAGGTAAAATATTGGAGTCAACAAGTTGGCTCATCACAAGGTTTATCAGTTCTGGTGCGACAAACAAGGCAATGTAGCTGGCTTGTATGCTTCGTAATAGTGATATCACAGACATCCATGCAAGCACTCTGCGACACACATTACACAAGAAAGGAACGGTGACCAGAAAAAAGGTGAAGAAGTCTCAACTTCAATAATAGGAAGCATCAGCTTAAACTTGCAAAAAAATAAGAAATATGAACAGTAGAAGATTGGAAAAGAGTGAGATGAGAAGAAAGTTAATATACTATGCTCAGATGGGTGCAAATGGGTCTGAAAGAAACAAGGGAAAATATGGCTAACGGATCGGGAAAGTGAAGGAGCTGTGAAAGGCATTGGATACTTGACCAGGATCGATGGTGGTCTCAAGGCTGAGTTATTATTGAGTATCCTACAAGACGAGTTACTTTGTAGACTTGAGTTCTATGAATATGTAAAGGATGACATAGTGTTCCAGAAGGACAACAACCCAATGTATACATCGAGATTGTCGAAGAAATGGTTTAATGATGAAGTAGAGGTGCTGAACGTGTAGAAGAGACCTGGGATCAGATATTGAGACACACTTGAATCTATTCGAGAGCATTGGCATAAGGATTCAGGCAGTGGTGAAAGCCAAGCAGAGTGATTTACAAAATACCAACAAAGTAATAAAAAATGTAATTTAGATTTTTAGGAGTAATAATGAGGTGACATGACAAGAATCTGCATAACCAATCATATGCCAAATAGTTGCAAGTCAAACTATGATTGTCTATAAAATGATGGTAGTCTCACATTCAAGCTGTAAGATGGTGAGATATTGAGTCTGAAAGTCAAAAGTTCAAAACATTGTTGCCCTTTTGCTTGTCATTGTATGATATATTTCTGAAGGTACTATTGACATGAATTTATTATGAGATGTCATTAACAACCCATTCAATACACATAGGCTAAGAAATCAAACTATATACATCCAAAAAATTAGTGATTTGTAATAATGAGAAATGACACAGGGCAAAAATATTGACCGCTCTTATTGAAATGTATTTAATATTTTGTAGAAAAGCCTTTGATGGTGATGACAGCTTCAAGACGTCTTCTGTATGGAGAAATTTGTCACATGCATTGCTCAGATGTGATTTTGGACCATTTTTCCACACAAACACTCTTAAATCCTGAAGGTCCTGTGAGCTCCTTCTATCAGCTCTGAGTTTTTTTTTTAATTCCATAAATTTTCTATTGGATTCAGGTCAGGTGATCAGGTTGGCCATTATTTTCTTTCTCTTTAAACCAATTGAGAGTTCTCTTGTGCGGGATCATTGTCTTGGTGAAATGTTCACCCGCTTTTCTTGTTCATCATCCTGGTAGATGGCAGATTTCTATCAAGAATGTTGGTACATTTGTCCATTCATCCTTCCTTCAATTACATGAAGTTTGCCAATGCCGTATGCTGAAAAACAGCCCCACACCATGATGTTCCCACCTCCAAACTTCACTGTTGGCATGGTGTTTTTGGGGTGATAGCAGCGCCTTTTGGCCTTCAAACATGGTATTTATTATGGCATCCAAAAAGTTTAATTTTGGTCTAATCTGATCAGACTATATTCTCCCAGTGTTTCACAGGCTTGTCTAAATGTTCAATGTTCATGTTCATCCATGAATAAGGACCGGTTTATGATCAGAAACATATAGGAAACCTATACTATATTGCTGACTGTCATTGAAGATGTCATTTACATTTTAATTGCACTGGAATAAAGTTCTATCTTTTACTGGGTTTTTTGGCTGGAGGAATTTTTTCTAATGGATCAATAGAGCGCTGAGTCTAACAGGGGTGGCTTCCTCCATGCCGAGGATCACAGCCATAAAGAAGGGGTGAGCTGGTTGTTCCTATTTTTGTCTAAATGTTGATAAGCAAATTTTAAGAACACTTGAACAGAACATGCTTTTTGTTCAGCAATGGAGTGTTGCGTGGTGAGCGGGCACAGTGACTATGGAGGTTAAGTGCATTACTTATTGTTTTCTTTCAAACAAGTATACCTAACTCTTCCCTGTTCACTCTTTCTAAATAATAATCAGAATCTGCTCCCTCCTATTCATTTGTCTCCACTTCCTCCATGCACTCAATTTCACTTCATAACCACAATAGACATACTGGCTGATGACTGGATCATGCAGCTTTATATAAGAAAACCCTATTCATTAAAATGGATATATAAAGGACAAGAAATATCCAGCACTTTTGGCCAATTGTGTCCCACCAGCTATTGTCTTGTAGACTGTAAGCTTGTAAGCAGGGCCTTCACTCCTCCTTTAAGAGTAAAACTATGTCTTACTTTGTATTGACTTTATTGTCTGTACATGTCCCTACTTAATTGTAAAGTGCTGCAGAATATGTTGGCGCTATATAGATAAAATTATTATTTGTATTACTTGAAGATTCCAAGTCTTTCTGTAGTTCTCCACAGCTGGTTGCGAAGGTCTTGGGACAGCTCACTGGTTTTACCTATCATAACATGTTTTTTGTGTCCCACCTTGGTTATGAGACTCCTTTTTATAGGACATCAGTTGAACCAGCTGATATTATTTTTCTCTAAGTGCCAGGTTTGCTTTCTAGTTACTGGTAGATTTCCGCTTATGTTATGACTTTCCATGGCTTTTTCCACCTCTCTTTCTTCATGAGTTCAATATTTTTTTCCCTGTATAATTTCTCATTATTACACATAACTTAATTTATGGACATCTATGGTTTGATTTTCTCAATTTCTTCACCTGTGTGGATTGGAGGAGTTCTTACCAGCAGAAGTGCAATATGTGACAAAAAGAAAGCATTTAGGGAAGTAAAGCAAGTAGGTAGTGATGAGGCATTAAATAAATACAGAAAATTAAATAACATTTGTAAAAAGCAAATCAAGGCAGCAAAGATTGAGACAGAGAGACTCATTGCCAGAGAAAGTAAAAAGAATCCCAAAATATTTTTTAACTACATAAATAGTAAGAAACTAAAAAATGATGGTGTTGGCCCCTTTAAAAATAGTCTGGGTGAAATGGTGGATGAGGATGAGGAAAAAGCCAATATGCTAAATGACTTTTTTTCAACAGTATTTACACAAGAAAATCCCATGACAGACAATATGATCAGTGATAACAAAAAGTCTCAATTAAATGTCACCTGCTTAACCCAAGAGGAAGTACGGCATCGTCTAAAAATCACTAAAATTGACAAATCCCTGGGCCTGGATGGGATACACCCCAGAGTGCTGCAGGAATTAAGTACTGTCATAGATAGACCATTATTTTTAATATTTAAAGATTCCATAATAACAGGGTCTGTACCACAGGACTGGCGTATAGCAAATGTGGTGCCAATATTCAAAAAGGGGACAAAAACTGAACTTGGAAATTATAGGCCAGTAAACTTAACCTCTACTGTGGGTAAAATCCTAGAGGGTTTTCTAAGAGATGCTATACTGGAGTATCTGAAGAAAAATAACCTCATGACCCATTATCAACATGGTTTTACGAGGGACCGTTCCTGTCAAACTAATCTGATAAGCTTCTATGAAGAAGTAAGTTCTGGACTGGACCAAAGAAATGCAGTGGATGATGTGTATATGGACTTTTCAAAAGCTTTTGATACGGTGCCACACAAAAGGTTGATACATAAAATGAGGGCAATGGGGATAGGGGAAAATATGTGTAAGTGGGTTAAGAACTGGCTTAGTGATAGGAAACAAAGGGTGGTTATTAATGGAACACACTCAGAATGGGTCACAGTTAACAGTGGGGTACCACAGGGGTCAGTGTTGGGCCTGCTTCTATTTAATATATTTATTAATGACCTTGTAGGGGGCATACAGAGTAGAATCTCAATATTTGCAGATGACACTAAACTCTGCAGGGTAATCAATACAGATGAGGAGAATTTTATATTACAGGAGGATTTATGTAAACTAGAAGCTTGGGCTGCTAAATGGCAAATGCGCTTTAATGGGGATAAATGTAAAGTCATGCACTTGGGCAGAGGAAACAAAAGGTATAATTATGTGCTTAATTGTAAAACACTGGGCAAAACTGTCACTGCAAAAGACCTGGGTGTTTGGGTAGATGACAAACTCACATTTAGTGGCCAGTGTCAGGCAGCTGCTGCAAAGGCAAATAAAATAATGGGATGCATTAAAAGAGGCATAGATGCTCATGAGGAGAACATAATTTTACCTCTATACAAGTCACTAGTGCGACCACACTTAGAATACTGTGTACAATTCTGGTCTCCGGTGTATAAGAAAGACATAGCTGAACTAGAGCGGGTCCAGAGAAGAGCGACAAAAGTCATTAGAGGACTAAGGGGTCTGCAATACCAAGACAGGTTATTAAACTTGGGGTTATTTAGCTTGGAGAAACGAAGGCTTAGGGGTGATCTTATAATAATGTATAAATATATGAGGGGACAGTACAGAGACCTTTCTAATGATCTCTTTACTCTTAGGCCTGAGACTGGGACAAGGGGGCATTCTCTACGTCTGGAGGAAAGAAGGTTTAATCATAATCACAGACGTGGATTCTTTACTGTAAGAGCAGTGAGACTATGGAACTCTCTGCCACATGCTGTTGTAATGAGTGAGTCACTACTAACATTTAAGAAGGGCCTGGATGCCTTTCTTGAAAACTATAATATTACCAGTTATATATACTAGATTCTTTGATAGGGCGTTGATCCAGGGAATTAGTCTGATTGCCGTATCTGGAGTCAGGAAGGAATTTTTTTCCCCCAATGTGGAGCTTAGTGTTGCCACATGTTTTTTTTTTTGCCTTCCTCTGGATCAACATGTTAGGCTATGGGTTGAACTAGATGGACTTAAAGTCTTCCTTCAACCTTAAAAACTATGTTACTATGTTACTATGTTACTATCTGGTGAGAAATTCATGTCAATAACACTTTTAGAAATAGATTTATTTTGAATTGTAATTTTATGTTACTATACTGTAAGATGGCTGCTAGACATGGAGGAGACACATTTAATATAGAGGTGTTATCTTCAGTGATGTAAGCTCAGAAGCAAGCTCCAGTATGTATAGTATAGTAATGATAGTGTTAATGGCTGTGGTAAGGGCAGGGTTTACAATAAGTTGAAAAGATGGGTGGGACTGACTGCTCACATTTCCCCACTCTGGGGCATGTTATGGTGGACACAAGGAAATTCAGGTGAAATTATTAGCTGTCTGTGTGTGGAGGTAAGAAGGTATCCTGTGTGAAGTATTCATACTTGGACTTGTATGCTAATTGTAAACTGAACTTTCATTGTTAAGATTGTCACCTTGTCGCGGTGGAATGGCTTGCACATTTTTTTGATCAAAAAAATGTCACCAAGTACATTATTTATTATTTTTATGCACTATAGCATTTTACTTGTACTTATTTTTAGGATATTTGCTAATTTTTCCTTATTGTTGTTTTTGCTAATATAAGGCCTGTGTGAACATGCACCTAACTTTGAGGTTACACTTTAGTTTCAGTTCTAGTTTTGGTTCATTGTTAGGACTGTGTAAGTGTATCCTGCTTTTTATTTTCCTTGTTTGTGGCTTGCTTTATGAAGTTTTAACCTCTTAGTGACTGAGCCAATTTACACCTTAATGACCAGACCGTTTTTTGTAATTCTGACCACTCTCCCTTTATGAGGTTATATCTCTGGAACGCTTTATTGGATCCGAGCGATTCTGAGATAGTTTTTTTGTTACATATTGGGCTTCATGTTGGTAGTAAATTTAGGTCGATCATTTTTGCGTTTATTTGTGAAAATATTAAAAAATTGGCAAAAATTTTGAAAATTTCACAATTTTCAAATTTTGAATTTTTATTCTGTTAAACCGGAGCGTTATGTGACACAAAATAGTTAATAAATAACATTTACCACATGTCTACTTTACGTCAGCGCAATTTTGGGAAAAAAGTTTTTTTTCGGTTAGGACGTTATAAGGGTTCAAAGTTCATCAGCAATTTCTCATTTTTCCAGCAAAATTTACAAAACCATTTTTTTAGTGACCACATCACATTTGAAGTCCCTTTGAGGGGTGTACATGACAGAAAACACCCAAAAGTGACACCATTCCAAAAACTGCACCCCTCAAGCTACTGAAAACTACATTCAAGAAGATTATTAACTCTTCAGGTGCTTTACAGGAACTAAAGCAAAGTGGAAACAAAAAATGGACATTTTAATTTTTCCAACAAAAATTTTCTTTTAGCCTCAATTTTTTTATTTTCACATGGGCAACAGGATAAAATGCATCCTAAAATTTGTTGGCCAATTTCTCCTGAGTACACCGATACCTCATATGTGGTCATAAACCACTGTTTGGGCGCACAGCAGGGCTCAGAAGGAAGAGAGCGCAATTTGATTTTTGGAGCTAATTTTCCATTCAAAAAGTCAAATGGCGCTCCTTCCCTTTCGAGTCCTGCCGTGCTCCCAAACAGTGGTTTATGACCACATATGAGGTATCGGTGTACTCAGGAGAAATTGGCCAACAAATTTTAGGATGCATTTTATCCTGTTGCTCATGTGAAAATTAAAAAATTGAGGACAAAAGAAATTTTTTGTGGAAAATAAAGTACGTTTTCATTTTTACGAATCAATTTGTGAAGCACCTGGGGGTTCAAGGAGCTCACTATGCATCTAAATAAATTCCTTGGGGTGTCTAGTTTCCAAAATGGGGTCACTTGTGGGGGAGCTCCAATGTTTAGGCACACGGGGGCTCTCCATACGTGACATGGTGTCCGCTAACAATTTGAATGGAAAATTAGCTCCAATTGTTAGCGGAGACCATGTTGTGTATGGAGAGCCCCTGTGTGCCTAAACATTGGAGCTCCCTCACAAGTGACCCCAATTTGGAAACTAGACCACCAAAGGAACTTATCTTGATGGGTGATGAGCACTTTGAACCCCCAGGTGCTTCACAAATGAAACCATGAAAATGAAAAAAGAAACTTTTTGTGGAAAAGAAAGTACTTTTTCATTTTTACGGATCAATTTGTGAAGCACCTGGGGTTCAAAGAGCTCACTATGCATCTAAATACATTCCATGGGATGTCTAGTTTCTTAAATGGGGTCACTTGTGGGGGAGCTCCAATGTTTAGGCACACAGGGGCTCTCCATACGCGACATGGTGTCCGCTAACTATTGGAGCTAATTTTCCATTCAAATTGTTAGCGGACACCATATCGCATATGGGGAGCCCCTGTGTGCCTAAACATTGGCGCTCCCCCACAAGTGACCCCATTTTGGAAACTAGACCCCCCAAGGAACATATCTAGATGCATAGTGAGCACTTTGATACCCCAGATGCTTCACAAATTAGTCCGTAAAAGGAAAAAAAAAGAAGATTTTTGTGAAAAAAAAGTACTTTTTCATTTTTATGGATCAATTTGTGAAGTACCTGGAGGTCCAAAGTGCTCCCTATGCATCTAAATAAATTCCTTGGGGTGTCTAGTTTCCAAAATGGGGTCTCTTTTGGGGGAGCTTCAATGTTTAGGCACACAGGGGATCGCCATACACGACATAGTATTAACTTACAATTCCAATTGTTAGCGGACACCATGTCACGTATGGAGAGCCCCTGTGTGTCTAAACATTGGGGCTCCCCCACAAGTGACCCCATTTTGTAAACTATACGCCCCAAGGAACTTATCTAGATGCATAGTGAGCACTTTGAACCCCCAGGTGCTTCACAAACTGATCCATAAAAATGAAAAAGTACTTTCTTTTCCACAAAAATGTTCTTTTTTCATTTTTATGGATCAATTTGTGAAGCATCTGGGGGTTGAAAGTACTCATTATGCATCGAGATATGTTCCTTGGGGGGTCTAGTTTCCAAAATGGGGTCACTTGTGGGGGAGCTCCAATGTTTAGGCACACAGGGGGCTCTCCATATGCGACATGGTGTCCGCTAGCAATTTGAATGGAAAATTAGCTCCAATAGTTAGTGGACACCATGTCACGTATGGAGAGCCCCTGTGTGCCTAAACATTGGAACTCCCCCACAAGGGACCCCATTTTGGAAACTAGACGCCTCACGGATTATATCTAGTGGTATAGTGAGCATTTAGAACCTACAGCTACTTCACAGAATTTGATAACGTCATATTGAACATTTTCTTTTTTTCACACAATTTCTCACTTTTAGGGTACTTTCACATCAGCGGTTTTTGCCGTTCATGGCAGATGCGGTGAAAAAAATGCATCTGCCGCGATTACCGCATAACTGCTGCACTTGCGGCACAGTTGCTGCAAGCCCCATAGAATGTCTATGCGGGCTTGCGGCAGGTGCGGCAAGTGCGGTATCAGCACTTGGAGCAGATGCGGCCGCAAAAAAAAAGCGGCAGACCGTGGTTTTTTTTGCGGCTGCACCTGCCGCAAGTGCCAAAACTGCACTTGCCGCACCTGCCGCACACTTACCGCAAGCCCCATAGACATTGCATGGGGCTTGCCACAACTGTGCCTCAAGTGCAGCGGTTATGCGGTAATCACAGCAGATACGTTTTTTTCACCGCATTTGCCGCAATCGGCAAAAGCCACTGATGTGAAAGCAGCCTTAGAGCATGTGCACAAGATCCGGAGACGCCGTGTCCTGGTCGTCTCCTCTCCTGCATTTTTTTGTTCTAGTATTTCTTTATTAAATTTTTTTAAAAAAATGATGTGGGGCTTCGCCACACTTTTGGTCCAGCCAGGTACAGCAGGCAGCTACGGACTGCCACCAACCCCTTCTGCCTAGTTTTACCTGGCTGGAAACCAAAAATATAGGGAAGCACTTTTTTTTTAATTATTTCATGAAATAATTAAAAAAAAAAAACGGCGTGAGCTTCGCCATGTTTTTGGGCCAGCCAGGTACAACTAGGCAGCTGGGGGCTGGAATCCTCAGCTTTCTGGGCCCCCCCCCCGCTGCGAATTGCAGCCCACCGCCGCCCCAGACAATGGCGCATTCATAAAACCGCCATTTTCTGGCGCTGTATCCAGCTCTTCCAGCTGCCGTGTAGCGGTGGCAGACAGGGTAATAAGGGGTTAATGCCAGCTTTTTTGCAGCTGGCACTAAGCCCGAGATTCTTTGGCCAATATTAGACCGGGCCATTAAGAATCCCTAGTAAATTGTAAAGAAGACACAAGACAGAAAAAAATATTTTTAATAGAATAAAAACAAAGACACTACTTAGACCCCATCTTTATTATTCTTTGGCATCCGACGTAGTCCAGTAGGAAGGTCCGACGTAGTCCAGTAGGAAGGTCTGACGTAGTCCAGTGGGAGGTCCCTCGATCATTTCCAGACTTTTACAGCATATGGGGGTGTCCCCCATATGCTATAAAAGCTGGCATTCTTCCAGGGGAATGACAGGTCATGACCTCAGTGAGGTCATGGCAGGTCAGGATCCTTGGTTCACAAAGGGTTAATTGTGATCCCATCATGAGATCACAATTAACCCTTTGTGAACCAAGGATCCTGACCTGCCATGACCTCACTGCGATCATGACCTGTCAGTCTAATCGCAGACAGAGTAGTCTTTGCATAGACTGACAGCTCATGATCGCAGTGAGGTCATGGCAGGTCAGGATCCTTGGTTCACAAAGGGTCAATTGTAATCCCATCATGAGATCACAATTAACCCTTTGTGAACCAAGGATCCTGACCTTCCATGACCTCACTGCGATCATGAGCTGTCAGTCTAATTGCAGACAGAGCAGTCTCTGCATAGACTGACAGCTTATGATTGCAGTGAGGTCATGGCAGGTCAGGATCCTTGGTTCACAAAGGGTCAATTGTGATCTCATGATGGGATCACAATTGACCCCTGTGGGAACCAAGGATGGTAACCTGACATGACCTCACTGAGATCATGCCCTGTCACTATGCGCAGGCAGAGCAGTCTCTGTTCTGTCTGCGCATGCCGGCAGACACAAAGATGAAGAGGCCGGAAGAAGCAGCGGGAGCGGCACCGGGATGATGGTGAGTACCAGGAGACCTCCGGGGGTGGGGGGGGGGGGTACTGACGGGGCAGGGGGGCAGAGCGGGGGAATACTTATAATCTCCCTCCATCTGAGCTGTCAGATGGGAGGGAGATCAGATGATGGCGGGGGGGGCTGGAAGGAGCCGCAGCTGCTGCAGGGCCACAGGGGACATGTAGAGGATGGGGGGGTATGACCGGGGGTTGGGGCCGAGTGACCGGGAAGGGGGGCAGAGCGGGGGAGTATGGATCATCTCCCTCCCATCTGAGCTGTCAGATGGGAGGGAGATGATGTCGTGTAGTGAGGGAGATGTCGGGCGCCATTTTAGGAGGAGGGGAGGGGGTGGGGGCTGAGTACCGGTACCGGGGGCTGTGTACCGGTACTGGGGGGGGGAAGCAGATGTTTTCTCTTCATGCCACGGGTTTGACCCTGTGGCATGACAGAGAAATCATTGTTTTTATCGGCGGTTCGCTGTATATTTATGTGATCACGGTTATACATCGGTAAACGGTGTATAACCGTGATCACATGGCGGGTACCGGTAAAAACCGGCCCGATTCATAATCTTGGGGGTCTCAGCTACCCCCGGTAGCTGAAACCCTGGAGATTTTTGACTACTGGGGGGCGCTAGAGCACTTTCCCTGGCTGACGTCTGCAGACGTCAGCCAGGCATAAGTACCCTCTTTTTCAGACGTCTCTGGACGTTAGGCCGTCGTTATGGGGTTAATAAAGCAGCCTGGATGTTTTGTTTAAACCTTCTCGCATGCCTGGCTTAACGCCACTGAGTGAGTCGAGAACTCTTCAATTGGTGTTTGAAGTCCGGACAAAATTCCATGTGTGACTGCCACAGTGCATTTCTAGGTGTGCTTAAGAATAACTCTAAGGGCCCCTTTACACGCGGCTACATTTCTTGGGTGGCTACAGGTAACTTACTGGTTGCAGTGAAATCATGGAGAGATTATTCCATTTGTATAAAGCAACAAGATAGAACCATGTCTCCATGATTTCACTGCAACCTGTAAGTTACCTGTAGCCACCCTAGAAATGTAGCCGCGTGTAAAGGTACCCTTAAGGTATCATCACACGGCACAATATCGCCCGCAACATCGCTGAAAAATCCTGGGTTCAGCGATGTTGCGGCGACATCGCAAGTGAATTGTGCTGTGTGACAGCACAATGCAACTGCTATAAGTCGCAAGTTGCCAGGTTTTCCAACATGCTGGAAAACCTGGTGATGTCGCCCCAGCGATTTGGCTGCATCTTGCTGTGTGACACCGCAATAGTGATGTTGCCAGCGATGCCGCCTATTCGCAACATTGCAGCATATCGCTCTCTGGGTTGTTCCCAGCCCAGCGAGCGATCACTGTGGCAACATCGCCACGGCGTCACAGGCAACATCTGCCTGTGTGACAGGTACAGCAGCAATGTCGGAAGCGAGCACGCTCCCGCAGATTCGCTTCCAACATCGCTGCAATGTTGCCCCGTGTAACGGTACCGTTTCTGTCAGGGCACAACGGTTGCACCACTGGGCATATCAGGGTGACAAACCTCAGTACAAAGTGTTTCACTTATTACGTCTAGTTTAAAAGTAGTTGCAACCAGAATCCTCCTGCCCAGTGCAAATGGTGGACCAGGTAGTTATAGATAGATTTATACAGTACTGCATTTCCCAGGGAGACCCCTGGAATGCTGATGACCTGGTGGGCTTGATATAAAGGTATCAGGTGGTTGAAAGATCCTTGGAGAAACAAGGGGTCATTGAATCTCCATGCTGGAGTCCCCAAACGGAGGCCGTCACCCAATAGAAGGGATTCAGAACTGGATATAGGGAGTGTCCCAAGGCCTAGGTGGCATCTGAGTTGTTGTCGAAAGCAGTAGCTATTGACATTATTTTTTGAGGTGTCACGGCCCAGGCCACATAGCTGCATGTTGTGCCATGATCACCAAGCCGAAGTACTGCAACTTAGGTCATCATTGCTCATATTATGCATATCTGACTTGCATTGTTATGTATGTCATATGTTAGTGAATGGAGTGTTAATAATTGGTCTGTTGGACTCAGAGATATGGATATCCTAGTAAGGTCCACACTACCCCACTAGCCTATTCTTGGAAGGATAGTTGGCATCTGATGTATTCACATGGACTCTCAAGACTACCCTCCAGCCAGGGTGGCCATAGAAACAAACTGAGGAACCATAATGTGAAGCCCACTGGGACGGGGTACTCGGTACCGGACCGAGTTGCTGCTGGGGATATCACGGAGGGCCTGGTCCGGACCGTGTCCCGGGTTCCGCAAGTAAAAGGGGGTATTTACAAGGGATGAATGTTTGTCGTGACGCCACCCACAGTGTGTGGTCAGTAATGGGACCACTGCTGCTGCAGAACCTCCGGGGATGATGTAAGGCAGCTTAGATGGGACTGCTCTCCGTAGGTAGAGGCTGGTTCCCCGGGGCAGTGGTAATTAGAGTCTATGGTGGATGTGATAATAAGGGGATTGATAGAGGAGATGGGTTGAAGGAACACACACTCACGTTTCTGTAGTTTTCCAAAGCTTTACTGCAGATGTTGTAGCAGATTGTCCACGGAGTCTGTACTGGGGCTGGGTTGCTCCCACCCTGTCCGGGTCCTCAGCTTCCTCCTGCTGCGCTGTGTGTGTGTGGCCCTGCTGCTGCTTCTAGCTGAGCTGCTGGCACTGTTTCTCTCCTCACAGGTACCCCTTGGCTAGGCAACTTGAGTCTTCCGTGTGCTGCTGACCCCGCCGTGTTGCTTTGCTCTGGTACAGTGTCGATCTACAAACTCCACTATTCCTGGATTTACTGTGCTGTGTGTGTCAGTCACAGTCTCGGATCCGATGTCCGTTCTGTGCGCTCCTCTGGGGCGAGTGGTAGTGGCACTCAGTCTCCCAGATGTGTTCCTTGTCTTCAATTCTCCTTCCCTCAGACCCTGGCTGGGCCTGGAATCGGTGAGCGGACTGTAGAGAAGCCTGACGCAGCTCCTTTACACTCCAGTCTCCCTCAGTTCTCCCAGGAACTGGGCTCTCCTCAGTACTACCTCGTACTGGACTTCCTAAGAACTAACTACTTCCTCTTGACCTGGAGTGTATAAGGGAGCTGGTTTAGCTCGCCCTCCTGGCCCAGAGGTGCTAGTGTCAGTGTGTTGTGGGGAGGGAACCCGTGTGATGTTACTGTGGCACATTAACCCCTGGGGTGCCACAATAACACATGAGGTTGGGGTAGCAAAGGACTTCTTATACCCTGTTACAATAGGGTGGGGCTTTGCCTTGTTTTGGAACTTGTGGGAGAAAAGAAAATTGTTGATTTATTTGGACTGCAATAAGGGCATCTCTAAAGAAACCCTGTCGCAATATTAGTCTGATAGTTTTCCTTTTTGTGTTCTGATTGGCAATGAAAATGAGGCCAACATACCTGAGGCCTTCATCCTGACCCTGAGGGTGTCCGGAGGGAACTTTTGGAACCACCCAACTCAGGGAACTTACATTTCATAATGCAACCATTTTAACGGGGTTGCTCAAGGGCCAGCGGCCGACACCAGGCATCATGTTTTGCCGTAAATGAGGAGTTATTGTATTATGTCAACAAACAGATAGATAAGATTGTAGCACCGTTGTTGGTAACGGTGCCCTACAGATGCCGGGTACTAGACATAGCCATTATTCATGTCTTAGGTGGTCATCTGGGGGTAGACAAAACACACAAACATCCTCCAGAAGTTCTAGTGGTCTGGCTCTCACCAGGAGATTTTGAATTATTGCAGGTCCTGTCCCACTTGTCAGCTAACCGCCCTGGTTGCTTACTTCTGCAGCCCCTTAGTGCCGTTACCCATTATTGAGGTCCTGTTTGATCATATAGCTATGGATTTAGTAGGACCTCTGGTCAATGGCATCATTATATCCTATGGTTCATGGATTATGCTATATGGTACCTGGAGGCAGTACCACTGAGAAATTCCTCTGATAAATGTGTAGTTAAAAAACTAGTCCAGATCGCTGCCTCGGAGTAACTCTCGACTCTGCCATGTCCTTCAAACCACACATCCAAACTCTCGCCACCTCCTGTAGCCTCCAGCTCAAGAATATTTCCAGAATCCATCCTTTCCTCAACCCTCAATCTACTAAAATTCTTGTACATGCCTCATCATCTCCCGCCTCGACTACTGCAACCTCCTCCTCTGTGGCCTCCCTGCTAACACTCTTGCACCTCTCCAGTCTGCCCTCAACTCTGCTGCCCGACTAATCCACCTCTCTCCTCGCTACTCCCCTGTTTTTCCTCTCTGCAAACCTCTTCACTGGCTCCCAATTCTCCAATGAATCCAGTTCAAGCTACTAACACTGACCTACAAAGCCATCAATAACCTGTCTCCTCCCTATATCTCTTAACTAATCTCCCACTATGTTCACTCACATAATCTTCGATCCTCCCAAGCCCTCCTCCTCTCCTCCACACTTATCCGTTCCTCACAGAACTGCCTCAAAGATTTCTCCTGAATGTCCCCAATTCCTCTGGAATTCTACGCCCTAACACGTCCAATTATCCACGACGCTCGGATCCTTCAGACGGAACCTAAAGACCCATCTCTTCAGGAAACATACAGCCTGCAATGACTGAACTTCCTTCCCACCGCCACCGGAGCTGCTGCATCCCTGACCTACTGTCTCCTCCCCATTATCCTGTAGAATGTAAGCCCGCAAGGGCAGGGTCCTCTCCCCTAGGTACCAGTCTATCATTGTTTATTTGTTTACTGTAAACTATATCTATAATTTTGTATGCAACCACTCTCATGTACAGCACCATGGAATTAATGGTGCTATATAAATAAATAATAATAATAATAATAATAATAATAAAAAAATAATAATAATAATAAAGTGAATATTCCAGAATAACCAGGTGATTCTAGGCATTTCGAGATTTTAGCTTCCATAGAGAGCATAGGCCTGGGAAACTAAATGGCAATGTGGAGGCTATATCAATGCTCCACACTTTGTTGGTGGAAGGTGATGGTCACCAGACACGTCATGGAGGAGCGATATGTATCACCAAGGTGGTTATCCTCAGTGATGTAAGCAAGCTCCAGTACATATATTACTGAGAATGTTAATTGGGTGGGGCAAGAGCCAGGTTTACTTAGGCTGTGGTCACAGTACCATTTTTCACATGCATTTTTGGAGACCTGCGTTTTCAAAAACGCATGTAAAAAACGCACCCATAGGCCCCCATGTTAAAAAACGCATGCCCTAATAGCCAAAAAGCATGTGTGACTGTCCCATGCGTTTTTGGAGCATATCCAAAAACGCATGCGTTTTTTAATAAGGGGCCTTATGGAAAACGCATGCAAAAACGCATGTACAATTAGTGCCATTCAAAAACGCATGCGTTTCCCATAGGAGCCCATGTTAAAAAAACGCATGCGTTTCCGAAAACGCATGCGTTTTTTTAACATGGGCTCCTATGGGAAACGCATGCATTTTTGAATGGCACTAAAAGGTACTAATTGTACATGCGTTTTTGCATGCGTTTCCCATAGGAACCCATGTTATAAAAACGCATGCGTTTTCTACAAAAACGCATGCGTTTTTCAAAACGCTCAAAAAAATACTACAAGCACTATTCTTATGTGCAGATTCAAAAACGCAGCCAAAAACGCAGGGAGCAATCACACACCTTACAAAACTCATGCTGACATGAAAAAACGCATTAGTTTTGTAAAATCATTAAAAAAAACGCATGGCAACTGTGACCACAGCCTAACAGAGTGATGGGTAGGACCAGTTGCTCATATATCCCCACCACAGGGTCTGGTATTGTGGACATAAGGAAGTCCAGGTGAAATCATTAGTTGTCTGTGTGGAGATAAGAAGTCCTCATGTGTAAAATTTCCATGCTGATTCTAAGCTAAAGTACTACTGCTTTCATGCCAAGAAAAGCAGTCCTGTCCTAAACTAATTGCCAGCCAGTGGTGTGAACCTCTAGAGGCTAAATGAATGAGGTGATAAGTAGTAAAGTAAATTTGAAAAAAGGTTCATTCATTATAGCAGAATAATAAAGAAGTACCACTTAGCGTACTTGTACAAATAAACCTCTAACTGCAACACGGTCATTATAAATTATCTCCATGAAAGCAATTTGATATCAGCCTGGTTTGATCAGCAATAGGGATGAGCAAACCTGAACGGTAAAGTTTGGGGTTTGTACCGGACACCTAGTGCTGAACCCTGAACATGAACTTCTAACGATACGTCTCTACAACTTCTCGGGTTTGGCACCCAAATTAAGCTTGTTCAAGGGCTGTCTGTTTTCAATGTTTCCCAAAAGCTAAGATAGCAGGGCTAGAGGGCTGCAAAAGGAAGGAAAACGGGGTTTAAAGCAGGACAATTATACATACTGTGTTTCCCCAGAAGATAAAACAGCTGTCACATTCTTTCCTGGCCCGCTCATTTAACCTTGCGAATATTCATTACTTCCCTGCCCACCCTCTGTACTGATGTCTGTGATTGGTTGCAGTCAGTCTGCTGTTTCCTGCAATCATCACTCTAGCTGTTATAAGGGGGTCTCCCCTATGTGCTAACTAGCCAAGGTAAAACCGTCAGCTGGGTGCTAATTTCAGGCTAGGAGGGGCCAATATCCATAGCACCTCCCACCCTGATAATATCAGCCCCCAGCTGACTGTTTTTTTCTGCATTAATTATCCAAATAGAGGGGACCCTATTTCTTAAATTAACAATTGCAAGAAACGACGTGGGTTCCAGTTGATATTATCAGGGTGGCACAGTCTATGTGTATTGGTCTGTCCTAACCAAAGAATATCTGCCCACAGCAGACCACCAATTTGGTGCATCTCATTAGATCCACAAAATCTAGTGCTTTATCTGGCTGTTCCCCATTGCTCTGGTCCAGTGGCAATCGGGGAAACATATGGGGTTGATGATATGGTTCATATACCTTTTACAGTCATTTCTGAGTGATTCTATCATTTACCGCTATCTTTATGCACTATGAAATGGGTTTTTTATAGGTCTTTTTCAGTGTTTCGAAGCAACTAATTTATTTAACATTGACTCCTATGGAAATCGTTGCCTCAGCTTTCGTTGATTTCAGTTTTCGTTGAACGTTTTCTGACAGATTGTCGACGACAACCGAGGTATCGCTATATATATATATATATATATATATATATATATATATATATATATATATATATATATATATATATATATATGTCAATTATATATTTCTTAAATGAAGGGGTTATTCCACTAGGATATATACGTAATAAAATTATCAATAGTGGGTGTCTAACATCTGAATAAATGTCCAAGGGCCCCCGTCTGTGCAGGGAACTGCAGCACAGCTTCATAATGGTAATCGGTCTGTGTAGTAATTTTCTACACAGCGGCATAGTACAGGGAACAAACTGCATTGAGGATTGGTCTGAAATTCATCACAGGATGGTGGGAAAACGCCCATTTGGGCCCATTCGCATCCTAAGTTGGTGGTGCATATTTTTCACTTCCAAAATCTCCACCCAGGGTCAGAAAGATGCACCAAAACCAATCCATGTTCACACAGTGCGTTTATGTGTTTTTGATGCATATTTAAAGGTGTTTTGTGTCTGTTTCAATTGGATCCTTTGGTTAAAAATAAGAAAAAAAAAATGTCAAATCCTTCTCCCCCTTCAACACTATCATCTCCTGCGGATTTTAATGCAAATTTGGCACAAAATAAATAACACACACAAAGTGCGAACTCTGCTGCATACGTGCTGCTTATTTTGAGTTAATATGAGGATCTTGGGGTGAAAAACGCAGTAAAATGCACAGCAGAAATTGAGATGTTGCAGAATTTCCCACAATGAAATCCGCAGCAGAGCTGTACAAGGCAGTCCATTTTTGAAAATTATTTGTTGAAATAATTAAAAATAGTTATATGGGGCTTCGCCCCATGCTAAAAAAAGCAGCCTGAAGCCACTCTAGAAATGGCGCATCCATTGGACGCATCAAATCCTGGCACTTTACCTGACTCTTCCCGATTACTCTGATGCGATGGCAATATATGGGGTTAATGACAGCTATAAATTGACAGCTGACATAAACTGGATTGGTGATGTTCAAGTGGTGCTCACGATGAGCAGTCACTCCAATGTAATTACAATGTAACAGAGCCTGGGAGCGTCAACATGGAGCCTCGTGTTGTGGAGCTGTGTGTTTGGGATTAATAAATGGATAAAAAAAGGGTGGCTGTGTTTTTTATTTTAAATAAAGAATGTTTCTCTTTTTCTGTGTTTTTTAACTATTTACTTAAAGAATTAGTAATGTGGGAGTCTCATAGATACCTGAACATCACCAATCCCTGGCTTAACGTCAGCTGTCAACTCACAGCTCTCATTAACCCTTTATATTACCCCGATTGCCACTACAGCGGTGCAATCGGGAAGAGCCAAGTAAAGCGCCAGTTGTGGTGCATCTAATGGATGCACCATTTCTGGGCTGGCTGCAGGCTGGTATTTTTAGCCTCGGAGACCCAATAACCATGGGTGTCCCCAGGCTGAGGTTACCAGCCCAAGCCATGTGCTTTATCTTGGCTAAATATCAAAATTGGGGGGAGAGGGGGCCCAACAACATCTTTTTAAAATTATTTATTTAAATAATTAAAAAAAAAACGCATGGGGTCCCACGTATTTTGATATGCAGCTAACATAATGCACACAGCTGGGGACTGAAGCGTGCAGCCGTGAGCTTTGAAACAAAACCAGAACTGAAACTCAAGTGTAACCAAGCAGTAGGTACATGTTCACACAGGCCTCATAATAGCAAAAACAACAAGGAAAAAATGAGAAAATACTGTAAAATAAATGAAAGTAAAATGTTATAGTGCATAAAAATGCACCGGGTCCCCCTGTATTTTAATACCCAGCCAACATAACTCATACGGCTGTGGACTGCACCCTCCAGCCGAGTGCTTTATCAGTGCTGAGTATTAATATACGGGGGACCCCACCCCATTTTATTTCAATTATGTACCGTATTTTTCCTTTTATAAGACGCACTTTTTTTCCTCCAAGTTTTGGAGGAAAGTGAGGCTGCATCTTATAAAAGGAATATAACATTCTATCATCCTCAGTTGCTTGGGAGGGGGAGACAGCAGTGAAGTGGGGTCAGAAGGGCAGGGAATGGTCCCTGCTGAAGAATCTAGGCGGCAGGAGCACCACGTGTCCCCGGCTCATTATCTACTTAGATATTCACTTCACTTGCTCCCAATCCCCACCCACCTCTCTGCACTGAAGACAGCGGAGAGGTGAGCCCGGGGAGCAGTAGAAGTCGGCACACATGGTCGCTGCCCAGTTTCCTGCAGCTGCTGGGGACATTGTGTGCTGCAGATAGTGAGAACGGAGGAGCCGGGGGCAGCTGTGGCAAGGGTCATTCCATGTCAAGTGATCCAAAAATGAATATTTTTTTTCCCTGACGTCCTCAGATTTTTTTAATTTTTTTTCTATATGAAGAACAACTTTATCTAATTACAAAAAAAAAGTTTTGATTTTTTTTCTTTATCAGTTAATTTTTTACTGATTTTTAAAGTTTTTAAAAAGTGCGAATTTTGGCCTGGTATGGCTTTACATTTTCTATCATATCTCGGGCTAGAAATAAGATAGAGAAACAAAATAAACACCATTCTACTCAGAACTGTCCAGGCTTTCATCAGATATGTCACAAGAGGATCTTTGTTAATATTTTACCCATGTGATCGCAAGCGCAAAACTTTAAAACGCATTTCCGAAAAATCGGCGCGCTTTAAATATTTCAAAAACTGCCCAAGTGTCTGCTGTGCTCTTAGCCACATCTGTACCAAATTTCAAGTTGGGATCGCAATGGGATCATATTTTAACATATTTTACTAGTAATAGCGTCAATGGGTCATTCCATATCAAGTGATCTAAATATGAATATTTTTTTTTACCTGACGTCTTTAGATTTTTTTTTTTTTTTTCCTTTATGAAGTACTACTTTAGTTAATTACAAATTAAAAGTTTAGAATTTTTTTCTTCATCAGTTAATTTTTTACAGATTTTTAAAGTTTAAAAAAAGGGTGAATTTTGGCCTGGTATGACTTTACATTTTTTTTATCTCAGGCTAGAAATAAGATAATGAAGTGGGAGAGGCATCATTTTACTCAGAACGGTAACAGCTTTCATTTGAGATGTTACAAGACTATGTTTCTTTATATCAAATTCAAACTATTGACGGGCAATTGTGAAAAAATGACTGATTGTGTTCTTGGTGATTTTTGAATTGACACTATAATAGTTAAATATTTTGCACTTAGGTCCAATGAATGCGTCCATGGGGTCAAGCTGGGACAGAGTCATCACAAATTAGCCTTATTTGCAGATGACCTGCTACTTTATATCTCCCAGCCCCTGGTCTCCATCCCTTCGGTCTTAATGGAGTTTGAACGGTTCGGACAATTGAGCAACTTTAAAGTGAATTGCTCCAAAACCGAGGCACTCAATATTTCTTTGCCTGGAGAATTGGTTTCTCATCTATCTAAACAGTTCCCATTTAAATGGAAAGTAGAAGCCATTAAGTACTTGGGAGTCCTTATACCAAAAGATCTTAAACAAATATTCAATTTAAAATATCAACCCCTTTTGACTAACGCGGAATCGGCATTTACCTCCTATAGACAATTAAAGCTATCCTGGTTCGGGAGAATAAACGTAGTCAAGATGGATGTCTTGCCCCGACTCTTATATACTTTTCAGACAGTTCCTGTTCTATTGGATAGAGGCTTCCTCTCCAAAATGCAATCTATGATCCTTAGATTTGTCTGGGGGGGCAAGAGGTCCAGATTGCGAATGAATATCTTATCCTTGCCCAAGACCAGAGGAGGGGTTGGACTACCCAACATACGAGCGTACTTTGTGGCTTCCTCTCTTGTTAGAGCTCTAGATTGGCATTATCATGCGTCCTCCAAGAAATGGGTAGGGGTGGAGCAAGAGGGTTTGGGGATTCCGCTGAAACACCTGCTTTGGATTTCCCCTAAAGACTCCACAGACCTAGTACCTTTGACAGACATGACCAGAAACACCTTGAAGGTATGGCACCTAGTGACGAAAACCCTCCGCTTAAACGACAGACTTAGCCCTTTGACTCCCCTTTTTTCCAACCCATCTTTCCCACCCAGATTTGACAGGCAGAGATTTTTATGTTGGCGGATTGTGGATGACACCCGAGTAGGACAGACTCTGTCCAGTGGTGGTTTGCCCCCAATGGCAGAGCTACAACTCAAAGAACCTACGAGACCTCTTAAGTGATTCGAATTTCTGCAATACAGAGCATACTTATATTCAGCTGACCACTCTTGCAGGGTAAGATTGACGCCCAACGTATTGGAGAGGTTATTCCAACTGGAGGCTCCACCGAGGCGCAAAATATCAGTTCTATACCAGGCCTTAGGGTCCATGAGAGAGCAGGGCACCCTTTACTTCCAACGTGCTTGGGAGAGGGAATTGGGGTGTAGCATTTCAGAAGCTAATTGGCAGAAATGCTTTATATTTACTCACTCACTAGCTAGCGCTTGTTCTGCACAAGAAAGAAGCTATAAGCTGCTCACTAGATGGTACTTGTGCCCGACGACACTCTGGAACATGTTCCCTGGAACCCCTGATACCTGCTGGCGCTGTGGGGAAGAGAAGGGTACAATGATACACATTTGGTGGAGTTGTGGGGAAATCCGGTGGTTCTGGTCTGAGGTTTTCAATGCATACGCCCGGATAACAGGTAAACAAGCCGAATGCTGCCCAGAATCGGCAATGTTATCCATTTTTCCAGGTCCTATTGGGTTACAGAAGAGGGATATTCTCCGCTTTTGCATCTCGGCTGCTCGTGCTGTGATCCCGAGGTTCTGGAAATCAAGCCGGGCTCCATCTCTACTTGATTGGTTCAAAGAATTGATGGACATATATCGAATGGAGGAGCTCGCAGCTGATGCGTCGGGATCTCGGAACAAATTCTTAGGGATTTGGGTTGAATGGATTCTTTTTCACGACTCTGCAGAATGTAGGAGTATCTTTTCCAGCACAGATAATATGGCTCGATCTCTGGCTGTTGGGGAGCCAGTGGGATGAGTACCCTTTCTCCTTCCCATACCTCACCCGTCCCCCCCCCCTCCTATTTTTTCTTACGTGGCTTTTCTTTCCCAGTATAACTTTTTCTAATGGTTTTTGTTTCTCTTCTCTCTCTCTTCTTTTCTATCTCTCTTTTCTTCCCATCTGATACATTCAGTCTAGGTATTTCCTTTCTACACCTATACCTTCAGAATTCTAGTGAACATTAGACAGGTATCGGAAACTCTGAGCTGTGAGTAGATCATTAATATTTCGGCCTTCCTTTCCGGTACACCAGTCGATAGACTATTCCAACTAGGCCTCAACGGGTAATGACCCACTTACGTGGTCAACCTGTTAGAAGGGGCCAAGTGATAAAAATCATTCTGCTGGGGCTGCTTGTCCCCTTGACATCAGAACATCTCAAAACCCTGAGAAAGGTTGTATACTTGAGTGTTTGGAATTATATTTAGATTGTAGTATATATTGCACCAGAGATAAGCGCAAAAGTAAATTTGCAGCTTATCTTAAAGTTACTAATAACTTTGTGAATTCTCTTTTTGTATATTTTATATGTCTCAAGATTTTGTTAAAAGATTGAATGTATGTCTTTCATATGTTTTTTCAAAATTTAATAAAAATGAGATTAACCATAGTTAAATATTTTAAAATATGATCCCATCACGATCCCAACTTGAAATTTGGTACAGATGTGGCTAAGAGCATAAAAGACACATGGGCAGTTTTGGAAAATTTTTATTAAAACGTTTTTTCGGAAATGCGTTTCAAAATGTTGCGTTTGCATTCGCATGGGTAAAAAATTAAAATTAACAAAGATCCTCTTGTGACATATCTGGCAAAAGCCTGGACAGTTCTGAGTAGAATGGTGTTTATTTTGTTTCTCTATCTTATTTCTAGCCCGAGATAAAAAAATGTAAAGTCATACCAGGCCAAAATTCACCCTTTTTTTAAACTTTAAAAATCTGTAAAAAATTAACTGATGAAGAAAAAAATTCCAAACTTTTAATTTGTAATTGACTAAAGTAGTACTTCAAAAGGAAAAAAAAAAAAAAAAATCTAAAGACGTCAGGTAAAAAAAATATTCATATTTAGATCACTTGATATGGAATGACCCATTGACGCTATTACTAGTAAAATATGTTAAAATATGATCCCATTGCGATCCCAACTTGAAATTTGGTACAGATGTGGATAAGAGCAAAGCAGACACATGGGCAGTTTTTGAAATATTTAAAGTGCGCCGATTTTTCGGAAATACATTTTAAAGTTTTGCGCTTGCAATCACATGGGTAAAATATTAACAAAGATCCTCTTGTGACATATCTGATGAAAGCCTGTATAGTTCTGAGTAGAATGGTGTTTATTTTGTCTCTCTATCTTATTCCTAGCCTGAGTTATGAGGAGAAACGTAAAGGCAGGCAACAGCAAAATTCACACTTTTTCCGAACTTTGAAAATCATTTAAAAAACAAATTTATTTTTTAAAAAATTTTTCTCTTCACATTTTGCATTGTCTGACATGCTATTATCAAATAACAAAATCTCAAAAGAATTAAAAATATAGAGGTAATAATCATTGGTTCACTTGACATGGAATGACCCGCAAGTGAATGAGCACTGAGCTTTGTGCTGATTCACTGCCATGAAGACAGGGGCAGAGCACAGCAGATCGGCACCTTATCACAGGTACCTTGTCAGTGTCCTGCCTCACTCCCTCTGCTCAGTGTAATGTGTCCTGCTGAGCCCCTGACACAGTGCAGAAATCCAGGAAGGTCGGTCTGCATTTCAGGAGCTTCAGTGTATGGAGAGCAGGGCTGGAGCCTGCATATAACGGCAGTGTACAGCTCCCCTGGCCCTGCATCTACAGGTCAAGCTCTGCTGTGGTGACTTGTAATTAGGAGACAGGGCTGGAGCATTGTATTTCAGAACAGTGTACAGACCCCCTCCCTGGCCCTCCCTCTTACAGTACATCACATTAGAACTTGATCTGCAGACTATGGCCACTTCCTTAATTTCAGCAGGGTGATGGCAAAGCAGGACACATTAAAGTGAGTGCACATGTATATGTAACATAACCACTAATAAAGTGAAGTTAACACTACCAATACTGTGCTTAACTAGAACTCCAAGCATGCTATACAATCTACAGTACATGCTGGGAGTTATAGTTCTTAAAGGGGTTGCCACTACATGAACAAATCCTGTCTCATTCACCTTGTTGGCCCTTATAAAGTATAAAGTAATAAAGACCATACTAAGGCTATGTGCTCACGGTCGGGAGGAGCTGTGTGTTGGACGCGGCTCTTCCGGACATGAGTGAAGCCGCATGTGGAGGCAGGGAGACCGCAGCCGCCCTGCACTCACCATGTGTGGCGGGTGCGGGGCAGCTTCTCCCTGCAGTCCCCCGATGGGAGCCGCTTCCAACTCCGCAGCATGAAATGAACATGCTGAGAAGGAGTGGACTGCCGGCAACCCGCACCGCAGCTGTCAGAATGCTGCGGTCGGATGAAGCATAGTGAGTATGGGATTTCTACAAATCCCATTCACTATGATTGTACTGTACTACACAGCATTTTGGACACAGCAGCAAGACGCTGTGTCCAAAAGGCTGCGTATACTGATCGTGTGCACGCACCCTTACCCCTGATGCTGCAGCAGTTCCAACGTTGTCAGAAGTTGCATAGTCATGTCCCATGTGACATTGATATGAGACTCAGCCCTCTGACCAGTCAGTGCTGGCGTCTGCCTCCCCGCCAACAGACACTGGAGCAGAAGTCATTGGTGTTGCTCACATGCTGCACCTGCATCCGAAGGAAACAGACGCCAGCGCTGACTGGTCGCAGGGCCTGAGTGTCATATCAAAGTAATTTTTTGCTACAAATATTTTTTTCCCTATTTTCCACCTCTAAAATCTGGGTGCGTCTTATAATCCGGTGCGTCTTATAAAGCGAAAAATACGGTATTTATTTTCACGCTATTATGACAGCAGCTTTGTTGCCATACACTAATGTGTATGGCAATCAATCACAGAGTGTGGGGGCGCAGTCTGACTGCAACAGCCAACCAAAGATGCTGTAACAAAGAGTGGGAGAGGGAGGCAGTGAATAAACAAGAAGCTTAATGAGCGGTCCCTGAAGTAGTGTGACAGGTGCACAGTCTTTGGTAAGTATGATTCACCTACTTTTAATACCCATTTTGCTTCCTTTTGCAGCCCCGTAGCCACCATTTTAGAGCACTAACGTTTGGATCCCGGTAGACTTATATGGGGCTCTAGGTTTGGGTCAAGTCCAGTCCCAAACCCTGTCTTTTTTTTAAAGTCTGTCTGGATTCACTAAACCCCAACATCTGTGGTTTCGCCCATCTCTAGTTGTGGGCTTATATACAGGTTGCTAGATTGCTGTGAAGGAGGTGTTAAAGGTTTATATTGAGAAAACCTGGTGACACGTTCCCTTTAAGATCTATTTAATAATGTATGTAATATAAAATCGAGTAATAGATCGACTTTAAACAAATATATTGAATAAGTAATGAAGTGTCTGATGAGTTACTATTATTAGAAATGTGTTCTTTAGTAATCCAACAGAGTTAAAAAGCACAAGTGAAAATAAGAAACTTTTGTATTGTATCTTATTAGAGAAATCTACGGTACTTTTTTTCCTTCTCTTGGACTCATTATTCATTCTGAAAATCCTCAATTCTCGGGTTCTGCCTTTGGTGAACACAGATTTTCCTTTTAGGCTGGCTTCACACCACGGCAAGGTCCGGTCCGGGGCTGTCCGGATTAACCAGACAGCCCCGGATCGGTTTTTAGCCCCATAGTAGCCTATGGGGCCGGATGGAGCCGGATGGCAGCTCTCTGCCATCCGGTTTCCATCTCTCCGGATGAATCCGGGATAATACGGATTATTCTCACCGGACACAAAAATGTTGCTTGCAACGTTTTTGTGTCCGGGGAGAAAAATCACCCCAAATAGCCAGATCCCGGATTGCCCTGGTTCCAGGAGAATCCGGGAACTGGATACCGGCGGTTGCACGCCACTGTTGTTTCAGGACCCAGCATGGAGCTAGCCGCGATCTTGAAAAATCAGCAGCTGCGGCCGCAATTACAGCCATCCAACTGCACACAAGACCGGAGGGCACATGTGGCCCTCCGGTTCTGTGTGCTCATCCGGTCCGGGGCTGTCAGGTTCATGCCTGACAGCCCCGGACCGGACCTTGCCGTGGTGTGAAGCCAGCCTTACTGAGATAAAAGATGACAGTTTGTGCTCATAGAATTCTATGGAGAAGTGTGACCGTCGTATCAGGAGAACTTGCAGCAGAATGTCTGTGCCTTCCTCTCTCCTCCGCACCAACTGTCATCTTCTATCCCAGTAAGGGGAAAATCTGTCTTTCCTATATACATATTTTGCAGATCTTACCTATGAAATGGATTGTGAATGATTAGTCTAGTCAGAGAAAGAGACAGATTTCTCTTATAAAACGCATTACAAAGTTACTTATTTTCATATGTACTAATGATTTATGAAATAAAAAATTAATTAAAGGCAGCTACTCTAACTATACGACAGTGATGTTAGTTGTCATGGAAACTAAATATAATCCTTGGTATTCTATCATTCCAGCAATGTGCATTTACCTCATGGTGTTAAATACTTGAATGGCCGCTTTCACACAGAGAATTGATCTCTATGGTAAACACATCCTCGAAACACAGCGTGAATACATCATGCCCTATGTCTGCTTTATCCTCTACTTATATGTGAATAGTGAAATAATCTACTTTATGCCCAGGCCAGGATTACTAGGGTACTACCGTACGAGTCTCTGGCCTCATGGTGTATAGAAATAAATGAAGATTTCACTGCCTTATATTGAGCTACATGTATCTCCCTCTGCAAATGAATAGATAGATCATCATAGGAGGAAAGTATATCCGTGGTGGGGTTTGGGAAAAGGTATGGAACTGTATATAGAGGCACAGCTGATATGAGGGCGTAGCCGGTGCACACTGTGCAATGGGGCATCTATCTGGCACTTTTTAAAAGCAAACTATGCAAAACTAATAAGGTATGTTGCAATATACAACAGCTTCAGCCTTATGCTAGCAGTTAGAGGGAATGTGTTGAACAGACAGATAGCCCCGTGTTCATTGAGTTAGTTAATACTGTGCTATGTGACTTATTTGGTTTGAGTCTATTTATAAGGAATCCTCCATGTTGGGATGGATGATGCTGTATATCACAAGTAAAACAATTAATTCCACTGTTGGGGTGTTGCCCCTATGAACACTTTAGGCACGCATGACTTTTAGAGACTGTACTCCCTCTGTGTATTAGCTTATGGACTGGTCTGTGCTCCCCTCTCTGAAGTGTGCTGTTGGACTAGTCCAGGCTAAAAAGTGCGGGAAGCAGGGAAAGCTGAGAGTGAAACTAAAAGGAGCTGAGAGGAGTGACGCAGAAGAAGTCTGCTTTCTCAGAGACGTGTACCAGAGGACCCAGAAATGTATACCATAGGAGCCAGGGACCGCTACCAGAGAACCCAGGGATGGCTACCAGATGACCCAGAAATGTATACCACAGTACCCAGGGATGGCTACCAGAGGACCAAAGGACAGCTACCAGAGGACCCAGAAACATGTACCAGGGGACCTAGAGATGTGTACCAGGGGACCCAGGGACTGCTACCAGAGGACCCAGAAATGTATACCACAGTATCCAGGGATGGCTACCAGAGGACCAAGGGATGGCTACCAGAGGACCCAGAAATGTATACCACAGTATCCAGGGATGGCTACCAGAGGACCAAGGGATGGCTACCAGAGGACCTAGAAACATGTACCAGGGGACCCAGAGATGTGTACCACAGGACCCAAGGACGACTACCAGAGAACCCAGAGATGGCTACCAGAGGACCCAGAAATGTATACCACAGTACCCAGGGACGGCTACCAGAGAACCCAGGGATGGCTACCAGATGACCCAGAAATGTATACCACATTACCCAGGGATGGCTGCCAGAGGACCAAGGGACAGCTACCAGATGACCCAGAAACATGTATCAGGGGACCCAGAGATGTGTACCAAGGATCCAGGGACTGCTACCAGAGGACCCAGAAATGTATACCACAGTATCCAGGGATGGCTACCAGAGGACCAAGGGATGGCTATCAGAGGACCCAGAAATGTATACCACAGTATCCAGGGATGGCTACCAGAGGACCAAGGGATGACTACCAGAGGACCTAGAAACATGTGCCAGGGGACCCAGAGATGTGTACCAGAGGACCAAAGGACAACTACCAGAGAACCCAGGGACAGCTACCAGAGGACCCAGAAATGTATACCAGGAGACCCAGAGATGTGTACCAGGGGACCCAGGGACTGCTACTAGAGGACCCAGAAATGTATACCACAGTATCCAGGGATGGCTACCAGAGGACCAAGGGATGGCTACTAGAGGACCCAGAAATGTATACCACAGTATCCAGGGATGGCTACCAGAGGACCAGGGGATGGCTACCAGAGGACCTAGAAACATGTACCAGGGGACCCAGAGATGTGTACCAGAGGACCCAAGGACAACTACCAGAGAACCCAGGGACGGCTACCGGAGGACCCAGAAATATATACCACAGTACCCAGGGACGGCTACCAGAGGACCCAGAAACATGTACCAGGGGACCCAGAGATGTGTACCAGAGGACCCAGGGACTGCTACCAGAGAATATGGGATGGCTATCAGAAGACCCAGAAACATGTACCAGGGGACCCAGAGATGTGTACCAGATGACCCAGAGACAGCTACCAGAGGACTGAGGGACAGCAACCAGAGGACCCAGAAACATGTACCAGTGGACCCAGAGATGTGTACCAGGGAACCCAGAGATGTGTACCACAGGACCCAGGGACAGCTACCAGAGGACCCAGAAACATGTACCAGAGGACCCAGAAACATGTGCCAGAGAACCCAGAAACATGTACCAGAGGACCCAGAGATGTCTACCAGAGGACCTAGGGATGGCTACTGGAGGACCCAGGTACAGCTACCAAAGGACCCACCAGAGACGTGATCCAGAGGACCCAAGTGGGAGACAAGTTTCTCCCCCTCATCTGCAAGAAAAGAAGAGCACAACGACAAGCATCACAGCATCAGGATCTGGAACGGGACTTGTTCCCCCAGTGTTATCATGAGTCTTTACTGTGCACATGTTAGGGTGTAGTATAAGTCTCAGTAGGCATGTGGCCCAGTAGGGGAGGCTACTAAAGTTTCATTTGTAGTGTAGTATTATACGTTTCTTGCTTTGCAAATCTACTGTTGAATATCGGTTTGTAATAGTCGGAGTGACGTGTGCCTGAATTGTAGCCACAGTATACACCCCTCCCCCATAAATCTGCTTTATCCTTACCTGTTCCTATCTGTTAAAAAACCTTTCCCCTAGTTTCTGCCCCCTCATCTTGTGTGCTATAATATAACTGCATAGTTCACTCCCACAAAGTGCTGATGATTCTGCTGAAAGCTGCAACTGGGTGAGCTGAAAAACAGAGCTCCCCCATCAAGACATCTGATTTCACTAATGGTTTTGTCTGGGGTGAAGCTATTGGCGAAACGAGAGCTGGGTCTATTGTTAGTTGAGCCGTAGTGAACAGTGTTACATATGTTTATGCTTTGGGATGGATTACCTAGGGGATTTTCTTAAATGTATTTTTCTTATATATGGTATATACTTTTTATCGATCACATACTATATTAATGTTTCATCTTCAGTTTTCATAGACATATTATGCCTTTAAAATGGGTTTTCCGGGAATAGAAAAGATTAATTAAACATAATTAACACGTAAATGCTTTTAATTAGCAAATCACACTTGTTTCGTTTAGAGAGGTAATCACAATTCTACATCAAAATGACTGCTGTCGTTACATCGACATAGACCTGTCCTAGAATGATGATAACCTGTGAGCATGTGCAGTAGAAGCTCCCCTGGGACCTGGAGATCCCTATTGGTGCCTTCACACTGCGGCACGATCCGGTCCAGGGCTGTCCGGGATTGAACCTGACAGCCCCGAACTGGATCAGCACACAGAACTGGAGGGCTTGCTAAGAACAACGGCCAAAAATATGTATAAATGCATCCCATATATAGAATCAAAACACAAGTTTGTATGCAGTTAAAATTCTAATTTAATAAAAAGTGCAGTGCAACAAACAGGAATTGATAATGTAAATAAATACAGAGGACAAGTCAGGCAAAAAGGGAGGAGAGAGACACACAGTGCCAAGATACAACTCACAGAGTATGCAAAAGAGCCGCGGACTTCTGTGCCACAGGTAGCCACGGCTGAGCTCCAGTCAGCGGCTCACCATCCGGGAGATGACCGGCTGACGTATTTATAAGTCTATTACTAGTATGCTCCATTGTACACTGCTTTAACTGAGGTGTATATATCTTTTGCATACTCTGTGAGTTGTATCTTGGCACTGTGTGTCTCTCTCCTCCCTTTTTGCCTGACTTGTCCTCTGTATTTATTTACATTATCAATTCCTGTTTGTTGCACTGCACTTTTTATTAAATTAGAA
The DNA here is from genome assembly GCA_033576535.1 of Allobates femoralis. Classification (NCBI taxonomy): domain Eukaryota; kingdom Metazoa; phylum Chordata; class Amphibia; order Anura; family Aromobatidae; genus Allobates; species Allobates femoralis. Next base: position 71,816,856 of record JARQOC010000001.1, on the reverse strand, counting down.
TTTTAACTGCATACAAACTTGTGTTTTGATTCTATATATGGGATGCATTTATACATATTTTTGGCCGTTGTTCTTAGCAAGTTTAGATGTAGCATCCAATTACAACAGAGATCCTGTTGGTTCACTACTAAGAAATGAAGTGTTCATGGAATTTGAGCGAAACAGTTCTCTTCAATCACTACATCTCTGCTGTGTTGGTCTCTGGGTGCAGGATTCTGTATCCCTTTTGAGTTTCGCTATCGCCCACCAGGGCTTCTTGCTTTGCATGTGATTCCCACTTGGAACATTTTTCTTTGGGAACATACACAAACGTTTTGCTTCCAAATATCCTGAGGTGCTTCAGGTTAGGCTTCTCGCAGTTCCATAGCTTATATGGAGTTTTATTTGTGGCTTTACCTAGCAAGCTGTTTTGAAGATAGCAAGCTGTCATGATGGCTTATCCCCAATACATTGTAGGTAGATTGGCATCAAACAACATACTTCTTCCACATTCACAGAGAGTGCAGTTCTTTCTCTCTGCAGTGCCATTCTCTTCTGGGTTGTATAGAATGGTACTCTGGAACACAATTCCATTCTTTTTCAAAATGGTTTGCACCTTACCACTTGTATATTCAGTCCCATTATCTGCATGCAGAGCTTTTGGCATTCTTCCAAATTTGTTAAACACTATGGCACATATTCTTCACATTTCTGTGGAACTTCATCCTTACTGTGAAGCAGGAAGGCGACTGTATATCTGGAGTACTCATCAATAAATGTGAGGAAATATCTCTTCTTGCTTGGAATTTGAACACTCATTGGACCGCAAACATATGTGTGTATCAAATCCAGTGGCAGTGCAGATCTAGTGGTGCTTACTTTAGGAAAGGATTTTCTAGATATTTTCCCTTTAAGACAGCTAGTACACTTCATTAATTGACTACATTGCTTGATTTCAACACCATTTGCAAGTTGACCTAGCTTCCTTACTGCTTCTGGGTCTCTGTGGCCAAGATGTCTGTGCCATACATGGATACAGTTCTTATGCAGATCTTGTCTAGCACTGTACACTTTTTTTTGCATTTTAGCTAATAAAGTTCATTTGGGATTTGATATAATGCAGCTGTGTCTTTAAAAGTAACTACCATTCCCTTTTTGTGTATAAACAATGCACAAACCTAGCAATAGAACACTTACACATACAGGAATGCAGTTGTTGCACTAAACATATTACAACACATAGGACTATGGAAGTCTTCTTAAAGCCGCCCTGGTATCTGATTCCAGAGTGTTGACTACAGCGCCTTTAAAGGGATCCTGTCACATCCAGAACGCCTCCTAAGCTACCAAAACATGTCCCTGCAGCATCCCATCACTAATCTCACGCTTCTTTTGTCTCCTAAAAGCATCCTGTGAAAGTGCATAAAAATGTTTTAATACTCACTCATTAGTGATTATAATTAGCAGGGGCTATATTCTGTAGCTCTTAGGGTGTGTTGTTTTGCAGCTCCAGGATCCAGCCCCTCTCTGTCTGTGTGCTCTGCTTGTGCAGGCATTGCCCTCCCCCCTGTCTATAACTCACAGAATGCAAATCATTAGTCCTGCCTTCAGCTCCACATCACAGCAGCACAGACAGAGAGAGGGTGGATCATTCAGTGCGTGAAAATGAGCAGCTAAGAAGGGCTTAGAGTCTCACAGGGACACCCTCTGAGACTTATTCAGGCACAAGAAGTCTCAGATTTGTAAGTGTATATTGTTGATTATTCCAATGTTACAGAGCGCTTTTTTTACAGAAAAGGAGCACTAATAATGATCTGTCATGGTGCAGGGACTTTTATTAATAGGGTTTGGGGTGATTTGGAGGGGTCAGGTTCCATTTAAAGGGAATATGTAACAAGGTTGTTGTTGCCACCTAGTCTGAGAGCATCATGAGTTAAAACAGAGTCCCTGATTTCATTGATGTGTCACTTACTGCTTTCTGTATTTTTGATTAAATCACTGTTTATCAGCAGCAATTGTGTTTTGTTCTTCAATCATCTTAGTTACCGTAAGTGATCTTTTGGGATTAATCCATATTTGTTTCATTGTGTTAAAGAGCACGTCTTAGAACAGTCTATGAACAGCCGCCATTCGCTTGGTTGATATTATGATATGCACATTTTTATCAGCAAGTCTTGAACATTGTTGAAATAAACTAAATCACTTTCTTTCAAGTAGAATTGCAGTAATTCAGTTTCTCTTTTGCAATAGTGTGTAATTTTACAACTATACATTATCTCAAAAAGTAGAGCTGCTACAAAAAAATGATGACATATTCTGATTCAGGAAACTGAATATACCTCAAATCAAGCCTAATACCTGTGGCACCAAAACATTGTTTTTATTTGTTCCCCAGTGTTATCATTAGAGGACTAGTAAACCTGCATCCATGTAGTCCTCCTTCTTCATGTGCTCTGTTTAACCCCTCCCTCACTACTGATTAGCAGGTTTCTGCCTATGCACAGTGTATACAGAAAGCTGCTAGTCCGTGCTGTATATATGCTGGTGATTGTACAGTGCTCAGGATTTGGAGAACTGGTAGATCTGCTTCAAAAGAAGCTGTGATTTTATCAATCCTGCAGCAAGCAGCCCAGTAAGGGACACATCACTGGAATCATGTTCTCTGCCCCTACATCACTACATCATGCTGCAGATTCTCTTTAAGTCCAGTTAATTGTAAGATGAGCACTATATGGACCGGAGTTGTTTTTCCAGCACATCCCACGGTTGCTCCATTGTATGAGACCCTGAACTTTTTGTCAAGTTCCTTATTCCAACATATTTTGCAGTGTGGCAGGGAGTATTATCCTGCTGAAAGAGGTTACTGTATTTAGGGAATACCATTGCCATGAAATGGTGTGGTTGGTCTGCAACAATATTTAGGAAGATAGAGCAAGTCGAGGGACATTTGCATGAATGCCAGAAAACAGGTTTCCCAGCAGAACATTGCCTACATCCTCCCACTGCCTCCACTGGTTTGCCTTCTTTCCATAGTGCATTGTGGTGCCATCTTTTTCCCAGGTAAGCAGCCTACAAGGACCATTACAGGGGTTATTGACTACTACACAATCCCTGTTATATCACTTCAGTGCCCATCTAAAATAAAACCAATCAATTATTACCGTCTATATCAGTGCCGTTCCTGATACATCAGCGCCGCTATTCTCCAACGGGTCTTATGATATTGTTTACCCGCGTGACCACTGTAGCTAATTATTAGCTGCATCCTTCCATTATTCTGCCTAAGCCTGGCTTCACACCACGATTTTAGGGTTTCAGGTTCTGTCCGGTTTGAACCGGACAGAACCAGATCCGGTTTTGGCCACATATGTCCCTATGGAGCCGGATTGGCCTTATTTGGCCTCTGGTTTTGTGCTTTTCCGGCTGGATCCGGTTGTGTTCGTTTTTTGCACTGGATACAAAATCGGAGTCTGCATCATTTTTGGTGTCCGGTGCAAAAAACGAAGAAAATCGGATCCTCCCGGATCCCAGGCGATCCGGAGCCCATAACATGGGAGTCTATGGGCGCCGGATCGCCCCGGATCCGGCAAACAGACTGGATCATTTCCCAGATGCCTGGTACTGAAGGGCGGAGGTTCATTCAGCACCATGGTGTCACGGGTGGCGCGGGTGACAGGGTGGAGGCCACGCACAGACGATCTCAGCGTTTGGCCCACCAGCCATAATGGTGGAGGATGGTCCATCTCTTTCAGGGGCATTTACCTTCTGTTTAGATGAAGAGAAGGTGTGATGAGATCTCTCTATTTTGGGGAGACGGCTGTGGAGGTCTTGTGCTCGGTCTGGTTGTATCCACCTGTATTGTAGGTCTCTAGGACCCAGCAGATTCCTTCTACCTTTATAAGGAGGTTCATTACCCTTCCTCAGTGCAGGTGATATTTCCTTGTGGACTCTTTATCCTTGCTCCAGCAGAAGCTGAGGTTGTGAGCTCGCTGTGGTCTGCTGAAAGATAAGTGTTTCTTTTCCCCAAATGTCTGTCTTCCCTGGTGTTTGTCTTTAGTTGTTAGTGGAGGGGTCTAGTGCACCTCTCCATCTGATCCTTAGATAAGATAGTGCTAGGATCAGAGAGGGACGAGGTTCGTGGTCGGCGACAGTTGAGGAGACTGTACAGGGACGTTAGGGCAGACAGGGTCAGCCCTAGTAAGTCTAGGGGTCACCGTCTCCTTCTTGTGCCCTTAGCAGTAGGGACCCCTTATTCCCCCCCCCCCCGTCGTTATCCTACGCTGGGTGTCTTCCCCACTCCCAGCGTGACATTATCACCTGCCATAACTGTAAGTGAAGGAAGGGGAGGATTCGATTTTTCTTCCTTTCCTTATGGATCCTGTGTCGGCTTTGGCCCAGCAGCTGCAGACCTTGTCTTTGGAGGTCGCGGACCTTCGGTCGGCGCTGCAGGGACCACAACCGCAAAATGGTGTCTTGGGGAATCAAGCAGTGGGTCTGGCCAGACCGGAACCTAAGGTTGCCCTCCCTGACAGGTTTTCAGGAGGCAGAGATAAATTTACGGTGTTTAAAGAGGCTTGTAAATTATACTTTAGGCTCAGGCCGTATTCCACTGGTGAGGAGCAGCAGCGTGTAGGAATCATTATATCATTGCTGCAGGGGGATCCCCAATCCTGGGCTTTCTCTTTGCCACAGGACTCTACTTGTCTCCAGTCTGTGGATGGATTTTTTGACGCCCTAGGCCTCATATATGATGACCCTGACCGTGTCTCTTTGGCTGAATCCAAATTGCGCCATCTCCACCAGGGGACTCGGTCGGCGGAATCATATTGTTCTGAGTTCCGCAGGTGGGCTATGGACACGAAGTGGAACGATCCGGCTCTCAGGAGTCATTTTTGCCAGGGTCTTTCAGAAAGGCTGAAGGATGCCCTGGCAGTGTATGAGACCCCTCCGTCCCTGGAGGCGGCTATGTCGTTGGCTATTCGTATGGATAGACGCCTCCAGGAGCGGAGGGGTAGACCTCCTGCAACTGGGAGTCCTTCTCGTGGTGGTTCCTTGTTGCCAGGTGGTCACACGGAGGGTGAGTCATTTCTCCCGAGGGGGGAGGAACCTATGCAGCTTGGAGGAGCGGCGGCCTCGAGGCTCTCCTCCGGTGCCTCCCGGGGTAGGGGGAAGGGGGTCTGTTTTTTCTGTGGGAAAGGAGACCATTTTATCGGGGCCTGTCCCTACGCTCCTAAACGGACGGGGGTGCCTGGACCTCATGTGACTATGGGGGTGTGGGGGTAGTCGAGCGGGAGGTGTGTGTATCCTCCGTTTGTACTTCCCGTTTTCTCCTGAGTGCAGAGGTGGCGCTAGAGAGCAAAACGGAAGGCATTTCTGTGTTTGTGGATAGTGGTGCGGGGGTCAGCATGGTGGATGCTCGCTTTGTACACACTCATGGGCTTAACCGCTGTTTATTGTCTCGCCCCATCCGTATCTATGCCATCGACTCAGCACCTCTTGCTCAGGGTTGTCTCACGCATATCGTACATGACATTAAGTTGACGGTTGGACCCCAACATCAGGAGACGATATCTTGCTATGTTCTGGACGGTCTCCCCGCTCCCATCGTCCTGGGCTTGCCTTGGTTGATTAAACATAATCCCGTAGTAGATTGGCAGTCCCGGGACATTGTGGAATGGAGTGATTTTTGTTCTGAGAATTGTTTGGCTACATCCTTGTCGGTGGTGTCTGCTGCATCCCTGCCCCCATTCCTATCGGAGTATGAGGATGTGTTCTCGGAGAAGGGGTGCCGAGACTTGCCCCCTCATCGGGCATATGATTGCCCGATCAACCTTGTTCCCGGAGCTAAACTGCCCAAAGCTAGAATGTTTACTATATCCGGTCCTGAAAGACAAGCAATGAAGGACTTCATTTCCGAGAGTCTAGAGACAGGTCACATCAGGCCCTCCACGTCGCCGGTGGCGGCTGGTTTCTTTTTTGTGAAAAAGAAGGATGGGGGCCTCCGTCCTTGTTTGGATTTCCGGGAATTGAATCGGATAACTGTCCGTGATCCATACCCCCTCCCTCTGATCCCTGATTTGTTTAGTCAGGTTGTGGGTGCCAAATGGTTCTCCAAGTTGGATTTGAGGGGGGCCTACAACCTGATTAGGGTCAGAGAGGGGGATGAATGGAAAACTGCGTTTAATACCCCGGACGGCCATTTTGAAAGTCTCGTGATGCCGTTCGGGCTCACTAACGCCCCTGCGGTCTTCCAACATTTCGTCAATGATATTTTCCATCATCTGGTGGGTAGATTCGTAGTTGTTTACTTGGACGATATCTTGATCTATTCTCCCGATATGGAGACGCATCAGTCCCATGTCAAACAGGTGTTGCAGGTCTTACGGGACAACAAACTGTATTCAAAACTCTAGAAATGTGTTTTCGCCGTTCAGGAGGTTCGTTTTTTGGGGTACCTCTTGTCGCCGATGGGTTTCCGGATGGATCCGGAAAAGGTCCGGGCGGTGCTGGACTGGGAACAGCCGGACAATCTACGGGCTTTGCAACGGTTTTTGGGGTTTACCAATTTTTACCGTAAATTTATTAAGAACTATTCGGTACTTGTGACGCCTCTTACGGACATGACTAGGAAAGGGACGGATTTTTCTGAATGGTCTGATTCTGCTGGCCAGGCTTTCTCCTCCCTGAAGCGTTGTTTTGCTTCCGCGCCTGTCCTTTGCCAGCCCGATCTTTCTCAGCCCTTTATTGTAGAGGTGGATGCGTCTGAGGTGGGGGTGGGGGCTGTATTGTCGCAGGGCCCTTCGCCTGGAAGATGGGTGCCCTGCGCGTTCTTCTCCAAGAAGTTGTCGTCGGCCGAGAGGAATTATGATGTCGGTAATAGGGAGCTATTGGCTATTAAGTTGGCTTTTGAGGAATGGCGGCACTGGCTGGAGGGGGCTGTCCATCCTGTCACGGTTATTACCGACCATAAGAACCTGTCTTACCTTGAGTCCGCCAGGCGTCTCAATCCCCGGCAGGCCAGGTGGTCTTTGTTTTTTACGAGATTTAATTTTACCGTCACCTACCGTCCGGGGGTTCAGAATGTGAAGGCGGATGCATTGTCACGTAGTTTTCCGGGTGGTAGTACTCAGGAGTGTCCCGTTCCCATCTTGCAGGAGGGGGTGGTTGTTTCTGCTCTTTGTCCTGATCTAGAGGGGGGAGTGTTGAAGGTTCAGGGGGGCGCCCCTGCCTCCTGTCCTTCTGGGAGGCTTTTTGTGCCGTTCTCTTTGCGTCTCAGGGTGCTGTCAGAGCATCACGACTCTGTGCTGGCAGGGCATCCGGGCGGCAGGGCCACCTTCGATCTCTTGTCTCGACGCTTTTGGTGGCCGGGGTTGAGGAGGGACGTAGCGGAATTTGTATCCGCCTGTAGTGTGTGTGCACGTGCTAAGGTTCCGCATACCCGTCCGTCTGGGTCTCTCATGCCATTGTCTATTCCTGAGAAGCCTTGGACACATTTGTCAATGGATTTTATCACCGATCTCCCGGCGTCTGCGGGCAAGACGGTGGTACTGGTAGTAGTAGATAGGTTCAGTAAGATGGTTCGCTTTGTGGCACTGCCCGCACTTCCTAATGCTCGGACTCTGGCACAGGTGTTTGTAAGTGAGATTGTGAAGCTTCATGGGGTTCCCTCCGATGTGGTTTCTGATCGCGGTACTCAGTTTGTCTCCAAGTTTTGGAAGGCCTTTTGTACACGTTTGGGGATTACGTTGTCTTTTTCTTCTGCTTTTCATCCCCAGTCTAATGGTCAAACCGAACGTGTGAATCAGAACTTGGAGACTTACCTGAGGTGTTTTGTCTCTGACCATCAGGAGACTTGGGCAAGTTATTTGCCCTTGGCCGAATTTGCCCTTAATAATCGTCTTCAGGAGTCCACTGGCAAGTCACCGTTCTTCGGTGCATATGGGTTTCATCCTCAGTTTGGTACTTTTAGTGGTACGAGTCCTTCCGGAGTTCCGGAGGAGGACCGTTTTACCTCGTCCCTCTCCTCGGTTTGGCGGGGTGTACAGAGTAGCTTGAAGCTCTTAGGTGACAGGTACAAACGTATGGCTGACAGAAAGCGTGCGCCAGGTCCGGACCTATGTGTGAATGACTACGTGTGGTTGTCTACCAAGAATGTGAAGTTGAAGGTGCCCTCTTGGAAGTTGGGGCCCAGGTTTATTGGCCCCTATAAGATAACCGCCGTGATCAATCCCGTGGCGTTTCGTCTTGCGTTGCCTCCTGCTCTTAAGATTCACGATGTGTTTCATAGGTCGCTCCTCAAGCCGTATGTGCCGTCGTCTGACCCGTCTCCTTTGCCTCCTGAGCCCATCTGTGTGGCGGGGAATTTGGAATTCGAGATCTCGAGGGTGGTTGATTCTCGCATGTCGCGCCGTTCTCTTCAGTATTTGGTGCACTGGAGGGGGTACGGTCCTGAGGAGCGGATGTGGGTGCCGGCGTCGGAGGTGTCCGCCGCTAGGCTGGTCCGCGCTTTTCACCGTTCCCATCCGGATAAGCCTGGTCCTGAGTGTCCGGGGGCCACTCGTAGAAGGGGGGGTACTGTCACGGGTGGCGCGGGTGACAGGGTGGAGGCCACGCGCAGACGATCTCAGCGTTTGGCCCACCAGCCATAATGGTGGAGGATGGTCCATCTCTTTCAGGGGCATTTACCTTCTGTTTAGATGAAGAGAAGGTGTGATGAGATCTCTCTATTTTGGGGAGACGGCTGTGGAGGTCTTGTGCTCGGTCTGGTTGTATCCACCTGTATTGTAGGTCTCTAGGACCCAGCAGATTCCTTCTACCTTTATAAGGAGGTTCATTACCCTTCCTCAGTGCAGGTGATATTTCCTTGTGGACTCTTTATCCTTGCTCCAGCAGAAGCTGAGGTTGTGAGCTCGCTGTGGTCTGCTGAAAGATAAGTGTTTCTTTTCCCCAAATGTCTGTCTTCCCTGGTGTTTGTCTTTAGTTGTTAGTGGAGGGGTCTAGTGCACCTCTCCATCTGATCCTTAGATAAGATAGTGCTAGGATCAGAGAGGGACGAGGTTCGTGGTCGGCGACAGTTGAGGAGACTGTACAGGGACGTTAGGGCAGACAGGGTCAGCCCTAGTAAGTCTAGGGGTCACCGTCTCCTTCTTGTGCCCTTAGCAGTAGGGACCCCTTATTCCCCCCCCCCCCGTCGTTATCCTACGCTGGGTGTCTTCCCCACTCCCAGCGTGACACATGGACAGCAGCAGCATTTCAGAGGCGGCGCTGAAGTTCAGCATCATGAAAAGCTCCACTGTACCAAAGGCTGAAATTTCAGCACCGCAGACAGCAGCAGCCATAAGCAGAAACTAATTCTGTTGAAAACAGGATCAGAGGGCATATTTGCCCTCAGTTTCTGCTCGGCCTGTGTTGTCAGGTTCTGTATGGTGCATCCTGCAAAACACCGGACAGAACCTGACAGCACAAAACCGTGATGTGAAGCCGGTCTAAGCAGATGTGTGGATTTCATTTGATATGGAGCACTGAAGTGAAAAAAAGTGGGGGTTATCTGGTGGTTGCCAACCCCTTAATGTAAAAGGGATCATGATGCATTACATCGGGCCACCATCTACCATCTGGCTCATTTCTGTTGCTTAAATGACCATTATAGATGCTTTAGGCAATGGACAATAGTCAGTATGGACACGCTATCAGTCTGACACTATACATTAAGCTGCAGGATACTGTGTATTCTGCTCATAGACACCAGTAATGGCTTATAGCATTTTTATTGTTGCGGCCTTCACCTGTCAGTGGTTTTAGTGGTATGACGGATTACTGCATATTTAACTTTTATCAATATGGCAATTTTTTTACAGTTGACCTTGAAATATACTATAACATATAAGGAAATAGTTGCATGCTGAAATGCTAAGGCATGCAAACACTGAAGATAGAAATATTGACATGCATTACTGCTAAGGAAATACATATATAATATGAAAAAATTGAGATACTTGTCATATCAGAAAGACCAGTTTTATGTGCGTCCAGTATCCACGTCACAGCGTATCTCCTGAATGGATCCCTACCTAAGCTAATGTCTCGCTCAGGCCTAAATAACCGGCAATATATGGGTAAATAGAAACCTGCAAATAGAGAATTAAAATCACCTAAGGCTATTGGGGAGGAGTGCAGTGAGAAAGCATGTCCCCATAATCTAAATTATGACGGCATTTCCTAACATACATGTATGAACAGGTACATACTGAACATGACATATATTGTAACAAATAGATAGTTGCACTCTGAAGTGCTAAGGCATGTAAACAATGAATATAATGAATATAGAAATATGGACATGCATTGCTGTTTCTTCATTTGTCATAGTATATGTCATGCTCAGTATGCACCTGTTCACACTTGCAAGTTAGGAAGTGTCATCGGTTTTGTTATTTAGATTATGGTATCATGCCTTCTGGCTGTGCAATCCTTCTCATTAGCATTAGGTGATTTTATTTATCTATTAGCAGGTTCCTATCCACCCATAAACAATATTTTTACCCAGAGAGGCATTTGCTTAAGTAGGGAACTGCCATGACAATGACTACTGGGCTCACATAAAACTGACCGTTTTTATATGCTAAACATCTCAATTGTTATGTATTTCCTTAGCAGTAATGCATATCCATATTCCTATATTCATTGTTTTCATGCCTTAGCATTTCAGAGCCAAATTGTCTCATTATTTGTTATAGTATACAATGAATGAAATAAGTATTTGATCCCTTGCTGATTTTGTAAGTTTGCTCACTGACAAAGACATGAAGAGTCTATAATTGTAAGGGTAGGTTAAGATCTGGAGACTGGCTAGGCCACTCCATGACCTTAACGTGCATTGTTTTAGACACTCCTTTGTTGCCTTGGCTGTATGGTTTGTGTCATTGTCATGCTGGAATACCCATTTGTCCTGTTGGAGGTAAGGAGGTTGTCTCTCAGGATTTTACGGTACATGGCTTCTTCCGTTGTCCAATTGATGCAATGAAGTAGTCCTGTGCCCTTAGCAGAGAAACACCCCCAAAACACAATGTTTCCACTGCCATGCTTGACTGTGGGGAAGGTGTTCTTTGGGTCACAGGCAGCATTTCTCTTCCTCCAAACACAGCGAGTTGAGTTAATGCCAAAGATATCAATTATTGTCTCATCTGACCACAGCACCTTCTCCCAATTACTCTCAGAATCACCAAGGTGTTCATTGGCAAACTTCAGATGGACCTGCACATGTGCCTTCTTGAGCAGCAGGACTTTGCAGGCACTGCAGGACTTTAATCCTTTACGGTGTAATGTGTTACCAATTGTTTCTTGGTAACAGTGATCCCAGCTACCTTAGGATCATTAACACAACCCCCCGTGTAGTTTTAGGCTGATCTCTCACCTTCCTCATGATCCTGGATACCCCATGAGGTGAGATTTTGTATGGCGCTCCAGATCGATGTCGATTGACACTCATTTTGCATTTCTGCCATTTTCTTACTATTGCACCAACAGTTGTCTTCTTATCACCCTAGCATCTTACTTACGGTTTTGTAGCCCATTCCAGTCTTGTGCAGGTATAGGATCTTTTCCCTGACATCCTTAGAAAGCTCTTTGGTCTTGCCCATGCTGTAGAGGTCTACAGAGTCTGACTGATTAATTGCGTGTTTGGACAGGAGTCTTTCATACAAGTGACAATTTATGACAGCTGTCTTTAATGCAGGTAAGGAGTTGATTAGGAGCATCTAACTGGTCTGTAGGAGCCACAACTCCTAATGTTTGGTAGGGGATCAAATATGTATTTCTCTCTTCAAAATGCAAATACATTTACCGTATATACTCGTGTATAAGCCGACCCGTGTATAAGCCGACCCCCCTACTTTTGCCCCCAAAACCTGGGAAAACCTATTGACTCGTGTATAAGCCGAGGGTGGACCCCAGCACAGGTATACAGCCCCCAGCAGTGTGGTATACAGCAGCCCCAGAGGTATATACAGCAGCCCCAGTGGTAGTATACAGCAGCAGCCCAGTGGTATATACAGCAGCAGCCCCAGTGGTAGTATACAGCAGCCCGAGTGGTAGTATACAGCAGCAGCCCCAGTCGTATATACAGCAGCAGCCCCAGTGGTATATACAGCAGCAGCCCAGTGGTTAGTATACAGCAGCCCCAGAGGTATATACAGCAGCTCCAGTGGTAGTATACAGCAGCCCCAGTGGTAGTATACAGCAGCCCCAGTGGTAGTATACAGCAGCCCCAAAGGTGTATACAGCAGCCCCAGTGGTAGTATACAGCAGCCCCAGAGGTATATACAGCAGCCCCAGTGGTAGTATACAGCAGCCCCAGAGGTATATACAGCCCCAGAGGTATACAGCAGCCCCAGTGGTAGTATACAGCAGCCCCAGAGGTATATACAGCAGCCCCAGTGGTAGTATACAGCAGCCCCAGTGGTAGTATACAGCAGCCCCAGAGGTAGTATACAGCAGCCCCAGAGGTATATACAGCCCCAGAGGTATACAGCAGCCCCAGTGGTAGTATACAGCAGCCCCAGTGGTAGTATACAACAGCCCCAGAGGTAGTATACAGCAGCCCCAGAGGTATATACAGCCCCAGTGGTAGTATACAGCAGCCCCAGTGGTAGTATACAGCAGCCCCAGAGGTATATACAGCCCCAGTGGTAGTATCCAGCAGCCCCAGGGCTGTATACAGCAGCAGCCCCAGGGGCTGTATACAGCAGCAGCCCCAGGGGCTGTATACAGCAGCAGCCACAGAGGCTCTATACAGCAGAAGCCCCAGGGGCTCTATACAGCAGCAGCCACAGAGGCTCTATACAGCAGAAGCCCCAGGGGCTCTATACAGCAGCAGCCCCAGTGGTAGTATCCAGCAGCCCCAGGGCTGTATACAGCAGCAACCCCAGGGCTGTATACAGCAGCAGCCCCAGGGGCTGTATACAGCAGCAGCCCCAGGGGCTCTATACAGCAGCAGCCCCAGGGGCTCTATACAGCAGCAGCCCCAGGGGCTCTATACAGCAGCAGCCCCAGGGGCTCTATACAGCAGCAGCCCCAGGGGCTTTATACAGCAGCAGCCGGGCTGTATACAGCAGCAGCCCCGGAGGTATACAGGCCACCCCATCAAGCTCCAGGGCCCCCCCCCCCTTGCACGCCAGCCTGTAAAGGAAAATCATACTTATCAGTGTCCCGCGCTGTCCCGCCGCTGCCATCACGATCCCGGGCTTCAATCCGCGTCTTCCGGCTTCCGGCGGTCGCGGGCAATGACGTCATTCCCGCGACCACAGGAAGTGCGGAAGACGCGGAATGAAGCCCGGGATCGTGATGGCAGCGGCGGGACAGCGCAGGACACTGATAAGTATGATTTTCCTTTACAGGCTGCCGCGCAAGGGTAAGGGGGGCCCTGGAGCCTGATGGGGGGGCCTGTATACCTCCAGGGGCTGCTGCTGTATTAATTACCGTATATACTCGCGTATAAGCCGAGGGGGGACTTTTCAGCCCAAATTTTGGGCTGAAAAACTCGGCTTATACGCGAGTATATACGGTATATAATTTAGACAATGTGATCTTCTGTGATATTCTATCTCTCACTATTAAAATTAAGCTACCCTTAAAATTATAGACTGTTCATGTCTTTGTCAGTGGGCAAACTTACAAAATCAACAAGGGATCATATACTTATTTCCTTCACTGTATGTCATGTTCAGTATGCACCCGTTCACACTTACATGTTAGGAAGTTTTTTTATTTATACTTGGAATTTGACCTGGAAATAAAGAGATTCTGCATATACTTCCAGAGCGGAATTTATAGAACATTTCTAAAATATCTGTGTGATAAGTACAATAGAATTTTTTATGAAATATAAACTCTGAGAATGATCTGAATACCTGAATTTCTACTTTTTTTTCCTCTGTCAATAATCATTTTACAGGTTTAAAACTAGAAAAGAACCCAATTAATGAATGTCAACCCTAGATTCACACCACCTAACTAATTTGCTGGACCTCCATAGCAAAGTGATTAGTTTTTTTCCATTACTGCGACTGCTGCTCATTGTCATATCTGCAGTTGGCCATAGACAAATAACCATGAGAACGATAAGGAAGCGGATGACATCCGGTGTCTCTCTGCAGACAGCTTTAATGGCTTAGATCCAATTTGTTTTTTGTATCTTTGACCTTTTTTTTATCAGTTGATTTAAGATTTTCATTGGTAGTCTTTTCCTATCAAGTGTACAGTATAATGGACCTTGTACTCTATAATTTAGTACAACGTAGAATATATCATTTTGCAGTCTTTAGATTAATCTTCCATGTAGTTCCCAATCCCTGTAGTTCCCAGATGCTCCCAGTACTGAATGGTCCTAATGTTCTGTCTACATCATTTATTTTTCCCCTAGAAATATGCTTAATTGGTTCTTTGATGATTTCTTTGTTAGATCAAACTCAATCCACAATCTTAAGGATATGCAGTTATTACTATGATTGTATCTCGGTTCCCATGGGCTATTTCTAACTGAATATACAAATGCCAACCCTAGTTTATTGCCTCATTTGCTATACTCAGGGCATTTGAAATGACAGCAAAACTGCATGGAGAGAACGTTCCAATTATGTCTTCATCCATATTTTACAGACTGGGAAAAACAAACAGTAATGCATTAAAAACTAACATAAATGCAGAAGCCACGAAGGAAGATTAGGAAGATGATTTCCTATAATGAATATATTGTGTCCATATATTTACTTTCAAAATGATGAATAAATACATTTATAAAAAGTTACAGTATGAAAAATTACATTTATGAAATATAATAGTCAACAATAATGCCCTCCTAATGCTGGAACCAAATAGCGTAGTATTGGCGGCACCCTGCTTAAAAATAGAAGGATTCATTGACATTACCAAACCCTAGTAGGGTTCCAAAATATACTATTGCTTCTCACTTTTAGTGACTTTCTAATAGACATTTTACAAGCCTGAAAGACCAAGTAGACCAAGACACCTATCCGCAGTGAAGTGGGGTGGAAGACACGCATCAAAGGTCCTAATTGAGAGGCATTACAGCACCACGGCCAGCAATTCCATAAAAGCACCAAGGGCACAGCTCAAGTCACATCTCTTCAAACAGGTCCAATACCTACAGCCAAATATACCAGAGAAGAAACCCTACAGACCCATCTTAGATGAAGTAGGGTGTAGGACAAGCGCAGGTCATTAGAATGAAGAGGTTTAGCACCATGGACATCAGTGCCATAGAAGCACCAAGGGCACAGCTCAACTCACATCTCTGTAGAGGTCCAAGACCTACAGCCATATACACCAGATATGAAAACTGTACAGACACATCTGAGATGAAGTAGGGTGTAGAAGCAAGCACAGGTCATCCGAATGAGAGGGGAAGAGAGGTTCAGCACCATGGACAGCAGTGTGATAAAATTCCAAGGGCACAGCTCAAATGTTATTCCCTGAAGCCAACCTATTGCCTAAATGTACATCATATACACATATTGCTTACTGGCAATTCATAGGTTTACTCTTGCCAAGAAGAAAATCCTTGATAAGGAGCCAAGGCACCACTCATTTCATCATCTGCACTATATCACCATGAAGGCACAGTGCCCATCACCTCCCTCTTTGCAATCCTCAATGGAAATCCCATTCATCTGCAAACATACACTAAGGAGCCATTACCTCTTGTTGTAGCAAGTGGAGTGCACTGCCTCACAGGCAAATAATTCTCTTGCCCTTGGATGAGCACATCTTCAGTTGACTTTCTTATCTTTTCTTGGTATTTTGTATGGTCCAGCACAGTGGAAAGGAAAACCCAGCACTGTTCTCCCTATATGTCCACTGGGATCTGCAGGAAAACACTGCTTGTAGCAGGGCAGTGAGCTCTCCCCACCTCCTGCTCCCCCTCCTCAGCCTGCCTCTCTTGCTCTTCGCTCAGATTGCATTTGTCAAACATACAAGAGAGGAAATAGGGACGGAGGTTGCAGCTGGAGGGGGACTGTGATAAGCTATAGAGCTGCATGAGTAGGAGGACAAAGTGCGCATGGGCGCCAGAGCTTGGGGGCATCTGGCACGCCTGTCATAAGCTGTTTGCTCTCATATTGTCTGAATGTGCGCAGAAATGTTATGTTTCTTAATAGTTTTCTGGTGCATTGTCAGATTAACCCTAGCAATGCCGGATGTTTTCTCATTGCTTAAAATTCTGCTTCCAAGTCGTCATTGATGACCATCCTGATTATTGTCGATGAGCCATGCGTTCACCAGTCCTGGACGGTTCACCCCCATTTGTGTATTTTTTTCCTAGATGCGGTTTAAAGAAGTTTTAGAAAAAAATGTTCTTGTTAGAATAGGGAAATAATTTTTGCATCAATTTTTTATGGTAGACGGGGCTTAGTGTTTGTTATTGTCATAGTCTCCTTTTTTCTTTTTTGCTGATTTCAGGCAATTTGGGTGGGAAAATAAAGAAAATGCATATCTATTTTTTACATTGGTGTGGCTTGGAAGCAGCATTTTTTTTTTACTCATTCATCTTTTTACCTTTTTATTAATGTATTTTTTAATTAGTTATTTTTCATTTATATTACATATTTTGCCTCCCTCCCTCCCACATCATAAAAGACCCTTGGGGGCATTTCTACATTTAAATTCCTCCTTTCAATTTTACGTGTAACTGGGGCTGGTATAATAGCTTCAGTTATAATGGTGGTACTGTCTCCTGGCTGTAAAACAACTGGGTCTCCTAGGATCCAGCTGCTCCTGTTCCCTACCTAGACCTAACTATCACATCACCACTGGGTCAGGAGGAGGAAGTGTCATTAGCATTACCTTTTACTGTATACATATCGCTTGTTCAGCCCTGTAAATACAGTGATCCGGAAGGCAGAGTGTAACATTTTATGTGGGTACATTGAAGAATCTGATGGTGTAGGGCAAGAGTAGACAGGGACAAGTTCAAGTCTATATTTCTAGGCAAAGCAAGAGCAGACCAAATACACAAGTCCTCCTGGAAAAAATACAAAACTGGATGTGGCTGGCAGCCACAATGCAAGGCCAATACTGGAAATAGTCTTTTAAACACAGTTCACACAGTGTGTGGCCTAATAATGGAAATAGTCTTTTAAACACAGTTCACAGAGTTCCCGACTTAGAGCAGTGCAGTGCAGCTAGAAACACCAATCCCAAAATGTTCTTAAATATGCACTGCACAAATACATAACAAACAAACCGCAACAAACAAGGTTTACGTGAAGCAGAGTAGTTGGTATGGAATTGGCAGAAGGAAATATCCCTTGTGAGGCACACACTTGCTGCTGGAGAGTAACTAACACTAGACAGAGAAGTTGATTGCAAGGCAGGAATGCATATCCGACCTGGGATAGCATGAGGTTGTGCAAGATGCAGATGCACAGCTGAGCCAGAGCAGAAATACAATACTCAAGAAGGCCTAGATGTTGGACTGGAGCTTAAAAGTAGGAAGGGCAGGAAGCACATAGACATTTTGAGGCAGAAGACTCCATCTTGGCTAAGGAGACACTGTAGGTAGCTTGGAAAAGCCAGAAATCCTGACACAGAGATATTAACAAACCATCTCTGCCTTCTATATACTAAGACAATGACAGATTATGACTGAGCTCCCTCCCTATCCCCCTTCCCCCGACCTATGACCAGCTGAGGCCTCCATTTTGTCTGAGTCCAACACATACCTTTCTTGTTTTTAATCAGAATAGAGGCATATAAACCCAGCATCTCACACACCACCATTAGTCATAGCGTTAGGACCCGGAAAAACGGAAGCACCTTGGCGTTGGTTTCCGGGCACTCCGCAGTAGCTACTGTTGAAGCTAAGTCTTCCATTTTGCATTGTATCTAGAGCAGTGATTGCTATACCCCTATTCACATTGTGTCTGTATTAGCTGTGCAGTTTAGCTACTGCTGGCACTCATTAAAAGTGCACATAGTGTTTAGTGTCGCAGCAGATAACTCCCTTATATTTAATGAACCAAAACCAGGCGCAGAAGAAAGGGCAAATAGGGATAATGTTAGATTAGTAGCGGATGGAAGGAAAAAGACCTTGACAGCCGTCACTCTGTGGATGGCTATATCCATCAATATAAGAAAGACACAATAATCACATCCAAATCCAGCAATGGTATACTTCAATTGATAACCATGGGTAAAAGGGTCACATTCGAGAAAAATAGCTACTGATTGGGTAGAAAATTAAGTCATAAATAGAGGTCCCAGTGCTGTCAAAATAGCCCTAGGGATTTAATAAAATGGTGCCCAAGAAACTATTGGGGCCAAGTTCTAATCAGAAATGGTAAAACCAAAATATTGTAAAATATTTTTTGGACTTATTTACAGTGCCACACTACTCAATATCTATACCAAAATATGAGGCCTCTAAATGCTATAACTGTAAGATGATTATAATTTATATGATGTGAAAAGTCACCTGTAGCTGAATTTTGTATAAACAATTACTGCCCAAACATGAAGCCAGAGTACAGGGATAGCCAGTTTCCAAACAATGTAGGGTAGATAGTCGTATGTAGAGCCCTTACAGGTGAAGTCTCAAATAGTGCACTTTCGGTGGTGAGCTATGGGCCCAAAGAAATAAATATACAATAACATGCATTCGGAGGGTTAGTAAGTGCAAACCATAAGTCAAAAGGAGATCAAATCAGAATAAGGTCATAAATATAGAGCAACTTCAACCCTCCCACTAGCAGCAAAGGGCCACAGTCACAAATCCACTCACTTTGAGTATTTGGAATCACCCATATCCGGGACTAATCTATACACAAACAAAACATCTGCTTTTCCCATGTAGAAAAGAAATTAATCCCTCCGTACTATAGTCCAAGCCCTTATCCAATGGTGGATAAACAATAGTTTGCTTACTACGGTACATGGACAAGTGTCACTGGGCTGATGTGACAATGTGTATCTCAGGGCCGGAGGCACTTATCTCTTTGAAATGCTTTTATAACTCCCAATTAGATGAATAACTCTGATTCTGGTGTTTCTATTCATTACATATATTCTTTTTTGTAAAGTTTTTAATGAATGTTTCAATAAAGATTGTACATTTTTTGTAACTCAGCCTTTGTCGCTTGAGACTTTTTGAATGATACATCTTCAAAAGAAGCTGTTATTTGTGTACATGAAGAATAACACTATTTCCGTCAATTAAATGACTTAATCGTAGTCTGCAATCCTTTATTTTTCATTTTTGAGCTTGTTCTTCCTACTCACCTTCTCAATACGTAAAGGGAATATGTGACCAGGTTTTTGCTATGTAATCTGAGAGCAGTATGATGGTGAGTCCCTTATCCCAGCAATGTGTGAATTATGGACTGTTTACTGAATTTGTTATTAAATCCCCATATTCTCGATTGCAGAGCTACCATTGCTATGAATGCTGAGCTCTGTATAACACCACCCACATCACTGATTGGCAGCTTTCTGTATACACTGTGTAGAGGCAGAAATCTGCTAATAATGAGGGCGTGTTTAGACAGAACAGGAGGAGTAAATGGCTTGAAACAACTAGTCCTTTACCAAGGGCGGACTGGCCCAGGTGGCAGGGGGGCAAGTGCCCCCTGGGCAGGTGGTATAGAGCCCACACCTAGGGCCGCCCCCCCACAGAAATGGGCGCTGCAGCAGCAGACGGGGGCGGATATGGTAAGTGAGCTGCGGTGGCCTGATAACACCCTTCCCCCCCCGGGTGGCCTGATAGCACCCCCCCCCCCCCCCACCGCCCCGAGGCATCAAAGATTTCTGCTAGCACCGCCCCCCCCCCCGGGCTGGCAGACCAAAGCTGCCACCCGGGGCCAGTGGCACCAGCCAGCCATTGTCCTTTAGTAATATTCTAAAATATTGAAGCTGCAATAGCAGTATAGTAAACAGGGGCGTATCTGCAAAACGTGTAGGGGTTGCAATTGCACCTGGGACCTGGAGCCTAAGGGGTCCCAGAGGTCCCTTTGGCCTATAGAAAAAGACTAATGCTATTAAAGATTTGCAATAATTGGGAGCCCCATTGGAGCTTTTGCATCGGGGTCCATGAGCTTCAAGTTACATCACTGATAGTAAGTGACAGACACATCGCTGGAATGAGGGTCTCTCCCCAACATCATGCTGATCTCTGATGAAATAGCAAAAACCTGGCGATAGATTCTCTTTATTCACTCTATATTTTGGAAAAAATACAAAGTGACAACTCTATCCAGCCTTCACTTGGTGATGTGCTGTTCTTCCCTAAGGACTTGCTGTCATGTTTTCCTATTCTCCGTCCTATCCCCTCTATTCTATTCAGGATTATTTTGGGAATTGGTTACTTGAGCATTGCAGCATTCTCACCAGTTATTCAGTGCTGGTTGATGACTAGTAGACTATAGATATTAATAGCATACATAACTGTGTACAGGATTTGAGAGTCATCTTACACAAGAACAGCTGTTTCTCACATCTCCCGGGAATACAGCCATATTTTCGTCTCTCCGCAGATGTTTCTTTTAACCAGAAAACTGATTTTGACACATTTTCTACTTACTCAATTCATGACTAAATAATAATCATCTCACTTTATAGAGATGCTATATCCACATTTCTATCTATTGAAGGCAGTGATCATAAATCTGTATGTGAAATTGTGAAATTTAGGTACTCTACATTTACTCCCATGCTCCGAAAACATATCATTGTGAATTGTCATCTTACTGTGTCTGGCATGTATGGTAGTTCCATGACATTAAAGCGTTAGTTCCACTGGGGAAAGTGACGTACATGTCACGGAGTCAGGAGTGGAGTAGCTTGAGTGCATCAGAAGAAATAATCTTGAGTGACCACCACAAATCTATCCAGAATGTGTCCAACTGTGATTTTACCTTCATCCTAAATTATGCCATTACTTTAAAGAGTTACATAATATACATACCAGGTTTTCCTATAAATGAGAGTCATAAATACTTGGACACCACTAACGGCCCCGTCACACACTTCAACTTCTGAGCGATCCAATCAACGATCTGACTTGACCTAGATCGCTGGAACGACGTTCAATGATCTCTAGTGAAACGTCACACGTACAGATATCGTTAATGACGCTGCAATGACTTTCACGACAAGCGAACGATATTAGCAGTCAGTTGGATGCCTATATTCCTATGTCCTGAATAGGCGGAGTTGTTAATGACAAAGTTATCGAGGTGTCACACTCGCCGATGCTGCAGGTTGAACGTACGATCATTGTTTGGTTTGAGGTCCGGTTCACAAACTCCCCATCAACGATCAGCCGACTTATCGTTGATCGTTTGTATTTGTCACACGCAACGACGTCGTTACAACATCGTTGCTCCACCCAAAAAGCCGTGACGTACTAATGATATTGTTCACAATATTGTAGTGTGTGACGGGGACTTAACCTGGCTGATGTCCCTCTTCAGCCTTTGTTTTTCATTGTTAATTTAGTCAAATGTCCATTCATTATACCTTGCGTCTGCTTTATTTGTGTCTGTATATATTTTAGTTTCTTCCAATATATTGTCATACCATGCCTGATGAAGATATCTCAAAAGCTCACCTTATAACATCACTTATTTTATTTTTGTTAGCCATTAAAAGGTAGCACAACTACAAGATTGTTATCTTGTTTCTCCTACTGAGAGCCATCAACATAATATACCTGTAAGCCATTTCAGCATCAGGGGATGCTCTTCCTATATTACTTTTTTAATTTCATGTCAATAGGACTTGTGCTGCCGAGAACAATGGTAGCCTATGCACAGAGAATGATGTACCGCAGATCATTCATGCACATCGTGTACTGCATTCTGTCTGTGTAAGCAGGCTATTTGGTAAATGTTTACTGATGGTTTAGTGCTGCCGGTCGACCTGTGTAAAGAGACTATTACTTTTTTCTGTATATCAATGTAATTGAGGTCTTGTTAGGTTATATTAACACAGAGGGTTTTTTAGGAGGTTTTGGAACAGAAACTTAGCAAAAATTGAGATGAAACTCTCCAAATCTTCCTCCAAGCCTCAAAACATCTAAACCATCTGAAGGATTTGCAAAGTTTTTGCTCCAAAAACGCTGCAAAAAGTCTTCATGTGCACATACTTTTAGAGTCCCTTGGTGCCATGCTACCAGCACTTGTAATTCAGTTGTTGGGCCAATATTTTGATTGCGGGAGTTCCTTCCTTTGACCTACTTGAATGCCAAAGTTGTGACTCGCCCCCAGGGCCATGGGGCACTCGGACCTGGGCTGGTTTGGTCTTATTTCTTAAATATCTTAGGTCTACTATGCGCTTAATTAAATGCTATTGTTTTTATAAGGCTGGATTCACTCTGCATGACCATATGACATGAGAAGATCACATCACGATCCTCAGACTGGCCGGCGGTTCTCCTGACCTCAGGGTGACAGTTGCATAGGTATATGTGAAGCTGTCATCCTCAGGTCAGGAGAATTGCCGGCCAGTCCAAGGATTGCAATGCGATCACAACTCGAGTCATAACGCAGTGTGACTCCAGCCTTGGGAAAAAAAGACATTTACAAAATGTTAAAAAGATCAATCAGCAGTTTTTGTGATGTTTCTGCTGACTTCCCATTGACTTCTATTGTAAAGGATTGAAAAACTTCATATCAGAAAACACCTGAAGAATGGTCAGGCCGCTTCTTTTTAAATGCATGGCATTTTTGGAAACCTGAAGCTAACAAAACACGATCAAAAGCATTATCGAATGGGGGCGTGTCCTGGACTTGGAGAGGGGGCTTGTCCTAGCCATGGAGAGGAGAGGAAGCTAAATCCAGAGCTCCCGCTCCTCTCACTTTCCATTGGACGAAAATCACAGCAACTAACAACTGCCTATGCCAGCCAAACACTGGAACAACTTGCCCAGCATCCCCCGGGCCCTCCGGTAACCTCAATGCCCAGTATTAACCGGTATCTATGGAGCTCAGGCTGACCCTCTCCAGGTCGCACGGGACCCAAGATGGCGGACCCAGCCAAGCAGGAGAAGTACAGGCGGTGGCAAGCAGACCCGCAGGAGCAAAGGAAAAACAGAGGAGGGAGCACAGTATCACCGCTGACCAACAGCCCTGCACCGACCGGTTATACATTCCCGCCCTAACCTCACCACGGCGCACACGGTCCATGCAATGGCTCCCCCGTGAGAGCAGGAGCGACAGACAAGCACCTGGGCAATGGCCCGCAGCAGGAAGAAGAAACGGAGGTTTACCGCTGGCCAACAGCCCTGCTCGGAAACCGGCTACACAGCGCCGACCTGACCTCACCAGCACAGGCCTCAGGCAGGCACAGATCCTGCGATGGCTCCCCCGAGGGAGCACCCGGGCACCGGGCCCGCAGGAGGAAGAAGCAGGGGATCACCGCTGCCCAACAGCCCCACTCCAACCCAGCACAGCAGCACTGGGATGCAGCAATACAGCGCCGCCCCAACCTCATCACCTCAGAGCTCGGGCACCCGTGGATCCTGCGACTGCTCCCCTAGGAGCAGTGAACTCGAGCAAGCCCCCCAGCACACAAAAGAAGCCCCCGGAGATGTGACAGCAGAGAGAGGAGACCGGATGACCAAGGTAACAGGCTCCTAGAGCCTGGCATTCCCCACAGGCCCAACACAGCACCCAGGGGCACTAGGGCCCAGCAAACCCCAGATCCCAGCCAGGGACCATAGCCCACGAAAGAGGTAGCAGGGAGACAAGAAGAGCCCAGGTCGAGACACAGTCAGGGCCCCAACAGGCAGTGAACTGACATATACAGCCCTAGGCAGCACCAGTCCCCCTAATATGGCTGTAATGTAAACCGAGCCACCAGCACCTGGCCACCATAAAGGCCCCAGTATATCCACTATAAGCAGCCCCACCTCCCAAGGGCACCCAACTACCACACAGGTGCCAGATAGGGGAATGTGGGATGGCCTCAGGGCCCGTATACAAGTGATCCCAATCAGGGAAGAGATGGAGGGGTTCACTCTCAGGATGGAGGCATCCTTTAAGGCAGAGACAGCCGCCCTGAGGGGAGATTTCCAGCAGCTAGCAGGTAGAGTCAACTCCAATGAATCCAACACAGGGGACCTGACCAGCTGCCTAGAGACCCTTGAACGACAAGTCTCTACTCAATCAACCAACTTTGAACAGCTGCTAGACCTAATTAGACCTAATTAGACTTAGAGAACCACGACAGGTGGAACAATGTTAGGGTTCGTGGATTCCCTGAGTCCATCCTGACAAGGAACCTAGCCACCATCCTCCGTGGGTTCCTCAATTTCATTCATAATAAGCCACAAAGTGCCCCATTTGCGTTCGACAGAGCTCACAGATCTCTAGCCCCACCCCCACCAGAAGGCGCTAGACCCAGAGACATTATTTGAAGGATCTACAACTTTAGAGCCAAAGAAGATACATCGGCCAGAGCCCAATCCCGCAAAACCCTGTCTTTCTGGGGCTACCCGATCCAACTAATGTCAGACCTGTCCTGTCATACACTACAAAAACGCAGGGCCCTCAGACCACTACTGGAGGCACTCTGCAACAATAACATCCCATACTCATGAGGCTTCCTCCAAGTCCAGAGGGACGGGCCACCATTTTATGCCTCCCACTCGTGAGATATCACCACGTTCCTGGAAAACCTGAGGATCCGAGCAGTCACCATCAATATCTCAGAGTGGCCGGGCATACCTGGACCAGAAGAAGTGAGCCGGGTCCGGGCACCAAAGGAGCAAAGACCATGGGGGAGGGTGGGTGTGAAGGGAACACAACGGATGGGGGCCAAGAGGTGGACTCCATCCACCCCAGCAAGGGTTGATTTTCATACAGCCACCTAGCCTAATATAAAGCTGGAACAGGTCCCAAAATGTGGCCTACATGACCCAACGATCAATAGATCAAGGTCTCATCGACCCCCCCCATCCACCACGAGGGAACTAACACCCACCATCAATGCTATAACCCGATTTTCCTTCTTATGTTTTTGCGTGTTTTTTTTTTCTTTTTGTTCTTTTTTGTTTTTTTTTGTTTTTTTTCTTGCTGTCTTTATCGTTTGGCTCTTCTCTCTTCCCCCTAATATGTTATTATCACCCATTGAACTATTTCTTCCTATGTTGTTAACGACAGTTGATGTTGCTGTATAGGTGATGTGTCTTTTTTTTATTTACTTTGCTTTTACCACTACTTTTATGTTTTTAATTTTCTTGCTTCACTAATTACTTGTTAGAGGTCCAGGCTTGGGGAGCCCCCACCCAGCTTGGAAAGGCCGTACCCCAAGTAGGATCCACTCACCACAGGCAGCTGTGGAATTATCCATTCCTACCCCACACACCTAGCTGACACCAGAAACCAGGATCAGTTGTCCTCACGAACCCACTATCCCCTGTGGTCACCCCGCACACTCCATCCCGCCACATTCCCCCCATCTTACCCCCAGTTCCTCTCCTCCCCGTCTCTCCCACCCCTATCAACCCTTTGCATCCAGATCCGCCCTCCCTCTCCCGACTATATACCCCAGATACTACACCGGCGCCGCCCTGCCCATCCGACCTAAGCCACCAGTAAGCTCCTCTACGAGGCGTCACACAATATGGCCAACTTAAATATTGGAACCCTTAATGTGAGAGGCTTCAATACCCCCCAAAAATGTTCCCAGATCCTCTATGACATGCATAAGCAGTGGACGCAGATAGTGCTGCTCCAAGAGACCCACTTTAAAACCATGTCTATACTGAACTTCAAAAACAAATATTACCAAGTGTTGTTGCACAGCACCAGCAGCGATTCCAAATCGAGAGGAGTGTCAGTGGCAATCCATAAAAACCTGACCCATACGATAGTCAACTCTCAACTCGACCCAGGAGGACATTAAATTTTTCTCAAGCTGTGCTCAGCCAACTCTACTCTGACCGTAGTTAACTGGTACCTACCCAACAGGGACCAAACCAAGGTCGGCAGGGCACTCCTAATCCGACTCACTGAATTCGCCGAGGGGACAACGATAATTGGAGGCGCCTTTAACTTTACTCTAGACCCCTCCATAGACACCACATCGGGTAGTGGCGCAATCCCAGTCACATGACTGAGTGCCTTTAAGAAAATCTTCCACACCCTCCAACTCATTGACATATGGCAGATCCTAAATCCCCAAGGGAAAGACTACACATACTATTCCCATGTGCACAACTCCTATAGCCGCTTTGACATGTTCTTAGTGAGTAATGGCACTCTCGCCTGGAACCCCAAGGCCCACATCGGGGACCTCTTCCTATCAGACCATGCCCAACATTCATTACCCTGATATTACCAGACACTTCTCAAAGACCATGAACCTGGAGACTCAACAGTAACTCCTGAAATACAACAAGTGCCTGACAGAGCTGAAGAACGATATTGAGACATTCACCCAGGTCCATGAGCTTGACCTGACCACGCAGCCCATGAAATGGAAGGCCCTGAAGTGTTGCCTGAGGAGGTCGAGTTAAGAGAATTAGAACTGAAAAGATCACTCACCTTCTCTCCCATGGCACAATACCATCAGTGGGGCTGCCAAAAACTGGACCTGACACTCCAGGTGGTCGGGAAGCACTTCAGGATTTCCACAGTGAGTGATTTGTAGGCCTCCTTGTCTCTTTTACCTCGGTGAAGCAACTGAACTTTGTAGAACTAGGCTTGGCCTCCTCTGTCTCTCTCTCTCTCACCCGTATTTTAGTATAGAGAACCCTTTTGTGGGCTACCGCTATGACTTCTCCTGCGGCTCCTGACTCTCTGGTTGGTTGCACTACACGTGTCCGGGAGACTGGAGGCTCCTCGGTGAACCGGTGTTTTCTGCTGGGCTTGCTCTCCTGCAGACTCGGACTCCGGTGTCCGGGTTGCTTCCTGGGGTGGGGCTCCTCTGTCCCCAATCTGCTATTTACTGGCTAGGCTGGTCTCGGTACGGGCCTAACGCAGCACCGTTCACCAGATCGTCTTCACAGTACTACTCTGTACTGCACGGACTAACTAACTTCTTCTTTGTATTGAACACATATGTATTCCTACATATATGTGATATCTTCTCTGAGATGTCTTTTTTTTCTAAGGTATCTTATACATCAGTGATTTTTGAAATTTGCTGCAGATCTGGCAGGTTTGCCAAATATACCGTGATCTGCCGCATAATGGCTGACTTGCGGCAAGCCCCATTTTTTTCCTATGGCGCATGCGGTCAGGTGCGACAAGTGCGGTTTTGCCAGATCCAGCAGATCTGGCACTTGGGGCAGCAAGTCCCATAGGGAATGAATGGGGTTTGCCACAAGTGAGCCGTTACGCGGCAAATATGGCAAAGCTGCCGGATCTGCCGCGATCGGCAGAAAACGCTGATATGCAAGCAGTTTAAGCTCAACGTTTCCAACCTCTCATCATAAGAAAGACCTTCCATCAGATTTACTGACTTTGAAATGAACATGATCAGCATCGAAGGATACACTAATTAATGTTTGTTTTCACCTGCGCTTGTGCCACTGCCACTCACGGTCATTTTGCACAATAATTTCAATAAACTGGTGCCGGATATTGCTGTAATGTCATGCCCTGACTCTGTCAACATTTTAATGACAACAACATTACAAAACCAATTCGCAAGTGCCACCAACAGCAAAAAAAGGTGGTGCGGTGAAAAATTTACATTAAGAAAAAAGGGGCAAGCGAGGAGGACACAGGAGGAGGAAGATATACAGAGTACCTGACCCACATAGTCCCACCCTGCTGCACACGCCAATCTCTTATTTCTGGAACTTTGACAATGTTTTTTTCAATCAAGCATTAATCTGTCAATTAAAGCATTCAGCATGCTAGTGCCAGTATGACACTGCCTTTTCTTTATATGAGAGAATCCTGCTGGTTGGTTCCCTTTAAGAGACTGTATCATTTACAACAACTCTTTGTTTCCTGTCTTCTATCCAATTTTTTACCCATGCACATTCATCAAATACTGTACACAGGCATCCACAATAATTGTATAAGCAAAGAAAAATAGTTTACAAGCTCATTAGCGGTATCTGAGAGTGGATTCCTGCTGAGGACATCAGGTTAAGGCTTTCATCATGTGACATTTTTACAGTGTTGGGAACTGAAGTACACATATACTGTACTTTCATCTAATGAGAACATGACGGGAGATTGTGTATTTACTTATTGTCTCTAAGTAATTTCTATCAATTTCTGTAATGTACACTATGCAGCAGTTATTCTCTAAAATGTTGACAATATAGCCACAGTCACTTTCTATGAATAAGATGTTCTAATACAATACTTCCTAAAAGTGCTGAACTTCTGGACTTGGATTACCCTAAAGTATGAGTTTTGTTCTTTGGTTTTCAGAGATGTAGCTGAAGTTCTCTTGATGACAAAACAACAATTAATTTAAAATATAAACAAAATAAAAAGGAAGATGAGACTTTAGATTTGTTGAACTGCAGGCGAGTTCATCACCCAAACGTTTCTTCGGCACAGCCATGGTGTCATGGTGGATGCAGTATATGGTTTACCATTGTTTTGCAAAATTATGTAAGGCCTTCCCTGAAATAGATGTTGTCTGGATGGAGCAGATGAGGTTCTAAAACTTCTATATAATGCTTAGTACTGAAATCAGAGACACAGGAATTGTGCACCGATAACAAGCTGGGTGGTCCCTCTGTTCTTGAGTCCAGAGAACACAGCGTCCAAAGTATTGATAAAGAACTTCAAATTTGGATATCTAACAATGGAACAGTTTTCCATTTTGCACCAGTTTCGGCTCAGGTAAGATGGCAATATTTCTGGATTTTGTTGATATATTCATTTTTATTTGCATGGGGATTATATGGTTCACTGTTTTCACAGATATAGAAGTTTTCAGTGATTTTCCTGACTGATTCATGCCAAGGGCCTGTAGATCACTAACATCCAATATTAACTGTCAGCCTTCTCTCTGTGCAGATGGATTTCTCCAGTATCTCTTAATCTTTTAATTGCATTATGTATTGTTTAGGGTGGGAAATTGAAAGTATTTGGAGTTTTGCTTTGAAGAACTCTTAACAATATTTTGATGCAGTTCACAGATTGGTTACTCTCTGACCATCTTTACTTCTCCAAGACTCTGCCTCTCTAACATAGTCTTTTTTTACTCAGACTTAGTTGAAAATGAACCTTCTGGCTGTGTTTTATTTCTACCACTACTTTCCAGCCTTTTGTTACCTCTGTCTCAACATTTTTGAGATGTGTTGCTACCATCCATTTCTAAATTGTGTATTTTTTTCAGGTGAAATGGAAAAATGTCTGATGTTCTCCTTCTGATCTGTGTTCTATATTCTGTTGTGAATAATAACCATGTATGTCCAAATCACTGCATTCTTATTTTCTTTACATATTACACAATGGCCCTACTTTTTGTCAGGATTGGTGTTGTAGCTCCAGTCCTCAAAAATATTCAAGTGGAACAGCTCTCTCCACATTTCTTCTTATTACAGACCACAGGATAATGCACTAAGCCTGCCAGACTCGGCTTTATACTGATGACTGATTGAAAAACACCGTAATATAGTCTGTCGGTCCTTGGTTTTCACACTTTAAGGCTCATGGAAGGGTTGGATATTGATTTTTAGGGTATTTAGGGTATTTAGGGTATTTTTAGTGTTCTAATATTTGGTGGGCCTGTTAAGAATTATGGGCCGGACATAGATCCCCCTGAGCATCTGCCACCAGAGATTATTTTAAATGAAAATGGGTGTTACCAGTGTGAGATTTCTAATGACTGACGTTCTCCAACCGGTTTATGTGCTAAACAACACTTACAGCTCTATTGTGTGTCAGCTCAATCAACAGCACGGGTCCAATTCACAGTTTGCAGTTTTTCTTTAAGTCACTTTTCTTTTTTGTAGTAGTTACTGATTTTTTTTTCATAAAATTCATCAAAATGGCAAAAGCGGTTTATGAACTTTGTACAAAATCAAAAATAATTTTTGTCTTTAATTTTGTTTTGTGTCATTTTAGAGCAAAACGTTACATGTTCCACTCAAATGTGCCACTGACAACTGAA
Source organism: Allobates femoralis (assembly GCA_033576535.1). Lineage (NCBI taxonomy): Eukaryota > Metazoa > Chordata > Amphibia > Anura > Aromobatidae > Allobates > Allobates femoralis. Next base: position 71,786,778 of record JARQOC010000001.1, on the reverse strand, counting down.
GTACAATTGTGATAAGCCGCAAATTATAAATTATGGGAAAAGTCTCGAAACAATAAACTCTGCCCACAATTTAAACAAAAAACAGGCAAAAAAACACATAATAGACTTAAGAAAAGATACTAATTTTTTGACAATCAAACTGGCAGACTTACTGGAGCAGCTACAGGGAGAAAATGAAGTTATATTCTCCCTGCAGCTGCTCACTTCCAGTCATTGGGGTGGTGCAGGGAACGGTTATAATCACCACTTATTATACAGTTAATGTAGTGTAACCACTTCCTACACATCCAGTGATAGTGTGCCCTGCTCACACACACACTGTACAGGGGACTGTCAATGAATGTGTTCGGGCTTCATTACAGCACATCAACTATATAATAAGTGGTGATTTTAACAGTTTCCTGCACCACCCAATGATTGTAAGTAAGCGACTGCAGGGAGAATATCATTTTACCCTGTAGCCACTGCTCCAGTGAGGCATTAGACAAGATATAAATGCTATTTACCTGCAGATTAGCGTTATATCTACAGGTGAATAGTATTTTTGGAAGTAATAGGTTTCCTTTAACTGCTGATGGAGTAAAATAGTGCTGTGACTATTGAGAAGAGACTACTACTGTAATTACATGAGAACAATGCTGTGATTGAAGGTGAATAGCATTTTTTGGAACTCACAGGTACTCTTTAAGAAGAATCTGTCAGTGTAATCAACCTTCCTTAGCTGTCTATATGGGCATGGGGTTCCTCTGAGGCTAAAAGGGAACCTTTCAGCTCGTTCTACCCCTCCCCCCCTAACCTATCACTACCTGTCCCTCCACCTTGTGAGCTGATGACTAACCATCCCTGTTTGAGCTAAATGTGCCCTATAAAGTTTAAGAAAAATGCTTTATAACTTACAAGCAGTCTTCATCGGGAGACTGGAATGATGGGCTCCAGGGCTGCATTCTCCCCTCCTTGCTGGCTCCTGGCGTGCCTCGTTGGGGGTCTTCATTCCTTGTGTTGTGCCACCTCTTTTTAAAATTACCGCCTCCTTTGTAACTATGATGCATCGGGCTGGAACGTCATATCCAGCCCAGTGCATTGTGGGGGATGATCACTTGTTCGGCCTGGCTTCGGCACATGCACACTGCGCATATTGAAGCCAAGCCGCACACGTCATATCTGGCCCGATGCATTGTGGGGGCTTATGACGTGTATGACTCGGCTTCAATATATTCACTGAGCATGCGCCGGAGCCAGGGCAAACATGTGATCAGCCCCAACAATGCACAGGGCAGGATATGATGTTCTGGCCCGATGCATTATAGTTACAAAGGAGGCGGGGATTTCAAAAAGAGATGCCATCTTTCTAGCAACAACAAAAAAAAAAGTGCAGAGTAAAGAAAATAAACAGCAGAGAGGTGAACCCCAGCTGGTCTTCCTCTGACTGGTATAAACAAATGGCTGCACATCTTAATGAGACTATCATCAGCAGAGAAAACCAGCAGGGGGAAAGTATTTAAAGGGAACCTGTCACCAGAAAGATGCAGTGCAATCTGCAGGCACCATGTTATAGAGGACGGAATAGATTGTGAGAAAAGATTCAGTATAACTGTGATTTCATCATTTAAACCCCTGCTGGAAGTTAGGGTCCAGAGGGCGGTCCTATCATTTAGTGACAGCTGTTTCTGTATGTATAGTTATACAAGGATAGCTGCCAGTCACTGATAGGACCACCCTCTGAACCCAAAATCCCAGAATTATAATTGTTTCTGCTGAAAAGCTGGGTTTCTGCACTGCCAAATAAAGACAATCCAGAAAACTTACAAATCTGTTTAATTGTGCCATTGATGAATGGCCCTGATGAAGTAGCTGTAGCTACGATACGCATCAGCACAAATAACCAGATTAGTAAGTATTCCGGATTGTCTTCATTTGGCGGTGCGGAGCGAAACCAGTCTTTTAAGCAGAAACAATTGTACTCTATTCCACGGGGAACTGCAGCAGCCATATCACCATAGTGTCTCCAGCTGGTTGTGACACGCCCACTCCAGGGCCAGGGAAGACTTGAGAACCGGGCGGTTACTCGATGTTCTCTTTTCGTCTTTCAGTTCTTTTCATGGGGACAGATGGGGGCCGAGACCCAGTCCCGTGACCCTGGCAGTGTCACTGTTCATAAACGTGAGAAAGATGACAGAGAGAGTCTGAGGAGAATAGGGGCATTCGTGACGCCACCTACGGTATGCGGTCAGGGCAGCCGCCGCTGCTTCAGAACCTCTGGGGATGGTGACCGGCAGCTTAGATGGTTCCACTCCCCGCAGGTGGAGCGCGGTCCCCAGGGCAGCAGGATGGAGGAGTCCGTTCATACCTTGGCAGATGTTCACTGGGACGTCAGTACCCCCAATGTCTCATGCGGACTCTGCGGCCAGTGGTCGCTGCTAATAAAAGTCTCACACGCCATAGCTAAGGTTCTGTTACTTTTACTCATTTCTTTCTGCATGGCCACCGGGTACGTCCCTTGCCAACCTTCGGTTCAGTGTTGTCTCCAGGACCGGGTTAGTGCAGTCAAGCCACGGTCAGTGCCCCTTTATTCCCTCTCTAGGTGTTCCTGTCTCTGGTTGTCTCTCTCTCTCTCTTTCAGAGCTATAAGGGGCGAGCGCAACACTACTCGGCCCCCAGACTCTCAGCGCATCCGCAGCACAAAGCTCAAGTACCGGTGGCCACAGATGCTGTTGTGCTCCCCCAGGCACTGCTTCCTAGTTCTGCCACCTTCCCCAAGTTGTGTCGGATGTTCGGCAACAGCTTGGAGCCTCCGTTTCAACAGTTCGGACATACGTCTTCCGCACTGTGCTCAGGACAGGATCCCTGCCCACCAGCCTCTACGGTTTTTCAGATTCAGGCGTATGTGGAACGATGTCTCATCCGCACCCCAAGGGCTCTCATCTTCTCCCACCTGTTGGTCTTTCCCTCCTGTAGACGAGCGTGGTCGTACTCCAGCCCACAGGAGTCGGGACCGCACTACCGCTACACTCTCGACTCGCACTCCACTCCTTTCTCGATGGTCTCTGCTCTCCAACTACTACTACTACTAACTCCGATACACTTCCCTGTCCCCCTTTTGATCCTGGGTCCTCCCTCAGGGTCCACCCACCTTCCCGGGGCCTACAGTTGTGTGTGCATGTGTGTTTTTGGGCTGAACTGCACCACCCCAAAAACTGGAGAACAGAGACACTACTCCCCTGAACCACACGAGTGCAGTACCTCTGGTGGGGGCCTACCTGATGGGGCGCCACAGTTGTAGCTCATACAACATGAGAAGGTGAGTTGCACCATAGACAAGGTGTGTTCATAGTGAAACATTTAAAGCCCTATGTGCGCTCCCCTCTCTTTTATATTTAAAACACCAGAATTAGCAGGGGTTTAAATTATAAAATGACAGTTTATACTGAATCTATTCTGACAAAACTATATATTGATCTCCTCAGTTCCCCATGCTCAATAACATAGTGCCTGCAGATTGCACTGCGGTTCACTTTAAAGCAGCCCGAATTGGGCAGACAAATGAGCAAATTGATTCATTTGTAACCTTAAAGGGGAACTCCAGTGAGAGAAAACTTTTTAGTACAGTTACTGCCCTGCTACATGATGAAGCAGAGCCATACACTGCAGTTCTAGGATCTATAGATCTCTTATAAATCGATAAAATCATAACTGCTCTTTTGCTCTCACGTCTCCCTCACGGGACATAAAATTTTAGCCTGACAGCTTCATACAGCAGCAGAGAGCAGGAAGTGTGTCAGGGGCGTGGACGCTGGAGGCTCCAGGATCATCCTACATTCCAGCCCCCTCACATTTCTGTATATGGAGGGGGCATGGTGGGAGGCGTGGGTGCCGACCCCATCGTCACACTACAATACTGTCCCTGATATACCATCTTATATGACGGGGGGTCCAGGTTTGAAATAGCAATCATGTCACAAGCAGATACAAATACATGCTGTGATCCTCTGCTGTATGATGATGCATAATGTGTACTGCTATTATGAGGCTGAGAGCACAGGCAAATCATTACATTGATCGATTCAGCTCTGCATGGTCTCCCCTCCCCCATAGGAAAATGGTGGCTTCCGATCCATTCAACTTTCAAAAGATCATCTTTATCACTATTCACTGGAATGTAGGATGATCCTGCAGCTTACCCCATCCACGCCCCTGACACACCTTCTGCTCCCTGCTGCAGCATAAAGCTCTCAGGCTGAAATTTTATGTCCCATGAGGGAGGGAGGAAATCATAAGAGCTGGTATGATTTTATTGAATTATAAGCGATAGATCCTAGAACTGCAGTGTACAGCTCTGTTTCATCATGTAGGAGGGCAGGGACTGTACTAAAATGTTTTTTCTCCCCTGACTTCTGCTTTAATGGAACTAAAACAAGGGTAAGATAATAATAATCTTTATATATACGCCAACATATTCCGCAGTGCTTTACAATTCAGAGGTTCATATACAAACAGTTATAAGTAACATAATTCCAAAAAGTACAATAATTAAAGCGAAAATAAAAATAATGACGGCCCTATTCATAAGAGCTTACAATCTACAATAAGGAGGTGGATGTGTTTTCTGCCCCCGAACACTCTTTGACTTTGCTGGGCATCGCAGGTAGGGATCCGTTTTTCATGCAACAATGAATAACAAAAAACGGATGAAAAACACACTGTGTGAAGAAGGCCTTAGGGCAACCTGGCGTCTTTTAGATGCTGGCGTACTAAGTTTTTGAAGCAGAAAACAGCACTTGTGGTGCTTTTCCTGATTTATTTTTTGTGGCGTCCTTCTTGTAGTATTTGGTGTAGCTTTCCCAAGAGTAGATTTTTTTTCAGTTGTGTATATAATCTAGTGACTGACTTCCAAATGAAGGTCACTTACAGAATGAACCGGTCACTTCCTTGAAGCAGTGAAGTTAGAACATATGCACAGCAAGGTATTTTTTCTTGCTGGGTATATTTTAATAATTTCATTAACATTTATTTAGTGCTTTTTCAGGTGGGTTACAGGCAGAATTCACCTGTGTGGCACCCAGGGGTTAATGTGCCACAGTAACATCACACGGGTTCCCTCCCCACAACACACTGACCTACACTAGCACCTCTGGGCCAGGAGGGGGAGCTCAACCAGCTCCCTTATATACTCCAGCTCAAGAGGAAGTAGTTAGTTCAGTACGAGGCAGTACTGTGAAGAGAGAGAGATTGTGGTGTAAAGGAGCTGTGACAGGCTTCTCCACAATCTGCTGCTCGATTCCAGGCCTAGCCAGGGTCTGAGGAAAGGAGAACTAAAGACAGAGAAACACATCTGGGAGCTTGAGTGCTATCTACATGATTGTGATGCTTCACTGTTACGTGCGTGGGGTATTGATTGACTATGGATGACATGAAGAAGCAATTATCACAAATGAAAGTCAAGTGGATTTGGAAATTGGATACGGTGCTCCTCAAGGTTTAAATGAAGTCCTACGTTTTGCGCCCTTTTTATTAACCTTGGTGGGTCTTTTAACGATTTTAACTTTTTAACTTTCTTCTTTTCTTTTGTTCTCTTTTAGGTCGCTGATTGATCACATATTCCTTTATTGGCATTACCGGATGCACTAAAGTTTTTATTTATTTTTTTTCATACTGTAGTCTCTTCTTCTTGTATATGGCATTGTCTCTCTATATGTGAATTGTTTTGATAATAAAACTTGATATAAAAGTTATTGATTATTTAGTTATTATGTCTATTTTGGTGTCTGGTGCTCTATGTTCCCTCCTTGGATAATGTATATCATAGTATATCTCTTCTCCCCTCGAATTATCTCCTCCCACAACCGCATACAAGACTTCTCTCGTGCATCCGCCTTACTTTGGAACTCTCTTCCCCACAACATCAGGCACTCCCCTACCCTGGAAACCTTCAAGAAAAACCTGAAGACCCACCTCTTCCTTCAAGCCTACAATCCACACTGAGACCTTATCCGCTACACCATCTCACCCTCACCTCTCCCCTTCCTACTGTCTCCCCACCCATCCCCTATAGACTGTGAGCCCTCGTGGACAGGGTTCTCTGCCCTACTGTACCTGTATGATTTAATTGTCGTCATTTTACATTCTAGTCCTCGTCTGCCCTTACACAAGTAAAGCGCCATGGAATCTAATGGCGCTATATAAATATATAATAATAATAATGAGGAATCAATATTATTTGCATTTGTATTTTATGTACATATGCACTCACATAGCACTTAAAGGGAACCTGTCACCTAATCTATGGCCCCTAAACTATCACTACCTGCCCCTACAGACCCTAACTAGCTCCCTAACCATCCCTGCCTGACCTAATAGGGCTTTATATAAGGTGAATTAAACACTTTAGAAACTTACATGATCAGTGGCAGTGGGGCGTTCCTGACAGTAGGGCGGGGTCCCCAGAGCCGCGCTCCCCCCGCCTCGCTCCTTTCCTAACGCCCTAATGGGCGGCATTGTGGATTTGAAGAGCGGGGGAGCCCAGTGGAATCATCCCGCCCCGCTCTTCATGACGCGAGACCGGAAACCGCGTCATTTCCGGTCCGCGCATGCCCAGTGCGGCGGGTGAAGTCGACGCGAGTGCCGGCGTCGCTAAGCAACGATCGGCAGCGTCTTCGGAAGGTGAGTATCGGTGGCCCCCCCCTCCCAAAACTGCACATATATATGTGTGTGTAATCCACATGTATATATGGATTACACACACATATATATATTCACTTTGATTAGGCATAGTTTATATGTGCATCTATATATATATATATATATATAGATGCACATATATATAGTTAGATTATATATATGTGTGTGCATGTATATATATATATATATATATATATATATATGTATGTGTGTGAGCACACATATATATATATATATATATATATATATATATAATATATGCACATACACACAAAAAAATAATATATATATATAGATATAGTGTTAGAGTATATTTATATTTGCATGTATATGTGCACATAGATTATATATACATATATATATGTATGTATGTGCACATATACATGCAAATATAAATATACTCTTAACTATATATATATATTATTTTTTTGTGTGTGTGCATATATTATATATATATATATATGTATGTAACTATATATACACATATATATATGTGTGTATATATGGTTAGATAGATTTTATATATATATATATATATATATATATAAAGCAGAAAAAAATATATATAATACCTATAGATGCGTCATATATATACTGTATATATAAAGTGGATGCAGCTAATATATAGTGTGTATATATATATATATATATATGTGATGCATCTACTTTATATATATATATATATATATACATATATATATATATATATATGGTGCATCTATAGATATGATGAATCTATATATATATATATATATATATATATACAAGTGTATAGAGGCATCACATATATACTGTATATATACAGTAGATGCATTGTATATATTATATATAGATATACACTATATATATAATATATATAGATGTATACACTGTATATATACAGTATATACAAATATATGATGCACCTATAGATTGATGCATCTATACACTTGTGTGTATATATAGATGCATCTACTGTATATATACAGTATATATATGATGCATCTATAGAAATGATGCATCTATAAACTGTGCATATATATATGCATATATATGCGTGTATCTATTCAAATGCATGTATATATATATATGCGTATATATATATATATATATATATATATATATATATATATATATATATACACAAATGTGTGTGTGTGTGTGTATATATATATATAGATATAGACACACATGTATATATATCTATATACACACACACATATCAGTATATATTTATATATATACATATACACAGACACATGTATATATCTATATTCACATATATATATATATATATATATATATATATATATATATATATATAAATACAGAAATATATAGTAAATTACACATATTATGCATATGTGTGTAAATGTATATACATATACATATATGTGGATACTTAGACATATAAATATATATGTATATGTGTGCATATGAATATATACACACGTGTATACATATGATTAGCCACATATATACATAATGTGTGTATATAGTAATATATATCTGTATCTATAGATATGTATATATACACATGTATATATATCTATATGCACAGAAATACATATATATATATATATATATATATATATACACACAGATACACACGCATTCTTATACACACATACATATACGTGTGTATGTATATATATGTATAAATACATAGCTGTATATACAGACATACATATCAGTATACACACATTATCTATGTATATGTGTGCATGTATATATATATATATATATATATATACTTGTGTGTGTGTATATGTGTATATACACATATATATATATATTTTGTAGAGAGAGAGACTGAGGGTGAGAGGGTCTGTGAGTTTTGTGTAACGCTGGGACCTGGGTGACGCAGTAAACTTCACCTGAGGTCAGAGTTAATCCTCGTCACTCTACCTGACCTCAGGTGATCTACACTGATGTCACCCTGTTCACATCGGTAACAGAAAACTCACTCTATGTGGGTCACGCTGTGAAGTGGGAAGTTTCACATGAGGTCAGAGAAACACATTGCTTTATCCGACCTCAGGTGACACAGACCATGAATGCTTCACTGCACGAGCCTTCAAATATAATTTTTAGGGAATCTTCACTAACGGACGGACCTCTACCAGGATCCTGGATGGGTATGTGGGAGTAATAAAGATGGAGTCAAAATACGTGTTTGTGTTTTTTGTTGTAATAAAAAATTTTTTCTCGGTGTTGTGTCTTCTTTACTACTAAATAGAGATTCATAATGGCCGTGTCTAACATTGGCGCGACATTATAAATCTCGGGCTTAGTGCCAGCTGCTAAAATAAAGGTGGCATTAACCCCTTATTACCCAGTCTGCCACCGCCACAGGGCAGCTGTAAGAGCTGGGTACAGCTCCAGACTATTGCACTTCTATAAAAGCGCAATATTCTGGGGCGGCTGCGAGCTGCAATTCTCAGCGGGGTGGCCCAGAACGCTTGGGCCTCCCTACGCTGGGGATTCCAGCCCTCAGCTGCCTAGTTGTACCTGGCTGGCAAAGAAAAATGCGGCGAAGCCCCACGCCGTTTTTTTCTTGCCAGCCAGGTACACCTAGGTAGTTGGGGGTGGATGGCAGCTCCCTGCTGCCTAGTTGTACCTGGCTGGCAATGAAAAATGTGGCGAAGCCCCACGCCGTTTTTTTTTCTTGCCAGCCAGGTAGACCTAGACAGCTGTGGGCTGCCATCCACCCCCTACTACATAGGTGTACCTGGCTGGCATGAAAAAACGGCATCTGGCTTCACCACAATTTTCTTTGCCAGCCAGGTACAACTAGTCAGCTGGGGGGGATGGCAGCTCCCAGCTGCCTAGTTGTACCTGGCTGGCAAAGAAAAATGCGGCGAAGCGCCACGCCGTTTTTTTTCTTGCCAGCCAGGTACACCTAGATAGTTGGGGGTGGATAGCAGCTCCCTGCTGCCTAGTTGTACCTGGCTGGCAAAGAAAAATGTGGTGAAGCCCCACGCCTTTTTTTTTCTTGCCAGCCAGGTAGACCTAGACAGCTGTGGGCTGCCATCCACCCCCTACTACATAGGTGTACCTGGCTGGCATGAAAAAACGGCATCTGGCTTCACCACAATTTTCTTTGCCAGCCAGGTACAACTAGTCAGCTGGGGGTGGATGGCAGCTCCCAGCTGCCTAGTTGTACCTGGCTGGCAAAGAAAAATGCGGCGAAGCCCCACGCCGTTTTTTTTCTTGCCAGCCAGGTACACCTAGATAGTTGGGGGTGGATGGCAGCTCCCTGCTGCCTAGTTGTACCTGGCTGGCAAAGAAAAATGTGGCGAAGCCCCACGCCTTTTTTTTTTCTTGCCAGCCAGGTAGACCTAGACAGCTGTGGGCTGCCATCCACCCCCTACTACCTAGGTGTACCTGGCTGACAAGAAAAAAAACGGCGTGGGGCTTCGCCGCATTTTTCTTTGCCAGCCAGGTACAACTAGGCAGCTGGAAGCTGCCATCCACCCCCAGCTGACTAGTTGTACCTGGCTGGCAAAGAAAATTGTGGTGAAGCCAGATGCCGTTTTTTCATGCCAGCCAGGTACACCTATGTAGTAGGGGGTGGATGCCAGCCCACAGCTGTCTAGGTCTACCTGGCTGGCAAGAAAAAAAACGGCGTGGGGCTTCGCCACATTTTTCTTTGCCAGCCAGGTACAACTAGGCAGCAGGGAGCTGCCATCCACCCCCAACTACCTAGGTGTACCTGGCTGGCAAGAAAAAAAACAGCGTGGGGCTTCGCCGCATTTTTCTTTGCCAGCCAGGTACAACTAGGCAGCTGAGGGCTGGAATCCCCAGCGTAGGAGGCCCAAGCGTTCTGGGCCACCCCCGCTGAGAATTGCAGCTCGCAGCCGCCCCAGAATATTGCGCTTTTATAGAAGCGCAATATTCTGGAGCTGTACCCAGCTCTTCCAGCTGCCCTGTGGCGGTGGCAGACTGGGTAATAAGGGGTTAATGCCACCTTTATTTTAGCAGCTGGCACTAAGCCCGAGATTTATAATGTCGCGCCAATGTTAGACACGGCCATTATGAATCTCTATTTAGTAGTAAAGAAGACACAACACCGAGAAAAAAATTTTTATTACAACAAAAAACACAAACACGTATTTGACTCCATCTTTGTTACTCCCACATACCCATCCAGGATCCTGGTAGAGGTCCGTCTGTTAGTGAAGATTCCCTGAAAATTATATTTGAAGGCTCGTGCAGTGAAGCATTCATGGTCTGTGTCACCTGAGGTCGGATAAAGCAATGTGTTTCTCTGACCTCATGTGAAACTTCCCACTTCACAGCATGACCCACATAGAGTGAGTTTTCTGTTACCGATGTGAACAGGGTGACATCAGTGTAGATCACCTGAGGTCAGGTAGAGTGACGAGGATTAACTCTGACCTCAGGTGAAGTTTACTGCGTCACCCAGGTCCCAGCGTTACACAAAACTCACAGACCCTCTCACCCTCAGTCTCTCTCTCTACAAAATATATATATATATATATGTGTATATACACATATACACACACACAAGTGTATATATATATATATATATATATATACATGCACACATATACATAGATAATGTGTGTATACTGATATGTATGTCTGTATATACAGCTATGTATTTATACATATATATACATACACACGTATATGTATGTGTGTATAAGAATGCGTGTGTATCTGTGTGTATATATATATATATATATATATATATATATGTATTTCTGTGCATATAGATATATATACATGTGTATATATACATATCTATAGATACAGATATATATTACTATATACACACATTATGTATATATGTGGCTAATCATATGGATACACGTGTGTATATATACATATGCACACATATACATATATATTTATATGTCTAAGTATCCACATATATGTATATGTATATACATTTACACACATATGCATAATATGTGTAATTTACTATATATTTCTGTATTTATATATATATATATGTGAATATAGATATATACATGTGTCTGTGTATATGTATATATATAAATATATACTGATATGTGTGTGTGTGTATATAGATATATATACATGTGTGTCTATATCTATATATATATACACACACACACATTTGTGTACATATATATATATATACGCATATATATATACATGCATTTGAATAGATACACGCATATATATGCATATATATATATGCACAGTTTATAGATGCATCATTTCTATAGATGCATCATATATATACTGTATATATACAGTAGATGCATCTATATATACACACAAGTGTATAGATGCATCAATCTATAGGTGCATCATATATTTGTATATACTGTATATATACAGTGTATACATCTATATATATATTATATATATAGTGTATATCTATATATAATATATACAATGCATCTACTGTATATATACAGTATATATGTGATGCCTCTATACACTTGTATATATATATATATATATATATATATATATATATATATATATATACAAGTAGATGCATCATATATATATATATATATACACTATATATTAGCTGCATCCACTTTATATATACAGTATATATATGACGCATCTATAGGTATTATATATATATATATATATATATATATATATATATATATATATATAAAATCTATCTAACCATATATACACACATATATATATGTGTATATATAGTTACATACATATATATATATATATATAAAATATATGCACACACACAAAAAAAATAATATATATATATAGTTAAGAGTATATTTATGTTTGCATGTATATGTGCACATACATACATATATATATATGTATATATAATCTATGTGCACATATACATGCAAATATAAATATACTCTAACACTATATCTATATATATATATTATTATTTTTTTTGTGTGTATGTGCATATATTATATATATATATATATATATATGTGTGTGCTCACACACATACATACATATATATATATATATATATATATATATATATATATATATATACATGCACACACACATATATATAATCTAACTATATATATGTGCATCTATATATATATATATATAGATGCACATATAAACTATGCCTAATCAAAGTGAATATATATATATGTGTGTGTAATCCATATATACATGTGGATTACACACACATATATATGTGCAGTTTTGGGAGGGGGGGCCGCCGATACTCACCTTCCCAAGACGCTGCCGATCGTTGCTTAGTGACGCCGGCACTCGCGTCGACTTCACCCGCCGCACTGGGCATGCGCGGACCGGAAATGACGCGGTTTCCGGTCTCGTGTCATGAAGAGCGGGGCGGGATGATTCCACTGGGCTCCCCCGCTCTTCAAATCCACAATGCCGCCCATTAGGGCGTTAGGAAGGGAGCGAGGCGGGGGGAGCGCGGCTCTGGGGACCCCGCCCTACTGTCTGGAGCGCCCCACTGCCACTGATCATGTAAGTTTCTAAAGTGTTTAATTCACCTTATATAAAGCCCTATTAGGACAGGCAGGGATGGTTAGGGAGCTAGTTAGGGTCTGTAGGGGCAGGTAGTGATAGTTTAGGGGCCATAGATTAGGTGACAGGTTCCCTTTAATGTTTATTTTTATTCTGCTTAATGCCATATGTTGTGTTTTCTATTGATTTACATCACATGCTGTATTATGTTTTTATTATGCATAATATGGCTTACCGTATATACTCGTGTATAAGCCGAGTTTTTCAGCCCAAACATTGGGCTGAAAAGTCCCCCCCTCGGCTATATACACGAGTATATACGGTATTTTGCTTCTATTTACTGAAGTAGCACTTTGTTTTTACACTGATCACTTTTCTTTCCCCTGTAACATGTAATTCCACCACAGGTCTGCGACTAAAAAGCTGTTTGATTATTTTAATCTAATTTCCATGTATTTTGGTGTGCTGAAAACGAAAAAAATATTGAAAAAAATCCTGGTCGTCAGGATTTGCCACAAAATGCAAAATTCTCTTCAAATTTAGTACATTTTTCTCAATTTTTGGTATTTTTTATTTATCTTAGGGCTTTGAAAGTCAAAATTAGTATTAATTAATTCACATCAATGCATTGAAGATATACAATGCCAAAAAAATATAACTGTCAAAGAAAAGAACTTTCAGAGTGATCTAATGAAACCAGCATCAACATGTTGCAACCTGAACGAGCGGGCTATGACATGCCCGGGCTTCTTTCAATTGTTTTATCTTGGTTCTCACCTGTTCACACTTTTTAATCTCAGTTCATGTTAGCTCGTCATATTCAACCGTGTTTCCCAAAATTAGCATTATGCCTCAGCGGAAGTGTATTAATTCGCCTGACAGTTTCTGTTACATTTGTGGTGAATATACAGTGTTGAAGCAACAGCTGAATATTACAGACTTTGTGAAAAAAGTATACTTCGCATATTTCGGACTAAAGTTTGGAGATCAAGATAAAGCTTGGGCGCCTCATAAAGTGTGCAAACGGTGTGTTGAGGACCTCCGAAATTGGTTCAAGGGTAAGAAAAAAGCTTTCCGTTATGAGATTCCTATGGTATGGCGAGAGCAAAAGAGCCATCGTGATGATTGTTACTTTTGTTCATGTGATGTGAAAGGGAATAATTAACAATGGAAGCATTCCATTTCATACCCCAATATTCACTCAGCAATTCGTTCCATCCCCCATGGCACAGATATACCAGTTCCCAAGGCCCCTGCTACCTTGGAAGAGATAACTAGCTTCGATGAAGGTGGAGTCATACCTGAACCAGATGATGTAAGTCATTCCGTACACCTCAAGGAAACCTACGAGAACTTGGAATTGGTTCTTCGTAAACTTAAATATGAAGACCACGGATGGCAAGTGTGTGGGGATTTGAAAGTCTTGTGCATGCTGCTCGGGCAACAAGCTGGGTATACCAAATACCCTTGTTTTCTGTGTCTATGGGACAGTCGAGACAGACAAAATCACTGGACCAAGAAGAAATGGAAGCTGAGGGTGCTCACAGTTGGTGAAAAAAATGTCCTCCGAGAACCTTTGGTTCCTCCGCATAAAGTTCTTCTACCACCTTTCCACATCAAATTGGGATTGATGAAGCAATTCATAAAATCACTTCCAAAAGATCGAGAATGCTTCAAATACTTGGACGCCAAGTTTCCAGGCCTCTCGGAGGCAAAATTGAAGGAAGGTGTGTTCGTCAGACCAGACATTAGAAGGCTTATAGCTGATCAAGAGTTTATCAATACCATGACGCATCCTCAAAAAGAAGGGTGGATTGCCTTTAAAGAGGTCACAGAGAAATTTTTAGGCAATAACAAAGACCCTGACTACAAACAAATAGTCGGAAGAATGTTGAAAGCATTTCAAGCTTTAGGTTGCCTGATAAGTTTTAAAGTGCATTTCCTCCATTCCCAAGTTGACAACTTTCCTGAAAATTTGGGAGCTGTGAGTGAAGAGCAAGGTGAACGATTCCACCAGGACATTAAAGAGATGGAAAGAAGATATCAGGGAAGCATAAAAATTACATGGACTAACCAAAACAGCTCTCGAAAAAACATTTTTTTGCAGACCTGTGAATTAGTTTTGTGATTCAATTGCAAATACTTAACATTTTTATTATCATTTTTCTACTGTATATTACCTTGGTAAGTCTTAACTTTGTTATGTGTTTCTGCACTTGCACTTTCTCCATGCACAATGTTCACTTTTCATGTAAGACTTGTGCACTGTCTATGTTATATATTGCAAAATATAAAGGGAGGGGACAAGAGGCGCAATAGTGCCCTATCACTAGTGACACTAGTATGTAAAACGGAGGTGCTGTGTGGCCACTCACCTGATCCAGTTGTGGTCCCCACAACTGGTTTAACTGCGTTTAGGAATCAATGTTCCAAGCTGCTGCAGGACCTCCACCTACCACTGGATCGTGGTATGTTCCAAGAGAAATGATGGGAGTGATGGTGTGCCACGGTCCGCGCTGCTTCTGGATTAAAAACTCGCCAAAGAGCCCAACAACCTTTCATCCTCTTTATTCCAACGCGTTTCAACGCCACAACCCGGCGTCTTCCTCAGGGATATTCCTGAGGAAGACGCCGGGTTGTGGCGTTGAAACGCGTTGGAATAAAGAGGATGAAAGGTTGTTGGGCTCTTTGGTGAGTTTTTAATCCAGAAGCAGCGCGGACCGTGGCACACCATCACTCCCATCATTTCTCTTATGTTATATATTGCTTCTTTAACATATATACCTATCTTTATTCAGCTATGCGCCTAGATTATTTATGTGCCCCGGCGTCCGGTTGTGCATCTATCATATGGCGAGGCATCCTATCCTCCTTGTGTTTTCTCAGCCTCTATCCCTACCTTTGTAGAATCATATGACGCTCACTATTGCATCCAAAAACACTCTCCTTCAGTCATGTAACATTCTTTTTCAGATATACTGCGAACATGTATTGTGGGTAATTAAGATAGGTGTGTCAGGGCCTATGTATACTGCTAGGACCATTATATAAGTAATTCCCTCTGTGATGAAGATGGACAAATGCGTGTCGGAGGGTTTCAGCTGATGACACTGTGAGGGTATGCTAAAACACCTTGTTGTTTGTTTGCACATTATCTGTAGATTGGATCTTGACCTTAATAGCACTAGGCACTTTAATATCTTGCTCCATTTATTTTTCTTTGTTTAAGAGTATATTTTATTCCTTGTAGGGAGTCCCCATTTGAATTGCCTTTACTGTTGCAGGGATTCATACATAGTCAGCTCATCTGGTACCTTGATATCTTCTAGGTAAGTAACTTTGTTAAACTTACATTATCTATATTTGCAGCCTGAAAGGTAATGTCAATTTATTGGTTGTACTAGTTTATGTATTGATCATTTATTCACTAACATAGTAACATAGTAACATAGTTTTTAAGGTTGAAGGAAGACTTTAAGTCCATCTAGTTCAACCCATAGCCTAACATGTTGATCCAGAGGAAGGCAAAAAAAAAACCCATGTGGCAACACTAAGCTCCATATTGGGGGAAAAAAATTCCTTCCTGACTCCAGATACGGCAATCAGACTAATTCCCTGGATCAACGCCCTATCAAAGAATCTAGTATATATAACCGGTAATATTATAGTTTTCAAGAAAGGCATCCAGGCCCTTCTTAAATGTTAGTAGTGACTCACTCATTACAACAGCATGTGGCAGAGAGTTCCATAGTCTCACTGCTCTTACAGTAAAGAATCCGCGTCTGTGATTATGATTAAACCTTCTTTCCTCCAGACGTAGAGGATGCCCCCTTGTCCCAGTCTCAGGCCTAAGAGTAAAGAGATCATTAGAAAGGTCTCTGTACTGTCCCCTCATATATTTATACATTATTATAAGATCACCCCTAAGCCTTCGTTTTTCCAAGCTAAATAACCCCAAGTTTAATAACCTGTCTTGGTATTGCAGACCCCTTAGTCCTCTAATGACTTTTGTCGCTCTTCTCTGGACCCGCTCTAGTTCAGCTATGTCTTTCTTATACACCGGAGACCAGAATTGTACACAGTATTCTAAGTGTGGTCGCACTAGTGACTTGTATAGAGGTAAAATTATGTTCTCCTCATGAGCATCTATGCCTCTTTTAATGCATCCCATTATTTTATTTGCCTTTGCAGCAGCTGCCTGACACTGGCCACTAAATGTGAGTTTGTCATCTACCCATACACCCAGGTCTTTTTCAGTGACAGTTTTGCCCAGTGTTTTACAATTAAGCACATAATTATACCTTTTGTTTCCTCTGCCCAAGTGCATAACTTTACATTTATCCCCATTAAAGCGCATTTGCCATTTAGCAGCCCAAGCTTCTAGTTTACATAAATCCTCCTGTAATATAAGATTGTCCTCCTCTGTATTGATTACCCTGCAGAGTTTAGTGTCATCTGCAAATATTGAGATTCTACTCTGTATGCCCCCTACAAGGTCATTAATAAATATATTAAATAGAAGCGGGCCCAACACTGACCCCTGTGGTACCCCACTGTTAACTGTAACCCATTCTGAGTGTGTTCCATTAATAACCACCCTTTGTTTCCTATCACTAAGCCAGTTCTTAACCCACTTACACATATTTTCCCCTATCCCCATTGCCCTCATTTTATGTATCAACCTTTTGTGTGGCACCGTATCAAAAGCTTTTGAAAAGTCCATATACACCACATCCACTGCATTTCCTTGGTCCAGTCCAGAACTTACTTCTTCATAGAAGCTTATCAGATTAGTTTGACAGGAACGGTCCCTCGTAAAACCATGTTGATAATGGGTCATGAGGTATTTTTCTTCAGATACTCCAGTATAGCATCTCTTAGAAAACCCTCAAGGATTTTACACACAGTAGAGGTTAAGCTTACTGGCCTATAATTTCCAAGTTCAGTTTTTGTCCCCTTTTTGAATATTGGCACCACATTTGCTATACGCCAGTCCTGCGGTACAGACCCTGTTATTATGGAATCTTTAAATATTAAAAATAATGGTCTATCTATGACAGTACTTAATTCCTGCAGCACTCTGGGGTGTATCCCATCCGGGCCCGGGGATTTGTCAATTTCAGTGATTTTTAGACGATGCCGTACTTCCTCTTGGGTTAAGCAGGTGACATTTAATTGAGACTTTTTGTTATCACTGATCATATTGTCTGTCATGGGATTTTCTTGTGTAAATACTGTTGAAAAAAAGTCATTTAGCATATTGGCTTTTTCCTCATCCTCATCCACCATTTCACCCAGACTATTTTTAAAGGGGCCAACACCATCATTTTTTAGTTTCTTACTATTTATGTAGTTAAAAAATATTTTGGGATTCTTTTTACTTTCTCTGGCAATGAGTCTCTCTGTCTCAATCTTTGCTGCCTTGATTTGCTTTTTACAAATGTTATTTAATTTTCTGTATTTATTTAATGCTTCATCACTACCTACTTGCTTTAATTCCCTAAATGCTTTCTTTTTGTCACATATTGCACTTCTTACCACTTTATTTAGCCATAGTGGTTTCCTCCTGTTTCTAGCATGCTTATTCCCATAGGGTATATATTGTGCACAGGTCCTAGGTAAAAGGAAGAAAATGATAGGATCATAAGTCTACATTCATTATCCAAAGTGAAAAAATCTTTAATATTTGATAAAACCAAGTGATGGTAAAATTATACAGAAGAGAAAACAGTCATCATTCCATCATATAAACACTAAAAATGTAAATTTAATTAACGGAACCGACCCATAAATCATTATTGCTCAAAATAGTGTGTCTCATGAAAGTCACAGAGATATAACATATAATATGGGCATAAAATCTTTAAAGTGCAAATGAATGAAACTGAATCTTCCCAGGGTATAATGATATATTAATATATATATATTTGAAAGTTATAAGATTTCACCAATGTAAGTAAATGTGGGCTACTATTACATATACGTTTATATTGTACATAGTCCTGCCATACCCAAATGTGAAAGAAGGCTTCCATATATCAATATCAGTCAGAGGATAACAGGTGAAACAAAGATATATCTATAAGGACAAGTTATAGCCCAATAGAAATATACAGATCTAGAAATGGTTAGGAGAGTTATATCAATGGACTGAGCACATGGAGGTCCGAGGTGGAATGGCACCACATCGCCATAATGGAATGAAGTAGGTTTCCTCTTCTGTATAATTTTACCATCATTTGCTTTTTCAAATAATAAAAAAAGTTTTCGCTTTGGATAATGAATGTAGACTTAATATTGTATTTTCTTCTTCCTTATGCCTTAAAGTTATATGCGATTTTGTCCGTGTAAGAATGTAAGTCCCTAATAACATTGCATAGGACAGTACAGCTATAATTGATAGATTTCTGTGTACTCATGCATCTACTTTCACTGAAATTGATATTAAGAGTGAACTTTTGTATGTTCCCCTATATGTGCTTATTGACTACAGTATATTAAGTGCTGTATAAATCTTCATTGATATTGCTTTCAGTGGCTGAATTATCCA